>BSBM01000032.1:2557818-3197272 GCA_027924585.1 Larix kaempferi
TGTCAGGGTATGTAATCAACCTCAGGATTGAAAGGCAGATTTCAGCCTTGATATAAGCAGTGCTACAGGTGGCAAAGAGAGTCAGTCTTGCCAGCTTTCAAGCATCTTTTTGAGGCAGCAGTTCTAGGATCGAGTGCCACATCTTCAATGTCAAGTCTATTCCTGAATTTCAGCCAGAATCTCAGTCCAACTCAAAGCAACTCATACTTATGAATCCTATCATGAGTCTCGAGTTTATGATTTGCTCAGCAGTTGTCAATTCTCTGTTTTGCATGTTCGTTCACAGATTGAACCATTAATAAAGACAAGTCAAGTGATAATTCGGAGGAATTTTCTGCTGAAATCACGTGATCTTGCGGGGCCATTTCGACAGCCTTCCCAAACTCCAAATTCAGATTTGGAAGCACCAATGGATAGCTTATGATCTCTAGATCAAAATCGACTATTCGAACATGCAAAACGGACATCGGACGGTTGAGAAAATCGATTTTTTCAAAGGCAGTTTTTTCAGGAATCCTACAGGTTTCGGCAGCTTAGGCGAGCCCCACAGAGCTCATTAGCTGCAGAAAGGTCTGACTTCCGGCGGCTAAGGCACGAAATCAGCAGAAAGCAGCATTTTCGGTTTTAATTTTTGAAACAGTTACAGCTTTCGGCAGCTTAGGCGAGCCCCACAGAGCTCATTAGCTGCCGAAAGGTCTGACTTCCGGCGGCTAAGGCACGAAATCAGCAGAAGAGTTAACTGCCGAAAGCCTGTTTTTGCCAATTTTCTCTAATTTCGCCCAGATCTCAGTTTTGTTCGCTGAACTAGCAGAAAGTCGATCAGAATGAATGGATTAGAAATTATTTTATCAATATCTCAAGGGTTTTGAGCGAGTTTTGAATCAGTTGGACATTAGCTTTTGGAAAGGAGATCTTCATATCAGCATTTCCTTGATTTTAGGGATCAGTCCCTATCTTTTTGCATTTACTATCAGTTAGTGTTTTAGTTAATTAAACAGATCCATGCTTTTAGGATCTGGGAACTGCTTTGTAAAGGCTATAAAGCCTGAAAACTAAGACGATTCAATGGTTCGAGCTTGGAGAGACTTTGCCATATGTTTTGGTCGCTTATTATAATAAAAAATCACAGTTTTCTCTTGTTGTTGTTATCAGATATTTTCATCCATCATTATTCTGCACTCTATTCAAATTAGCTTAGCCTGTGCTCATGATTTGAATTGAGGAACTTCCTACTGTTGTGTGTGACCCGATGTTATGCATGTATTTGGTTGCATAAACCCTGCATGATTAATATACTTGGTTGTCTTAGCAATATTCTACATTTCATCTCTATATTTTATCATCTGATTTACAGTTTCTAAGAGCACTGGTTCATTTAACTATTTGATAAGCAACTTTTCCATTGAGCTATTGTGGTATCCCATCGATCCATTTACTGAAAAGGGTATTGAATTCTTAAGTTACCAAGCATACTTAGCCATAACCACTAAGTAGTTTCTTGGAGAGCTAACAAATTGGCGCCGTTGCCGGGGAGCGAGGTGAGAAGCTGATCTTCCTGGGAGAACGACACAGATCTGGTCCTTGATGATAGACAAGGATCAGACACTTCACTGGTTATAAATCTTCTATCTGGCGACTCCATGAAGGACGAACTCAGTGGCGACTCCATTGTTCAGAATTCTGTTGGTGATTCCACTGGTATGACATGAACAGAATCTTAGCCAAGAGGTATGCGTTCTGTGATTTTTCAAGCATTGCTGGTTTTCCTAGTCAAGTGCCTGCTAGAGATGAATGGGAGAACAGTCTTCCTAGATTTCGAGGAGAAGAGGGGGAAGTGCCAGCTGAGCATTTGCTGGACTTTCATGACTACATGCATCGGTTGCAGGTAGTGCATGAGGATGTCCAGATCCGACTCTTCTGTGTTTCATTAAAAGGGATTGCCCGTGATTGGTATCGATCTTTGCCTAATGCTAGTATCAGCTCATTGGCTGATTTTCATGATGCCTTCCATGTGTTTTGTGAAGGAATATTTCCAGTTGATCTTCTCTATCCTCAATGCTGTAATGAGTTTTATTTATTGAATAAAGATCCAAATACTCATGATGAATTTGTTGCAGCAGAAGATATCCCTCACCATGATCAAGAGATAGGTAGTCTTCAGGGTGATGACCATTGCATAGATGTTTTAAACAATATACCACATGCATCTACTACTTTAGACTGTTATGTAGATCAAATTGTTTCCTTTGAAAGCTTTAAAGATGATAAGCAGCGTGATAGATCAGAAATCGAAAGTTTTGGATCTATAGCAAAGGTTGAACTGCCTACATGTAATATGGAAAGCAGTAAAGGTAGCTCTCAACTTCCGGATTTACAAACCAAGGGAAGTTGTCCCAACCATGAGGAACTGAATAGTCCAGATCAGAAACCTATCGTATATGTTCCTCCAACAAAGATCCAGCAATCTGCATTCATCAATGAGTTCGGTGAAGGAAACGAAGAGCAGCTGCAACACAGTCAGTCGGAGCAGCTGCAACACAGTCAGTCGGAGAAGCAGCTTCAAGAGGTATTTCATCATGTTTTTCATGACCCTATTGCTGATTTGTTGGATTCTTTCAGCAGCATGAATGTTAAGATATTTATGTCAGAAGAAGGCTATTTTATTCATCTGCTCAAACCTTTCTTCTGCATGATATGGTATTTGTTATTGTTGGGATCAAGATTCAGCATGATGCCTGTAAATCACAATCTGACATGGCTGCATTGGAAGTATGTTGTTACTTGATTAATCTGCATCTACTGGTTAGAGGTAGGAGTAGTCAGGAAATAAGCTCATTTTATGAGCACGTAGATCATTTTCAGTTGTTTATGAATAAGTAGAGCAGGCTGCATATAAGCTACAGGAGGGAGACAGTTTTGCAGAGGGAGCAGTGTTAAAGACTTAATGACTCCATGCCCAATGCTAAAGGCTACTGGAACTACTTGTTCTTCGGAACCTCACTGGGAGGATTCCATCCCCGAGTAGGAGCCAGATGTTATCTCCCAAATTGACCACCGTCTTTTTGGGTGATAGAATAGGTAAAAAATTTACTTCTGTGAGTCTTTGGTTTCAAATTTTGATATTAATGGGGTGCATGAAGGAAGATCTGGAAGCTCTGTAGATCTACACATTTGTATAGATTAAATGGCCAGTGTGAGATAAAACTTCAGATGTGAATACAATGGAGATTGAAGAGCAGTAGTTTGTGAACATATCGTTTGATGAGGGGTTTCATCCAAAGTTATATAATTCCATTCTCGCCAACTTGATCCAGTTGAAGATAAGACACATGTCTCTACGAGAGTAATGGGAACATATGGTTATTGTGCTCCAAAGTATGCCATAACAGATCTATGTGCCAGCTGTAGTAATATCATCTATTCTTGGGACAGAGCATACCCATCTTCTTGGCAATAACCAAAATGATAAAGACAGCTGGCAACATTTGTGTGACTCAGGATTTCAAAGGAAATTCGAGATCTATCCTCCAGGTTTTTTCATATTGCAAAGGGTAAAAACATGTCAGGGTATGTAATCAACCTCAGGATTGAAAGGCAGATTTCAGCCTTGATATAAGCAGTGCTACAGGTGGCAAAGAGAGTCAGTCTTGCCAGCTTTCAAGCATCTTTTTGAGGCAGCAGTTCTAGGATCGAGTGCCACATCTTCAATGTCAAGTCTATTCCTGAATTTCAGCCAGAATCTCAGTCCAACTCAAAGCAACTCATACTTATGAATCCTATCATGAGTCTCGAGTTTATGATTTGCTCAGCAGTTGTCAATTCTCTGTTTTGCATGTTCGTTCACAGATTGAACCATTAATAAAGACAAGTCAAGTGATAATTCAGAGGAATTTTCTGCTGAAATCACGTGATCTTGCGGGGCCATTTCGACAGCCTTCCCGAACTCCAAATTCATATCTGGAAGCACCAATGGATAGCTTATGATCTGTAGATCAAAATCGACTATTCGAACATGCAAAACGGACATCGGACGGTTGAGAAAATCGATTTTTTCAAAGGCAGTTTTTTCAGGAATCCTACAGGTTTCGGCAGCTTAGGCGAGCCCCACAGAGCTCATTAGCTGCCGAAAGGTCTGACTTCCGGCGGCTAAGGCACGAAATCAGCAGAAAGCAGCGTTTTGGGTTTTAATTTTTGAAACAGTTACAGCTTTCGGCAGCTTAGGCGAGCCCCACAGAGCTCATTAGCTGCCGAAAGGTCTGACTTCCGGCGGCTAAGGCACGAAATCAGCAGAAGAGTTAACTGCCGAAAGCCTGTTTTTGCCAATTTTCTCTAATTTCGCCCAGATCTCTGTTTTGTTCGCTGAACTAGCAGAAAGCCGATCAGAATGAATGGATTATAAATTATTTTATCAATATCTCAAGGGTTTTGAGCGAGTTTTGAATCAGTTGGACATTAGCTTTTGGAAAGGAGATCTTCATATCAGCATTTCCTTGATTTTAGGGATCAGTCCCTATCTTTTTGCATTTACTATCAGTTAGTTTTTTAGTTAATTAAACAGATCCATGCTTTTAGGATCTGGGAACTTCTTTGTAAAGGCTATAAAGCCTGAAAACTAAGACGATTCAATGGTTCGAGCTTGGAGAGACTTTGCCATATGTTTTGGTCGCTTATTATAATAAAAAATCACAGTTTTCTCTTGTTGTTGTTATCAGATATTTTCATCCATCATTATTCTGCACTCTATTCAAATTAGCTTAGCCTGTGCTCATGATTTGAATTGAGGAACTTCCTACTGCTGTGTGTGACCCGATGTTATGCATGTATTTGGTTGCATAAACCCTGCATGATTAATATACTTGGTTGTCTTAGCAATATTCTACATTTCATCTCTATATTTTATCATCTGATTTACAGTTTCTAAGAGCACTAGTTCATTTAACTATTTGATAAGCAACTTTTCCATTGAGCTATTGTGGTATCCCATCGATCCATTTACTGAAAAGGGTATTGAATTCTTAAGTTACCAAGCATACTTAGCCATAACCACTAAGTAGTTTCTTGGAGAGCTAACACAACGACTATGCAATCTTATCACGTACATTTTGAACCAAACATTCAGGGATGATGCAATCCTGTCACATACATTTTGAACCAAAGTTTCACGGATGATGCAATCCTATCACGTCCATTTGGGAGCACTTCTTGAAGACATCTATCTATGGGTCAATTCAGGGACTGAACTCTAGGGATGATACAATCCCTCTTGTCCACTAGGGACCACTTCTCGAAGACATCTATCTACAGATCAACTCAGGGACCGAAGTGCAGGGATGATACAATCCCTCCTCATCCACTTAGACAAAGTATAAGGACCATACATCGGCCTCATCGTCGGAACTGGTAACCTCATCATCGACCTCATTGTCGAAATAGGTAACCTCATCATCGACAAAAGTGTCCTCATCATCGATACAAGTATCCACGTATCCACATCATCATCAACCATGTCACTCTCCCTTTCGAGGAGGGTCCTTCTGAACTACACCAAGCTTGTCTAAAAAAGTACTCAAACTTTACTCGAGACAGAGGTTTGGTCAATACATCAGGAACTTGTTCGTCAATGCTCACATACTCAATCTTTATAGCTCCTTTCTGTACCATATCCCATATATAGAAATATCAGATCTCTATGTGCTTTGACTTATCATGGAGCACTGGATTCTCATTCATCTTGATACAACTCTGGTTGTCACACAAGATCACAGTGGGGTCCATCTCCAAGTCAAACAATCCTGATAAAAATTTCCAAAGGCATAGTGCTTCATAACTAGCAGAGCAAGCAACTATATAATCCACTTCAGCTGTGCTAAGAGCCACACTAGACTACTTCCTACTAAACCACGAGATCATGGTAGATCCTAGACAATAACATCCATCCGATGTGCTTTTCCTATCTGATACACTTCCTACCCAATCAACATCTATGTAGCCATACAATCTGAAGCCATGATCTCCAAGATAACATAGACCAAAGTCTATCATACCCTTTAGGTACCTCATCACATGCTTTGCAGCTATCAGGTGAACATGCCTAGGTTCCACTAGATACTGACTCAAGGTGTTCACAGCAAATCATATATTTGGCCTGGTATTCGTCAGATACATCAATGACCCAATAATATGTCTATATAGAGTCACATCCACTAACTGCTTTACATTCCAACATATCAAATCTTCTCAATATTTCCATAGCATACTTTCGCTGGTTGAGAAAGATTCCTTCTGGGCCTTTCCATACTTCCAGACCTAGGAAGTAATTCATCAATCCAAGATATTTCATCTCAAATTATGTAGCTAGCTTCTTCTTGCTTTCCATGATCTATTTTTCATTCCCTATTAGAAAGAGATCATCCACATACAACAATAGTATAATAGGTTCATCATCCATAACCTTAAGGTAAAGGTTAGGATCAACTTTACTTTTGGTAAAGCCCAATATTTTCAAGAAGCTATCAATTCTCCCTCTGTGGCTGAACATCATTCACACTCTACATTGAGTGATCTTCTGCATATCTATTCGTGCCATCTCCCGTTAGATGGGTCTACTGATATGAGCCTCAAGATCATTTGAACTATGTGGTGAGTTCCTTCTTACATCCATATAAGATAAGAATGTCATATGTATATAGAAACCATCTTCAACCTTGTAGCAAAGGTTGAAATCCGCATCACCCATGGTGATCATTAAGCTCATCAAATGACTATCAATCTTGGGTACCCATACAGAGCTTTCTTCAATTGAATCTTGGGAATTTTCTCGATTCGCACTTCTTCTTCAATTACACCATTAAGAAAATGGTCTTATCTATCCACTTGGAGCAAACATCTCATCATGATCCTCTTTCTCTTTCTAAGAGAATCTTCTAGCCATGAGCCTTCTATAGTATGTTTGATTTGTAAGTCTTCTTGTTGAACATCCATCACTTGTTCTTTGGAACATGTGTTCATCATCCTTCTTTTGTAGATCATAGCACATGATCTTTCCTACAAATCAAAGTTAATCACATGATTAGTAGTACTTCATAATCATCAAATTATGTTGACATGATAACCTATTATGCATACTGATATGATTCACATAGTCATGCAACTATCTTGAACAATACTTTGGCACAACACTTTAACATATCATGTATGCATACAGTGGTTATCTAGATTCCTTCCATCTCTACCAGAACATACTATCAAGAGCATGCACAACTGTTAGCATGTCAACAAAGAGGTTTCATTCTACACAAGCAACACTGGAATGTTTGTCCAACTTACCCATCATATGCATATTAGTAGTAAACTGTTCAATGCTATATGAATGCTTACATTATGCATGATATATTCTAGGAATACAAATATGCATACAACTATTATGAGCAATATCATTGACTATTCAGTAATTCAAATAACAACTCAAATACTTATCTTTTATGTTTGTGTGGTTGCCTCCCACTTGATCTCTATTTTCCCTTTATGATAGCATCATGATTATATGTCTTTGAACTTCTATCCATCCTGGACCACTATGCATGCTCAAGTTTGCACTAGTGTCATCCTCATGATCTCATACATAATCATACATTCATTAGTATGTTCTCAATACTATCAAAGCATTATGACTCTAAATAATCTTAAGTATGTATGGTGATGATCATTTCATACACAGGTATACTTACCTAAGATCCTAACACAAAGTAGGATTCTAACTTGATATAAGAAAACATACCTGGATTATCATGCTTGGTTATGTTTTAACATACCCAAACAATATCTTCTTTCTTCTCTTTAACGATTTAGAGACCTTGTGCTAGAACCTACATATCTCATAAGTTAATCATAGTAGAACAAAGTCATACATACCTTGTAAGTAGAGCTTCTATGTGGTCAAAGACTATGGATGAGTCTTTGTCTTCATGTCATCATGGTCATAGAACTTGATTTGTCTTTCTTGTTGTACCTGTATCTTGTTAGCAGATAACATCATCCTCATACAACACCACACGTGCATTAGTACAATCATAAGTGTCATAACCCTAATCAATGAATGTCTTCTATCACTCACATGCATTCATTATCAAACAATCATAATTGTACTAACCTTAATAACATGAAGACAAACATATTATGAACTTAATCATGAATCAGATTTCAAAACATACCTGTGTCTTCTCAAGTCATACCTGACAAGTAGTCTTCTCTATAGGGGTAAAATCCTAACCATCCAAGGTTGATTACTTGTAAAACATCTTGTATAGGTTCATGGTGCTAGGATGATAAATATCAGTGCCATTTAAACCTCCCTTATTGCTGCCCTATGAGTCTCCCAACTTTGCTAGGGTTTCTTCTTACTTGGAAACCCTAATATTCAATCTCGTTCCTCCCACAACATTTTGACGGAGGATTAATATCTATGATTAATGGATTCCAAATCCATTATAAAATTTTCCAATGTTGCATCAGGTGTCTCCAACATTGTATCAGGTCCTTCCATACCTAAAATCTGAAAACCCTAAGTGAGAGCTTCTTCTTCCTCTTCTTAGATTTTCTCCGTTGAGCCATTTTAGAGATGTCATATTGTTTCTGGTGTATCTCTACAATTTCAGATCTACAGGGTCTGAAAATTTGGCCTTCGATAGCCTGACCTGTCATCTTTCCAAACCCATAGGTCTGAGATTTGATGGATTCTTTGAGAGAGAGAGATTCCAAGTGTTGCAATGTGACCTGTTTATGGGATGAAATAGAATAGAAAACTTGTACAGAGTGCCACATGTCACTGTTTCAACTTAGGCCTTTGAAACCAAAACCTGTGAAACTAAATTCCATTCCCTGACTGTCACTTTTTACGAAATTTCATTTGGAGCTTCCTAGCCTGAGATATGACCTTTTTCCCTAGGTCACCTATTTAGGACTGCATTCTGGAAGAGGCAGAAACACTAACTTGTACGGATCATATCTCACAAAATACAATGAATCTGAGCCTGACCTTAAGATACAAGGTACATGAACATTTCTATTTCATCCTGTAAATGTTTTAGATCCTGAACCTTCGCCAAAACAGAGTTATAGTGAAAGTGCCATGATGACTGGTTTTTGCTAAAAACCCTAACTTTCAAATTGTCGCAAGTGAAGCAAGTGTCGTAAGTGCCATACATTGCCTTCCTTCAGGATAGCTCTGATACCATGTTAAAATTCAATATTATAATATAGATAACATCCGTATTACATTCCATTTCACAATGATAGCATATACATGATCACTGAAAGAACAATAAGCACAACATAAACACCAGGGACACAAATTTATCCTGGGAAACCCTCATGGGGTAGAAAAACCAGCAAAGCTTCCTCAATATAGATGAACAACAAATACGAAAATTTAATCCCCAAACATGAGCTCCTTCTCCTCCATTTCATATCTCTCCCTTTCCTATGCGAGTTTCACAAGTGAGTGAATGTGTTAAATGAGGAACCCACCTCCTCTGTTTATACACTACTTCACTTGTCTTTTGACCTTTACTAGGTTGGCCCCAACTTAACCACTCAACACACTGTTGACTGGGCCGACCCCACTAGGGGACTTAAACACCCATACAACTGACTCTGGGCCGACCCCACTAGGGAAGTCTAATAACCTAGGTTAACATATTTCGGCAGAGGAATATACATCTCCGGATATACAATAAAATCTCTACGGAGGAATGAAACATCTCCGGAATAATAAAGTACAAATATAATATTCTTAGAAGTTACAATATTTCAACATAATAGTCCATAAACCAAGGAAATGGGGAAAACCTCATGGGAAAAATACCCCCCCCTCAAAATAGACTATAAGGCACACCAAAATAAATGCTCCAAACTCAAGCAGGTGTGATGCTTGGTCATATGTATGGAGGTATCTTCTTCTTGGGAAGAAGTGGATCATGCTCAAAAAGCATGTGCTTGTACTTGCTCTTCAGATCGAATGTGATGAGAACAAATCCAGAGGTATGAGGATCATCCTGGAACCTGTGATTCGAATCAGATGAGGTAGGATCAAATCCATGAATGTGTATATAGTCTTTTGTTTTCTCCTTTGAACCATCATAGGTGATATTGTTCCCAAAAGAACCATCACATGATAGTGATTTCTTGGAATCCAATTCAGATACAAGACTTGAAAAATGGTTTCTTGAGTTTTCTTTTGAACCATTAGAAATGAGATCAAAACCATGAAATGCAGGATAAATTATCCCAAGCAAATGGCAATGCCGAACATCTTCAATAAACTTCTGAGAGCATGTACAAATGATCTTACAGTAGTACATAAGAGGTGAGTGATCAAGGAGAGAGAATGCATTACCTCCAATTGTTGATTTAACATCCAAAGAATTCATGAGATCATCATTATGAAAACCAATAGACTCTTGTGAAAGAGAGGATTTAAGAACCTCTGCAGTTTCTAGAGTGTGAGCTGGCACAAAATTCGAAATAGAAGATATTGAGAGCATGAGTGTAGAGTATGCAATTTCTTCTTCTTTGTGGACAACTTCATTATGAGATATGTTTGATACTAATTCATGATCAGAGAGACCATCAAGGAGGTTGAATGCATCACTAGGCTTGCTCTCGAAATGGTTTGGACCAATCCCTTCATCCTGTTTACCAAATATTTCATCCAGATGGGCCAATAGCTCTTTTGGAGATTCAGCAGAAAGGAAGTGGGTTACCATGCAATGAGACATAGCATACATCATTACTGCATATGGTCTATCACCTTAATTTAACCAATCATTCTCTTCTTTAGAGGATTCGAACTCTCTTTCAAAACAATAATCAAAGAGACCATGTCTCTTCAAATGTGTTATCATATTTGGTTTCCACTCATCATAGTTGAATGGAGAAAGAGGAGGAATTCCTTCCGGATTCATGGAAGTTATTTCATAAGACCTGCAAAAAAAATAGAAAATATATGCAACTAATACTACTGCAAAAGTGCAGAAACTGCTACAACTGTTGCACTCGAACTATTGATAATAACCTACAAAAAACTCTCAGGAATGGAGATAGACAATACTCTCAACAGGCTCTGATACCATGTGAAAATCCTCATAGTAGATCTAAGAGTTGATGTATACCTCACAAGAAATATTAAGATTAAGCAGGAAAATAGAAGAAGAGTGGTCAATTCAGTGTAAAGGAGCAACATAATTATGATACAGTAGAACTAGGATAGAAGCAGAATAACATCGCACACTTACTAATTCATTAATCATAATATGAACAATAAATAATATAATGGTTGAGAGGATTCGAATGCGAAGGTGGCAATTCGAATTAGCTTGCATGGGAATGGCTTATCTGCACTAGGAGTCATCATCATCATTAGTGGAGTGTCAACAATACACCACTAGGAGTCCTAATAATCATCAGTGGATTCATTAATGCATTAGTAATGGTCAACCAGGTGTCAAACTGAGTGTGGTAGGTGTAACTAGCACATGGAAGCACTAATGTAGTGAATGAGGCTCAATGGAGGGTGAATGGGGAGCTGACTGGAGTCAAAAGAGGCAATCTACTCTCATTGGGGGTCCAACAGAGTGTTTTAGTTAGTTAACAAGTCAATCAATCCTCAAATCAAGGAGAGATCCACAAATAACTCAACTAACTGAAGTGTAACTGAGTGGTAGGTGAAGAAGGGTGCCTTTCATAAGTGGTAGGTGAAAGGTGGGCGCATCACTGACTAGGACGGCTAAAAATGAGTGAAAAGAAGCTCCTGGGGCTAGCAAACTAGGGACTAGGTGCTGGAGGACACCAACCTGATGACTGGGATGCATGCAATTGCATGCCTGCATGCAAAAATGCATGCATGACTGAAATGCAAAATAATGAAAATGCTGGTAGGACTAGGATGGAGTATAGGAATATCCTAACAAATAAATACTACCTCCTATGGTCTGATTTTGCATGGGTCCACATAGGTTTGTGTGAACTAACCCAAGGTATTATTTGGATCGAGTTGTGGAAGTGGGGAAATTGTCCCTTTAGTGTTTCCCTAAGATACATTATTCACATGAACTTTATTGTTCATTCATAACTAGTAACCCCTTGACCATGGATTTTTTTTTGCAGATGACTGAGACTCTGAAAGGGTAGATGACCATACCTATAGTTCCACAAAGAGGTTTCATATAGACTGGAAACAGTATGTGCATATGACTGTGATGGCATAGTACTTCTCAAACTGAGTGGAAATATTCTATTCTTGGTCATTTCTACTTTGTCTAAGAGTCTTCTACTAGTGGATTTATCATATACAACACAATATGAATCAATAAACCTGACGTCATACTTATTCCGAATCAGTTGACCCACAATGATCATATTGAATTTAAGATTAGGAACATGGAATACATCATGTATGGACTTATTTTCATTTTGTTTAGTAAGAACAGGTACAATTCCTTTTACTTGAGCAGGAAAAAGATAATGATCATAGATATTTTTGTATTGATAGATGAATCTAGATCAGAAAATAATGATTCGTTAGATGTCATATGATGGCTGCAACCACTGTCTGGAAACCACACATTTGAATGATATTCTTCTTCAGTCTCTTGGAATGAGAGAAACATGACTTCTGATGAGCTTTCTTCAACATTGGAGACATGGGCTCTGCCAGTATTCTGATCTGCTTGCTTATTTATGCAGTCTCGTTCATAGTGGACATACTTATGTAGTAGTTGCACTGAATGTTGGACCTATTAGTCCATCTCTTTCCTCTCCCTCTCTGGTTCTGAGAGTGGTGAAAGTGCTCATCATGATCTGAATGTTCATGAGTAGTTTTATCCTCTATAGAATGGGAACTTATCCCTCTTCAGCCTCATCCTCTACCTCCTCTTCCTAGCCTCTGTTGAATGAAGCCTAAGTGCTTAAAGCATTTGATAGAGACTCTTCTTCTTGACTGAGTCAAGCTTCGTGGGACAGAAGGGGACCCTATTAACTCTTCTAGGGTAAATTTGGACAGATCTTTAGATTCTTCTATTGTAGTAACAACCATAGCAAACTTCTTAGTGAGAAATATAAGAATATTTTGAACAACAACCTTTTGTTCCAAGGCCTCACCATATGTTTGGAATTGAGTCACAATACCCAAAACCCTAGTCATGAACTTATCTACAGTTTCAGTTTCTTTCATCTTAAGACTTTCAAACTGGAGTCGAAGGGTTTGAATTTTTACCATTTTAACTATGTCTATACCTTTGTAGGCAGTTGCAAGGAGATTCCATGCTTGATATGCGGTGGTATCTCCTTAGATCCACAGGAAGATTGTTGGGCCTAGCCCAAGTAAGGCAATTTTGTGCAAGATAGTTTTTGGAGCTGCTAAGTTACAATGCAACTCAGATGAAGGCAGTTTGGCAAAACAGTTTTGAGGAGCTCAAAAGTTGAGTGCAGCGCAGTATCGGCAGGGTAGGAACTGCATAGCTGAGCATGAATTCGACAAAGTGGTAGCACCGCAAAGTGCCAGTAGGGCACCTATTTTGGGTAAAGAATGTAAGCGAACGTTGAGCTGCGAAAGTAACCTGTTTTGTCGAAATACTCCATGATTCCCAGCAAGATGGTAAGGGCTGGTGTGGTAGGAAAGTGACCGGTCACATGAGTAGAGGCAGCACGACGTGAACCGACTGCAAAAATCCGTTAGAGAAGGAAAAATGGGGTGAAAGCGACCCATCGGAATGCTCTCGATAGGGGGGTCTGAAAGAGACGCAACCACACACAGAAGGATGGTGATGACAGAGAAGTCGCTATCAGATCCTAGCAGTCCTAGTTAGCGAAGTAACCATGATAGTTTTGGGTAACCTTAGGGTTTTGGCCCACTTGATTGTAAAGACGTTACCTAAGGGCACAATCTATAAAAGGGAACATTTTATAAGGGAAAGGTTTCATCTTCATTAGTCTTCATTTTATAATATTGTAGGAGGAAGAGATCTCTGTTGAGAGAAGATTGTAAAAGGCTATGCATGCTGCGTGCGTAGAGAACTACTAAGAGAGAAGAGAGGTTGCAACTGAGTGCATAGAATGGAACTCGTGTACCCTTCCCAAAGATAATAAAACAACAGTTCTTGTAGACGTATCTCCCATCCTGGGGTTGAACCACGTTAAATTTTATGTTATGTGGTTGATTATACATGTGTTTATGTGTATTTGCTTATGTTGAATGGTTAGCTCTAGTTTATGAGTTCTTCTGTTCTTGCTTTTATATGTATTCACCATAAGGATAAGGATGGGAATAATATGTTAAGTAACCACATGTATCAATGAATTTTGGATGTACCAGTATTTAGTAGTCAGATGAATGCATGAATTAATCAAATAAACACTTAGCGCAACACCGGATGTGCGCAAATAGATTGTTGTTTTTTAGAGTGTATAAGTTCGCAAAAGTTGAAGGCTAATTTGTTGTTGAATGTGTCATTTTACACTAGGTAAGGTCTAGTGAAGTTGCATAATTCTTGAAAGGAAGCACAAAACACCGTTGCACTGTCCTATCATCGAAAACATCCCTCATTGCACAGTCCTTGGATGCACGATAGTCTAAGTGTTAACTGCGAAGAGGTGAACTTCGCGCAGTCTGAATTTCGGAGTGCAAGTCCTATAGCACGTTGTTCACCAATCTGTTTAAACACTCATCACCTGGTTGTGGAAACTTGATTCCAAATACCCCTCATTACTTCGCCTTAGGTGAGACCTTAGTCTGTTCGCAGGCTATTGCCGAAAGGGCCGGTGAAAAGGGGTTTTGTTGGTTTCTCGAATCACGTAGAACCTGGGTCTTTCTAGAAAACCTCAAGAACAGTGAAAGAAGCCAACAAATGGTTTCGTTGCCACATTTAAACTGGTGATGAGTACTAGCACTAAAAATTGGCATCCAGACAAGAAAGAGATTCAGATTTGGTGTGACAAGACAGAAAGAGATTTTGCCAGAAAAGAGAATAGACGTTTGCATATTTCTGACGTAGATTGGTTAAATAAACACCTGTGGAAGGATATTCATGAAATTTTCTAGGAATCATTTGGAAACGAGTTACATGAGTGGATATTGAGACTAGCAAAGTGAAAGAACTATTTCCAACCAGGAGCACCTACCAATTGGACCCCAAAGCTTATTCAGAGGCTCAAAGCAGTAGATAGTCCACCATCGCGAGCATTCGACTTTTGGGTTGATAGTATACTAGAAGGCTTTGTGATAGAGTTCGACGTGGACACTCTGAAGTCCTATATCACAACCGAGGCAGAGTTCTTCAAGGGATTCATAGGTAAGTACCTAAACAATTTGAGTTTATACATTAAAATTCTTTTAGCTGAGAAAGGCGTTTTAAGAATGCAGTAAAAGTCGTAGAAATTTTGGAATATGCAATGGTCAATAGCATATATAGTGATTTTGTTGAAGATACACACAGTTTGAGAAGTGGGAAAAGATATAAGTATACTACTAAGAATACTTCCAGTGAACATGAAATCTGCATAGACATTGATTTAGAAGTTGAACCTGATATCCAAACGGCACCTCCATCAGCCACCTATAAGCCTATTACTTCGTAGAATCCGCTGGTTGTGAATATCGTGTCTCCCATTTCACAGAATCCGCTAGTTCAAAACCCTCAAGTTGTTAATATTCCCAATCCGTAGAGTGTCAATTCCAGTAACACCGCAGGAGTGATTACTCAGACCATCCTAACTCAGAACATTCCAACTCAAAATATTTCGATTTAGAACATTCCACGCAGTAACATCCCTAACACCACTCATAACACTGCGCAATATATTTTACCACCTAGAAGGAGAATGACTGATGATATTAAGCTGCCCATATTTAAAGAAACGGATCTAGAAGACCCTGAGCAACACTGGTTTCTATGTGAAGCCGTGTGGAGAGTCAAGCAAGTTAAGGATGATGCTGTGAAGCAAGCACAACTCATCACTACATTCAGAGATAGAGCTTTGAACTGGTTCATGAACTATTCTCAATGACAGAGTAGAACCTTAGTGGAGATTAAAGCTTCCCTATTGAGAGAGTTCAAGAAACTGAAGTCAGAATCCCAATGTATAAAATAATTAAAGGAGATTAAGCAAAAACCTAATGGGACAGTCTAGGAATTTGACCAGAAGTTTAAAACATTGTTAGACCAAGTCATTTTTTTCATAGCACCACAAGAGCACCAGGAATGGTTCATAGTCGTGCTATTGCCCCATATTAGACTATCGTTGATGCAGCAGAAGGTGGCTTCGCAAGCAAAAGTCTTAGAGATCATGATGAAATTAGAAGCTTCACCTATAAGAGAGACTAGCACTGGAATGTCTCAGATCCAAAACCAGCTAGCTACCCTGACATTACAGTTGCAGGACATGAAGAAGGGGAAAGAACAAAGACAAGAAATATGGTGTACAGGATGCAAGGGAGAAGGACACACCAGGGAGAATTGTCCTTTGTTTCAAGAATACCTTAACAGTGGCGCAACAAATTCACTGAATCAGAACCAAGCGCCATGGTGTGAGATCTGTAGAACTAGAGGACACCGACCATAATATTGCTACTTAATTCAGAAGTATGTGCGAATGCCTAGGAATTTATATTGCACATTCTGTAGATCAGGTGGACATGATGATTCCAACTGTAGATCATATGAGATCACAATGGAAAGAAAGCAAGATCTAGAGCATATGCGTGGTGGTGGAGTTACAAGTATACAAAGTTTAAGAAGAAATACCGCAGAACAAGAAGAACGCGCAGTATGATCAAGGAGCATACAGAGGCCATGGAGGATTCCTCGGAAGAGGAAGAAATATTGGCCCAGGACAAGGAAGAGGAAGAGGATAGATGATCTGTTATAACTGTGGCCAGCTAGGTCACTTATCTAGAGGTTGTACCAATGCATGTACTACCTGTAATTATTGTAAATCATTTGATCATGCTATTGAGGCAAGCCTAGTGTTAGCAGCAGAAATGAAGAAAAGAAAGCAAGATGTACCTAACTCGAATATTCAGCTGATCGCAATAGAGAAAAGGACTGCAGATCCAAGTATTAATGTTGTGATGCGAAGTGGTGCTACAACAGGAAGAGATAGGCAAGCAGAAGCTTCGACTTATGGATATTTTGAAACTAAGCCGACCCCTGCTGAAGCGGTCTGGATCAAAAAAGCTACTAGGAAAACACTTGTTTTTAATCTGGAGAAAAAAAAGAAGTCTTTGAAGAAGCACGAGACATATTCAAATAACTAGCACCTATGTCACCAAGAATCCTATTGCGAAGTGAAACAATGCATATGGAAGATATGCCAACAACTTATGACAAAACGTGCACCGCAACAGAGACAGGAACTTCTGTTGCGCAGTTCCTATAGAGGTGCATGAAATTATTGAAGAGCGCATACACTATATTCGAATTAGAAAAATTGTTAAACCAATATGAACCACGCAGTGAGATGGATACTTCCTAGAACACAGTTCATCACATCAAGAGCCACAAAAGAACAGGAAGAGAAATGAGGCTCAATGCGCAGATAGGAGATTATGACATGGATGAGATCATCCTTGACTTAGGATTAGAGGTAAATGTCTTGACTAAGCAGACATGGCAGCAGATGGGGAGACCAAATTTGTCATGGTCACACATACAGTTGAGATTGGCCAACCAATAAAAATTCATACATTTTGGGATATTAGCCAATATTATTGTTGACATCGATGGAGTGCAAAGTCATGCAGACTTTGAGGTTATCGAAATTGTGGATGATAGTTAGCCTTATCCAACACTATTGGGTATAGACTGGGCAATGGATAACCTTGCAATCATAAACCTGAAGACCAAGAAGATGATCTTTGAAGGGCAGGATATCAAGGTCACATCACCATTGGACCCTTCAAAGGGAGAACGATACAGTGAGTCGATTCAGGAAGAATCCAGAGCATAGGATCCTGATCACATTTACAAGATGACTGCGAATCAAGTTGACTACATTAATCCTATAGAAGATGGAGCACTTAGTTGGCGATGTGACAGTTCTTGTATCTCAGACTCCAACGCAGGACTAAATAACTGGCAAAGGCGTATGCATGAAGTATCTACAAGAAGATGCGCGCAGATCACAAAGTCACTGTGCTGGATTGGAACAAAGGTAAGCCCAATCCCCACCTATCAGGGTTCAACTAATGTTTATTCATTTATTCAAGAATATACTGTATCAATTGCAGCTAAACACCGCATACCAGCATTATATATAGTACTCCATGCTACACCTGCTAGATGGTGGCCGACTGTGCATAAGCAGACTATAAATACATGGGAATAGTGCAGACATATGATGCAAATTAGATTCACTGAGAAAGTTGCACTGACATTTGAAAAGTATAATGGACAGATGGATCCGAGGGATCACATAGAGACCTGTTCACAAGCATGGGAAAAGAGACCACAGACAGAATGGGTTCATTTGTTTGTGCACACACTAGAGCAGATTCCAAAGGATTGGTATACAGACACAGAGCTTTGCAGAGGAACAACAGATTGGACTATCCTTACTGTGAACTTCCAGAGAACTTTTAGTTTTGAAGATGAGTCTTCGAGCATAAATGAAGCTCTACAAGTTATCAAAGAAAAAATATTCAGAGAGGAATGCCCAAGTATAAACGAGGCATTAGAAGAAATCAAAGAAAATATATTTGAAGATGTTAAAGTACATGTGAACCTACAACCAGAATGGGAAAGATTGATAGAACATGCCCTCTAGTGTTATAATCTTGCTGAAAATGAAGAAGAACAAGAACATAGCGATGAGTAGGATCCCCACAACATCAATATACCTGAGTGAGAGGGAGCGCGTGATGTAGAGGGACCACCATTAGAAATTCTATATATGAGTGGACCTATAAAGACAAGAAAAGTGAACATTGGCATAAGTGAAGAGCTGAAGTTCGCATCCATTGGCGATTACTGGGATGATGCGACGGTCGCACAGATCGCAGACCTCCTACATGAATATCAGGATCTATTTCCAGCGAAGTTTTCCGAAATGAAAGGCATTTTGGGTGAATTGGGAGTTATGAAGATACCTCTCAAGCTAGGCGCGAAGCCTGTTAAGCAAAGGCCTTATAGACTGAATCTCATATACAAATAAAGAGTCAAGGCAGAGATTGACAAGATACTTGATGCAAGGATCATTGAGCCAGTTGAGAAGTCATAATGGATAAGCCCGATGGTTATCTAAGATAAAAAGACTAAAGGTGAGATCAGAATCTGCGTATATCTGAGGAAGCTTAATGATGCTTCGCTACATGACCCATTTCCTACTCTGTTTACAGATGAACTATTAGATAATGTTGGAGGAAATGAGGCCTATTGATTTACTAATGGATTTTCTGGATATCATCATATTAGGATTGATCCAGCAGACAGGCATAAGACAACATTTTCTACTGAATGGGGATCATATCAGTACAATGTCATGCCATTTGGGTTGAAGAATGCACCAACTATATTTTCCAGAGTTGTGGTGGCTGCATTCAAGGACTTTATCCATAATTTCTTAGAGGTTTATTTTGATGATTGGAATATATTTGGTTTGCTGAAGAACCATTTTGAAAACCTGAGAATGATGTTAGCTAAGTGTAGACAACATCAAATTTCATTGAACTTAAAGGAATGTATTTTCTGTGTGCCTTATGGTATTCTACTAGGACACATTGTCTGTAGACAGGTTTTGATGGTTGATCTTGCGAAGATCATAGTGATTGTGAATTTACCTGCACCAAACTTAGTCAAGCAACTTCTCACCACATTGGGCCATATAGGATACTATCGAAAATTCATCAAGGGTTATGCACAGATAACCACGCCGATGGAGAAACTGCTGAAGAAAGAAGTGCAGTTCAAATGGAACATAGAATGTGATCAAGGACTGGACACCCTAAAGAAGAAAATGGTAACTGCGTCGATCCTAGTTTTTCCATATTGGGATAATCCGTTCCATGTACATGTTGATGCTTCATCTATAACATTGGGCATTGTGCTTGCTCAACCAGGTGAAGGGGGCATTGATCACCCCATTGCATTTTTTAGAAGGAAGCTATATTTAGCTGAAAAGAACTATATGACCACTGAAAGCGAAGGATTAGCTATGGTATACGCACTACAGAAATTCAGACACTATTTGTTGGGTGCGCACTTCTCCATGTACACAAACCATTCAGCTTTGAAATACTTGGTCAATAAGCCAGTGTTAGGGGGAAAAATCTGCATATGGTTGTTGCTCTTCCAAGAGTATGATTTTGAAATTGTGGTTAAACCAGGCAGACTAAACCTAGGACCTGATCATCTCTCAAGGATTGAATCAGGCAAAGAACCCGCCAATCTCGAAGATAGTCTGCCTGAAGCACAGTTATTTTCTATACAGATCGCAGATGACTACTATAACGACATTGTCAATTTCTTGACTATGGGATTGGCACCCATAGATTTCACTACGCAGCAGAATAAGCAACTGGTAGTCAGAGCAACAAACTTCACTATCATAGCAGGACAACTATACAAGTTAGGGCCAGACAAAGTGTTGTGTAGATGTGTGTTGGATCATGAGAAGCCATTCATATTGGCTGATGCACATTCAGGTGTATTGGGAGGTCACTACGCAGGAAGAGCCACTAAGGAGAAGATATTGAAAGTAGGGCTATAGTGGCATACAATTCACAAAGATTCAAAGGAACATTGCCAAAGATATGATGTCTATCAGAGGACAGGGAGGCTGTCACGAAGAGACGAAATGTCGTTGAATCCGCAACTGAATCTACAGGCATTTGAGAAATGGGCTATTAATTTTGTGGGACCTATTAACCCACCAGGAAAGAGGATTGGGGCGAGATACATTATCACTGCAACTGATTATCTCACTAGATGGGCAGAGGCTAAACCAGTGAAGGACTGTAGCGCAGTTACTGTCGTGCAATTCATTTTTGAGAACATCCTTACTAGATTTGGATGCCCAAAGATTTTAATGAGTGATCAAGGGACCCATTTTTTGAACCGAACTATTGAAGCCCTTAATGAAGAGTTCCAAATGTATCATCAAAGGAGTACACCATACCATCCTCAAGCAAATGGAATTGATGAAGCTTTCAACAAGGTACTGAAGAATGCACTGACAAGGGTATGCAATGTCAACAGGGATGACTGGGATTTGTGCATTCCAGATGTGTTATGGGTATACAGGACCATTTTTGCAAGAAGTTAACAGGCCATACACCTTTCAGATTGTTTCATTCACAGGAATATAGGATTGGAGGAAGGTCGCTTCATCACAAACTTTCACTAGCAAGTGCAGAAAGACAGAGAAAAAACATGGCATGATCGCCATATCAAGAACAAGTCCTCTCAGGTAGGTGACCTTGTCCTCCTGTATGGTAGCAAGTTTATGAAATTTACTGGAAAATTTAAAATGCATTGGGTTGGCCCATATACTGTTATGCAAGTTACTAATGGGGGCGCAGTTCAGTTAGCTACATTTGCCGGAGATACCTTACCAAGTTTGGTGAATGGAAGTAAATTAAAACCCTATCGGGATAGTTTGACTTCACAGAAACCTCAGTGATTAGAAGAGAAGGAAATTTCTAAGTGTGAAGTACATTTGAAATTGGGCACTAGAAATGCAAAAGAGTCTGTACACAGTTTTGGTCTGACATGTGAAGTTTAATGAAAAGAATGCATGTACCTTGTAGCACCAGTCGAGAAGTGAAGTTGAGCAAATAAAAAAAAAAGAAAAGAGAAAAACAAAACAAAACAAAAGAAATGAGTGCTCAGTTTGAAGCTCAAAAGATAGCTGCACAGATAAAATAAAACAAGAGGAATGAAAACTTCAGAAGGAAGAAGAAATACACCACGAAGTAACCGCGCCGGGAGTAGTGACAACCCACCTTGCAGTTCAATGCAACGCTCTAAGAAACTAGCCGTTGAAATGTTGGTCGAAAAACTAGCCATTATACAGTGATTTTGTCGACGACCGCTTGAGCATTTAACACAAAAATATCTGTTTGAAGCAGTTAATGAAGGAAAGGACCTGAAGCTTCAGTGGATTTGGCCAACGAATATTCCATTTAATGCTTTACTAACCGTTGATGGGCGCGGCTAAGTCCAATGATGCCTATAAATACCAATATATTTGGACTCGTGAGCGTTACCAAAACTTTGAAATTTTTCTTCGAGCCATAGATTGAACCTATTTACCGAGAATGCTAAGTTATCCTGTGAGTATACAAAAGAAAGTCCAGTGTATGTCCGACGACTCTACCATTGATCAAGAGTTCACAGTCGCGCAGGTTGTGATGGTGTTTAAGCACGGAGGTATTGAAGGGTTGATGAGAACCCCTTCTAAGAAGGTTATTACGGAACAAGTTCAAGGTTCACATCATTCCCCACGACATTCCACAGTTATGCAAGCCAAGGGAAAGGAACTAGTAGCGGAGAAGACAAAGCTGAAGATGATGAGCTCCAAGCTTCCAGAAGTTTCGCTCGGTGATAAAGAAATCCCGTTAACTCTGACCCCTGAGTATATCTCTCTACGTGCACAGTATGTACTGGCCCTGAAGCTCACCAGTATTTCTAAATATGAAATCCCACTTCCACCAATATCCAAGCATTGTAAATCAGAATCCAATCTGTTGGGCAAGCTCGTGGACTATAAGTTTGAAGATTACGACTTGTTGTAATACCAGAAGGATCCAGATGAGCCAAAGTACCCACAGTTTTAGCCAGATAGATATATGTGCTGGAAGAATGATGTGAAGGGAAATTTTGTGCTAGTCGCGCAGAGTTGGCTATCTAAAGTAGTGGAGTCAGAGTTGTTGAACCTGTTGCAGTTCCCGCACTTCGACTGGAGCCCAAAACTTAATGTGGTGGTGCACACACTCATCTCGCGCACACACCAAGGTTATCTTTGGATGGATAGAAACATCGACCTGATCCATTGCATCGCAAGGTTAAGCAAGCGAGCCGAGGACCCTAAGAAATTTTTTCAAGGCAAATCGAGGGATAAGGAAGTCATTGCGTAGATGAAGCAGGCACATCAAATTATGAAAGGAAAGAGAGGATTCATCACAGACGATATAGCTGATGCTGCTACGCGGTTCGTAACACAACTGCTAGCAGGAAAATATTGAGAAAGGCCATACCTATGAAAGTACCAGCAAATGCAGTGCTCCTTGGTGCGAAGGAAGCATTAGGAAGAAGATTCAACTGGTGTCAATACTTACTAAATGATTTTCTGGAGGATGTCCGTGAAACTCAGGTCCATTGCATTGTCTTCCATTACAGCTGGTTGATGGTATTAATTGCATTTGTAGGTTGGAAGGACCCAAGGCACTATGTTGGCCTTCACACTGCTAGCAATGACTGTAGAGGATCGAGGTATGCGAATCTATGGGTGAATTTGATGCCAGAAATACAGCACGCATCAAATGAAGTATTCCACACATACTATGAGTAGTTGTGTGACGTCATTCACACACCGCGAATATCCAAACAGTTAATAGCTAAGTATACTCGCACCTTAAATTTTTACGCTGACATGCATTCCATCTAAATCAAATTCCAACACCAATTATTGAAGAGTCACCAGCAGGCAAAAGGAAGGAGCCTAGAAGCTTAGTACTATAAAAACTACAGAAAAAGAAGTAGAAGGATTCAAAGGTCCATTCGGAAGGGAAGATGCATGATGACGATAATGAGATGATCGCATCCTCGGTCACCATGCATCTAGAAGATGTGCTTAACCTCAAAGACAGTAAGGATGAGGTGATCCAGGAAAGTTTACAGAATAATCTCACCACACTACAGGGCACAACAAAGAATTTTGGTCAAGTCCATCATGACTTGGCTTTTCCACGAGAATCAAAATCGGAAGGAAGGTCAGGGGACACTTCGCAGCCAAAGACAACACCTCTAGCCCTGACGTTGCCACCAAAATCGCGCATAGTCCAACTTGACCCGCTAAGCATAATGTTACCACACGAACAGTTAACTTCGGGCGCGTAGGACATAGAGCATGTGGACATCGACATCGCGATGTTGCCACTAGAGGGCCTACACAATATGCACTTGCAGGTTGTCGAAGAGATCCATGATAGAAGTATGGTCACTCTGAACCAACACCATCAATTGCAATAAAATTATAAGCAACTGTAGGAAGCAATTTTAAAGAGATTCATGGCACTTGAAAATGAACAGGACCAACAAAGAAGAATAGAGCATATTGTCTCTTCAGTCTGCGCGGAGATACCAAAATGTGAAGAGCAGCCAGAGCTCGCAGATACTATCCTTAAGATCAGATCGATAGTCAACGACTCGATAGTCAGTGATCTTAAGACTGGAATGAAAGACATGGAGATTGATTATCAAGCAAATATTGCCGCCTTGGAAGCACAGAATCAGCCAAAGACGCCACCAGATGAGGCAGAGCTCAGAGAAGCAGAAGCAAAAGCAGCCCCAGAGGCCATATCCAGTGAAGTAGAAAAGTGTCACACCTTGCTGGACGAAGTTACAAGAATGTTTAATACGTTGTAAGAGGACCCTCAGCTAATGGAGGTCCAAACCAATTTGCATGAGAAGCAGGAAGTGTTAGATGCTCTAAACGTGGAGATAAAAACCCTGCCACCAAAAGGCAGACTCCGCAAATTTCCAGAAGTCAAAGAAATAAAAAGACAACTCCAAGTATTAAAAGAATAGGAGGTTGAAGTCAGAGACAAGTCACAACCCCCGCAGGAGGGATCCCATGAGCTGTCACAGCAGATTGAAGGAAAACTACAGGAACTCCACGACACTCTGGCATTGGTACAAGAGAAAAATCGGGATGACTTAACACCGGATGTGTTAGAAACCATCAAATCCATTGATAAGGATGTGAAGGATACGGTTGCTAAGTTGACCGCAACAGATCAGGAGTTAGTTGCTAAAATAGCTCAATAGGAGGACGAGCAGCTCATGGAACCATAAGTATAAAGTGGCTCGGGGACAAGCCACATGTAAGTGTTAGGGGCCTGTTGGACCTAGCCCAAGTAAGGAAAATTTGTGTAAGAAAGTTTTTGGAGCTTCTAAGTTACAACACAGCTCAGATGAAGGCAGTTTAGAGAAACAGTTTTGAGGAGCTGCGAAGTTGAGCATAGCGAAGTATTGGCATGGTAGGAACCGCGTAGCTGCGCACTAGTTCTTGCGAAGTGGTAGCACCACAAAGTGCCAGCAGGGCACCTATTTTGGGTAAAGAATGTAAGGGAAGGTCGAGCTGGGAAAGCAATCTGTTTTGTCGAAATACTCCATGATTCCCAGTAGGTGGGTAAGGATTGGTGCGAAAGGAAAGCGATTGGTCACATGAGCAGAGGTAGCACAACGTAAACCAGCTGCACAAATCCATTAGAGAAGGAACGTCAGGGTGAAAGCGACTCATCGGCATGCGCTAGATAGGGGGGTTGAAAGCGACGTGACCATGCGTAGAAGGATGGCCACGATGGAGATTTCTCTATCAGATCCTAGCAGTTCTGGTTAGCGAAGTAACCATGACAATTTTGGGTAACCTTAGGGTTTTGGCCCACTTGATTGTAAAGACATGACCTAAGGGCATGGTCTATAAAATGTCACATTTTGTAAGGGAAAGGGTTAATCTTCATTAGTCTTCATTTTAGAATATTGTAAGAAGAAGAGATCTATGTTGAGAGAAGATTGTAAAAGGATTTGCAAGTTGTGTGTGCAGAGACCTATTGAGAGAGAAGAGAGTCTGTAGCGGAGTAAGTAGACTAGAACTATTGGACCCTTCCCAAAGATAATACAACAATAGTTCCTGTGGACGTATCTCCCATCCAGGGGGTGAACCACATGAAATTATGTGTTATGTGGTTGATTATACATGTGTTTATGTGTATTTTCTTATGTTGAATGGTTAGCTCTGGTTTATGAGTTCTTGTGTTCTTGCTTTTATATGTATTCACCATAAGGATAAGGATGGAAAAAATATGTTAAGTAACCACATTGATGAATGAATGTCGGATGCACTAGTATTTCACAGTCAAATGAATGCATGGATTAATCGGATAAACACTTAGCGCAGCACCGGAAGTGCGCAGTTAGATTATTTTTTGTTATAGTGTATAAGTTTGCAAGGGTTGCAGGCTAATTTGTTGTTGAATGTGTCTTTTTACACTAAGTAAGGTCTAGTGAAGTTGCATAAGCCTTGAAAGGAAGCACAAACCACCATTGCACTTTCCTATTTTCGAAAGCATCCCTCATCACGCAACCGTTGGATGCACGATAGTCTAAGTGTTAACCGCGAAGAGGTGAACTTCGCACAGTCCAAAGTCCATAGCGCGAGTCCTATAGCGCGTTGCTTGCCAATTTGTTTAAACACTCATCACCTAGTTGTGGAAACCTGATTCCATAGCCCCCCCATTACTTTGCCTTGGGTGAGACCATGATCTGTTCGCAGGCTGTTGCCAAAAGGGCCGGTGAAAAGGGATGTTGTTGGTTCCTCGAACCACGCAGAACTTGGGTATTTCTAGAAAACCTCAAGAACAGTGAAAGCAACCAACAAAGATGGACTACTCAATGCAAGTTTGGGTCAACCATTTTTCCATGAGATTTCCATCTTGGCTTTCTTCAAGGGATTTCTTGTTAGCATTTGACATAGTAGCCACATCGGTTGTCCCCAGTTCCGTTAGCTGGTTTTCAACCATATCCCAGCATTTGTTGAGTTGGAGAAACGTCTGCATCTTGATTGACCAAAAATCATAGTTGGTTATGTTCAACATTGGTCCAGAGATCTGCTTCATTCTAATACTTTCCATCCTTTATGACTATCTTTTAAAGAGAGTGATGCTACTTGTATGACTAACATAGTGCGTCAGAGGGTGTGCGGATAAAATCCGTGCAAGTGAACAGTGTTCACTACAATTTTCCTTAACAACAAGTGCGTTAGTGACGTGATTCGTTTGTGCAAAGAGTGTGTCGATGACACATTTATTCTATGCAACAGGTGTGTTGTGTCATAGTTCCCGAAAGGGATAGGTGCATCGATGTTTCGTAAAGGAAAAATTAAAAAAAAATATACGGCCTTGGTGCTATGAAGATGCTCCTCCACGCTGATGTGTTCCCATCTCGTGTGTGTGTGCTTTCCACTATGTGAAAAGGCTTACCCCAAATCAATAGGAATGGATCAGGACATACGCTCAGATACCATGTTAAAACATAAAGACAAAAATGAATTAAAGACAAGTGGGAATATTAATTACCTTCTGATTATTAACCATAATCTTATATAGGATTACATCACACCAATACTATTGTCCAATACTATGGAATAGAGAATACTATGGGACATCCAAGTGTCCTATTCATACTATAACTAACTAACAACTCAACTAATTAACCAACTCATGACCATTGAGATTACAATTCTTAGCACCAAACAAGTTAAGAATGACCTCTTCCTTAGTAATTTTGTCTTATGGGAAGATAGAAGCTAAGTAAACCATAGAAAATATCACTAAGAAATAGAATGTTCATAGATTTTTCATTTATAATCTCTTAGTTTTAGACAAATCTCACAAGACCAGTTGTAACTAGATAAATTACCCATAGAATACGTCCTAAAACTTTACAGAGTCATCCAATAGGGTTGAGTTTGAAACTCTAAAATTTGAAAACCCTGGGAGTTATAGACTACAATAACTCACAAGACAATAATACTATGTGTTAACACCCAAAATGTGCTCATTAGCTCATTCCCTTATTCACATGACCCATTTGCCCACTTTTTCCACCATTTGAGCCTCTAAAACCTTCAAAAGGTCACCAAAAATACCATAATACGCCTTTTCCCCCTCAAAATATGTATTTTTCCTCAAAAAACACAAAAAAACCTAAAAAAGGGTCCAAAATTCCCAAAAATATTAAAAGGGAATAAAAATATAAAAAAATTTCAAAAAAGGAAAAAGAGGGAAAAAGAGACCTAAACCATTTTGGTCAATACCATTGGTTTCCTTAAACCATAATGGTATTCCCCATCACCAAAAAACTATAAAAAGGTGATAGGGGCTCCTCACTATTGATCCACATTTCATCCTATCCTTATGCTACCAAATTCCCTTTGAGAGCCCTTGCCTCCCATTTCAAGTTTGAAGATCCCCATTGAAGCATTGGAGAAGAAGAGACCATTGGATATTGGAGCATCTCAACCTTGGAGCTGCACAAAACTCACCATCCTCACCATTTGAGGTAATACAAAATCAATTTTTTTAATTTCTCGTTTTCTTATGGATCTTATTGCTTATGTTCTTAAATCTAGTTTTTTATTTCTTTGCACATGTTAATGTTAGATCAAATTACATTAGTTTTTACATATTTTTATTGAGACAACTGCTACTAGTTAGCAGGTGCATCCTTGCACATGCTTGGTTGAAAAACCAAGCAACAGTTTTTGGCGACTCCGCTGGTTTTCGAACTTTAAATCTTTGCTTTAGGTCTTTATTTTAGCTATTTTTCCCATTTAAAACTGTAGATCTGCCATACTAGTTAGCTTCTTGATAGCTTCCCTAGCCATTAGCCCTTTCTGCAGCCCAAAACAACCCAAAATTTCAATTTTTGGGTTAATTTTTCACCGACCGATTTCCGTCTGTACATCGTGGCTTTCAGCACCCATAGTCATGCGGTCCATCACAGTTGTGCACCCTTTTTCTGCGTGGTCCATCGTAGCTCTGAGCCTTTTTTCCGAACGGCGCATCGCACCCTAGTGGATTTTTTCCGTGCTTCCCATCGCGGCTGGGCGGCATTTTCCCATGCGGTCCATCGCGACTTTTTCGACATTTTTCTGTGTGGCTCATCGCGACTTTTTCCCACCGTGCCACGATTTACATCACGGCTTTCACCCACATCTCCACACGTCTCATCGTGGATTTTGACCTCACAGCCGTGATATTTCCTATTTCGGTTCGACCAATTTTTCCAGAAATTTTTTCCCAATCAACCCATTTTTTCCAGCATTAATTTATGCAATTTTTTACAGCCTACTGTGTTATTATTGCAACATTATTAATTGACATTCGGTTATATGCTTCACTCATCTTTTTGAAAATTTGCAGTTAATTGAAAGAAAGATTTGTTAAGTATTTCTAAGATTGTAAGTTTCATACATTGCAAGGTTAGAACCATATTTCTAAAATTGCTCAATATTTTGCCCAACAAATACCTTAGAAATCCATTTATTTTTACATATGTTATTTACTTTACCTTACAAAACTTTTTAAATAATCCATATTTTTTGAAAAGATTATTAAAGCATTTACATTTGAAACGTCTTTCATTTTTTCGCAAATTGGAATCCTTATTTTAGTTTGTGATTAAATCACCCATGCAAGGAAAATTCTTTTGGTATACACCCACACCAGCACACAATCTGTCACAATAATTACAAGTGAGCCTTAAAATCCTCTAAACTCAACCAAAAGAATTTTGTAGCTAGGTAAAACTGAGGGGATAAGTATCCAAATAACACCCCTCACTCATTTTTCATGTTGAGACATAGTGGTTGACATTTAGGGTACCAAAATCCCTTATTATTTGTTGACACGGTTTAAAACCAATTCATCGGGAAGGCCTCTCCCTTAGGAGGGTTGAAGTAGCCAAACTTGTTCTGGAAGCCTGAGTGGAATACCGCAATCCATTCAGTAACCGAAGGATACCTTTCGTAGTTATCGTTGTACCACCCTGATGGGAGTACAACAGTGATAGAAAAAGACTGCAGATTCACCTAACAAAACGTGTCATGAACAGGTTATCTTAGTGGAAAAAATTATAGGATTGTTTACCCATTGTCCCTCCCAGTAGGGGGATATCTAGCCTTTGATTCTACAATTTATATTGTTTGACTTGGATTTCATCACCTTGTAGAGGATATACCTTGTTGCGTCATAATACTTTTTAGTTAGGTGTTTGCATGCTCCATTACCTCCCTTTGGTCAGTAAGTACACCTTTTTCTATTTTTAGGAGCCGTTTGCATGTTGGTTTTCTGACCACATTTTTTTATTGCTCCACTTACTATAACACAGCTGTTATAGTAAGTGTTTTGAGTTTGGTTTTTGGCCTGAGTGCCATTATTTTTTACGCTCCCCTCTTGCACAGACAGTTGCATTAGGGATTTCGAACTTTTCTTTCACCACCACCTAGTAATTTTAAATTGACAACTGACACCATTGAGTCCCTGAGATGTTCTCGACAAATCCAGGGTGAACCCCCACAATACGGTTCACTTGACACCACTCGTCTTAGATGAAGAGAATTGTCACTCGACTCTACACCTCATCGTCGTAGAGCCCCGTCATCTGATTCTGAAGCACCTCATTTCACATCTAACTCTGAGGAAGAATACGAAAACCCCATCTACACCGCACCCACTAGCCACATGGCTAGTACAACTTCAGACTCCTTTTTTGGAGGGACTGTTGGCAAAACATCAAGCACCCCTACCACTACCATGACCACTACGGTAGCCACAACTACTACACCTCCTTTTGGTATGACCAACACGGGACACACACCCACTTTTTGTATGCCCAACACGGGATCCACACCCACCTTTGGTATGCCCAATATGGGACCCACCCCTATCATCAGCACCACTATTGAGATCCCACCAATTACTGGAACCATTCCAAACCGATCTATGACTCATGTTACACTTGGGGGCACTGGCCCCTCTCACACATCTTTGGGTGGAGGACACATCCCTTTTACAACTAATATCCCCCTTGGGGGAAGTGGCCTAATACATAACGCTACCACCAGCACTTCTCCCCCCATGACAACATCATACCCCTCCGCTAGTTTTCCATTTATGGCTAGCCTTAACCTACCAGACTTGGCTAGGCTAACAAATGATCCCATCCGGCATGACCCTACTTGGCCCCCCATGCCCACAAAGCTCCCGTCAGACATCCCAAAGTTCGAAGGGAAGGATGGGGAAGACCCTCAAAACAATATCATGTCGTTTCACCTATGGTGTTTCTCAAACTCAATAGTTGATGATTCTATTCGACTCCAACTTTTACAAAGAACTTTCACTGTCTCTGTAGCCAAATGGTATATTGAGCAGCCACATGGGACGTACCCCACGTTTACATCCCTCGCCTCAAATTTCCTTCAGTTCTTTCAACTACCTGTACGCTATGATGCAGGAGTGGAAATACTACTATCTTGTAGATAGAACACCGCTACACACATCACCGATCATATCCATGAGTGGCGTAAGTGCCATAGTCTCTGCAAGATAAACCTTGACGACCGTATCTTCTTAGATTGGTTCCTGAAATCACTCCTCCTTCTCACAGCCAAGGATGTAGCTTCTGAACAAACCTAGTTGGAAGAGGAAGCCATCTTAAAAGCTCAGTAGTTCGACCTCATATATGCCCAGTCTAGATATTTATACACCATATTACCTGATGCCCCGTACGGCGATCCTTCTCGGAATGACGCGCCAAGGGAATCCCATGCCGTTGACGGTATTATCTGCTGGGTTATGGTACAAAAAAAACCTTTCACCATGATGAGTATAAACAATGCCCCAGACCTTTCTAGGGCTACATCTCATTCTGGAGCTACAACTTCGTATGCTCTAGTAATGCACACCCACCACACTCATGGACCCTCATGTCCACCACAGTGTTATGGCCAAGCACCATCATCTTATGCACCACCTCCATATTATAATTAGCAGGCCCATTAGACTCCGGTTCACCCACAAGCCCAATCGGCTTATTATCCTTAACAGGAAACACCCCTTGCTCCAACACTTCCAGTAGCTCAAGGTTACCCACAACTGCAACAAGCACCAGGTCCACCTCAGAACCCTCCCACTTACTATCCGTCACAGCCTGCTCTAACGCTTGCACAACCTTAGAACCCACCTACTGCCCAAGGGCATGTATACGCACAACAAAACCAACCTCAAAACCAGAACAACCAGCGTAATCAAGGAGCTCAACAGAATCATGAAAGAGGACACAACCACAAAAATAACCAACAACAAAACCAAGGAGGACAACCACCTAATCCTTCCAATAACAATAATGTTGCTCCTGCAAATCAAAACCCTGATCTTCCACCAAAACAGGGAAAAAATCCTAATTTGAGAACGAACCACCCGTGTTCCATATGCGGGGTCTACAACCATTACACGCATAATTGCCCCCATTTAGATTGAGCGCGTCAACTTTGGATCAATGATGCCCAACGACAAGGACATGTTGCACAGCCAGAACCACCTCCTCAACCGCAACCCATGATATTGCAAAATCCTCTACCCAACCAAGGAGTGGTAAACACTAGTCCAATGGATCCCCCACAAGGATCCACTACAACACAACAACAAATTATTTATGCGGCAACCGATTACAAGCATACAGAGTCCAACACTCACCATTTTCTAATGATGTCATCAAATGATGTCAACCTTCAAACCCACCGAAATCAATATGGATCAGCCCCTGAGGCCATGCCCACTAATCCATCTTCGAGTACCCTCCCAACTGATCAGCCACTTCACATACCTAATATGCCCATGGACAGGGGTCCAAAAGCACCTCGCTTCCCTTTACGACGAATCAAAAAACAACCCTAATGCTCGTTGTTGGCAGGCGGTTTGAGGAGGACGTGTCGCGGTACCGACGACGTTGCGACACATTGGACAAAGGCACGAAAGGAGTATTTTGTACCAAAGTAGACCATAATTGGTGGGTTTTGGGTCACTTGGACCATGTATTTTGTAATATCGAGGCAATTGTACCACGGTATGCGGGTTTTTGGGGTCATTTGGACCAAGTTAGTTAGATAATTGGTCAATTGTCCATAGTGTCAGTTAGGAAAGTTGACAAGTATTAGCCTATAAATAGATGAGAATGGTAAGTGTTAGAGGAGAGTCGGAGGGATAGAAGATAGAAATAGAGCAGTATGCAGAGATTGATAGAAATATAATGCGGGGAGTTGCACAGAGATTTATGTACTGCTTTTGGTTGCCACAGTAATATAAGGATGATGATTTGGTGTAATCTGTGTGTAATGTTGCTCGATACTTATGTTATTGTCTTGTCTTAATGCAATTATCCGTTTCTATAGCTATGATGTGAATTCCGCAATAATATGTTATAGATATATGTTTACTGTAATGTCAAATGTTGCAATTAAAGTGATGTTCTATAAATTCATGATGAATATTTAGAATTTCTGTTGGTATCATACTACCGCAACTCTGCCTCCTCCCTTGGCAGAAACATGGTTCCATCTGCTCTTCCTAGACGCCTCGGGTGAGACCTCATCCGCTCTTTGGGTGTTACTGGATGGGCTCAAACCTGCCCGGGATGGTGCCCAGGGAGACTGCGGTATGTGTCGATAGTTGGTGGACCCCTGTCGACTTTGAGGTCGTGATGGGTTCCACCAACTATCGACACATACCGCAGTCTCCCTAGGAACTGGCCAGGGCAGGTTTGAGCCCACCCAGCAACACCCACAAAGCAACAACACAATCTTGTGGCTTTCCCTCGAGCCACGTCAACTGATGGACAAAGTACATGTTGTGGTTCTTGCCTTGAAATCTACATATGACTGTTCGACATTCTTCACCAACTCCTGGGACTCCTTAGCTGCTGCCTGACTGCTGATCACATATTCAGCCGATGGGTGGTCCACAAGCTTGTCCATGACCTGTTGTCGATACTTCCATACTACTAGGAGTGCTTCACTGGCCTGCAGCATTAGTTTCCCGCCAGTGTCCTGGAATTCTTTTAACTGGGTTGCACACAACTTTTGGCATTCATCTGCCTTGGTGACCCATTGTTGCAAGTCCTTTAGTTCACGCGACTTAGCGACTTGCTCCATCGGTGGCAAAGTTCTCATCACAGCCTTCAATGTGGCCACCTGGGCCTTTGCTTCTTGCCAGGTCTTAGTGAGATGTTCAATTTTCTCATCGTGAACAATGAGGCCCCAAAACTCTACTGTTTCGGCGGTGAGCCCGGTTGCCTTCATCTCCAGCTCCTCCATCTAGGTGGTAACTTCCTCAATTTCCCTGCGTCGTTCATCCAGCTCGGCTTGAGGCGTATTGGGTTTCAGCTGAGCCTTCAAGTGGTCATTCTCCTATCGCAACTGAAAAATAGCAAATCCCAGCCACTGCAACTGGTGAAACACATATACTTCTTTAGTGGGCTCCGAGACATATTGATAAGCCTCCGCAATTGTTTGGTCAACCTGAGCACTGTCATCCCACATGCGATCCTTTTCTGCAATAAAGAAGTCTTGTTCCTTTTTAATTTCTTCAATGGTGCGACTGGTCTCGGTCCGCTCCTGCTTAAGGTCGGCTTCAAGGTCATCCACTACTTTTCGTGCTGCAGCCGCTATGCCTATAAGCTCATCTTTCTCGGCAGTCACAGTGGCCTCTCTTGCCTGCAAGTGTTTACAGCTTTTGCTGAGTTCATGCATTCTATCCGCCATTTCCTGGGAGGCACCCCTCTACATTGTCATCAGTGCCATTGCCGATAGTGCATTAACATTGACAGTCACCTGGTCGATCGACTGCAAAACCTTTTTCAACTCCTCGTTATCGGTCACAACTGTAGTCAAGGGAATGTTGACATTCTTTACCTGGGGCGGGGTGTGGATCGTGACCGTCTCCTGCATGGGTACACTGCCAGGTTCTGTTTGTAACACCGCATTACCCAGAGAATCCATACGGGCAGCAAGTGTAGAGAATCCCTCCTCCACTTTGACAGACATCTTATCGGCAGCCGCTGTGGCAGCATGGTTAATGGCTTTGATTAACCGGCCCAACTGCGCCTCCACTAGTAAAGAAATCCCACTGATCGTGGCATGCTCGTGGTGTCATTTTGTCCAATTTTCCTCCAGAGCATGGTCGCTATCGTCCGCAGTTGGTGTTCGGATTGACTCATGATCAGAACTATGATGACTCTGCTAGTCCTGAGCTGATACTCGATCCGGAGGGCCCTTCAGTGGACCTCCAACATCAATTTCTGCAGGACTCATGGGCTATCGCCATGTCTTCGGCCACTCGTTCACAATAGCCTCCAAATCTGCTGCCATCACTCTATACCTTGTCTGCAACCATTGTCGATTAACATCATGGAGATCCTCTATATGTATGACACTCGGTCGTATTGCAAATGCCATGACCGGTGTGAATCATGCCACAATGTCTGCGGATATCCGTGGGACCCGGGTTGCGGTGTCACAAAGCATTTCCGAATATACCCAAAACTAGAATTGGCACTCCTGGGTTCGCTCAGGCTCTCGCACAACCCAGAGATTCTAATAATGTGCCCCGCGACGTTCTTTAGTAGCCAGGTAGTCCATACCCTAGTATTTATCAGGCTCTTTCCATGCAATTAGAGCAATTAGCAGCAACAACCAACTATATGAAAAAGTGCCTCTCCCCACTTGGATGCCTGCAACATCCTCCATTAGCTGATTCAAAAGATATAAGGACAAATTCATCTGGACTCCTTCTGCGCATTGCTAGGTGCAAGAAACTATCCCCGAGTTACATTGGTTAGGGAGACCTCCCCTAATCACCTTACAGCATAGAATCTTAATGCCCATGAGTACCGCCTGATTATTGCAACTACTAGTGTGATACCCACACCAATCCGATTCCAAGCCATACTTATGTGCCAACCGACGTGCTTGCTTCCTCTCACTAGCCTTTCCTTGAAGAAACTCTGCCGGATCAACACCATTCTTGGGCAAGCAGGTAATCAAAGAATTCAAGTTGGTAGGTGGTTTGAGGAGGATGTGTCATGGTACGGTCGACGTTGCGACACGTTGGATAAAGGAGTGGAAGGAGTATTTTTTACCAAAGTAGACTGCAGTTGGTGGGTTTTGGGTCACTTGGAACATGTATTTTGTAATATCGAGGCAATTGTACCGTGGTATGCAGGTTTTGGGGGTCATTTGGACCAAGTGAGTTAGATAATGGGTCAATTGTCCATAGTGTCAGTTAGGAAAGTGGACAAGTATTAGCCTATAAATAGATGAGAATTGTAAGTGTTAGAGGAGAGGCAGAGGGATAGAAGATAGAAATAGAGTTGTATGCAGAGATTGACAGAAAGATAATGCAGGGAGTTGCACAGAGATTTATGTACTGCTTTTGGTTGCAACAGTAATATAAGGATGATGATTTGGTGCAATCTGTGTGTAATCTTTCCCGATACTTATGTTATTGTCTTATCTTAATGCAATTATCTGTTTCTGTCGCTATGATGTGAATGCCTCAATAATATGTTAAAGATATATGTTTACTGTAATGTCAAATGCTGCGATTAAAGTGATGTGCTATAACTTCATGATGAATATTTAGAATTGCTGTTGGTATCATACTTCCACAACTTGCCTCGTGCCTCGCCAGAAACATGGTTCCGTTTGCTCTTCCTTGATTCCTCGGGTGAGACCTAATCTTCTCTGCGGGTGTTGCTGGGTGGGCTCAAACCTACCCGGGCCGGTGCTCAGGGAGGCTGTGGTATGTGTCAACAGTTGGTGGACCCCTGTCGACTGTGAGGTCGCAATTTGGTCAGCACTCGTGTAGCTTCGAACTATAACATTGTAGAAGACCTAGCCCAGTCCTCCGCTGCTATGTCCGCTCTAGAAATCCTAAAAACTTGTCCTGCACAGAGAAAATTGTTATTATCCGCCATTGGTGCCATAGTGTCACCTACCCAAATTTTGAGAATATTATTTATTTGCAAAATACTTTATGTTAAGTTTTAATTACAAAGTTTTGTAATTATGACCAAGTTTGTTCAAGGATGAATGTAATTACTGATTATTATTATTTAATAAATTAAAGTAGGAGACAAACACCCAAGGAAACTGTTAAATGAGTGTTCACTGACCCACTAGGAGGAATGGAAGTTGTTAGAAGGCATGGGACAGGTGGCAGTAATTGCACTCCACCACTAGTTGTTGGTTATGAGACAAACAACCCTAAAAATGTGGCATTATCCCCCAGGTGGTGGGACCGAGCAGGCAGCTCATTTAATGACCAATTAACAACTAAAAGGCCTAGGCAGCCTACATAAGGCAAATTCGAATTGAGCAGGATGCTATTACATAATATTTTCTGCATAAATATTCCTCAAGTGCATCAGGTGATGACTAAAATATTCGAATAGGGAGGCTATGTGAGAGTGCAACTGTAAGTCTGCAAATTATTCTGAGAAGGAGAACCAGAGGTGCTGGTGCAGGTCCCTTTGACTGCTAAGTCTTTAAGACTAGATAACTATTGCTACTACAAGTTGAGGTCCTAATCTTCTAAGTTTCTTCCTCCTAGTGGTTCAGTGAACAAGCTCGGGGGTCCTAAGGCAAGTAACTTGGTTGTCTTCCGGAATTGGTTGGTTGGAATAGGCTCCTTGGGCTATTTGTTTCTCTACAGTTAACCAGGTTTTGTTGTTCCTATTTTGTTTATAGTTCAATGTTTCTGTTTAGTAGAATTATCAAACTCTGTTTTGTAAAAGAATTTATTTTATTTTCTGATCGATGTTTAATTCTAATGATAAAGCTTTGTTAATAATCTGATTAGATAACCATCTCTATATTTTTCCACATGTTGTTATTTGCATCGTACTCCGGTATAGAGAAGTGTTCTAAGAAAGAAAGTGATAGGCAGAATGCCATTGATTGAATAGATGAGTGCAGTAGTGTTCTTGATTAAATTTCTACATAATTATAAACACAGTGAACATTGCAGTATAGTATAAACAGCAGCATAAAATTTATATGATTCCTTTGTATTAAAGAAAAACATTTATATATATATATATATATATATATATATGTGTGTGTGTTTTTTTTTTTTTTTTGTACAGTCCTTTATTTATCTTTTATAACCCTATCTAGTGTAGATATAAAACAAATGCATTCAATATTATACATGTCATATTTTCAAGTAATTACATTTCTAAGAATTATAGCAGCTACAATAATCAAATTTCTATTTAGATTTGTTTTAATTATATATGTTTATTTTTCTCCATTAACTATCACATTTGATTTTCTTTACAAACTAATTGTACAATTGGATCAACCCTAAGATTTCAAAACCCTAGATAGCATTCGAGTTTTCTACATTACAGTAATCTTCACTTAGCAAAAGGTACATTCACTATCATTACTTAACGATAGGTTACAACTCTAGTAAGAAAGAAAAGACAGTATTGAAACATTCACATTTTACAAGTGAGAAACCAGTTCGAGGTTTTGAATACTTCTGTTTTTAAAACAAAGTATTTAAACATCAATAATTTCGAGTAGCCGAAAGTAAAAGTTGGAGAAACCCTATCATGGAAATTTACACCACAATGAAGGCAAAAAATAGGATTTCATTCGTAAATCAAAATAGATCACCGTAGCATAATCATTCCAAAATATAAATATCAATAACGATAACATTGTACAGGAATAACTGTTAACAGTTTTCGAAACATTATCTTCTCATTTATTTATTTTTCCTTTTTAAAACAAAAATTTCTCCACAAAACGAGCCATGGTTCACAGAGGTAAATGAGCCCTCGGCTCTTAGTTCCATACTCAATAGAAACAACCAAAAACTCAACAGAGTTCACATTCGGACCTATCAAGGTTCCAAACAGTATGCAGAATCTTAAACCTTATCAACAAACATCAAATGAGATCATTTTATCCACAAACTACTCAGGGTTATACCCTTGACATTTAGCATTACAAAAACGAGTGCTAAGCTCTTATCAAAAAGACCAAGTAGCAACTTAAACATTCGAGGGTTACCCTCTGTGCATTTTTATGTCAACATAAGACCTTAAAAACTCAACAGTTGGCCATCACCGAAAAACAAGATCGAACAGTTTCGACTCTCGGCAATAGTATTCATTCAAACCAAGTCCAAAGGCACCTACGAGGGTTTGAGGACCACCAGAGCTTACCAGGAATTGGATGCATGCATTCGATTCCAAAACCTTTTCCGAACAACCTCATATGAAACCAGTGCCTGCCAAAAACACATTCAAGAAGTTTAAAACAAGAAAAAGTAAGTATGAAAGCTTAAAAACACAACAATACGTATTATGGGTGAGTGCTTACCTTTAAACTCAAAATATTTGAGCCTTTGTACATCAACCAACAAAAAACGACGAAGCTTATTGGCTTGACTGAAACCACGAGCTATTTACAGAAGAGCCAAACTACAAATTCCTCAATTGACAGAAGTAAAACCAAGCACAACAACCTCTAACTGTATCCTATCACCATGGCACCGAGGGAGAACCTGCAAACTATTAAAATCACCACCTATAGGTTACAAGATCGAAACCCTCGGGCTACATTCTTCCAACCCTACTTTCCAACAGCTTGTCGACCTCATCACTCAAACACCAGCGTAACAATGAAGACCGAGAACTCTCCATCAACACATACAATGGGATTCTAGGGTTATCAAATCAATGACCCAGATCTAATACAATCAACAAGCAAGAAGGTGCTAGCAAGCCACTTTGGAGGTCGAGAAACCATCGTATTCATTAATTCATAAATTACAACAACCACGACAGTGCCAACATAGCATACCAAGGGTCATTACAGTATCCAGCTCGGAGGAGAGTAGACGTGGTAACCATGCACAACAAGATTCACAGTTATTGCATCCACCAAGTTCACATGGATGGTATTACATGGAGTGCCAACAACACTTACCTTTACATAGTTGGTCTGGATCATTAATGCATGTATGGGACACCATCAACACCAACTTGAAAAGCATGCCAAGTACCGAGTGTCACATACCCCAATTTTGCAAAAATAATGTAATTATTTTATTATATTCCTGAGACATTATGTTAAATTTAATTCTAAGTAGGAATTGATGACTCAACAGAGTCACCAGAAGTGGAATGTAATTCTGAATATTTTATTATTAATAAATAAATTATGGAGACAACAGCATGGGAGAGCTGTTAAAAGAGGTTACTGGTCTAACTGGTGGATGGAACTAGGTGGAAAGGCAAAAAGACAAGTGGCAGCATCCTCAAACACTTCCTAAGTTGCAGGTGGCAACTTCCCTATATTTTGGGGTCATGATTCCCCAAGAAAGTGGAATCTGAGTAGGTGGCTCATTAATGACAGTTAACCCAACTAAGACCTAGGCAATCTTTTAAATAGTACTCAATGAACTGAGCTGGGGGTTCAAAAATAGTTCTGGAGGGAGAATACATTCAGGTGAATGTTATTCAGGAGTCCCATTGAGGAAGAGGGAAAAACAGTAAGGAAGTGTTTTGAGAGAGAAAGTTGCAGTAACTTGGTTCCAGTTTAGCTGTTTGGCTGTGTGAATTGTTTTGCTGCACCTAGTTCCAGCCAGGGAGACCAGAGCGAGCTCGGGGGTCTTGAGAAGTGTTGTTTGGGCACTCTCCAGGAATTGGTAGGGAGGAACAGCCTCCCATTGCTGTTGTTGTCCACGAATCAAGACAGGTTCTATTAATTACCCCTCTATGTTCTTTAAGGATGAATGAATGTACGCTGCATTTATTATTAAAATGTCTGAATTGAGATTAGTTAATGAACAGGTCAAATATCCTAGAATATCAGAAGTAAGATTTGCTAACAGATACTGTGTTTTCTGTATTGTCAGTATGATTTTAATCTCTGTTTTAATTATATTGACGTATTTATAATTTCCCTGAGAAAACTGTACATATTTATGGTAATGATGTATAAGTCATAATTGTAGAACTAGTTAATTATATTTTGTTTGTGGCTTATAAACAAATAGGGGTAGCATGTCAGGAACTGGTACCCTATATAGAATAGCATTATTATACAGTCATAGGATACAAACAGAAAATCTAAACAATAGATATTATAACAATTCATATCTAGGTCGATAAACCTTTAGGAGGTGTTGTAAACATAAATAAAATCTCCATCTCAGAATGCAAATCCCAGTCAAGAGTTACCCCTTTTACTTCACGAAAACATAGTTAACATTTCCTTATTTATTTATTATCAAATAAAACAATTATGTAAAAACCCTACAGAACTCTGTTGTCGAGTCAAAATCATCACCATAATATTCTACTCCAATCTCACTATAAGAACATAATCTTTGAAACGTGACACTAGATGATATTATGAATGAGGAGTGACTTGAAACTGATCAATCCAATGTTTAAACAGTAAAAATATATTTAGCAGAGAAATTATAAACCAAACAACACAGATAGCACGGATTTACAGCTCAGTGTCGAGTCCCCTTTTATCACAAAACCCTACTTATTATTTCCAAGCGATACACTACAATCCTCTTATCAAACCCTACAGAGAAGTTTTTAAAACAATAAGTTTAGCAGGAACCTCTTAGGCTCAGCATCGAGCTCAATAAAGATAGTATTATTTACTTTCTTTTAACTCACTCATTGACAGAGTTTATTTACAACACTAAACACTCAGAATAGTAATTTTGTTCATTGCCGAGCGTCTGTATTATTACATTATCTCTTGTTAGCTTCATGACTTTCAACAGAAGGGAATCACAACGATAGCATCATCTAGTCAAAACAAAACACAAAAACAACATACCCTTATTCTGAACTCAGAAGCGAGTTCTTTTATTTCTTTTATTTTTACAACCACAAAAACCATCCACGACAGCAGAGGTCGGGTAGAACCCTATTATCCTTCTACGTGCTTCTCCTTTCTAAAGATAAACACTGGGATTGCAAACCCTCAGTTTTACTTACGGCAGCAGTATAAGTACCTTATATAAACATCTACGAGAGCTTAGAAAATCATAAACTTATGTATCAACCCAATTAAAGAAATACAGGAGAAAACACACACAAGTTTTTCATTAGAACTCGTTTTTACAGGTATTGTTAATACCCAATACGCATTATTAAACCTGAAAGCTTTTGTTTTGGGCCGGCATTAAAACTATAAGGCCATACTGCCACCTGCAGGCTCGCTCTAAAATTTACACAGTAATTTCTCCACAGGAGTTATCAACATAGTAATAAAAACAAAAAAAAAATTACAATCTGAACCATAGCTGTAATATTCTACATGACCCGGGATCTACGCCCTTAGCTCATCATTACAAGGCATAACAAACCATGCTGGAAAACCCTATATCCTCTTATGCAACACAGACCCAAAACCTACAACCAACAAGAAGTATTTGCCATGGCTATCGACCAGGCTTACCCGGAGAAGCCCACTGATTGAAGAACGCGCCCTGTACACCATCACGAGCAGACAGGTCCTGTATTCACATGTGCTACTAGTTAATAAAATGCGGAGATATAAGAAATCCAATGTATAAATATAAACACAATGAAGACTACCTGTAACTTACCGAGCTTGGTAATGGTTGAAGCACAGTATTCAGTATGGAAACCGCAGGTATGATGAGTGTGAGAAACCCTTTATCATTAGTACAAACCACAAGCTGGTAGGGACTAGGGTAGCTATCGAAATGGAAGCTCCAACCGGACTAAGACGAGGGTTGTTGAAACGCAGAGGCAAGGTGAACTCGACATTTTAAAAAGGATAAAAAAACCTGGGATATCAACCGACTACAGTGCCATTAACACAGTATATTGACACTCTTATAACATAGTTCACAAGCCTGAAGGATCACTGATACAGTAAAACCATACTCATAAACGTATCGATGGGGTTTGGACAGGAGGGTTCCACAGGGAGGCCGAGCCCGAGGGCGAGGGAAATGTGCCCAGTTAGGGTTGAGCCACGCTTAAATATTCCCAACACTTGGCGTAGAAACAAACACGTCGCCCCTTTAAATTTTTGCATGCTGTGGGTCGAATACCTATAGTCCAGGGAGAGATCCCGAATCATTCTTGCAATCATTTAAAAGTTGCAAATTGACAAAACCAAATCATAGCAGGGGTGACTTTACAAGGTCGTGATACCATGCATAAGACTATTGTGTAATTAGATATATTCGAAACCAACGTTATCAAACTTGTGCGGTGTACAATTAAATTATATACCTGCCATAAAATCAATGGATTTATGCATATGATAATAGTATCCGAGACATAACATCAATTGATTTATACATATGACAATAGTATCCGAGACACCAAGGGTGTATCCCTTAAATTGTAAATAAAAATAATAGATAAGCATGAGCCATAGAATTTTTGCATGGAGTCCTTATAGGAGGGATCGATACAATTATCCTAGGTCATCCTTTAATAACCAAGACATAGGGTAATGATCCTTGAATCCCTAATTTTTGGTGTAGATTAAACCTTGACTCCGTAATTCATACAATACGTGAATGGAACAAAACTCAGACTGGTGTTACTCCAGAACCAGTGGAAGAAAGAAGTTATGAACTGACAGAATCTTATACAAGTAATAAGTTATTCATACATTGCAAAACTTCTAGATTCTTGTAAGTGTAATCATACATCACACAGTAACAACAGATAAGCAAAATAGTGTAAATTCCAATTGCCCGTGACATTTCATGATGCGAGATAAAAGATATTATTGCGACACAATAATAATAGCAAGAATAATACTCCATGAGGGTAAGTAAGACAGTCTGAAAAAGAACAATGCCTATCATATTACCATGCAAAAATGGTTAACTCTCTAACAGTAAGATTATATGAATATTACAGGAATAAAACTTCTACTTTTTTCAGTTGACAACCTACCTCGCATGTTTAAATTTTACTGGGCATTATGGTACAGCAGAAGGAATTAAAATGCTTTTAAAAATTATTTGTAGCAACCGTATTTTACCTGTATACCTGTAAATGAAAGACATTGGATGCATTAGCTCGGGAGCTAAGTAAGCACAGTCGGCAATGACAACTCCCCCTTGTGGTTGAAAACAGAAAAACAATTAGCAACAATTGAGAAACTCATATTAATATTTAAGTACAACAAAGACCATTTAGACATCCGTACAATCACATAAGTTTAACATATAGTTAAATTGACTGCATTTAATAACATTTAATGCTAGGAAATTTTTTTATTTTTATTTTCTGGAATTTTGGGTTTTGACACCGAGCCTTAAAACTCCTGTCAAAATCCAATTCATTACGATGTTAGTTTCTATATATACATTTTGTATAGTTTCAAGTTAATATTCTTGCATCGTAACATTAGAGTTATGCCATGTCACTCATAATGTTTGTATCTTGTTTCTTTTGTGGTGTTTAAGTCATTTAGGGTAAGGGTTATACATTTGTATATTAGCCAACCCTTGTCAATCTTTGATAATTGGAGATTATAGGTAGTTAGGATTTCTATTTATACAAATTTTAATGCTAGGTAATATTATAAACAATATATTCCTTATATTTTTTCATATATTGTTTTAAATTGCAACAATTGAAAAGGGTAGGATTTGTGTTTTGTTCTCAAGCTATCTAATGCCAATTAATAGCATAAACACTATGATCATTTTATATACTTCATGCAATAGTTTTATATTGCAAAGTTTTTGATAAACTAGTAGTACAAATACTATATCTACAACATACAAATAAAATTACCTTAAGACGTTGGTAAAGTCATTCAACATTAATGACGATAGTCATGATAATAAACTTAGCATCATAAGAATTAATTAGACGATGCATTTTCATAAAAGATGGAAGAGTTTGCAAGTCAGCACTTGAGCTAGTATTAGAACTAAGTATTCATACCTCCAGTAACTGGTTTCACAAGGAGATACTTAGCATTTTATTATTACATCGACGTTGAATTGAAAGACACACGTACTCTTAAATCATGTGGTCGTAGAACTTCTTACCTGCTGTCTGCACATAGAAAAATTTCAATTGCATTAGCTTTTGCAACTAAGTAAACTCCAGGGTACCTCGTAGGACACCCTTTGACACCAAGAAAACAAACTGTCAGTATCTTGTCAAAAAGAAATCTGCTTGCATCATATTTCCAACTTTTTAGTTAACTTGGGCAATTATTGTCGTAAGAATGTTTTTCAGAAGTATGATTTGTCGTTGTCATTTTAAAATGTTTTTGACTCAGTCATTAAGTAGTATTCATTACTAATGAATTCATTAACCCATGTCGTCTTATTAAGCATTTATTATTTCCGCAATTGTAGTTATTAACATCTAATGTTGTTTTTAAAACTTTTAAATTTTAATGAAATTTTCGGATGTTACACATAGACCCTAACGACTCCAATATGATGGCTTTCGACTTAGACCAAGCCAAACCTCGTCTGCCTTCATCTCTAGCTTTTCAGGTTTCTGTTTCCATTCGCAAACTCATCGTTCATATATGCATAATCGATGAAGGTGCCTCCACTTGCGTTATGTCAACTTTCATCTGGCAGAAACTTGGATCCCCAACGCTACAACCGTCAACTACCGCATTGCAAGCTTACGATGGTCGTGCAGCTCAACCTCAGGGTCTGTTAGTAAATGTGTCCTTACAACTTGGGGGAAAACTGGTTCTCATAGATATAGAGGTCATCATCGCCCAACTTGATTACAATCTCCTTCTGGGACGAAGCTACATGTATAAAATGAAAGTTGTCGCTTCTTCAGTTTTCCACCTCATGATGTTCCCCCACGAAGGACGCGTAGTCAAAATCGACCAGATAACATACTATGATCCCAATGCCCCGGCAGTTCTTGAAATTGTTCTTCCCATGAACAAACAACCTATTCAAAGTGCACCCACTATTACAACGTAATCTTCCACCTTGTGAGAATCAACACTCTTTGGCCTAGAGGATCCATTCGACTGACTCAGAACCACCTTATATCCTTCAGACACTATTTTTCCCTATTTTTTCCCTTGTATGCTTGCTGCATCATTATAGTAGGCGTACCCACGAGCTGCATCATTATAGCCTGTGGGTATCATGTAAAATGGTAAAAATCACTATTTTATTACTTTTTACTCCCAAAAAGAGGTCATTGGGAGACCTTGGACTCTCCATCTGCCCAAGAAACACCTCGATGTGTCCTTTCACTTACCTTTGAGAGGAATATATATTGAGCACATATGGATTATGGACAGGAGGAGAAAGAAGAGCAAGAGAACTCTAGTGGTTTTTTGCCCTATCTTGAGTCTACACTCTTTGATCCTTGTAGTTGTGAACCCTTTATGTTCACCTTCCAAATGCCTATCATAGTTTGAGTTCGCCATTCATGGAGGATTGTAGTGGTGGAGGTGCAAGTGGATTGACCTAGATCTTGGTTCTGATTGGTTGCCGGCAAGAGGTCGTATCGCATTGTACTTCTTCTTGTTTATTATTAGAAATACTCATATTCTCATCCATTAATGTTGTAAATGTTGTTTATACTACATTGGGTTTCATTTACTTGTTATATCATGGGCCATTTCTATTGATGATGTTAATGTAGTTTATATATTATATGTACTTGTTGTATATTGGATGTCAAGACTAATTTGCAGATTCAAGTGCATGGATTGAAAAGCTCCAATGGGGATCTACATCAAACGTTTGGATCGAGGTTGGTTATATTCTTCATTATCTTAACATTGTCATTTACATAGCATAGAATTGGGAATTGAGTTGATTTTTGGTAGTTAGTTGTCTATTGTGGTCTACCCCAATCCATAGTGAGTTTTCTCCAATACAGAAATGGCGACTCCGCTGGGGAAAACATCCATTTTTGGGGATTTTTGAGCATTAGTCCTTAATTAGAGTTGTTGTTTGTCGAAGCTCTGTGTCACTTATTTGTCGTTGAGATACACTATAGAAAAATTGTTTTTTCTGAACCATTGGACTCTTTTTTTTCCCATTTGCCTTTCCTTACCTGCAGGCTAGCTTAGCTTTTCCCATGTACACCCGCCTTTGTTTACTCTACTGCTCGTGGATACCCACAAGTTTTCCTTCGACAGTAGCGTACAAATCTGGCTTTGGTTGATTTATGACATTTGGTTGTTGCTGGGTTGGATTTGGATGATCCTGAGTCTTTGTTGGCCTGTTTCTTGACTATTCCATGCCTTGGTTGTGACCAGAACTCTTATTTTCTCTTGGTTGAGCCTTGTTGGTTTTTTACCCATCTTTGGATTTAGCCTTGTTGCTTTTTTCCTTTTGAGCTCATTCCGTTGGCTGATTCTTACTGTTTGGTATCTGTTGGGTTGTCTTAGTGATCTTCTCGGGATATCAATGGCTAGATAGTAGGATTTTGCTTGCATTATTCATTTCTTTATATTGAAAAATACAAAAACATACATATAGTTTTGCATTTTTCTTTAGTTTATAAGAGAAAATACAATTTTTGTTGTTGTTATGTATTGCATCTTGCATTGAGTGCTTTCTACCTTCATTTAGATTCTGATTGTGCATCAAAAAATATAAAAGGATTGCATATTTATTTTGAAACCATTGGATTGATTTTGCATGTTAGTGGCATTATTTTCATTGAATAGATGAGTCTAGGATTTGACGATTTTGCATACTATTGAGTCATACACATCACTAGTTTCATGATCATATCCCTTGAGTAACCACAACCATTAAAATTAATGCTTAATATTAAAATTGATTAGACCGATTTTATTTATAGGGTACACCAACTAGCATAGGTTTAGAGTCTTGGAATAGATCATTGTGAGTTAACAAGCCAAGACTACTAGACGAAACATTAGGTGTTTGACCAGGGAGTGGAGGAATCCATGGTATATATTGGTGTTCTCAGGAAGCTATACTCAAGCCAGAGTTAAGAATGAGGTCATGGGAGGTTGGTTGAAGAGATATCCCTCTGATACCGGCTGAACGTGGGAGATATTTCCAGGGTTTGTTCATATCTGGGGGTACTGGAGGTTCGTCCTCTTGTGCTTCGGGCTTAGCTACCCTACCCATACGATGGATCCCACCTACAAATGTCCCCCTGAGCATTGGTTATATTGTGGTGACCATAGTTTCCTTACCTAGGTATCGCATAGGGTACTTGCAGTGGTTATGCTATTTGTGTCCTGAGTCAGATAGGGGTCAGACAACACAGTTTCCGTTGTATAGGGACTTGACCCTGTGCACACAGTGAAGTCCGGGGTCCGTTATAACTAATTTTGTTACCTCCGGCTATAGTTTGGGAGTCTCAAGCCTCTCCTAGGTGAGACATACCGGATCTAGTGTTAGGAGCTCATTTAACCACTCTGTTTGGCTGATCTTGGTTGTAGTTTCTCTAGGTGTGTTATTTTGATTTACTGTTTTTGATCGATAGTTGGCCTTTAGGGGATGTTTTGATTCTATATTCTCTCCGGAGATATCATGTCGTGGAGTCCTACTCTCTGTTGATCATGTCCATTGGCTAGTTTAGAACCAACCAATCTTTCATGCCGCATTGCTAAGGGACGTTGACGGGCTCCCTCTGAGTCTTCGGATTCTTACGAGACATACGTCCTAGACGTCATGACTACTACACATTCTAACATAGGATAAATCCCTACGAGTCCATCGGGTAGAGTTGACCCCACTTCTGACACCCCTACACCTCAAGAGGCTTGGGGGGGTGATCCATCTGAGACTCAACCTGGTTCGATTTGGATGAATCCACTCAAACACGATCCATTTGATCCTTCGAATCCGAATAATTATCTTTATGGGATTCCAGCCTTACGCGACGATGAAGATCCTGCGACCAACGTTAATCCGTTCTCATATAGTATACCTAGTTTCAACACAGTTGGTCCTCCCACTGCTTTTGGTAGTCATTTTGGCACTAGTCATGGCGTTAGCAACACTGCACCCACTGGGGGCAATACCCTCACTGGGGGCACCATGTTGTCCACTCACACACATAATATGGGGACTGGTCATAATCCTCCTAACAATGCTAATGTTGGAAGAAGACCGCCTTTTAGGACTGCCCAACCTAATAGGAACACTATGCGAAACACGATTTGTCATCCACCACCTAATACACATATCGCTACTCGTGAACCCAGGGCTACCTTCGCAAATGTTAGTGATCCTCCTAACCACGGGGGTGGACATATACCACATACTTTTGCGTCCACTGTCACCACTAGTAATTCCAATATAGGAGGTGGGAATATATCCTATCCACATGGACATAACGCCACCATCCCTGCTACTAGTAACACCAATGTTGGGGCTGGGAATACATCTCATGCTTATGGTCACCACACGACTGCTCAAGCTGATCCAAACATTGGGGGTGGAAACATACCATACCATTATAGTCATTACGACTCGGTTCCCGCTACGAATAGTACGTATATGCCCCATACTTATGGTGGCAACCCTTACTACAACATAGTCGGTGCTGGCCACTAGTACAACCCACCCCAATATGGTGCCCAAAACACGTATATACCTTCTTACTCTCAAATGGGTCAGGTTGGAGGACCTTATCAACCCTATGGCCATGGTCAAACTTATGGTCCTTCAGGTCTTCATTATCAACAGTTTAATACTCATGGTCAAGCTTTTGGTCCATCTTATAATTCAGTTCTATTCAACCAACCTTTTATGGGGGCTTATAATCAAGCTTTCCAGCCTCAGCTCCCATTCCTTGCATGCTTGAATCTTCCAGATCTTTCGAAGCTCACGAATGATCCGGTGTGTCACGACCCTAATTGGCCCTCAGTCCCTACCAAGCTCCCTTCGGACATTCCTAAGTTTGAAGGGAAAGGTGGTGAGGACCTGGGTGATCATGTCACAACATTTCACCTTTGGTGTTCCTCCAGCTCGTTGAATTGAGATTCCATTAGGTTATGACTATTTCAATGCACCCTCACTGGGGTAGCCACACAGTGGTATGTTGAGTTGCCTAGAAACACTTATAGGGGTTTTAACGAGATCTCTTTGATTTTCTTGGATCATTTCCAGTTGCCAGTTTGCTATGATACTGGTACTGAACTTTTTTCTACCTTTCGTCAAAACAAAGCCACACATATTTCTGACCACGTTCAAGAGTGGCGACGGCGGAAGAGATTAGTGAAATCCAACATTCCTCCAGATTTTTTGTTGGAATGGTTCCTCAAGTCTCTACTCCCATACATTGCTAAGGATGTTTCAATGTCCTGCATTGTGACTGAGGAACAAGCCATCTTGAAATTCCAGCAGTTAGACTTATTATACTCTCAGTCTGGCATTTTGTATGACATTATTCTTGACGCACTGTGAACACGCCATGAGCCTCAGTCATTTTCTGGACCGCATGCCGATGGCATCGTAGGATCCGCAAGCACTCACCCGGTAGATTTGGTAGCTAATCAAATGCAAAATTGTCTCTAAACCAATCTACTCCCGGACAGGTTCACACCTTGTCCACTTCCACCCCGTTATCCGATGTACACAGTGTGCACACGACGAACCCATCAGGTAACCAGCAACCTGGTGGTAAGAAAAAGGGGAGAAACAACCGTAAGGGTGGAAACAAAGGGAAAAAAATTATAATCGTAATAGCCCTCGTAAAAATAATGCCAACCCCCCTCGGGAAGGAAAAAATGCTGGTGAGGACTGTAAAACTAGGCGTAAGGTGAAGTTTCCTTGTAAGCTTTGTGGGGAAGATCATCCTACTCACTTATGTCCTCCAATCGAAGAAGCATCGAAGCATTTAGCACAGATCCCAGCTGTGCTAAAGGATCCACTTCCTCATCATCAAAACATGGCTTCGCATGCTCCCACCACTAGTTATAGACCTACTGAGACAGCAACGTCTTCTTCCAATATTGGTGGGTATGGATGTGTGAATATGGTTCAATCGGAGGTTAGTGTTGCCACTCGTCAACATGATTATGGTGCACCACAACCTAATATGAGGAGTGAGCCTCCCCCTCCTCTTGACAATTCCTTGCACATCGAGAAGCCCTCTAATATGCCATGGATACCGAAAGGTGTTCTTAAGCGCTCTACACATAATCCTAATGCTCAAGCCTCCCATAACTACTCCATCGTAGAAGACTTGGGCCAAAATCCATGTGCCATGTCGGCTCTTGAAGTTTTGCAGGCCTGTCCTTCTCAAAGGCATGCCCTTTTGAGTGCATCAGGAGTTCAAGATGGGGAAGTCCTAGTGTTATCAAGTTCGACACTATTGGTGTTCAACCTCGCTTACCTTGCCACGTGGCTTTCCAAATCCAGGTGGCGTGCCTTCAAAATTTTGTCAAACGTACGATGGTTGACGAAGGTCCCTCTACGTCAGTAATGTCATTAACTTGTTGGAAAGATCTAGACTCTCCTCCTCTACTCGCATCTAGAACCACGCTCACTGGATTCGACGGTTGGTCATTTAAGCCGCATGGAATTATCCCGTCCCTTATTGTCTGCTTGGGAGGTAAATCTATGCCTATTGAAGTCGAGGTGGTTGATGCGCCCATTGACTACAACCTTTTATTGGGTCAGAATTGGATGTACGCTATGAAGGATGTCGTGTCTACTATATTCAGAGTTATCTACTTTCCTCACAAAGGCAAGATTATGACCATCGATTAGCTAGATTTCGTTAATTCCCCTTCCACGGCATCCACGGGATCCATAGTCCCGCAGGTTACTCATTCTCAGTCGGCAACTAGGAACATGGGTGTTGGCATGTACCCTTCATTGATGGGAACTTATGATTTTGCCACACCTATGAATTTTATTGGAACCATTACCGACGATGCGTCTCCTCCTTCGCATAATATGTCGTTTTGGACTTCCTATTTTAGTGATCCATGGACTTTACCATCCACAAGTTCCGTGTCTAGAAACATTACGCATATCGGGATGTCTATGCCACTGTCTATAGCTGAGCTTGCTTACCAACATATTCAACAAGCCACTACAGAGCTAGATCTTTCTTCTTCTCAGATGGTCGAGGAGGATCCCGTTATGCTACCAGTTTGGGTAGCCAACTCGTCTTGTACACACAACTGCCTTGATGATACTTTTGCTTCTGATGAAGCTATTATGGAGGCCATTTGTGGTAGTGAGAGATCTTGGGAAGATATGCACCATCGCTCTTATTTTCTTTCCCAACCTCGAGCTCGCCGAACGAGAATATTTTAGGACAACTCTAGCAGAGATGGTTGGTCACCCTGTGGCTCTTTTAGAGTTGCATGATGTTTTTGTGAAAGGGAATATGGCTAACATTTCCCCAACTACGTCGATCAATATCTCTCATACTCCCGGAAAGGTTGAGAATGTCTACATCGGTGACGATTGCACTCTTGAGGAGATTTCTATTTACACTGAATTTTTTACAGAACTTTGAGAATATTTCACCTGGTCATATGAGGAGATGCCAGGAATAGACCCCCGCATTGTTGAAGATGAGATTAGAACATATCCCAACGCGAAACCGGTTCGACAACGCTTACGTGCTATGAACCCTAGAAAAGCAGTCGCTGTCAAGGCAAAGGTGGACAAACTGCTCAAGGCTGGTTTCATCTACCCCGTTCCCCTTACCGAATGGGTGTCAAACCCCGTTCCTGTGGATAAGAAGCAGGGAACGATCCGTGTATGCACTGATTTTAGAGATTTGAACCATGCATGTCCGAAAGACAACTTCCCCACACCATTCGTTGATAAAATCTTGGATTCTTGTGCAGGAAGTGAGATTTTTTCATTCATGGACGGCTTCTCTGGGTATAATTAGATTCAAATCAAACCCAAAAACTAGCATAAGACAACTTTCATTTGTCCTTGGGGAATGTTTGCATATCGAAAAATGCCCTTCGGCCTTAAAAATGCCGGAGCTGCATTTCAACGTGCCATGACCTACGCCTTTCACAATCTTAAAATGGTTATGGAGTTTTTCTTGGATGATCTTTTCGGCCATTCTCGCATGAGGAAGGACCACCCCAAGCACCTCCGCATGATTCTCGAACGATGTATATGATACAAGATTCGATTGAATCCTAACAAATGCATCTTTGCTATAAGGAAGGGTCTCCTTCTGGGCTTCATACTATCGAAAGAGGGTATTAGAGTCGATCCTCTTAAAGTTGAGGCAATACTTCGGTTGCCTCCTCCACGCAACCTGGTACAACTTCAGAGCCTCCAAGGGAGAGCCACTTCTGTACTCCATTTCGTAGTCAATTATTCTAATCTTACCAAAGGTTTCACGCTCTTATTGAAGAAAGACACACCCTTTTGATTCCCTTAAGAAAGCTTTGGTATCGGCCCCCGTGCTTAGTCCACCAGACTTCGCACGGGATTTTATTCTTTATGTGGCCATGTCTCAAGAGACGATTGGCATGGTCTTGGTTCATGTTGATGACGCGCTTGTCGAGCATGTCATCTATTACCTTAGTTGAAATCTAGTAGACGCTGAGTTAGGATATACTCATGTGGAAAAGCTGGCACTTGCGACTGTTCATTCAATCCAGTGGTTACAACATTACATTTTTCTTAGAACAACCACAGTTGTCGCGCATATAAATCCATTTCAGTTCATGCTATCACGATGCCTTATAGGGGGGAAGTATAATAAATGGAGTGTGATCCTTCAGGAATTATATCTTGATTTTGCTTCAGCGAAATCGGTGAAATCATTGATGTTTGCTGAGCTTATGTCGGACCTTCCAAGACTTGATGAGGATGTCATTTATGAAGATTCCTTTGTGGATGAGCACTTATTTCTTATCTTGTCCGAAGACCCTTGGTATGGGAATGTCATTGTATATCTCCAAACTTTGAAGTTTCCTCTGCACTATTCACAAGATGAGCGACGGTGTGTTAAACATCACACAAAAGATTATACTATCATCGGTGACACTCTGTATCAACGAGGAAAGGATTCCATTCTCTGTCGTTGCTTAACTCATGAAGAAGCAAAGCGGGTGCTTAATGATTTCCATGCTGGGGTGTGTGGCGGTCACTTATCTTGGCTTGCTACAGCCCAGCGTATCTTGTGAGATGGTTATTTTTTGCCCTCAATCTTTAAAGATTGTATTAATGTTGTGAAGAGATGTCACCCTTTCTAGGTGTTTTCTCGGAATATACGCTTGCATCCAGCGCCCCTTCATCCAGTCGTCACTGTCCGTCCCTTCACCAAGTGGGGGGTGGATTTAATGGATTGCAAACCAGCTTCGGATGGGGGGCATCACCATATTATAGTGGCCGTGGACTACTTTTCCAAATGGGTTGCGGCCATGCCTACCATAAAATCCGATGGTGCTACAGCAACCCATTTCATGTTCTATCAAATTATAACTCAATTCAGTATTCTGAAAGAGATTGTCACTGACCATGGTAGTCACTTCCAGAACAAGATGATGGAGGATTTGTCTCTCAAGCTTGGGTTTCGTCAAGAACACTCATCTTCTTATTATCCCCAAGCGAATGGTCAAGTTGAAGCAGTTAATAAGTCTTTGAAGACCATTCTCCAACGTACCATCCAACAAAGCAAGACCAACTGGCACATAATGTTATATCCTACTTTGTGGGCATATTGAAGTGCAGTCAAGACTACCACCGGGTTCTCACCATTTCAGCTAGTTCATGGTGTAGAGTCACTTTTACCGATTGAATGCGAAATCCCTTCTCTTAAACTAGCCATAGAGCTCCTCCCTAATACACCAGGTCTTGAGCAACGTTTAATCCACCTTGAGCAACGTCGAGATGCCGTTGTGGCTATAGATTCCAACAAGCATCGTGTTAAGGTTCAGTACGATAGGTCTTTCTATCCCCGACAATATGTTGAAGGTGACTTGGTTCTCTTATATGACCAAGCTAAAGAACCCATGTGGGAAGGCAAGTTCAACCCCATGTGGCATGGCCCTTACATCGTGAGGAGTGTCCTGGAAAAGGGAGCCTATGAGTTAGAAGACTACGAGGGGGCTGTCTGAAACTATGACTAAGGGACTCTCTAATGATAAGGAGGAATATATTGAACTCATAAAACCCCTGTTTCAAGACATGAACAATAGCATGTCCCAACAGCTTATGAAAGGATTGAATTAATGGCTAGCCAACTTGGAAGCAAAATAGTAATAGGAGGCAGCAGTAGTTCACATTCAGAAGGAAAGAAGACAATGGGTGAGCATATTTTTTCAAGCACACGACCCCATAATAGACCTAATAAATTCCAGAGCACACCAAGGCCTACTGCACCTAAATTTCTTTTGCCCAAAGAAGAGCCTAACACCCAATTTGATATGAATGAAGTGGTAAAAGAATGAGAAAAGTTGGGAGAGGATTATAAAATGACTCTACCATGTAATATCCCGATTTTGACCCTATTGCATTAAAATTGTAAATGATGTAAATATCATTATTAAATCATGGTGAGGATCTCAAGGCTAAGGCCCCACCATCGATTTATCGTTTAATGTATCGACAATTAAAAATCGGTGCATATGGTTCTTGTGCTAGCCACGCACAATAGAAATTACGACATCATGTAAATATGAATTTTAATGAAATACCCACAACTAGCTATGTAATGCAACAAAGAGATGGGGGCATGATTTTTATAAGGATTAGGGAGGGAAATTATCCAAACCCTTGAGCCAATAGTGTTAAGCCAAATGTCATTGAGAGAGCCCATAAACCCTCAACTACCCATTTTGACTTATGCACCCAATCATTTAATTCTTCAAAGAGTTGGTTGAGGTAGTTAATGCCTTGGGAATGGAGAGGTATGGCAGCCAATTTCGTGTATGGGAAAGCCATCAATATGGGAAAATGTATTTTGTTTCTTGGGCAAGAAAACACCCACGAAAATGTGCCCAAATCCATTCTTCACCCATGGTCTTTGCTCTCTCACGCATTATGATCTAGCTGTGGCTTTCTCCTTCACGTTTTCCATCATTTTTCTGCATTTTTCATAGTTGGGAACTCATTTTTGTATTTCACAATGACTGGGAGGAAGGGAGTCACGATTTGGGGGTTTATGGAGGCAGTTTATGTCCCTTGAATGCCCATAAACGTTTTCTGAAAACGATTCTGCTCTCCCAGGGTTGATTTCCCATCTGCCATTTCGTTTTTGGATGCCCACGCTTTTACTGAAAGTAATGGAAACCGATTTTGGGTATCCCACTGTCAAAACGTTTCTCTTCATGCCCAACATTTGTGATTTTGTTTTTATTTGAATCGCTATTTTGGTTTGAACTTGTGAGAAATAAATTAGGAGTGGAAGTGGACTAGAATTGGCTTGATAAGCCTAGTGAGGAAAGTAACCTCTCAAGAATATCAAAAGGGTTGGTTTCTCTTCTATGCACACCTTGAACAGTACTGGATTGGAAGGTATGGCCTGAGGGACTGTGTAGTAGTGAAGGGAATACTTCCTTGTGTCGGTTGTGTAGGAATTGTGTGGAAGCAAGTTGGATAGATCTTGTAGAGGTATCCATAGCTCTGTGGTTGATCTCACTAGCTTAGAAATTCTTCCTTTCCATTTAATTAGCAGCCTAATAAACCCAACTATAAATTGGCTTGGCTGATTTTGGTGTATATTTGGTTATGTGTGAGTCTGTTGTTCCCTTTGTCCTTGTAGAAATCATGCCCAGCTCGGGGGTGGCTATTGTGTTGAGAGATCGATGAGCACAATTGGCCTATGGTTGGGTGGAACGTTGCACCGGCATAGCTAGTTTCTCAGGACTACTTTGTTTTAAGATAAGTACTCTCTTGTGTTAATTCTGTAATGTATTTATTTGATGAATACCATGAATGTCTTGAATGTATGCTAGATGTGTAATAGAATTTACTTCCGCTGTGTTTCTTGCATATATATATACATCTGCATATGTCTTTTTATATTCCAATGAATTTTGTTAATAATCATGCGGCTAGATGCCCAGCCTTGGAGTCATGTTCTTTCCATTGCACTAGATCGATGGGAGGGGACGTAACATACCATTTGACCAATACTTTACTGTCTCAAACAAACTCAAGAAGAGGGAGGTTAATAGGGATCTATTCCAAAACAAAGAATTAAATTGTGCTATTGGTAAAATGCCACTTCCTACTTTTGAAGGTTCCTCTCAAAGTTTTTCTAACACTTGGGTGCAAAAACTAGATGTGTATTTTCAGTTGAATCCAATGGTGGAATATGATGTCTTAAAAATGGCAATTTTGCATCTAGAAGGAAATGCCAATGAATGGTGGTTCCATGGTTTGAAAAAATTGGGACATGATCAGGTTACTACCTATGGAGAATTTGTTGATAGGGTATTAGAGAGATTTTAAGGACCCACAATTACCTTTCAAAGAACTAGCCCAATTGAAGCAAGTGGGAACCCCTGTTGATTATATGTTGGAATTTCAAAAATTATCAGCCAAGGTGGATGATGTATCTATGGGAAGGTTAGTATTGCTATTCACTGAAGGTTTGGCTGAATGCTTAAAAGTTTTATTGAAATCCCACAAACCAACTACATTAAAGGATGTTATGAGCTTGAGTAGAGACCTTGTTGTTGCAGCAACACCCCTCCCCAAAATTTTGCACATTTTGGGGCCCCTCCTTTCATTTTTGTAGAAAGTTTGCCTAAGAAGCCATCCCAGCCGCTAGCTGTGTTTTCAACTTAAAATCTTGTTTCCCAACTAAACAGCTTGCCATCAATCCTTCCAGTTTTTCCCCCAAAGAGCCAAAAGGGAACTTAGGATTTTTCCCAACGTTCTGGAATCTCTCGGGCTATCTCCCAGCAACGGCGGAGGCCAAACGTCCAACCTTTCCGAAGAGAAGAACTTAGATTTTCTTTGTCAAAACTGTAGACCGTGAGAAAGAAGTACGGAAACCTTTGGTTTTTCTTCCCGAAACGGCGGGAGAACTTGGGAAAGACACCCGAAAGACTTAGAATTTTTCGAAGGCTGTGGAAGCCATTGGGAAACACCTCCCGAAACGGCGGGACCCTTCGCTCAAGCCTTCTGCAACCGCGGAAAGGCTCCGGTTTAATCCCGAAATGGCGGGACTCATTCGCCTAGACGCCCGAAAAGGATTTGGAATTTTTGGTTGAAAATCTGCGGAAACCTTTGGGTTTTTCTCCCGAAGCGGCGGAGGCCATTCTCATAAACCGCCCGTCTAAGACTTCCGAAATAACACTTGGAAGCTTTTCGATTTTTTGGTTTCTGCGAAACAATTCAAGTTTTCCTCCCGAAACGGCGGAAGCCATCTGCATAAGTCTTCCGAAATACCACGGAGAAATTCGCGAACTTCTTCCGAAACTATGAGAAGAACTTAGAATATTTTTAAGGAACTATTGCGGAAGCCTTTCAGCCTTTGCTCCCGAAAGCGCGGAAGCCTTCGGGCTATCCTCCCGAAACGGCGGAAGCCAATCGCTTAAACCACTCGGAAAGACTCAGAAAAGTCTACGTTAAGTAATCGCGGAAGCCGCTGAGGAATTGGTTCCGAAGCGGCGGAACAATTCAAGTTTTCCTCCCGAAACGGTTTTGCTTCCGAAACGGCGGAGCAATTCATCATTTCCTTCCGAAATGGCGGAAACCTTCGCCGTGTCGTCCCGCAGTGGCGGAAGCCGCTTGTTTAAAACTCCTGAAAAGAGCTCAGAAAATTTTCCAAAAGATCACGGAGGAACTCGAAGAAGCTTCCCGAAACGTCGCGGAAGGCATTCACCAAAGCCTTCCGCAACCGCGGAAGCCTTGTGCGGAAACATTTCCCAAATCCTTCCGAAACGTCGAATCCTTTTCCTCTCCGCTACTGCGGGAGCCCGTTTCCAAAGTTTTGCGCACGCTCGTTTGGTGCGGAAGAGGTCCACCTTTTCCTCCCGGCACAGCAATTGCTTCCGCTACATCCTCCCGCAACGGTGGGAAAGATTCACCAGTTTGCCCCGCAAGAGGCGATCGCACGCAAACCGAGGCGACCCGATAATTGATGGCATACGACACATTTATAACCGGTTTAAAAACCCCACCAACCGAATTAACACCCCACACGTGCCTGGCCCATATAAATAATCAACGGGGTACAAGCCAACCCATTGCCGTTTTGTTTTATAAACAAAGCCATTGAACGACGCGCGACCGTTCCAGCTCGTCTTGTGCAACCACGTTGAGGCCACCTCAATTAGCGATCCTCACGGTGCCAGGTAGGATTTTAACCCTGATTTTCGCTATTTGGTTGTCCTTTTGTTTGAAAACAATGAGTTTTAGTGGGATTTTGGCGGGCAAAACACCCGTCAAGGGCTATGTTTTGCCCGTCAGACGCAGTTGAATGGAGTTCTCGTCTCGTCATATAAAGCAGACATTGGTTAAAACGTTAACTTTTTTGAGTAGATACGGTTGGTTTTGGGCGGGTAAACCTGTTCCATTTTTCATCCCCGGGCCGCATGCCTTGACTTTTTGTTAAACCGTCGAAGCCCACAGACCTTTTATACCCCCGGCCGAACGCTTGAGACGCGAAACCCCGGGCCTGTTCATAAAGCATAGCCGTCTACCTAAGTAAAAACCAAGAAACCGGCGCCATTGCCCTCGCTCGAGCTAATACTGCCCATGGAACACTCCGGCAAGTGCCGCAAATGACATTAGCATTCGAATGCCCTCGCCGAGTCGTAAGTGCGAAAGGGGTTTCCCTTTCGTGACAAAGTCTATTCCCCGAGCTTACCCGCCATTGGCCTTTCAAACCACAGCGTAGACGAAAGATATCCTGTCCCCAGAGCTAAACCGAAAGCACGTTGCTTCCGCGACACACCTATTCTCTCAGGAACACCCCAAAGCTTCCCCCTTTAAAAGATTCAAATGTTTAAATTTGTATTGCATAATTGAAATGATGAATTGTGCCTCCTAAGTACACAACATCACATTACTCTTTGTCTCATTCATAAATCAAAACAATGATGCTCTCTGTTAAAATCTCACAGTATGTTGCTCAAAATCATGATGACGTGTATATGGGTGCTATCAGGGATAAGTCAAGATGCCGAAAACCGGTAAGAAGAATGAGAAGATGACAGAAAAGAAACCTGCCCCTCTTAAAACTGAAGACACTAGGTGCACCACTGGTGTCCCTCCAGAAATCAGATGGGGTGACATCTACAGAATGATCCGGGACCAAGAAATCCCAAATATGTTGCTAGAGGAAGCACCAATCTATCTCAATATCAGAGCCTCAGGCATAACTAGAGCCGCTACCCACCCTGAGCTGTTCCCCTGTGCTGAAGTAATCGGATGGATACTCCAACATGCCGATGCTGAAGGAAGAGTGATAAATGATAGCGGGAAAGTGGCTATCCCCTCATTTCAACCCACATATCTCGCGGAAGCCTACAGATTTCCCCGTGTCCAACAAGCTCTGAGTGATGAATGGTTAAGCCAGATGAACAACATCGAGATGGCCAAGAAGCTACTGGTGGCAGGGAAGCATTTGAGAAAGAAAGGAAGTGATGAATATGACGTACAGAACCTGAGAGCCCCTTACAGATTGATCGATTTAATGTTGTGCAGAATCTTCGGCATGCCCGATGGTGCGGTGTACAAAATCCAGTGGATCCCTATCATTCACTATGTGGCATTTCAGGGAACAGTGTTTGACTGGGCCACTATCCTGTTAGATAGTCTGGCCTCGATGATAATTGCTGCTAAGCCAGGGCTAGCCTTGAAGAAGGCTGAATTCTTCATGTCTTCATATCTGATAGATTGTATTTTGGCCAAGATAGAGTTCCCCAAATTGGGTTGTACATGGGATAGGGCCACCGCCCCGGTTTATATCGCATTCAAGATGTTGTGGGCTCAGAATTACAAGCCCAGCTACAAACTAATCTGTGAGGGGTTCATCATGCCCCTATACGAGAAAATGTTCAAAGAAGAACCTAAATGCCTGTCAGAAAATGCTTTGGAAGTCCTTGAGGATTATGGGGACTTTACTTTTCGGAGCAAGGTACCTACCTAAGAATATTTGGAGGGACTAAGCCCCCATACATCTTGCCGCAGTATGCCATAGACTATGTGGTTCTCAAAGAAGCAGTAAGACAACTCTTCTTGGATGGGATTGGAGGAATGCTCCACAAGCAACATAAGGCTTCCTTTCCCCCCCTACCTTTCTGCATAGGTGCTTACAAGTTTTCAGGGGTTGCCTCTACCGACTAATTTGTTCAAGAATTGAAGGCCTTCCACTTCGGTGAGGTTATCTTCCACATGAACGACAGAAAGGGTAAAGTGGCCGAGCATTGCAAGGATATCTATGCCCACTTCGAGTAATCCCACTACCCTGATGCCGAGGAAGAAGCATTCAAAGGCATCAGCAACATGACTGAGCTACGGATCTGTCGCCAAGGTACTGGAGCAAGCTCTAGCTCAACCAAGGCCCAGAAGACCAGCCAGCAAAAGGAGAAAGAAGTTGAAGATGCCCGAGCTCAGGAAGAGCTCAGATTAAGAGAAGAGGCAAGGTTACAGCGGGAAGCCGAGGAAGCAAGAAAGCAGCAAGAAGCTGAAAATGAAAGACTGCGGAAAGAGGCTGAGGAAGCCCAAAAGCAGAAAGAAGCTGAAACTGAACAGGCTAAGGCAGAAAAGAGGGCGGAAGAAGAATTGAAGACAAGGGAAGATGCCAAGGCAGGTGGATTCGGTATACAGGACATGGAAATAGACACCTCTCAAGCAGGTGGCTCTGGTACCCAAGATAAAGGAGGAGACCCTGCTCAGGAAGTCCGGACCCCACCAGAAGAAGAAGACATAGACATCATAAACCGACCAATTGTCCCGTACACTCCATCGGGAAAGCGTACGGTGTCCAAGTGGAATGAGTTTGTCTATGACAAGAAAAGAAAAGCAATGGTCCTCAAATCAGAAGAGAGGCTCAAAAGTCCCTTTCATGAAGACATCGTTACCCATCGGGAGGTCACTATAATGCAGAATACGGACCAAGATCCCTTTGCCATGGCGACCGCAGCTGTAGCAACAGCAAAAGCGTCCCTGGCCAATGTAGGCGTGATGGTAAGAGATAGTGAATTGACAAGGAAGAGAGCTCGTACGCTACAACAAACTGTGGCTAATGAGCAAGCCCAAACAGATCTGGCAGTGAACAAGTATAATTGCTTGTACGCTGAACATAAGGAGCTGTCAAACAAGTACAGCCAGCTGGAGGAGGAAAAGGACCAGTTAACACTCCAAATGATGATTGTAGAAGCGGAGAAGAACGGAGTAGAAGAAAAGGCTGCTCAGCTAGAAGCAGACAAGCAAACATTAGCTGAGCGGTTAGAGCAGGCTGAGAGCAAAACGGTAGACATGTCTCCTTTCCACGAGTTGTCCTGCAGCATTCTGAAGCAAATAAACAACACGCAGGAGCTGATCACTGACGAGGTTTGCAAGCTCAAGGCCATGATAGTCAGATTAAAAGAAATTAATGCGGAGGCCCACAGGCTCAAAGCTAAGAATACCCATGTCAAGGCAAACGTCATAAGTCAGATGGCATGGAGAGAAGGGAAAGGGGGTTTCCCCCCGCATCTTCCTTTTAAGGCTGTGGACGATTTTAATGAAGATATAGCCTTGCTAGAGTTTGGCAAGAACTGTGCCAATAAGCTGATAACCAGTGTGCAGAGAACAATAGATAGAATTAACAGCCTATACCAAAAGCTCAAAGGAGTCCATGACAACTGCACATTGAGCTTCCCTCAGACCCTAGAAGACTTCCCGGAAAAGGAGCAGCGGTTGTCTCAGCTAAAGGAAGAGCTAGGCATCCAGATGGAGTATGTGAAAAGGATTGATGTCCTAGCTATGGATGATCTCCAGCATTATATTGGTTCATCATCACTTCACAACCATCTGCTGAAGGAAGTACATCAAGCTGCAGTAGCAGAAGTTCAAAGCATTAAAACAGAGCTCGGGAAGAATGTGACTTCTCAGAAAATCTTGTTTCCTACTGCAACGAACGTAATCATAAGGGACACAGGTGTCTGGTACAGCTACATAGCAGAGGAGGACAGGAAAGCTGCAGCAGCAGCAGGAGCATCAGTAGATCCAGGATCCTCTCTCCCAGCAGCCTCTTCCCCAACAATTGTAGAAAGTCTGGCCAGTTCAATTCCCCCTTCCCAAGTAGAAGCAGCATCAGCAGGGGATTCGAGGGCCTCTTCCCAGGCAGCATCAGTAACAATTAACTTGGGCGACCCTCTGCCAGCAGAAGCTCACGCACAGGAATGAAGTAAACTGAATTCAGTTGAGCAACTCTCTTCAGCCAAACACGTGCCCAGCAGGGAAAGCTTTGGTGTTAGCCAATTATCTGCTATTTTGAATATGTAAGGCGTAAGCCATGGGACAGCTGTCCCTATATTTTGTCAAAATGATTTTGTAAAAGGAGTGGTCATTTTTGATGGTCGATAGAGAGTAAATTCCTGTAAATGACAGGTGGGGATGCTAGGTGTCATCCCAAAGGGCAGATTTGTAGATATAAATAGAAGCTAGGAAAGATTAGAATAGGACTTTTTGCAGGGAATGAAATTTGAGAAAACGATATGAGCTATCTTGTATCGGGTCTGTAAATTGAATTTTCTAATAGAAGCCACAGGAGATGGACGTTTTGCCTGGGATGTTGGATGGCTGTATGTTGGACTATTCTAATGACTGTTGTTCTGTAATGTGAGATCATTCTTATCATCTGAACTATTTCTTTGTATTAATGATTTTACTCCTGCGTGCGTTTTTCTCTAATTTTGTGAACAATGAATGCGTTCCACATTAAGTCAGGAGCTACCTGCTGATATATTTAACATTGCTGTAGATTTCTCTTCTAGATCGAATGGCTAACTGTTCTTTCTTCAGGATAACTCATGTGGCTCATTGTTCATGCCCTTAAATTGCTCCTTGCAGGGATCTTTAAGTTCAATTTCAGTTTGTCACATTTAGATTAAATAATTTTTTTTGCCTTCTCTGTTTTATGAGCAATAGATGCGTTCCATGTTAAATGAGAAGCTATCTTCTCAAGATCTTTATCTTGCTGTAGCTTTAATTGTGAGAAATAGCAGCTACCTGTTCTTTATTTACATATTTGTTACAGCTGATTGCTCATCCCTTAAGCGTGTTCCCTGCAATGATAGATAGATTTGTTTAGATTCCTAGTCGTAGATCTATTTTAGTTGCATCTAGATCGTATAATTTAGGCACTTGCATCCCATTTAAAATACATAAAACCCAAAAGAAAGGTGGATCGGGCCATAACCGGTAGAATTGGATTTAAACTGCACACCCACGGTTGCCGGAACCGCTAACCGGACGGATTCCCTACACCAAACAGGAGATAGTCTAATTGGGACCATCTCTCGGGGAGAATCCCTTTCTGATTGATGCTACGATATCCGAGGCATCAACAGTTTTTGGCGCTAGAAGGAGGGTCGAAAGTGCATGGCTGATAGAGGAAAATCTTCCGTGGTCATAGATAACACTGAAAACCCGCTTAAAGAAAGCATTTCAAACAGCCCAGATCTTGGATTAACAGACCAAGAATGCCTCATTTCTGACCCTGAGCCTCAAGAAGCTTTGTACGCTGTTCCTTTTACAGAAATAGAGGATTTGAGAAGGCATACAAGATCCTATGTCAGACAGCTAGGTGGTTTAAATGCTGTCAACTTCCTCCCCAAGAAAATTACACCTAGAAAGGAGCCACAATACACCCGTGATTCAATTCTCGTTCAGAGTTTTGAAGAACTGGTAAATCTGACTTTGGAAGAAATTTCAGACACTCTTAACAAGACAGACCAAGAAAATCTTGAAGAAGTTACCACTCCCAAGAGTACCTCACAGGATTCACCCTACAATTCTCCACCAGGGTCTCCACATCCAAACCCAAACATGGCCGTACCCGCTTGGAGAGCAAGGGGAGCGCTGAACCTAGCTGGACCATTCCATAATCTCCCAAAAAACCCAGAAAAGGTCTTGCCTAAGTACGATCCAGGAAAAGCCATTTCGGCAGAAGATCACCTCAAGAGTTTTTACTTAGCTCTGAACCTTTTGAACGTACAACATGAAGACGTAGTCTGCAGGTTGTTTCCATATACATTCGAGCCAAAAGTATCATCATGGTACTTTAGCCTACAACCCAGCTCAATCTCTAGTTGGGATGAATTCGAAAAATGTTTTCTAAAGAAATACGGAAACCAAAAGACTGTGGCCACACTTATGAAAGAACTCTTATCCATGAGGATGGAAAAGAAATAAAAGGTTCAAGATTTCAATCAAAGATTCACTACACTGTTGAATAACTTCAGTCAAGCTAATAAACCAGCTGAGGAATCTCTAATTGAATACTATACGACCGCTCTTGACGGACCCATAGCAATGTTCGTGAAGAGGTCCAAGAAAACTACCCTGATAGAGAACTTTGAGGAAGCTAGAAAGGTAGAAGAAGAGGCTGATAGCATTGCTAAACATGCCTTAGATGTAGAACCAAAACCAGCAGCTAGCAAAAAACCTTTACTGCTCACTCGAGGTAAAGACGAGCCATCTACGGACATGGAAAATGTAGTCAAGATGATGCAGAAATTATCTAACAAAATCGTAGATCTCGAGAAAGACAAGGCTGCTAGTACATCTAGGAAACCGTTCAAGCCATTTTATAAAAGAAGGGAAGACGGGGAACCGACCCATCCACCAATGAACGCTGCCCCTGTTTTAAACTTGAATGAGATAGGGATGGAAAATTTCTGCACTTTTCACCAAGAACCACATTCGGAAAAGAGCTGCCCGCAATGGATCAATTCCATGAGCTTAGTCATGAACCAAATGTTAGATTCTTAGATCCCAGATCAGGATGATCCTCCAGAAGAGTCGAGCCCTGAGTTAGAGGAACCAACCCCGGACACTACGATGGTGTTGTGGGATTGGGTACCTATGACCGAATTAGTAGGAGAAGATCACATAGATGGCTCTCCCTCTACCATAAATGTTGCCACTCGCAGCAAGGGCCCAATTGCGGATCCTGTCCCAGTCACCTTTCCCCATAAGCCTAAAATTTCGAAAGATCCTCCTAGGAGGCATATACCAATCATCCCACCACAGCCCAAAGTAAACCAAACAGCTACCAAACAGCCAAGCACTGACAACACAGTTCAGCCACCTAAGGTCACCATGAACAAAACAGCTCAGCCAACTCGAATTGGGAACTAATCCGATATAGGGTATGATATTATCGAAGATATCAAGAAGGTCAAAGCAAACGTATCAATATTTGACATGTGTAGCTTGCCCCATCAACGAGACAAACTGCTGCATGTTTTACAACCAAAACCTAGCACTACATTAACGGATTCGCAAGACAATCCCGAAATTAATGAGGCCAGCATCGGTGGGAAATCCAAATCTCAAACATTGCCGTTCCTATTGACTTTTAAAATTTTTAATCACAATGTTCACAACTGTTTGGTAGACTCTGGAGCTTCTTCAAACGTTATGCCACTGTCAATTTGTAGGAAAATTAATGGGCAGCCCGTACCATCCCCAGCTCAAATCATCCAATTAGACAGGACTGCTGTCAAGGTTATTGGGGAGATGAAAGATGTTCTAATTAGGCTGTCAGCCGATCCTAGAGTCTGTCAATTCATTGACATAATGGTGGTCGATATTCCTGAAGCCTATGGGCTGATTTTGAGTAGGGATTGGTCTACTAAGTTGAGTGGCTACTTTGCTACCAATTGGTCTCATCTATGGCTGCCTTATCAGAACAGACAGAATCAGATTAAAGTTCTTAGGGAACCTCATATGAAACAAAACGTAACCCAGCTAGAAGAAAAAAATGAGGCTGTAACTTTCTCTTCCTCGGTCCTGGGAAATTACTTCTTAGAAATGGATCCGGGTAACTATCAATCTGAAACCTTTTGCCATGAATCAGATAAACAGTCCGATCTCCTTCATTTCTCCCGGACTGATGATGTTGATTGTAACATAGCCAATTTAGTTGCTAACATAGACCACAAAGAAACTAACTTAGCTGAATCTAAAGATACCTTTTGGACACTATACTTTGATGGTTCTAAAACTCTGGAAGGATCCGGAGCCGGTTGTGTTCTAATGGATCCGAAAAGAAACAAGTATTTTTTGTCTTGTAGATTAGAATTCGATTGTACTAATAATACCGTTGAATATGAAGCTTTGGTACATGGTTTAAAGAAGGCCATTGGCTTAAATGTTAAGTACCTGAAGGTTTTTGGTGACTCCGAGATAGTTGTCAGACAGGTAAGGGACACCATTCATTGTCTCTCGCCTCACTTGAAAGGATATCAGGCTAAGGTATGGGATTTAATCATGCATTTTGACGCTTTCAATATAAAATCAATTCCTAGATCGCAAAATTCTGCTACTGATTTATTAGCAACATCTGCTTCTAGATTGGTGCCGTCAAATAATAAATGCTCGATTGAATTAATTTTCAGGCCTTCCATTCCCGATAACATCACAAACTTTAGAGTCTTCGATGATGATGAACAAATTATCAGCTTCCTGACAAACGAAGATAGCTTCCAAGAAGCTGCAATAGATGAGGAAGAACACGATGCTAATTTGATGAAGAAAGATGACGAGAAAGGAAATTTCATGCCAAAGGGGGTAAGGTCCCTCGAAATGCTTTTCGATCTTCAAAATAAGTTCAAAAGACCAGCTAATACCAAAACTAACAGCTCATCAATGCAACATGAGTTTGTTAATTTGGGTACCGAGGCAGAACCAAAATTTGTCAACCTTGGCAAATGTTGTTCACCAGGACAAAGAGACAGGTTCATTAAATTGTTTAAACAGTACAAGGATGTTTTTGCATGGACCTATGAAGATCTGAAAACATATGACATCCACATCATTCAGCATGTTATACCAATGAAAGCGGGTGTCAAGCCATTTCAGCAGCAGTTAAGAAGGATGCATCCTACTCTTGAACCGCTGATCCAAAAGGAATTAAAGAAGCTCCTGGACGCCAAGATAATTTTCAAGGTTCGGCATTCTGAATGGGTTGCAAATTTGGTTCCCGTAAGGAAGAAGTCGGGAGAGATTAGGCTATGTGTAGACTTCAGAAATTTAAACAAAGCCTCGGAGAAAGACAACTACCCCGTACCTTCAATGGAGCAAATCTTACAAATGGTGTCGGGATCCGAATTGTTTTCTCTCCTCGATGGTTTCTCAGGCTATAATCAAGTGTTAGTAGCCGAAGAAGATCGTCTCAAGACCACTTTCAGAACTAAGTGGGGAACTTTCGCTTACAGAAGAATGCCATTTGGTCTGATAAATGCAGGAGCTACATTCCAAAGGGCGATGGATATTGCCTTCCGAGGATTGGGTGGGAAATGTGTCGTTGTCTACTTAGATGATGTGACAGTCTTTTCGAATAAGAGGGAAGATCATGTTGTTCATTTGAGGCATATCTTTGATCGTTGCCGGAAGTATGGTATTTCCTTGAACCCCAAGAAGAGCGTGTTTGCTGTACCCGAAGGTAAGCTCTTGGGTCATATCATCTCCAAAGGGGGAGTGTCAATCGACCAGGAAAGAGTCCAAGCCATTAATAAGATTCCAATGCCTCACAACAAAAAATCTATGCAGTCTTTCATGGGCACCATCAATTTTGTCCGCAGATTTGTTTCGGATTTTGCACAAATTGTTAAGCCATTGCAACAGATGGTTAAACAAAGCATACAATTCAAGTGGACAGATTTGGAGAAGGACGCATTTAGAGATATCAAGGCAGCTGTAGCTAAGGCTCCTTCCTTAAGAAGCCCAGATTTCGATAAGGATTTCAGCTTGTATACCTTTGCCTCTGATGACTCTCTCGCAGCTGTACTCACACAAAAGGTGGAGTTGGGGGACGAATACCCAATTTCGTTTATGAGCACTGGTCTGCAAGGGGCCGAGCTGAACTATCCCGTGGTGGACAAGCATGCCTATGCATTCTTCAAAGCAGTCAAGCAGTTTAGGCCATACATTTTGAAGAACATAACTAAATTCATAGTTCCTCATCCAGCTGTTAGATCCCTTTTCGTTCAAAAGGAATTGGGAGAGAGGAGAGGGAACTGGGTCACAGCTCTGCAGGAGTATGATTTGGAATTTAAACCGGCTACAATCATCAAAGGACAAGGTCTGTGCAAGTTACTGGCGGGAGACTCAACTGATGAAGAACAGCATTGGAAGAATGAAGCTGAGCTCAATTCGGTTGAAGTATGCCATATCTTCACAACTCCCCAGTCATGGTATAGGGATCTGGTGCACTATTTACAGCAGGGATATCTACCCAAGCACTGGAACTCTAAACAAAGAAGGGCACTCCGCTTGAAATCAGCATCCTATCAAATTATTGATGGGATTCTTTTCAGAAAGAATTATGATGGAGTCCTTCTTAGATGTTTGGAAAAGGAAGATGCAAACAAAGTTGTCAAAGAATTGCATGATGGCCCCGCAGGTGGTCATTATTCGGGAGAGACAACAGCACACAAGATACTGAGAGCTGGGTATTACTGGCCCACTCTGTTTCAAGATTCCTACACATACACACAAAACTGTGATGTATGTCAGCGAAGCGCTGGGAAGTTACCTAAGGCCGCAAGCCCATTGCAGCCGGTCATCATCTTTGAGCCTTTTGAGCAATGGGGCATAGATGTTATCGGAGAAATAAATCCAAATTCTTCATTGCAACATCGATACATCCTGACGGCTACCGATTACTTCACCAGGTGGACGGAGGCCATCCCGTTGCGCAAGATCAATGAAGACGCAGTCATCAGCTTCTTAAAAGAGAACATCATAACCAGGTTTGGGGTTCCAATTTCCCTTGTTTTTGATAATGCTACTTATTTTTCGTCTTGCAAGATAAATGAATTTGTTTATGAATGGGGAATTAAGTTGCATTATTCATCCAATTACTACCCTCGGGGAAACGGATTAGCTGAATCCTCAAACAAGAATCTGATTCGAATCCTTAAGAAAACTATGATAGAAAACCAGAGAAGTTGGCATGTGGCTCTCCCAAACGCCTTATGGGCAGATAGGGTAACCCCGAAGAATGCTTTAGGTGTCTCCCCTTTCACTCTTGTCTATGGCAAGGAAGCCATACTTCCCCCAAACATCTTACTGCCATCCTTGCAATTGTCCCAAGCCTCTCGGGGTTCTGGTAGCCAAGCCTTACAATCCAGGATCAACACCCTGCTTCAACTAGAAGAAGCTCGATACAAAGCTAAAGATCGATTCCATCAACACCAGGACATAGTTAAGAGATGGTTCGATAAGAAGAAATCCGACAAGAGGGATTTTGAAGTCGGGGATTTAGTCCTGAAATGGGACCATAATCATGAAGGCAAAGGAATGCATACGAAATTTCAACGTCTATGGGTAGGCCCGTACCAAATTTCTGCAAAATTAGGCCCATCCACTTACAAATTGACAAATCTCGAGGGAGAAGAAGTAGCCCTTCCTCTCAATGGCCTCGCTCTGAAACAATACTTCGCATAGTCTCCTCGAGACTTCCTGTACATAATTAAAGTTTTCCTTTTGCTTTCGCCTTTAGCTGCTTTATTTTTCGGCCATGTTGTTTCTCTCTTTGTTATTTGGTCTTTTCCGACAAGTTTTGTTTTCTGAATGCCCTTTTGGTTGAGTTTCCCGTTGAAGATATCTCTCTCAAAGAAAACTTGCAACTCATGAGTCTGGAACTCTGCTCAGTAAATCCGGTCTGTTGTGCTCTCGCTGAAATGTCCAGAAGGTGGGAAACCTACCCTGCTAGTCACACTAATCCTGTTTAATAGCCGAGACCTATGACCATCTTCACTACTATCATTGGGCTCCACCCACTCTCACACTTTAAAGGCATCTCAAGAAGGTTACCTAAGTTGGACCCATGGAAAGTAGCACCTCTCGAGGACATAGGGTATTGAAATGACTCCATGCTGCAGATTTAACAGCCAAAATGGACTACATTCAAGAGTCTGTTTTCCAGGGATTCTCGCCTCAATTAAAGCATGGCTGAGACAAAAGCAAAAGACATGTAAAATCAAGAAGGCTGTCCAAAAGGCCTAGCTCAAAATGGGCTCCTCTCCGTCCGTGAAGTTTGATCAAATCAATAAAATTTCTAACTCACACAAAAGGACATTATGGATTGAGGAGCCTAAATCAAAGATCATGTCCAAAAGAAAATATCCCTGGAAGGCTCAAACAGCTAAGCTGTCCAAAGTACAAGCATCCCAAAGGATGCCAGCAGCATGGGAATGAGGAACAAGAGCAATAATGTCCATGAGAAAGTGTTGCAAATCCTGTGGAGTCCGGCCGTAGTGGCCATTCGAGAGATGACCCCCTAAAATGAATCTCATATGCTGGCCCTCTGAGAGTGGTGAAGATGTCTCGGTCAAAGATCCCCTTTTCCCCAATGGCTAGCAGGAAAAGTGCCTCCTTCCCCCTGCATGAGTCTAAAATGCTCAGCTGAGTAGTGCACCCGAGACAGATGTTTTTAATGAGGTTTCGGACCATGAAGAGGAATTTTTTTTTTTTTAGAGATCTGTGTTCGCCAGCGACTCGCCATTGTTGTTGTAGCAACACCCCTCCCCAAAATTTTGCACATTTTAGGTCCCCTCCTTTCATTTTTGTAGAAAGTTTGCCTAAGAAGCCATCCTAGCCGTCAGCTGTGTTTTCAACTTAAAATCTTGTTTCCCAACTGAACAGCTTGCCATCAATCCTTTCAGTTTTTCCCCCAAAGAGCCAAAAGGGAACTTAGGATTTTTCCCAACGTTCTGGAATCTCTCGGGCTATCTCCCAGCAACGGCGGAGGCCAAACGTCCAACCTTTCCGAAGAGAAGAACTTAGATTTTCTTTGTCAAAACTGTAGACCGTGAGAAAGAAGTACGGAAACCTTTGGTTTTTCTTCCCGAAACGGTGGGAGAACTTGGGAAAGACACCCGAAAGACTTAGAATTTTTCGAAGGCTGCGGAAGCCATTGGGCAACGCCTCCCGAAACGGTGGGACCCTTCGCTCAAGCCTTCCGCAACCGCGGAAAGGCTCCGGTTTTATCCCGAAATGACGGGACTCATTCGCCTAGACGCCCGAAAAGGATTTGGAATTTTTGGTTGAAAATCTGCGGAAACCTTCGGGTTTTCCTCCCGAAGCGGCGGAGGCCATTCTCATAAACCGCCCATCTAAGCCTTCCGAAATAACACTTGGAAGCTTTTCGATTTTTTGGTTTCTGCGGAACAATTCAAGTTTTCCTCCCGAAACGGCGGAAGCCATCCGCATAAGTCTTCCGAAATACCACGGAGAAATTCGCGAACTTCTTCCGAAACTATGAGAAGAACCTAGAATCTTTTTAAGGAACTATCGTGGAATCCTTTCAGCCTTTGCTCCCGAAAGCACGGAAGCCTTCGGGCTATCCTCCCGAAACGGCGGAAGCCAATCGCTTAAACCGCTCGGAAAGACTCAGAAAAGTCTTCGTTAAGTAATCGCAGAAGCCACTGAGGAATTGGTTCCGAAGCGGCGGAACAATTCAAGTTTTCCTCCCGAAACGGTTCTGCTTCCGAAACGGCAGAGCAATTCATCATTTCCTTCCGAAATGGCGGAAACCTTCGCCGTGTCGTCCCGCAGTGGCGGAAGCCGCTTGTTTAAAACTCGTGAAAAGAGCTCGGAAACTTTTCCAAAAGATCGTGGAGGAACTCGAAGAAGCCGCCCGAAACGTCGCGGAAGGCATTCACCAAAGCCTTCCGCAACCGCGGAAGCCTTGTGCGGAAACATTTCCTGAATCCTTCCGAAACGCCGAATCCTTTTCCTCTCCGCTACCGCGGGAGCTCGTTTCCAAAGTTTTGCGCACGCTCGTTTGGTGTGGAAGAGGTCCACCTTTTCCTCCCGGCACAGCAATTGCTTCCGCTACATCCTCCCGCAATGGCGGGAAAGATTCGCCAGTTTGCCCCGCAAGAGGCAGTCGCACGCAAACCGAGGAGACCCGATAATTGACGACGTAGGACGCATTTAAAACCGGTTTAAAAACCCCACCAACCGAATTAACACCCCACACGTGCCTGGCCCATATAAATAATCAACGGGGTACGAGCCAACCCATTGCCGTTTTGTTTTATAAACAAAGCCATTGAACGCCGCGCGACCGTTCCAGCTCGTCTTGTGCAACCACGTTGCGGCCACCTCAGTTAGCGATCCCCACGGTGCCAGGTAGGATTTTAACCCTGATTTTCGCTATTTGGTTGTCCTTTTGTTTGAAAACAATGAGTTTTAGTGGGATTTTGGCGGGCAAAACATGCGTCAAGGGCTATGTTTTGCCCGTCAGACGCAGTTGAATGGAGTTCTCGTCTCGTCATATAAAGCAAACATTGGTTAAAACGTTAACTTTTTTGAGTAGATACGGTTTGTTTTGGGCGAGTAAACCTGTTCCATTTTTTATCCCCGGGCCGCATGCCTTGACTTTTTGTTAAACCGCCGAAGCCCACAGACCTTTTATACCCCCGGCCGAACGCTTGAGACGCGAAACCCCGGGCCTGTTCATAAAGCGTAGCCCTCTACCTAAGTCAAAACCAAGAAACCGGCACCATTTCCCTCGCTTGAGCTAATACTGCCCATGGAACACTCCGGCAAGTGCCGCAAATGACATTAGCATTCGAATGCCCTCGCCGAGTCGTAAGTGTGAAAGGGGTTTCCCTTTCGTCACAAAGTCTATTCCCCGAGCTTACCCGCCATTGGCCTTTCAAGCCGCAGCGTAGACGAAAGATATCCTGTCCCCAGAGATAAACCGAAAGCACGCTGCTTCCGCGACACACCTATTCTCTCAGGAACACCCCAAAGCTTCCCCCTTTAAAAGATTCAAATGTTTAAATTTGTATTGCACAATTGAAATGATGAATTGTGCCTCCTAAGTACACAACTTCACATTACTCTTTGTCTCATTCATGAATCAAAAAAATGATGCTCTCTGTTAAAATCTCGCAGTATGTTGCTCAAAATCATGATGACGTGTATATGGGTGCTATCAGGGATAAGTCAAGATGCCGAAAACCGGTAAGAAGAAGGCGAAGATGATAGAAAAGAAACCTGCCCCTCTTAAAACTGAAACTTCACTCCAAGACACTAGGTGCACCATTGGTGTCCCTCGAGAAATCAAATGGGGTGACATCTACAGAATGATCCAGGACCAAAAAATCCCAGATATGTTGCTAGAGGAAGCACCAATCTATCTCAATATCAGAGCCTCAGGCATAACTAGAGCCGCTACCCGCCCTGAGCTGTTCCCCTGTGCTGAAGTAATCAGATGGATACTCCAACATGCCGATGCTGAAGGAAGAGTGATAAATGATAGCGGGAAAGTGGCTATCGCCTATTTCAACCCGCATATCTCGCGGCAGCCTACAGATTTCCCCGTGTCCAACAAGCTCTGACTGATGAATGATTAAGCCAGATGAACAACATCGAGATGGCCAAGAATCTACTGGTGGCAGGGAAGCATTTGAGAAAGAAAGGAAGTGATGAATATGACATATAGAACCTGAGAGCCCCTTACAGATTGATCGCTTTAATGCTGTGCAGAATCTTCGGCATGCCCGATGGTACGGTGTACAAAATCCAGTGGATCCCTATCATTCACTATGTGGCATTTCAGGGAACAGTGTTTGACTGGGCCACTATCCTGTCAGATAGTCTGGCCTCGATGATAAATTCTGCTAAGCCAGGGCTATCCTTGAAGAAGGCTGAATTCTTCATGTCTTCATATCTGATAGATTGTATTTTGGCCAAGATAGAGTTCCCCAAATTGGGTTGTACATGGGATAGGGCCACCGCCCCGGTTTATATTGCATTCAAGATGTTGTGGGCTCAGAATTACAAGCCCAGCTACAAACTAATCTATGAGGGGTTCATCATGCCCCTATACGAGAAAATGTTCAAAGAAGAACCTAAATGCCTGTCAGAAAATGCTTTGGAAGTCCTTGAGGATTATGGGGACTTTTACTTTTCGGAGCAAGGTACCTACCTAAGAATGTTTGGAGAGACTAAGCCCCCATACATCTTACCGCAGTATGCCACACACTATGTGGTTCTCAAAGAAGCAGTAAGACAACTCTTCTTGGATGGGATTGGAGGAATGCTCCACAAGCAACATAAGTCTTCCTTTCCCCCCCTACCTTTCTGCATAGGTGCTTACAAGTTTTCAGGGGTTTCCTCTGCCGACGAATTTGGTCAAGAATTGAAGGCCTTCCACTTCGGTGAGGTTATCTTCCACAGGAATGACAGAAAGGGTAAAGTGGCCGAGCATTGCAAGGATATCTATGCCCACTTCGAGTACTCCCACTACCCTGATGCCGAGGAAGAAACATTCAGAGGCATCAGCAACATGACTGAGCTACGGATCTGTCGCCAAGGTACTGGAGCAAGCTCTAGCTCAACCAAGGCCCAGAAGACCAGCCAGCAAAAGGAGAAAAAAGATGAAGATGCCCGAGCTCAGGAAGAGCTCAGATTAAGAGAAGAGGCGAGGTTACAGCGGGAAGCCGAGGAAGCAAGAAAGCAGCAAGAAGCTGAAAATGAAAGACTGCGGAAAGAGGCTAAGGAAGCCCAAAAGCAGAAAGAAGCTGAAACTGAACAGGCTGAGGCAGAAAAGAGGGCGGAAGAAGAATTGAAGACAAGGGAAGATGCCAAGGCAGGTGGATCCGGTATACAGGACATGGAAATAGACACCTCTCAAGCAGGTGGCTCTGGTACCCAAGATAAAGGAGGAGACCCTGCTCAGGAAGTCCGGACCCCACCAGAAGAAGAAGACATAGACATCATAAACCGACCAATTGTCCCGTACACTCCATCGGGAAAGCGTATGGTGTCCAAGTGGAATGAGTTTGTCTATGACAAGAAAAGAAAAGCAATGGTCCTCAAATCAGAAGAGAGGCTCAAAAGTCCCTTTCATGAAAACATCGTTACCCATCGGGAGGTCACTATAATGCAGAATACGGACCAAGATCCATTTTCCATGGCGACCGCAGCTGTAGCAACAGCAAAAGCATCCCTGGCCAATGTAGGCGTGATGGTAAGAGATAGTGAATTGACAAGGAAGAGAGCTCGTACGCTACAACAAACTGTGGCTAATGAGCAAGCCCAAAGAGATCTGGCAGTGAACAAGTATAATTGCTTGTACGCTGAACATAAGGAGCTGTCAAACAAGTACAACCAGCTGGAGGAGGAAAAGGACCAGCTAACACTCCAAATGATGATTGTAGAAGCGAAGAAGAACGGAGTAGAAGAAAAGGCTGCTCAGCTAGAAGCAGACAAGCAAAAATTAGCTGAGCAGTTAGAGCAGGCTGAGAGCAAAACGGTAGACATGTCTCCTTTCCACGAGTTGTCCTGCAGCATTCTGAAGCAAATAAACGACACGCAGGAGCTGATCACTGACGAGGTTTGCAAGCTCAACGCCATGATAGTCAGATTAAAAGAAATTAATGCGGAGGCCCACAGGCTCAAAGCTAAGAATACCCGTGTCAAGGCAAACGTCATAAGTCAGATGGCATGGAGAGAAGGGAAAGGGGGTTTCCCCCCGCATCTTCCTTTTAAGGCTGTGGACGATTTTAATGAAGATATAGCCTTGCTAGAGTTTGGCAGGAACTGTGCCAATAAGCTGATAACCAGTGTGCAGAGAACAACAGATAGAATTAACAGCCTATACCAAAAGCTCAAAGGAGTCCATGACAACTGCACATTGAGCTTCCCTCAGACCCTAGAAGACTTCCTAGAAAAGGAGCAGCGGTTGTCTCAGCTAAAGGAAGAGCTAGGCATCCAAATGGAGTATGTGAAAAGGATTGATGTCCTGGCTATGGATGATCTCCAGCATTATATTGGTTCATCATCACTTCACAACCATCTGCTGAAGGAAGTACATCAAGCTGAAGTAGCAGAAGTTCAAAGCATTAAAACAGAGCTCGGGAAGAATGTGACTTCTCAAAAAATCTTGTTTCCTGCTGCAGCGAACGTAATCATAAGGGACACAGGTGTCTGGTACAGCTACATAGCAGAGGAGGACAGGAAAGCTGCAGCAGCAGCAGGAGCATCAGTAGATCCAGGATCCTCTCTCCCAGCAGCCTCTCTCCCAGGAGCCTCTTCCCCAGCAATGGCAGAAAGTCTGGCCAGTTCAATTCCCCCTTCCCAAGTAGAAGCAGCATCAGCAGGGGATTCGAGGGCCTCTTCCCAGGCAGCATCAGTAACAATTAACTTGGGCGACCCTCTGCCAGCAGAAGCTCACGCACAGGAATGAAGTAAACTGAATTCAGTTGAGCAACTCTCTTCAGCCAAACACGTGCCCAGCAGGGAAAGCTTTGGTGTTAGCCAATTCTCTGCTATTTTGAATATGTAAGGCGTAAGCCATGGGACAGCTGTCCCTAAATTTTGTCAAAATGATTTTGTAAAAGGAGTGGTCATTTTTTATGGTCGATAGAGAATAAATTCCTGTAAATGACAGGTGGGGATGCTAGGTGTCATCCCAAAGGGCAGATTTGTAGATATAAATAGAAGCTAGGAAAGATTAGAACAGGACTTTTTGCAGGGAATGAAATTTGAGAAAACGATATGAGCTATCTTGTATCGGGTCTGTAAATTGAATTTTCTAATAGAAGCCACAGGAGATGGACGTTTTTCCTGGGATGTTGGACGGCTGTATGTTGGACTATTCTAATGACTGTTGTTCTGTAATGTGAGATCATTCTTATCATCTGAACTATTTCTTTGTATTAATGATTTTACTCCTGCGTGCGTTTTTCTCTAATTTTGTGAACAATGAATGCGTTCCACATTAAGTCAGGAGCTACTTGCTGATATATTTAACATTGCTGTAGATTTCTCTTCTAGATCGAATGGCTAACTGTTCTTTCTTCAGGATAACTCATGTGGCTCATTGTTCATTCCCTTAAATTGCTCCTTGCAGGGATCTTTAAGTTCAATTTCAGTTTGTCACATTTAGATTAAATAATTTTTTTTTCCGTCTCTGTTTTATGAGCAATAGATGCATTCCATGTTAAATGAGAAGCTATCTTCTCAAGATCTTTATCTTGCTGTAGCTTTAATTATGAGAAATAGCAGCTACCTGTTCTTTATTTACATATTTGTTACAGCTGATTGCTCATCCCTTAAGCGTGTTCCCTGCAATGATAGATAGATTTGTTTAGATTCCTAGTCGTAGATCTGTTTTAGTTGCATCTAGATCGTATAATTTAGGCACTTGCATCCCATTTAAAATACATAAAACCCAAAAGAAAGGTGGATCGGGCCATAACCGGTAGAATTGGATTTAAACTCCACACCCACGGTTGCCGGAACCGCTAACCGGACGAATTCCCTACACCAAACGGGAGATAGTCTAATTGGGACCATCTCTCGGGGAGAATCCCTTTCTGATTGATGCTACGATATCCGTGGCATCAACAGACCTCCAAAATGTGCTTCCTAGAACAAGGTCTCCTCCCAAGCCTAACTTCAGATTTGAAAAGAAGCCTTGGCAAAGAGATACATTTGAAAAGAAGCCTTGGCAAAAGGATGCATTTGAAAAGAATAAGAAAGAGGGACTAAATAGAGAAGAACTTAGAAGAAAAAAATTGTGCTACACATGCTTTCAACCATGGGCACCAGAGCACAAATGTACTAAGGGGAAGCTCAATACATTGAAGTATTTTATGATAATGATGAGTATGAAGGGGGTATGGATGAAGAAGGAAATATTTCAGATCAAGAAGAGGGATATGATACAACAGAAGAAGAGAAACAAGAATAAAATCATCCCTCACCTGACAAAGTAAGAATGACAGTACTTTCAGCAGTGCCTCGTTATCACACTATTTGATGCAAGGGTGTGGTACTAGGACAAAGGACCTCAATTTTGGTAGATGGAGGATCCACACATAACTTCATTGGTGCAGACATGGTGGAGAGAAGGAAGATACCTACTGAACCATTTGATGGCTTCACAGTTGTCATTCCAGGTCACAATACAATGGAGTGCAAAACATGGGTTCCAAAGCTGCAAATCACCATAGGTAACTATACTTTTTATGATATATTTTATGTGGTTGATGTTGCTGATACTAATGTGGTTTTGGGAGTGCAATGGATGTACTCTATAGTAGAGCATACAATAAACTATCAATTCCTGAAATGAAATTCCAAGATTCAAAGGAATACTAAGGGTTGTGAGAGGGCAGCACACCTAATCGAATTAAGTGGTGACTTCACATAGTATGAGGTCTATATTGAGGGATGGAGATATTGAATGGGCTATTGTATGTCACATAGCCTCCCCCAAGTCAAACATAAAGGTTTTTGAACACCTAAAGGAGATAGAGAAACTCTTACCAAAATATGAAAATTGTTTTAGAGATCTTCCACATGGTAGACCACCTGAGAGGGGGGTTGAGCACAACATTGTTTTGGAGGAGGGTACTTCACCCATCCAAACACTACCCTATATAAATCCAAATAAATTCAGAGATGAAATTGAAAATTCCATCCAAGAACTCCTGAAGTTGGGACTCATTAGACCAAGCTCTAGCCCTTATGCTTCTTCAATAGTGTTGGTGAAGAAAAAAGATGGAACCTTGAGGATGTGCATAGACTTTAGAGCTTTGAACAAGAAGACAATCAAGAATAGGTATCATATTCCTAGAATTGATGAGCTCATGGATGAGCTATTTCGGGAAAAATATTTCTCTAAAATTGATCTTAGATCAGGTTACCATCAAATTCGAATGAAGGAAGAAGATGTGCAAAAGACTGCTTTTAGATGCCACTATGGCCACTTTGAGTTTCTTGTTATGCCTTTCAGATTAACTAATGCTCCATCCATATTCCAAGCAGCTCATAAAATTTGTTTTGGTCTTCTTTGATGAGATTCTCATTTACATCAAAACTTGGAAAGAGCATTTGCATCATTTAGAGGTTGTGCTGAAAATTTTCCATGAATAGTCCTTGTTTGCTAAGCTGTCTAAATGTGAATTTGGGATGAAGGAACTCTTGTATATTGGGTACATTATTGGACAAGAAGGAGTGAAAGTGCACATGGAAAATATAAGGGCCATCCTTGAATGGCCATCACCAAAAAACATCACAGAATTAAGAGGATTCATTGTAATATGCACCTATTATAGGAAGTTTGTGAAAGGGTTCTCCAAATGGACTTCTCCACTCATTGATTTGACAAAGAAAGATTCTTTCAAGTGGGATGAGGAGGCTGAAAAGGTCTTCCAAAAAATGAAATAGGTAATGATTAGTTTTCCAATACTTACATTACCTAATTTTACTAAACCTTTTGTTTTGGAATGTGATGCTTCAGGTGAAGGGATAGGGGTTTTCCTAAAGCAAGGCAAACACCCTATAGACTTTGAGAGCAGAACGTTGCAGCCACATGAAAAGATTTACTCTATCTATGAAAAACAAATGTTGCCCAACATGCATGCATTGGCCAATTTTAGACAATACTTGGTGGGAAACAAGTTTTCGGTGAAAACTCATCACAACAGTTTAAGGCACTTTCTCACCCAAAAATATATTAATGAGAGGAAACAAAAGTGGGTAAGCAAGATTCAAGCTTTTGATTTTGATATTGAATATATGAAAGGGAAGAATAAGATTGTATCTGATGCATTATCTAGAAGACCTTCTTTTTCTTTCATGGACATTGCAAAAGATTGGAAAAACATGCTAATGGTTGAATATGCAAAAGATGGATTTTCTTGTAATGTATTAGATGGGGTAAAAGGGGATGATAAATACAATATTTTGAATGGAATGATATATTATAAGGGCATAATTTATTTGGTTCAAAATTCAAAACTCAAGTACAAGATTTTGCAAGAAGTCCATGATTCCCCACTAGCTGGCCATCGAGGGATCTTCAAAACTTATAGGCAATTAATGCAAAGATTTTTTTGGAAGGGGCTCAAGGAAGATGTTTTGAAATATGTGAATTAATGTAAGGTATGTTAGCAAAACAAATCTGAACTTACATTCCCAACTGGTTTATTGCAACCATTTCCCATTCCAGAACAAAAATGGGAGAGTATTTCAATGGAATTCATCACAGGTTTGCCCAAATATTTGGGAAATGATTGCATATATGTGGTAGTGGATAGGTTGAAAAAATTTGCTCATTTATTTGTTGTTACATCATCTTTTAGTGTTGCACAAGTGGTTGACATTTTCATTAAAGAGATCTTCAGATTGCATGAGCTCCCCAAGAGCATTGTAAGTGATAGAGATAGTAGATTCATGGGTGTTTTTTGGAAAGAACTTTTCATATTGGTGGGAACTAAATTGAATACAAGAACAAGCTATCATCCACAAACTGATGGCCAAATAGAGAGGGCGAATCAATGGTTGGAAGGGTACCTAAATAACTATGTGGGAGGGAAACAAAAAGCATGGGCAAAATGGTTACACTTGGGTGAGTTTTGTTATAACACCACCTTTCATATGTCAATCAGAATGTCTCCTTTCAAAGAATTATATGGTTATGATGCACTTACTTTTGTTTAGCTTATCTTTGGTGATAGTAGAGCCCCAAAAGCTAAATATTGTGTGGAAGAGAGCCAAGAAATTTTGAAGATATTGAAAGACAACTTGCAGGTAGCCCAAAATTAGCAAAAACAATATGTAGATCAACATAGGGAAGAAAGGACCTTTCAGGTCAATGTATTGTTATATTTGAGGTTGCAACCATATAAATAAACATCCTTGAAAAAGAAGGGAGCAGAAAAGCTAAACCCAACATAATATGGTCCATACAAGGTAGTTCGGAAGGTTGGAGAGGTAGCATATGAGTTAGAACTTCCGGAAGGAAGTAAAATCCATAATGTATTTCATGTTTCATGTCTCAAAAAATCCATTAGTTAGAAAATTGTCATTTCATAAAAAATTCCTCCTTTCGATGATGAAGCTCAACTCACACTTGTTCTAGAAATTTTTTTGAAGACTAGGGAAAGAAGGTTAAGGAGCAGAACTATCAAAGAATACTTGGTGCAATGGAAGGATCTTCCAAAGCAAAATCAATTTAACGGGCGCACCCGCAGGAAAATTTACATACAGTTGCGGTTACCCACGGTCAAACTGTGCATTGACTACGAGTATGATGCCCTACCCGCGACCCGCATAGAAGTAGCTCGTGGGTAGCGCTGAATCCATTTAGGGCTTGGCCAAACTAAAAAACCAGACAATGAAATTTGAAATAAAAGCATTAAAATGGAAGGTGGGGATGAGATTACCAACCTGCTCCTGACAGTTCGATGATTGGACACCTATAGCTTCAGGAATCAGCAATTGAACTTTGAGATAAAAACTAACCACAAAACTCCAAATAGGTGAATAGTAAAAATGAATTGTAAATGGTAAATTTTTGTTTTTATTTATAATTTTCAAGACCCACTTGTCTATATTTTTTCCCATTTAATGCTGTTATGGACTAATACAATGTCATGGAGTAGTGTTTTGAACCAGATTTCTTCGACGAAAGTTGTTTCCAAACGTTTCACACCTATAGAAGGTACGTTTCACACCTAGCATATAGGTTAGGTGACATTTTCACATGCATTATGAATTTGACCTTTTGACCACTTTCATAAACCCTAGGTGCGACCCCACTTCTTAACTGACATGGAACCTTCACACTATTACAGAAGTGTCATTATGTGGCGATAGGGCCTTTCTAAACATGGTTACCCTAGATAGAACCCCCATTTGCATTTTGGTGCCCATGCCATTGTTTGTCCTTAGGATTGTGAGTCCTTTTTAGTTACGCCATGACATTGCGATAAAGACTCATACTCTAATTTGTCTTATGCTGGCCATCTCCCATAAGGACTCCCCCATTTATATCAAGTTGTGATTGCATTGCATTATCCTACTTGCCGCTTGAGCCTTGTGTCGGCTCCCGCTTACTCATTTGTTAGCTTGGTGCCTGAGCACTTTTCCCTGTCAAGCCCGGTAGAGCTTATATTTTCCCTTCACAATTTGATGACCTTTTGACCCTGAGGGAACACACCCCCCGAGTGTCCACATCCTGCATGCACTTCCTTGCATTGATCATAGGTATGTTCCACTGCTTGTAACTAGTTTGCTCGCTATTTGACACTCGTTCCCTCACTTGTTGTATTATAAGCAATTTTATTCTTTTTCAAGCTTTCACCAATTATGAAAAAGACCAAAAAAATCAAATATTCCAAAAAGCCAGATGGGATTATGGTTACTACTTCTTGTTGGAAGCTATTGTGTCGCCTTTGAACAAAGCATTCATTCCACTCCATGCATTATGATTCAGGACTATAGTTGGACCTTAGGAGCTTTACTTGTTTCTCAATTTACTCCACCGATTGGTTAAGCTTCCTGTCATTATGGAGCCCTTTGTAACGCCTCCTGCATTGCACAATCTATGTCAAGTCTATGCTTCCTGAGTCTATCCATCTGCTCATGCTCTTGTTCAAAGGAATTCCTGAACCCAGAGTCAGCCACTCTTTAGATCTCTTGACTATTGCATGTGAGCCATCCTTATTGAGTCAGTCTATTTCACCTAAGTTCTTCCAAATATTTCAACGTAGCTGGTACCTCGTTCTAGTTTATGGGGAATGCCTTAATTCCCTCCTTCCAGCGAGTCTCGTTCTGTCAACTTCAACCCATTTATTCCGGAACTTGAGGGTTAGATTTCAGTTGAGTACCTTGAGGCTTGCATTCATTAGTGGTAGGTTCTCTTGCCATCGACAGTTTTGGGAATGCATCAATGTCCCCTGATCGATAGATTCATCCTAGTGTTTGACTTCAACTCATCTATTCACACTCTGATGATTGTGCTCTATGCCTTGATGCCCATTTTCATTATTGGTGGGTTATCTCACGTCTGTTAATGGTATACATCATTGACTAGTAATCAGACGATGTCACATCAGGTTCAAACTCAACTCCTTTATTCACTTGATGGGACTTGCACCATCGAAGACTTGTGTAGAAGACGTCGAGCGATAGTGGCATTCATTATGCTACTTATGATGATGAATTTACATCTGAGATATCAGCTCTTAGATATCAGCAGTTTGTACCTCTGTTTTGCACCAGTTGTTTCCTTTTCAACAGGAGACCATATCTTACTGTAGAGGGATCATGGCTATGATCACTTATGACATGTATTCACTATGTACTTCCTAATCATGGACATTGTATCATATTTTTGTACTACCGACATGTATTCAGTGTTAAATTTTCATAATTTACTTCAATCTGATCTAGGATCTTAACTGAGAGAACAACATGTACATCATATCTACAGCATATCAATAATGGAGACAATAATGCAAGCACACAAGAGACACAAATATTTACTTGGGGAAAACCATAAAGGTGAAAAACCCCAATAACTTCCTCAGAGATAGATAGAGCAATGATACAACCCAACCATAAGAGATGGACATAACCTAGCAACAGATCCTCCTCCTCCATAAGTGCGCCACTCCTCCTTGAGTGCATAAGTGAGAAGTGAGTGATCAAATAGACTGCCTCCCGCACTCTATTTATACTTGACTTGACTTTCCTTTTACATAAATCATGTAGGCCCGAACTTAACCACATAACATAATGCTGACTGGGCCAACCCCCAATAGGGTGGTCTAATAACCCATCAAGTAAAAGTTACGACATTTACAATATCAATGACGACACTTCCGTATAGAGGAATAATACCATCTCTATAGGAGTACATACAACATACATATATGAAATACATTCCGAATTTACATATACATCAACACTCCCTCTTAACTAGGAAGGTATTTCTCAGCACAGGTCTTCTAGCACAATTCATCTTCTCTGGATCATCGTCACTGGATAATCGTCATCGAGTCATCATCATCGTCACTGCTGCTGCTATCTCAATCAATCTCTGAATCTACTCGTCATAGGAAGTTCTACAGAGCCAGTCCTTTTTCATACTGGATGTAGTCCCACCACCTGCAGGTCTTCGTCATCACTGGCCATACTATGGAATCCTTAGGACTTATTACGTGCGTCACAAAACTTGGCTGCAGCATCCCAGGCTATTATGAGCACACAGCTCTACCTGTAGGATCTCCCAAGAGCACATTACATGTGACCCATCACAAAACCTGGCTGAAGCATCCTAGGCTGTTACGAGCACATGGCTCTACCTATCGAATCTCCAGGAGCACATTACATGTGATCTCACCACAAAACTTGGCTGAAGCATCCCAGGCTGTTACAAGCACACAACTCTACCTACCGTATCTCCCAGGAGCACATTACATGTGGTCCACCACAAAACCTGGCTGAAGCATCTGAGGCCTTTTTCATCCTGTCCAGATCTCCCAAGAGCAAATTACATGTGGTCATGGCAAAACCTGGCTGAAGCATCTCAGTCCTTTTTCATCCTATCCAGATCTCCCAGGAGAAAATTACATGCCATAGGACAAAACCTCGAAAGAGCATCTGCGAGATATCCCAGGGAAACGAATTACATGCCATAGGAAAAACATTGAAAGACTATCTGTAGATCTCCCAGGGCACAAATTATATGTCCTCCCAAGCAAAACCTTGAAAGAGCATTTTCCAGATGTCCCAGGGCACCGAATTACATGCCATAGGCAAAACCTTGAAAGACCATCTTCAAATCTCCCAGGGCACAAATTACATGCTTACCTGCACAACCTGATCCACGGCCACAAAGTATCATCTGATACTCACCATACATCATCTTGATGTACACGTGATCACCCTGATCATCATCACTGCAACATTCTGCTGCATGTCATCTAGAGAAGCTCATCATCCACGATCATCATGATCATACAATGCATCTACCTGATGCACACAAAGTATCTACCTGATACATATCATCATACATAGTGTATCCACCTGATACATAGATACATGATCCACACAATGTATCCATCAACATACATGATCTATCTGATCATACCTGATACATATCAATATACATGATCTACCTGATCATACAATGTATCCACCTGATACATATTCAGATACATGGCTCAAACATCCAACATGATGCATATACAAAATACATACAAATGATCCAACTGATCATGTCCAACAGAAACCAGAACATCATCCTGATGGTCATCATCCAGCGCTTACATCCACAACCATGTGAAGGATCCTCCTTCCAACATGCTTGGAATGGCCTCAGCAGATGTGTCCATCACTTCTTCCTCGAAGTGTCCTCGATCTGAAGAACGCCAAGCCTCTCTCTGAAGTACTCGAACTTCACCCTGGCTAGTGGCTTCGTCAACACATCTACAATCTGTGCGTCTGTCGCAACACACAGGAGCTTCACAGCTCCTCTCTGCGCCATATCCCTGATATAGTGATATTTGATCTCTATGTGTTTCGACCTGTCATGAAACACTGGATTCTCGGACAGCTTCACACAACTCTGGTTATCACAGAAGATACCAGTAGCATCCAACGGGAGATCAAATAACTCAAACAGTAGCTTTCGTAGCCATACTACCTCACAACTAGCTGAACAGGCTGCAATATACTCTGCCTCAGTTGTACTTAGTGCTAGGCAGGACTGCTTCCTGCTAAACCAAGAGATCACACCTGATCCCATACTGAAGCAGCACCCAGATGTGCTCTTCCTATATGCAACACTGCCAGCCCAATCTGAATCAACATAACCCTGCAGGTTAAACTTTTGATTCACTTCATACTTGAGCCCATAATACACTGTACCCTTCAAGTACCTCAGAACATGCTTTACAGCAATTACGTGAACACTCCTCAGATTCGTCAGGAACTGGCTCAATGTGTTCACAGCAAAGCAAATGTCCGGTCTCATGTTCGTCAAGTACATCAAGGACCCAATCATCTGACGATACATAGACACATCAACCGGCTCAGATGAAGCATCACATAGAAGCTTCAGATTCGATGCCATAGGTGTGGCCATAGCCTTGCAGTCCATCATCCCAAACCTCTTCAGGATCTCTACTGCATACTTCCCTTGTCCAAGGAAGATTCCATCACTCTGCCACACCTCCATTCCAAAAACAAATAGTGCATCATCCCCAAGTTCCTCAACTCGAACTCGGCAGCAAGCTTCCACTGTGTGTCAACAATCAATCTATCCTCACTTTATACAAACAGGTCATCCACATAGTAGTATCACTGGATTTCCTTCCTCAACCTTGTAGTAAAGGTTGGAACCTGCTTTACTCTTGGTAAAGCCCAAACTGGATTGAAAGTTGTCTATCCTACCATACCAAGTTCTGCACACATATATGACTACACCATGCTGTGTTGAAATCCATCTGGTGCATCTTCTATTTCATCACTTTTATATTTCTCAATGCTGCCATCTGCAACATGCTTGATCTGATAGTTCCATTTGGAAGTCACAACAGACTTCCCTTCAGCTCTTGGGACCGCATCCCAAACATCGTTCTTCATGATCGACGGATCATGGCATTCCATTTCTTCATCCCAGATCCTGGGAAATTCAATATCTTCAATAGATATCTTTGTTGTTGGAACAAATGTTGTAGTTCTTCTTTTGTAGGTGATGGCATACGATCTTTCCTACACAACAAGTTAAATTGCATGATTAGAAAATATCTCATTTTTTTCAGAACAAATTCTTACACATAAAGAAATATGTCAAACAGTCATGCAATTATCTTAGCCAATGCTTCAATACAACATTTATCCATATTCCGTAACTTTCTAGATGCCTTCCAATCTCTACCAGAACATTGTTAAGAGTGTGCATAACTCTCAACATGTCAGCAAAGAGGTTTCATTTTAGATAAGTAGCAATGGAATGTTGTACAGTGCCATAGGCCACTTACCCATGCATATTAGTATTATATTGTTCATCAATGCAACTATTCTAATATGCATAATACACAACCTAATTCTAGGAACATCAGTATATACATTATTGAACAGTATTATTTAAACAATAAAATATGCAAGTAATGACAATTCAAATACTTATCTTTGTTTGTTTGTTGGGTTGACTCCCTCTCAGTCTTAGCTTCTTTTCTGCAACTCCATTCTTATGTGGATTGTGAGAAGTGGTCAACTTCCTCTGAATATCTGCATCCTTGCAAAAACTACTGACGTGTGCTCCTTTGCTTTCTTGCAGGAACAACTGGAATGTGCTCCCTCTTGATCTTGCTTCCTGGATTACCTGTTCTTGAACTCATATTCATCCTTGGTCCCTATGCATGCTTATTAGTATCATGATTGTGTTATCCTTGTGATCTCATATAAAATCATACATTCATTAGTATACTATTAAAACACAATAATCTCAAACATGTATAGTCATGATCATTTCAAACAGAAATAATCAGCATTAGCATTCAAGGTTTATGTAGGATTCTTATGGTTAGTCAAATCATAAGAAACATAACATGTCGAAACCTATAATTACTCAAACCTATGACTCTTCGGGTTAGTCATATCATCAATTATGGTAAGAAACATAATATGCATACAACCATGACTATTCCAACCTATGACTTCATGAATAATCATTATCAACAACACAATAGTATAAGATCCTAACACAAGGTAGGATTCTATCTTGATATAGGAAAAACATACCTGGATTAGCATGCTAGCTAGTTATGTCTAACATACTCACATGATGTCTTCTTGTTCTTCGTCAATGACTTGTGCTAGTAACCTGTATATCTCATAGGTTAACCATTATAAAACCAAGTTATACATACCTCATAAATGGATCTTCTATGAGATCCATGACAATGGATGAATCTTTGTCCTCATGTCATCATGATCATATGTTCTTGAACCATAACATGATTTGTCTTTCTTGGTGTACCTTTCATGTTAGTAGACAACATAAACCTCATACAACACCATAATGCATTAGTACAATCATAAGTGTCAACACCCTAATCAATGAATATTTTCTATCGTGCATTCATAATTTTGTTGAGGTGATACGACAAATCTAAAATCAAGATTGTACTAACCGTAATAACATGAAGACAAACATACCATAAACTTAATCATGAAGAAATATCAAAACATACCTCGATGAGTCATACCTGTCTAGATATTCTTATGTAAGGCCTTAGCCTCATCTCCCTCTGAAACAGGAACTTCTTTACTTATGCAGGTGACCAATCCATCTTCTAGGATTAACCCAATCCACTTGATTTGCAAGAACTGGATCTGGAGCTGGATTAGGGTTTATCAGAGAAACCCCAAAAATTCAAACTTTGAATTTCAAACTTCCGAAAGGATAGGAATATGTGCCTTGATGAGTTGATCACACTGGTATGCTCAGAATTTGAAAACTGCAAAGTTTCACTCCTCAATTTTTCCTTTGAAACTTCCGGATTCACTGGACGTGACCCCGAACTGGGGTTTGATGAAGCCCACTCTTCTGCCCCATCAAAAGGTTTGATCCAAAGCTTTAATCTTCTATTTTTCTAAGGAGCTTCCAGCCGTGGTCACATATTTCAAAAATTCCCATTTTTACAGAAGCCCTAATTTTCCACTTTTCTGATCAAAGTCCCGAACTAGGGTCTGATCAAGCCTGGCCTGCTGCCCAACCAAAAATTCTGATCTTGGTCTCTAAATTTCGATTTTGATGAGTAGCATCCAGCCGTGGTCTCTGATTACAGAAATTCCAACTTTTTTCCGAAGCCCTAAATTCCTGAAGCCATGAATGAAGGTACTCAAAAATAATTTTGTTTTGACAGAAATATGTACCTGATTGTTTCTGGTGTAACTCTGAAATTTTCACTCCATAGGATCTGAAAAATCTTCCTAAGATATCTAGACCTGTTATCTTTCCATCCTAATAGGTATGACCTCAATTGGATTCTCTGAGAGAGAGTTATTCCAAGTGTCGCAACGTGACCTGTTTATGGGATAATACAGGAGAGCGAACTTGTACGGCGTGCCACGTGTCACTGTTTCAACTTTGGCCTCTGAAAAATTTTACTGCGATAGCCCGACCTGTTATATTTCCATCTTGATAGGTCTGACCTCAATTGGACTCTCTGAGAGAGAGTTATGCCAAGTGTCGCAACATGACCTGTTTATGGGATAATACAGGAGAGAAAACTTGTATGACGTGCCATGTGTCACTGGTTCAACTTCGGCCTCTGAAAACGTTTTCTGAGATAGTACAGTCTATGTACTACCTGTCCCTTTTTACGAAATTTCCTTTGGAGCTTCCTAGCCCAAGTTATGACCTTTTTCCCAAGGTCACCTAATTTTGACTCAGATCTGGAAGAGGCAGAAACCCTATATTGTACAGATCATAAATCACAAAGTACAACGAATTAGAGGTTCTCCTTTGGACACAAGGTACATGGGGATTTAATATTTGACCTGTAAATATTTCATATCCACCAACTTTGCCAAACCGGATTTATAGAGAAAGTGCTACGACGACTGGTTTTTTCTATATCAAGCCCTAGCATCGTAAGTGCAACAAGTGTCATACATGCCATATCATGCCTTCTTTCAGGCTAGCTCTGATACCATGTTAAATTTTCAGAATTTACTTCAATATGATCTAGGATCTTAACTGAGAGAACAACATGTACAACATATCTACAGCATATCAATCATGGAGACAATAATGCAAGCACACAAGAGACACAAAGATTTACTTGGGGAAAACCATAAAGGTGAAAAACCCCAATAACTTCCTCAGAGATAGATAGAGCAATGATACAACCCAACCATAAGAGATAGACATAACCTAGTAGCAGATCCTCCTCCTCCATAAGTGTGCCACTCCTCCTTGATTAGATAAGTGAGAAGTGAGTGATCAAATAGAGTGCCTCCCGCACTCTATTTATACTTGACTTGACTTGCCTTTTACATAAATCATGTAGGCCTGAACTTAACCACATAACATAATGCTGACTGGGTCAACCCCCAATAGGGTGGTCTAATAACCCTTTGACCCACATGAATTATACAGGGCCGACCCCAACAAGGTGGTCTAATAACCCATCAAGTATAAGTCACGACATTTACAATATAAATGATGACACTTCCGTATAGAGGAATAATACCACATCTATAGGAGTACATACAACATACATATATGAAATACATTCCGAAGTTACATATACATCAACATTCAGGGACACTATTTTATTATGACATGTGAGCTGCTCTTTCCACTTGTGTCTCCATCACTCCACTTCTGAGATTTATAATGTATTTCGGCCATCGTAGCATCAGTATCTCACCTCACACATTAGGGGGCATCTGTTACAATGTAATCTTCCACCTTGTGAGAATCGGTACTCTTTGGCCTAGAGGATCCATTCCACTGACTCAGAACCACTTTATATCCTCAGACACTATTTTTCCCTATTTTTTCCCTTGTACGCTTGCTGCATCATTACAGTAGGCGTACCCATGAGTTGCATCACTATGCCCCACGGGTAGCATGTAAAATGGTAAAAATCACTAGTTTATTAATTTTTACTCCCAAAAAGCAGCCATTGGGTGACCTTTGACTCCCCATCTTCCCAAGAAATGCCTCGATGTATCCTTTCACTTACCTTTGAGAGGACTATATATTGATCACATATGGTTTATGGACGGGAGGAGAAAGAAGAGCGAGAGAACTCTAGTGGATTTTTTCCCTATCTTGAGTCTACACTCATTGATCCTTGTAGTTGTGAGCCCTTTATGTTCACCTTCCAAACTCCTATCATAGTTTGAGTTTTCCATTCATGAAGGATTTAAGTGGTGGAGGCGCAAGTGGATTGACCTAGATCTTGATTCAGATTGGTTGCCGACAAGAGGTCATATCGCATTGTACTTCTTCTTGTTTATTAATAGAAATACTCATGTTGTTGTCCATTAATGTTGTAAATGTTGTTTATACTACATTGGGTTGCATTTACTTGTTATATCATGGGCCATTTCTATTGATGATATTAATGCAGTTTATATATTATATGTAATTGTTATATATTGGCTGTCAAGACTAATTTCCAGATTCAAGTGCACAGATTGAAAAGCTCCAATGGGGATATACATCAAACGTTTGGATCGAGCTTGGTTATATTCTTTATTATCTTATCATTCTCATTTACATATCATAGCATTGGGAATTGAGTTGATTTCTGGTAGTCAGTTGTCTGTTGTGGTCTACACCAAGCCATAGTGAGTTTTCTCCAATACACCCACATCGTTCGTCTCCTCAGTCACAGTTGGGATATATTCGGATACTCCCATGAACACCACTTTCCCATCTATCCACCCCCCTCTCCGGATAACTAAAATATCTTATTTGTGCACCCTCTCACACAAAACATAGCAACATACTCCACAACCTCACCCACTGCCACAACCACCCACAGTGCCTAGTCATATCGGAACACCGATTCACAATATACCGTTCTTGTTTCCATTTTCAGGAGTTGTTAGCACACCAGTAATGGCTACACTTAACCTCCTAGGGTTAACGTTAGGATTACCTGTATGGTACCTACCTGCCCCAACCCCTCCACCGACACTAACCGTTGTTTTACAACCGGTACAACCCATCAATATTTCGAACCATCCACCACCTGGCATACTGAACCCCCAAAACCATCCACCACCTGGTTTATCAAACCCCCAAAACCGTCCACCATCTGGTGTACCGAACCCCCAAAATCGGCCACCTCCAATAGTGGCCACTACATCAATATCTAGTTATGTCCCCCCTCAATCCCACCACAATGGGGGAAGAGGTCCACAAACCTACACCACTGGACCCACAACTCGCACCCCCCCAGCAACCCCCAAATTAGCAAAGAATCCCCCAACAATCCGTATACCCCCTAAGTGCTCCTTGTAAGACGATATAGGCCATGCTACCCATCTATGTCCACAGTTACCGACACTTCAAGAACATATGAATATGTTGGATGATGACACAAGCATTCCAGTTGTTAAACATCAAATACCCCCTCAGCCTCGCAATAAATCACTAAGTACAAACCACCCTTGTGTGATCTGTGGCATCTACAACCATTATTCACATCACTGCCCCAATCTCCCAGATTATAGAGAAGCACTATATGAATTGAATAATGTTGACCTAGAGATATCCCTACGACTCATTGAGGAAATATTCCCCCCAGAATATTCCCCTTCAGAAGAAATCAATACCATTTATATGATTTCAAACACCTCCAAGCCTGAACCAATTAATTTGATGACGCACTACTTCTGTAGTGACAAGGAAATCCTAGAAACACTTACTGCACTAGACTACCCCTGGGATGATATGCACCATCAATCATACTTCATCCCTGAGGCATCTACCTCCACCATGGCGAACCAACTATCCGTTGAATCCAAAGACCTCTTACCAACCAAGGTCGATTGGTTCAAAGATCCTATCCCAGCTCCAGAAGCATTTGAAGAAGGAAACATGGCCAACATTTCGCCAATCATAAAAATTGACATCTCCACTATCCCCAACAAACCCAAGCTTATCTCTTTAGGTCCATCTTGCACTGAAAAGGAAACCCAAGCCTATAAGAAACTCTTTCAAGAATTTCGAGATGTCTTCGCTTGGTCTTATACCGAGATGCCTGGTCTTGATCCTACCATCATAGAACATCACATAAACACTTGGCCCAACATATCATCGGTCCGCCAAAAATAATGCCCCATTCACCCATCCAAGCTTCCAGCCATCAAAGCAAAAATTGAGAAGCTTCAAGTAGCAGGTTTCATATATCCTATTGCTTATACCACCTGGGTTTCCAACCCAGTTCCATTCAATAAGAAGGTGGGCACAATTCGTGTCTGTACTGATTTCCGAGATCTCAATCTAGCTTGTCCCAAAGACAACTTCCCAACACCATTTATCGATCAGCTAATTGACACATGTGCGGGGCACGAGATACTGTCTTTCATGGACACTTTCTATAGGTACAACCAAATCCATATCCGCAAAGAAGATCAATACAAGATCACTTTCACTACCCCATGGGACACCTTCGCCTATTGTGTCATGCCTTTTGGTCTCAAGAACGTTGGAGCCACTTTTCAGCGAGCTATGACTTATTGTTTTCATGACCTAATTAACATCATATTGGTTTATCTAGATGACCTCACAGCTCGATCCAAAAAATGATCCGACCATTTAGACGACCTCTGACAAGTCTTCTTGCGTTGTCGCAAATACCAAATATGCTTGAACCCACTCAAGTGTGTATTTTGCGTTCCAGCAGGCCGTCTGTTGGGTTTCATCATTTATGAAAAAGGGATCACCGCCGACCTCCTAAAGGTCCAAGCCATAATAGACCTACCATCACCTTGTACATTAAGAAAGCTACAAATCCTTCAAGGGAATTCCAACTTCCTTTGTCGCTTTGTCCCAGATTATGCCACCACAGTACATGGTTTCCTCCGTTTGTTGCACCTTCATACCCGTTTTGTATGGGATGACCAAGCAGAAGGAGCTTTCACAGACCCGAAGAAAGCACTTACAAGTGCCCCCTTGATTTCTCCTCCAGATTTCACAAGAGACTTTACCCTTTACATTTCGGCATCAGATTACGCCATCTCTGGAGTACTTGTCCAAGAAGACTCTGCTTGCCAAGAGCATGTTATTTACTATGTGATCCAAACTTTATCAGGCCCACCACTACGCTACCCACATGAAGAGAAAATGGCCCTTTCTATCGTCTTTTCAATACAGAAGCTGCGACATTATATTCTCCTCATCCTTACCACGGCTGTGGCAAATTCAAACCCAATGGTCTATCTCTTGAATTGTCGCCTTCTACAAGGCCATGTTTCCAAATGGGTGATTATCTTACAAGAATATGGCCTGACTTTTAAAACCTTGAAGAGCACCAAAGCACTAGCACTCGCTCAACTCATTACGGACCTACCATCTTCGTCGTCATCACCAGCTATCCATACTGATATAATTGATGAACATTTGTTCATCATCTCATCTAACGACCCTTGGTACGGAAACTTTTTGGTATACCTCCGCACACAGAAGTTTCGACCCAATATCGACCATGACGGATGCCGTCGCATTCGTCACCATGCCCCCCGTTATCTCCTCTTGGGTGATGTCCTCTATCGACGTGGCGTCCACACAATTCTACGGTGATGCCTTTCCCAAGAAGAAGCAGAACAAGTCCTTAATGACTGTCATAGTGGTTCTTGTGGCGACCATTTCTTTGGAATGGCCACCACCCAAAAGGTAATCCGCGCAGGTTATTTTTGGCCGTCATTATTCACTGACTGTATCATAGTAGTCAAACATTGCCAAAATTGCTAGCTCTTTGCCCCAAAGGAAAGAACCCCCCCCGCCCCCCTTCATCCAGTCATCACCGTCGGACCATTTTGCAAATGGGCCATCGACTTCATCGATTGCAATCCCGTATCAGCTGGAGGCCATAAACACATTATCGTGGCTATCGATTACTTTGCCAAATGGGAAGAATCCATGCCTACCTACAATTGAAAAGCTGACACTGCAACTCATTTTTTCCTCAAGCATGTTATCGCTCGTTTCAGAGTACCAAAGCAACTTGTCTCAGATCATGGCTCTCACTTCAAGGACTCCATTTAGAGAGAATCGTTAATACTCCTTAGGTTTGAACATCATTTCTCCTCCACCTACTACCCCTAAGGAAACAACCAAGTCGAAGTTGTTAACAAAATTTTGAAGACTATCCTCCAATGCACTATCGACAAACATAAATCCAATTGGCATCATATGTTATTTCCTACATTACGGGCTTACCGCACATCGACCAAAACTGCCACCGGCTTTACTCCCTTCCATTTGGTTCATGGTGTGGAATCTGTCCTCCCCATTGAGTGCCAGATACCAACATTACAAATTTCCATATAACTCCTCCTGGATACTTCACTAATTGAAGAATGCCTACTTCTTTTAGAGTAGGCTGACGAAGATCTCCACGCAACTCTCCAAACAATCGAAGCCACAAAGAACAGATCTAAACTCCATTACAATAAACATGTTCACCCACGAGCATTTAGTGAAGGAGACTTGGTACTTGTTTACAACCAAGCCCATGACAAAATGGGCAAAGGAAAGTTTGAATCGATGTGGCAAGGCCCATATATAATACACACTTGCCTTGGACATGGGGCATACCTTTTGACAGACTCAGAAGGAAATCCCATGTGCAACACCCGTAACGGGTTGTACCTCAAAAGATTCTATCCATAAAAAATCTCCTGGACACCACAGTCCATGTTGTACAGTTTTTAAATTTATTTTTTCACTTTAACTTTCAAAACCTTACATTTTCATTTTTTCCTGCATGAACATAGTGGATCCTATTCCACTCTACCATATCGGCTTTGCCAATGGTGCAAGTCGTTGGTCTACAAATCTTGCTTCAGCAACTTGGGTGATTTATTCCCCTTCACATTAGTTGATCCACCTCGACGAAGTGTGCATAGGTGCTGCCACAAACAACCAAGCTAAGTACGATGACGTGACCAGTCTACTGGTCATTGCTGTCCAAATGGGCATAAGTCACCTTAGTGTTTTCCTAGACTCCCAACTCCTTGTTTCCCAGCTCAACAACTGTTACCAGGTACGCAATCCCTATCTATTTAAAAAATTCCCGCGCACTAAACAAATGATTCGACAATTTGAATCCATTTTATCCACTCATGTCCCAAGAAATCTAAATAGTGTAGCAGACAAAATGACTAACAACATTCTAGATTGGCACATCAACCAAAACATGTAGGACATCATGACATGCATCACATAGGCATCAAAAAATCAAATAAAACAAAATAAATAAGTCATCATAACATTGCATCCATGTGCATAACATGTGCCTCCACGGGCATACAAAAACAATAATATCGCTTCCACATGCATTGAACGTGCCTCCATGGGCAAACAAACAACATACAATTGCATGCACGTGCATGCATGTGCAACAATAAATAAAATAAATGACAAAGATGTGCATCCATGTGCATACATGACTATATAATCAAAATGCATCAATAGGCATAAATAGATATATCATCATATAGTCACAATTTCAAGAGTGCCCTCAGTACCCAAACATACAAAAAGTACACCAGCCATACAAAATGTGTATCAACAAAATACATCCTCATATGCTCATCAGCATTTGGGGGTAGGTATAAGATAACCTAATCATCATGGTCACCTGGCTCCTCTGGCTCCTCCGGATCATACAGATCTAGAGCCCTCCTCTCAGTTGTCACTACAGCTACTCTCCGCAGGATCGATCTCCACTCACGGGGAGCATCATAACAACGATCAAGAACATGCTGATCTAGATCCCTCCAACCATCATCTGGCACATCCACTAGCAGCACCTCCAAGGTATCACGTACATCCTCTAGGGCATCATCTTGATGACGCACAACTCCTCATGCACGAGGCGGGGGTGCCACTACCAGTGGAGATACCACCACCATCACCCATCCCCTACGGCCCATATGATCCAATGGAGGCCTCGGACCAACATCTGCCATGACCCACACTAAAACAAGTCAGTATCATATAAATTTCTCTAGCTATACTCATAACAAAAAATCTAAACATGATATAATAGAGAAATAAAAACAAAGACATACTGTCTAACCCCCAAGCCTGTCCCTGAGCTTGAGACATCTCGGGGTCTCCTCGAAATTCCATAGCCTGATATGGATAGTCGTCCATCACAACGGGCATCTACTCCCACTGATTGTACATCTCCGACGAGAAGAATCGCCGAATGCCACCACCACCCCAGGGCATCATCTTCCCCCACCGCACCATCCATGGCTCACTCCTTAGCCCCTCCCAAACTGACACACATGACCGCAAGGTAGGTACCCACTCAAAAAAGGAGCAACCGAGGAAAGAGGCATAACTAAACTCTCCTCCCTCCTGCCTAACCTTATTAAGCTCTCGCTGAACACAAGCTAGAAACATCTGCCCCCAAGAAAAATAGGTCCCTGTCAAGACACGATGAACCATCATTGTTTCCCCCCCCCCTGACAAATGATGTGGCACCTGCGCAGCAAGCACCTGCAAAACACAAGTCGCCACCGCCTGCATCTCTAGCTCTTGAAGATCCGAGATACTAAGTGTGTTATTCTGCACACGCGCCCCTCGAACATAAAATATCTCAAGGAGATCCTCAATATCCATACCAGCCAGAATCCTCGGCTGGGTGTCCCCTATCTCACCCAAATGGGGCAAGCCAGTAAGAAAGTACACATATGTCAAGGTGAGCTCCAGTCGCTCACCTTGCACCATAAAAGCTACCTCCTTTGGGTCCCAAAAGTCAATCAACTTGTTCAGCAGATCTCTCACTGAATGCATAAGATGGATCTAAGTGAACTTCGGTAGTCTTCCCAAAGCCAAGGCTGCTTGCACATGCGGACTCTCCTGAATGCTCTCCATCATCCCCTCATCAATCTCCCTCTTCGTCCACGATACCAGCGGCATCTTCAACATCCTACCAAAACAACACAAATTATTTTAGAAAAATATTAAATAAATTTTTCCATAGTCAGCGATCCTCATCATGAATTTGGGCACCCATAGCCACGATGCACGTCGCGACTGTAATCCCTCACAACCACGATGCACATCGCGGCTTTCATCCCTCATAGTCGCGATGCGCATCGCGATTGTAAGACCCCACAGTCGCGATGCACATCGTGGCTGTAAGCACCCACAGCCGCAATGCACATCGCGACTGTAAGCACCCATAGCCACGATGCACATCGCGACTGTAAAGCGCATACCTGTGATGTGCATCATGGGAAAAGCCCCAAAACCCGCGATATTTCGTGTTGGCAAGCCAACATGGAATATTTGCCGCTTTTGAGACCCTGATGCTCAACAAAAGTAAATAAATGGAAAGGCTAAGGCACATAGGCTTACCTAAAACTCGCATAATGAAAAATCGACGGTTGAATCTCCCACAAATCAAGAAAATGCTCTGACCCAACTAAATTACTCTGTGAAAATCAATGGTGAAAATGACACTTGTCACATTGGGTCCACTTTCTATTTATAGAAATTTGACCAATTTTCAATCAACCATTTCGGCATCATACAACGTCCATTTTTCAAACCGTTAGTACCATTGGAATCAGCACAACAAGAAATTCACGATAGTCCACTTCTTTTCTTGATTCCACCAGGTCCCATTTTTAGGCATTTTTTACATGCCCCTCATCACCTCGATTTGCGTGCCACATCGACCGTGGTCCATTTTTTACGAGTCTTATATCGTCGGATTCAGTTTTCTACACTCGTGACGATGCTTGAGATCATTTCTCGCTCTCACCACCAGATTTTTCGTGTAGTTTTCCCATGCCCCTTGTTTCCTCAGTTTGCATGCCACATCGGCCGTTATTTGTATTTGATGAATTTTATATCACCGGATTCAGTTTTCCATTCTTATGATGATGCTTGAGATTGTTTCTCGCTCTCACCCCTAGAATTTTTGGGCACTTTTTTACATGCCCATTGTCCCCTCGATTTGCGTCCCACATCAGCAACCATCAGATTTCACAGATTTTCGCATCACAACTTATACATGATCCCTCCACTCCATCCATGCTGCAATTATGGTGTTGATTTGCTACCATTCATCAACCCACAAGGAGGCCCCATTAGTGTTCCCCCTATCACCGTGCTTGATCCCCATACTCGCCGTTTGATTGAACACTTCCTCCTTGCCTCTCCATTACTTTTGTTCAGTATAATTTTATCCCTTTTTAGATCCGATCAATTCCTTTATGAAAAAAGAACTTAGGGAGTTTCTGTTAAGCTCTTTTCTGACTCCTAAAACAATGAAAAGATCGCCGAGTAATCTTGCTTCCTTTCATGCTCGCTAAAAGTACCTAAAAGGGTGTCTACCTAGTATAAGTTTACCCCTTTTTCGGACCTTGTAGACTAATTACAAAAAAAAGAATACTCTAGTCACATCGGCTAGAAAAGTTCTTCATTTGCATCATTTTATGCTTTTTCGGGCCTTGGAGACTAACATACGAAAAAGAACACCAATGGAGTCTACTTACCGCTTTCAAACTCTCTAAAATTGAAAGCAACCACAAGTAATCACCATCGTGGGCTCGTACAAATCCACAGGATGGTACTCCTCCACCAATTCAGAGTCTTCTTATCATTTTTAGACTCCTTAAAAATGAAAGCACTCACAAGCATGAACAGTCTTGGGCTCGCATAAATCCACAAGACAGTACCATTTTAGAGCAAACTTTTATCCCTTCTTGAAGCTCATTAAAACTATGAAGAAGGACCCAACAGTGCTTTTCGGTGCCACAGTAGATCGTGTCTACTCATATGGCAGCTTCCCCATTATGGTTGGCTTTGTTCATAGTATTTTGCAGTATGTCACCCTGAGAGTCCCCCAATAGCATCCATCATCTTGTCCCCCCAGAGTCACTCCAATTTGCAGAAATCCCCCGTGATCCCTTAAAGCTATGATCCCCACACCTAAAAAATCAGTTTCATATGCTGCCAGGTCAACCATGTCATCATGCTCTGAACAAAGGAAGTTTGAGTCCACCCACTCTATTTTCCCAGTTATTCCCCATCCCCACAATATGTCAGTCCTACCATCAGTACTATCACACTTCAATTGTACACCTTGCGCTCCTATCAAGGAAACATCATTGCCTTGGTAGTTGTTGGTCTCCCTCTATCGACGCCAACCAAATCTATTCCATAGGATAGACCCAGAGGTCCCTGTACCTTGGACTCATCACCATTAGTGATGAGTGCCTACGGATCATTTTGAAAGGATTCCTCAGTGCCTCTCCAAATGATTGTTTCTCACATGCTCGACTTCAACACCTTGATCTCATTGTTGAGACTCATACAGGGTATCAGTTCTTTCAGTTATTTGTTGAAGACCCTGGATATCACCCGACTCTACCACATTTGAGAGTCTAGTTGAGCAAAAAACCAGTTGCATATTCCTATGGATATTCGGGTTGCGCTTGGAGACAATTTTCAAATGTACCACAGTTTTATACTCGCTCGAGTATACAGTCATATATACTCCTTAGAAGTTGACTCACAGTCATTGAGTCCCTACAGATGTTGGACACCTTCAGATTCAACAGTTCATCAACCCTTCTGATACCTTATTTAGAACGGTTGTTGCTTTTTTCCAGTGTATCAGTTATTCAGATCAGTCATGGTATGACCATTAGTATGTTCCAGTATTGTGTCCCCGCTGGACCATTATGATGTACCATCAAAATTTTATGTATTTTTTCAGGCCCCCCTTCATGGACCCAATTATTATGTATATGTCTTGATACGAGCATGGGTATGCCCACCTCATCCATTATCACAGATTATTCCTCATTCATTTTGAGGCCATGTATTTTTTCAGTTTTTGCAACTTCCAAGGGATCGTTGTTCCAGTCTCCAATTGGTCTCTTCTCTTATCCAAACCCCAGGAAAAAAACAAAAGAACTATGATTTCTATCGGCAATACGATGAGCTCCTGCTCCCACACATCAAGGGGCAATCTGTTAACACCCAAAATGTGTTCATTAGCTCATTCCCTTATTCACATGACCCATTTTCCCACTTTTTTCACCATTTGAGCCTCTAAAACCTTCAAAAGGTCACCAAAAAGACCATAATACACCTTTTTCCCCTCAAAATATGTATTTTTCCTCAAAAAACCCTAAAAAAGGGTCCAAAATTCCCCCAAAATATTAAAAGGGAATAAAAATATAAAAAATATTCAAAAAAGGAAAAAGAGGGAAAAATAGACCTAAACCATTTTGGTCAATACCATTGGTTTCCTTAAACCATAATGGTATTCCCCATCACCAAAAAACTATAAAAAGGTGATAGGGGCTCCTCACTATTGATCCACATTTCATCCTATCCTTATGCTGCCAAATTCCCTTTGAGAGCCCTTGCCTCCCATTTCGAGTTTGAATATCCCCATTGAAGCATTGGAGAAGAAGAAACCATTGGACATTGGAGCATCTCAACCTTGGAGCTGCTCAAAACTCACCATCCTCACCATTTGAGGTAATGCAAAATCAATTTTTTTAATTTCTCGTTTTTCTTATGGATCTTATTGCTTATGTTCTTAAATCTAATTTTTTATTTCTTTGCACATGTTAATGTTAGATCAAATTACATTAGTTTTTACATATTTTTATTGAGACTGCTACTACTAGTTAGCAGGTGCATTCTTGCACATGCTTGGTTGAAAAACCAAGCAACAAAATGGTCGAGGGCCGATTACAGGAGTTTTTTTTATTTTACAGAACCAAGTCGTCAAGGGAATACAAATGGAGAATTTAAAAAGAATGACAGGAATTAATATCGCGTAGGAAATAGTTAGTGAATAATGAATGAGTAAATGGGTGTCTTATAAGTGATTTAAAAAAAATAACTGAACCATTGGATTTGTTCATGATCCTCAAACCCCCAATGATGGAGCATTTGGACTTCACTAAATAGGTAAGGAAGATGGGAAATGTCCCCACAAAGAGCATGTTTTCCCCTTCATTCTCCATTGTCGTAGAACCCATTGAGGTTGTGGACTGTGATAGCTGGTAATATCCAATTTTTAACCATTCATAATTAAAATTAATCCTTCAATTAAAACATGACAACGTTAAGTTAGTACAAACCATGAACACCAAAATTTAAGTACTTTCCTCCAAGATTCCACAGGATTCAAAACTAGAAGGCTTGTAAATAAGAATGAATGCATTCTTAATGTAAGTAATAATATTGGACTAGTTCTTCGCGTTAGCTCTCCATTAGAGTTTTGACCTCCATTAGGATTATTTCCCCCTCTATCCTCTCTCATGGAGACTTCAAAGGGGGATCGCAACAAAGTTCAAATATTTGGAATATAAGGTTTGTAAAAAAAAAAATTAAGAAATGAGGAGCATTACCTCTTAGTTATATCAAGCATTCCAAGGCGCTCCTCTCAGCGAATCCCTCTCTTTTGCTTAAAATTTTATCATTGGGAATTTCAATAGTAAAAGCCTAAAGGCTCCAAATTTTGGATCCAAATTCATTGGACGCCATCAAAAGTTTTCATCTTCTACAACCCAACCTCTACCCAAAACTCGAAACATGCAATAAAATAAACCTACTTTAAAATTTAGGGTTGGTTGTTTAGCTTAAACAATATCAAAAATATTATTGCAATGAAACAATGCCAATTCTGCAATGTAAAGTTGAATATCAACTATGTGGAATATATATTGTTCTTTGTATTAAGATGTATTGGTACCCGTGGAACAACCTAGGTTTTTAACATGAGGAAAAAAGACACAATAAAAAAAAACAATACTCCTTTTATTGTAGCAATGCTATGGTTGCAGTCAATTGGACTTCGTTGCTCAAAACATTAAGGTTTAGGTACTCCAATCCTTTATCTCATCGCCCCAAAAAAATTGCAGTTCTTGAATTTCTCGTATGCATAGATTTTTTGGCATAAAAAAATCGAACCATACACATGTAATACCTCTGGGGCTCACACATTCTAAGGAAAACAAATATAGTTTAATGACATGATGAGCTAGACCACTCAAGGCGTAAATCCAAACAATCAAGGTATATTTACTAGTGTGGAAAGTGTTATCGAAGCAATGATACTAATAAATTTTTGATCGCATGCACAGACAGTATGCTTGTACTACTGGTGAAAGATTCAAACAAGTCAAGTACACAGAGAAGCAATTCGTTTTGTGGAAATTGAATTATGTCCAGTGTGGCTGATAGATAGATATCGTGAAGTGAACTATGTAATATCGTATATGCAAAGTGCAATCCATCTAGCTATAGGATGACAGATGGATATCATGAAGTGAAATTTTGGGTGCACCCTGAGTTAAGAAAGTATTGGAAACAAAGTACAGTTATGCGAGGCCTGAAGTTGACTAGTTTTGAAGATAAGCGAATCTGCAATTCTCAGGAAGAGGGTATGGAGGGAAGTACAGTCGACATGAAAGGAGCCTGTTTCTTAGTAAAGATGAAGTACTAAGTACAAATAGAAGTGGTTGAAGCAGTTAAACAATAAGCAACGATCTAACGGCTACAGAGGCATAAAGTAAAGAAGCAGAATGGTGTGAAGGATGCACCACTGTAGTGTCAGAGCTGTGCGGTTAGAACTGCACCTGTCAGAGAAGCGTCAGAGTCAAAAGAAGCGGTGTCGAAGGGACAATGAAGTTAAAACTAAGCGTGTTCTACGAGAGAACCACGGGCTTTTTGGGTTTAAGGGTACTTTGGGGGTTGGCCCATAGTTATTGTAATATGTGACCTTTGGGAAGCACACACACACGCGCACACACACACACACACACACACACACACACACACATACACACACATATATATGAGCATTTTGTATAAGGAAGGGTTGGTTGGGTTAGATGTTATTGGGTATTTGGATGGTTAGAACCAAATATATCTAAGAGAGAACATACTCTATAGCTAAGTGCGCAGACTGGAACGGATACCCTTCCAAGTAATATAAGAATAGTTCATGTGGATATATCTCCATCCTGGGGGTGAACCACATAAATCTTTGTGTTGTGTATGAGTTTATGGCATGTTTTGAGTTCATGCTATTGTATGTTTATGTGTTTTATTTCATATGTATGTGAATGGGAATCATATGTTAAGTAATGAAACACGTGTATGAATATTGTGAAGTAATACTAAGTATAATGAATGCGTAGTTAACTAGTAAAGTTAACAACGATTCAGTGTAGTTCTGTAGGTTGTTGGTAATTGAAAAGTGCGAAGTCATCTATTTATATGGTCATGTTAAGTATATGTTAAGAACGGGACTTGATGTGAGGTCGCATACCACATCCATGCATCACCATGGTTATAGAAACCTGATTCTGTATCCCCCCATACTTCACTTCGGGTGAGACGTCAATCTGTTTATGGTTTGATGCCGAAAGGGCCAGTGAAAGGGGTTTTGTTGTGTCTACAATAAATTCTCTGAACCCGGGTTAGCCCAGGAAGACCAACAAATGGTTTCGTTGTCAACTTTGCACTTGTCATGCTGGTGATGTGCGATCTTGATGTGTCGTCCCAAAAGAGAAGTGAACCAACAAATGGTTCTGTTGCAGAGCTATACATATTACAGGCCAACAAATGGTTTTGTTTCCGACTTTGGACTGTCGTGCCGGTGATGAGTGATGTTGATGAGGAAATCAAAGAGGAGTGAACCAACAAATGGTTTCATGTGACATTGATGTGGAATCTAGAGAAGACTGAAATACAGAATTGGGTGACTCAGACAAAACGGGAGTTTGCGAAGAAAGAAAACAAACATCCTGGGCTTACTATAGAACAGTGGCTACAGAGATATATATTTACAAAGTTGCATGAAGTTTTCTTCACATATTTTTCTAACGATTTATTTGAGTGGATATCCAGAGTAGCTGAAAGAAAAAACTATTTCCAGGGTGAAGAACCTACAGTTCGGAATCTAGAGTTGATTCAGAAGCTTAAAGGGATTAATGACCAGATTTCAAGAGGAGTAGACTTATTGTCATGTCCCAAATTTGGAATTGGGTCACAATGGCCTAATCACATTAGCCAGATTCATCAGAGTTTGTAAAATTGATGTTAAGGGTCAAATAATTGCCAAGGAGGAAAATTACTAGTTTCCTAGGTTTGGGGTGGAAGCTTTGGGATTTGGAATAAGGGGGATAATAAATGATGTTTGAACATTAGAATGGAATAAATATTTAATAAATGATGTAAATAAATATATACATGTGAAAATCAAAGTGTCATTTGATCATGAAGACACATGGAGGAAGTGGGACCCACATATGGCTAGATTTCCCCACTACACTTGGCATCATTCTCTCACCAATTCGAATTCAAGGTGAATGGTAACATACTTGGGTGAGTCCAAAAGGTATTATTCATTGCATGACTCATCCACGGTCAAAATATATAGCAAGAGTAACTCACCTGGAAAAGGAAGAGGCAATTTGGAGCTAGTGAGACACTTGGGCTAGATTCCCTAGCTCTATGACAACAATGATGAAGATGCTATGACACCTATGACACAAATCAGACCTGAAGGCTGAAATATGACATATATCACATGTCAGGGCTAAAAATAGACTCCAATTGGGCACTCAATGGTGTTAAGGAAGTTAATATGCTTCCACATGTGATTTGGTGGAAGTGGGAGACTAGGAATTGTTGTACAAGTGGCATTCTTTGGAATCTCTTCCCAACTTGAGTTGGCATGAGTCTCTTGGAAGGAATTCAACCCAAGGAGGACATTAGAAATTTTTAAATGTCAATAAAAAAGAATGAAACTAGATTTTGATCATTTGTATAATTTGCAATTGCATTTGTGTAGAGGGAGAGCTAGTGGATGACTAGTTTCTTGCCTTAACCAATTTCGAGGGTGAAAGATTCCCATCCAAGCTGTTAATTGGAAAGGCCATTTAGACATTTCATTTGTAGATTTAATGGAGTCTTTATTTGTAGGTGTAAGCTACATGGAAGCTCATGTTTTCTTCTATTGCAGCTCACTCCTTCAACCATTTCCAGTTTTGATGGCATATTCTTGATCCTTGAGGGAGGGCGTTTTTGGTGAGCTATTGTAATCTTTGGGGGAGATTCTAATGCCCCATTTATTTTTTAATATGAATTAAATACTTTGTTCTTCATCTCCAGAAATTTTCAGGTCGAAATTCTAAGTAGAAATGTATAAATCTCATTTTTAATGAAAGAACAGTGTCATTTCCCCACTACTTTGATGTATAGCATGATAATGCTGATGATTTTGAATGAATGGATGGTTATATGATACATTTATGATTAATAGACTTAAATGGATGTATTTTACAAGTTTAATGTACTGTACTTGAGTATTTGAAGTATTTTTACTCAGTTTAATTGCATTGGGAGAAGAAATAGTGCCATTTCCCCAAGGGTCGAATTGGTGATTTTTGCAGCTAAATGGGAGAGGGTTTGAATAGATATAATAATCAATTAATGGTGCACATGAGACATTAATAAAATATTTAATATATTCCATACCTCTGTTCATAAATTTGAGTGGTTTTAGAGGCATTTGGGAAGCCATTTTCAGTACTTACCCGAGGGGGATTTGAACCCCAAATTACTAGTAAAATTGCATACTTGGTTTGGAATATTAAGAGAGTTTGTATAGGTATTTTGGTGGCCATATATCATACCTGAAAATTATATTCAAGTCCTAATATCATTCATACACCTTCCTTGAATATTTGAAGGCGTTTGGAGTCAATTTGAGACCTAGAGACCAGTACTAGTCAAAGGGAAATTACTAGTAAAGTTCCCTACATTGGCCAGAATTGAAAGAGGATTTACAGAATTATTTTAAACGTCCAAAAGCATCCCTGAAATACATATTTATGTTCTAACATCATCCATATACCTTCTCAGAATATTTGGGAGCAATTGGGGCAATTTTGGGACCTAGAGCTCAAAACTAGTCAAAGGTCTAACTAGGGGAAAAAGTGAAAAATTGTCATTTTAATAAAATTCCTAACAATGAACATTACACTTATGGCTAGATAGCTTGTTGGAAGGATATATTACAGAGTTTGTTGTGTACACTTTGAAGTATTACAGTGCAGCCGAAGGATACTTTTTCCAAGGATTTAGAGGTAAGTACCTGAAAAACTTGAGTTTATGCATTAAAATGCTATTAGCTAAAAAATGTGTCTTAAGAATGCAGTCATATTGCTAGGGTTAGAATTTGTAATGTTCAAAAACATAGGTAGTGACACAGACGAAGACATAGGCATTTTGCATAGTAGAAAAATATATAAAGTTAGCACTAGAAAGAGGTTTCGTGAAGTTGAACCTCGCACATTTCTAGAAACTAAGTTATGAAGTGATAGAAATTCATCTCAAGCTGAGTCTGATAGTGAGACAGAACTTAGACATATTGGCTATCATCTTATCACTCCGCAAAAAACTATACCTGTTGAAAAATATAGTCCTAGTTCACAGAACACTAGTAGTCGGAACAAGCACAAAGAATCAACCAAGTGGTGGTATACCTCAACCATTTCACTCTGCAGGAAGTACTGTAGTATTTCAGAATCATACACCTCCTAGAAGAAGAATGGCATACAACATACAACTACTTGTTTTCAAAGGAACTGGTTTAGAAGATCCATAGAAACATTGGTTTCTCTATGATGCAGTCTGGAATGTTAAACAAGTATGAGATGATGCTATAAATAAATCTCAACTAATCACCGCATTCAGAGACAGAGATTAAACATGGTTCATGAAATATTCCACTGGACATAATAGAACACTAGCTGATATCATAACTACACTTATTACAGAATTTAAGAATCCTAAATCAGAATCTCAATGCATTACAGAGATAAAAGAGATAAAACATAAACCTAATGAGACTATGTGGGAATTTGATCAGGAATTCAAAGCCTTGTTAGATCAAATTAGCTTTGAAATAGCACCGTACCAACATCAAGAATGGTTTATTGCTGCGTTGTTGCCCCATGTTAGATTACCATTGATGCAACAGAAGGTTACCTCACAAAACAAAAGCATTTAAAATTGCGATCAAGCTAGAAGATTCGCCCATAGGAGAAACCAACACAGGAATGGTACAGATACAGACACAACTATCAAACCTAACGTTACAGTTACAAGATATACAAAAAGGAAAAGAATTAAGAGAAGAGGTTTGGTGCACTAGATGTAAAGCAGAAGGACATTCCAAGGAACATTGTCCTATATTCAGAGATTACCTCGCTAGTGGGGCAACGAATCCATTAAATCAACCTCAAGGACCATGGTGCGAGATTTTTCAATGCAGAGTACATCGACCAGAGGATTGTTACCTACTTTAGAAGTATGTGCAAACATTTTGTAAGTTAGTTGGCCATGATGATACCAACTGTATATCATATGACCTTATGATAGAAATAAAACATGATGTCTACAGAGACCAAGGAGAAGCATAGAACAATAATGAGAATGTGTAGTATGATCAAGGTACATACAGAGGATGTGGTGGATTTAGAGGAAGAGGATGTAATACTAGCCAAGGAAGAGGAAGATGTTAGATTGTCTATTATAATTGTGCTCAACTTGGACATTTGGCAAGAGATTGTCAGAACCCATGTGCTACTTGTAAGTATTGTAAATCTTATGACAATATCATTGAATCATGTCCCATTTCGCTAGGAAAAATGAAAGGAAAAATACTTGAAGGACAGAACTAGAATATTCATATGAACGCAGCTGAGAAAAGAAACGAAGATCACAACGTCCATGTTGTGAAGCGAAGTGGAGCTTTGACTGGATATGATAGGACAAACGAAGCTTCGACTTCTGATAATTATATAAATGGATCAAAGCCTATTGATGGGGCTTGTTGGAATATTCTCACCATCATTTTTGTATTTTGCATGCCTGCATGCAATTTTCATACATCTAGTCATCTTCATGCATTTGCATGCAACCTGTCATCAGTATGGTAGTCTCCTAGCACCTAGTCCTTATTTTGCAGCTCCCAAGAGCCTGTTTCTACTAATTTTTATCCTTCCTAGCCACTGATGAGCCCTTGTTTTCATCATTGTGGAACAAGTGCACCTTCTTCCACCTATTTAGGAGTTACTTCAGTTAGTTCCATGATTAGTGGATATGTTCCTTGTTTTGGGGATTGATTGCTAGTTTAACTGACTAAACCACTTAGATAGACCTCCAAAGAGACTACATCAGCTATTCTGACTACTGACAGCTCCTCATGCACCCACATTGGAGTCTCCTTCCCTACATCAGTGCCCATGCACTCAGTTAGACTCAGTTAGATTCATTTGACTGACTATTTGACTTTTGTGACTATTGCCACTGGTTTGGATGATGTCTCCAATGATATCCAAGCCACACTTTGAGAAGAATTCGAATGAACTTAGAGGCATTCGAATCCATTTGATTGTATTAAGTTATTATTCATTTTACAGAGTGATAGCTCAAAGCTGATGTATGATACAATAGTTTTTCTCCATTTTCTGTGTAATGAGTGATTATTGATTCAACATTTGTTCTTCTTCTTTCTGCACTTCATGAGTGAATTCTAGTGAGGTCTGCTACTGCTGAGTGATCCTAATCCTAAAATATCATAGGGCTTGGGTGAGAAAATCAGTTAGGAAGAAACCTGTATCTAACCCTAATAGAGAAAAATAAGTATTCATGAAAGCAAGAAAAGAATTTCGGGACTTAGGAGCTTTGACTGCAAGGATCCCTTTGTGAAGTGAACTTACTCCTGTACTAGGTATGCCATCCTTGTATGATGGGTGACGAGCTTCGCCAAAGCAGACAAGTCCTATAACACTTTTTTTATAGAGTTGCATAAAACTACTAAGGCATGAGAATGCCTTAGGAGAATTACAAAATGTACTAGGAAATTATGAACAACGTAGTACAATGAACAATGCACATACAGTAGTTCATCACATTAAGAAAAGTAAGAGGACATGAAGAGAAATGAGGTTAAGTGCGTAGATCATAAATTTTGAAATGAACCAGGTCATTCTTGACTTAGGCTTAGAGGTGAACGTGCTAACAAAACATACATGGGAGCAGACGGGGAAACCAAAGTTATCTTAGTATCCTATACAGTTGAGATAAGCTAACCATCAGAAGGTTATACCTTTTGGGAGATTTTCAAGCGTGCATGTTAACATTGATGGAGTGCGAAGTAAAGAATACTTTGAGGTCATTGAGATCATAGATGACAGTAATCCTTATCCATCATTATTAGGGATTGAATGGGAATTTGATAACCTCAAAACTATCAACTTGAAGAAAAAACAAATGATATTCGAAGGACAGGATATCAGGGTTATCGCACCCCTGGATCCTTCTTAAGGAACAAGGTATGTTGAACCAATAAGAGAAGAATGCAGTGCTCAAGAACTTGATAACATATACAAGATGACAGTTAATAAATAAGATTATGTTAATCCTATAGAGGATGGAACATTGAGATGGAAATGTGACAGTTCTTGCATATCAAAGTCAGACGCAGGATTGGAAAACTAGAAGAGCAGAATGCATGAAGTATCAGTTAGAAGATGTGCGAATATAAAAAAGTCACTCCGCTGGATTGGAAAAGAGGTAAGTCCAATTCCTACTTATGATGGTTTGGGTAATATCCATATATTCGTTCATGAATATCTAGCATCTGTTTCAGATGAACATAGGTTACTATCTCTAGATATAGCATTGCGAGCTACACCTACTAGGTGGTGGGATGTACATAAAGACAAAATGAGCACATGGAAAGAATGCAATCACTTAATGGAAATAAGATTCGCTGAAGAAACTGAGAATATACAAGCAAAATACAGTGGAAGGAGTGGTCCTAGAGATCACATAGAATATTGCTTTAAATCATGGAAGCATATACCAGATATAGAATGGTTCCATATGTTTGTGCACACATTGGATCTAGTATCAAAAAACTGGTATACAGAAACATAACTTCGACATGGTACAACAGATTGGCACGTAATGATAAATACCTTTCAGCTAACTTTCAGATTTTAGGATGATTGTCTGAGTATTAATGAAGCGTTGCAAATAATTAAAACAAAAATATTTGATGATGTCTTGTTTCCTTTGTATAAACAACCAGACTGGGAAATACAGTTGGAGCATGCCCTTGAGTGTTATAATTTGTCACAAGATGAAGATGAAAACGAAGACGAAGATCCTCACTGAGTGAATATACCAGAATCTGAAGGAAAACGTGATGTGCAAGGACCTAATTTAGAAATTCTAGATATAAGTAACCCCATTAAGACTAAAAATATAAATATTGGCATGGATGATGAACCAAAGTTTGCTTCTATTGGAGATTACTAGGATGAAGAAACCGTGGGACAGATCGCAAGCCTATTGCACAAATATCAGGATTTGTTCCCTACCAAGTTTTCTGAAATGAAAGGCATTTTAGGTGACTTGGGAGTTATGAAAATACCTCTCAAGCAAGATGTGAATCCTATCAATCAAGGACCTTATAGGCTGAACCCCAGATATAAAGAAAGAGTGAAAGAAACAATTGATAAAATTTTTGAGGTAGGAATCATTGAACTAGAAGAATAGTCAGAATGGATAAGTCCCATGGTAATTCAAGACAAGAAAGCTAAAGGCAACATCATAATTTGTGTAGATATCGGGAAACTGAATGATGCATATGTACATGACCCATTTCTTACGCCATTTAAATATGAAGTACTAGATAATGTAGGTGGAAAGGAAGCATACTCTTTCACTAATGGATTTTCGGGCTACCATCAGATCAAAATTGTTGTAGAAGATAGGAATACGAATACATTCACTATTGAATGTGGATCATTTCAGTACATTGTTATGCCTTTTGGGTTAAAGAATGCACCTGCTATCTTTTCAAGAGTGGTTGTAGCTGCATTCAAGGATTATAGTCATAAATTATTAGAAGTTTACTTTGATGACTGGACAGCATTCGGTCTTCTCAAGAACCATCATATGAACTTAAGGATGATGCTAGCGAAGTATAGATAGTATCAGATTTCTTTGAACTTGAAAAAGTGCATTTTTTTGTTCCTTATGGTATTTTATTGGGACACATAGTCTGTAAACAAGGATTGATGGTTGATCCAATGAAGATAGCGATCATAGTAAACCTCCCAGGGCCTAATTCAATTAAGCAGCTATGCACTACATTGGGACACACGAGATATTATAGAAAATTCATTAAAGGATATGCGCAGATAACCATGCCGATGGAGAAACTATTGAAAAAAGAAGAGAAATACAATTGGACTGAAAATTTCCAAAAAGGATTAGACACACTGAAAGAGAAGATGGTTACAGTGCCTATTCCAGTATTTCCTTACTAGAACAAGCCATTTCATGTACACGTATATGCTTCATCTATAGCACTTGGCATTTTCCTAGAACAACTAAGTGATTGAGGAATCGGCCATCCTAATGAATTTTCAAGTAGAAAGATATCTTCAGCAGAAAATAATTACACCACAATAGAGAGGGAAGGCTTAGCTATGGTGTACGCACTGCAGAAATTCAGACACTATTTTCTAGGTTCGCACTTTTTCATGTTCACTCACCATTCATCTTTCAAGTACTTGGTCAATAAGCTAGTGTTAGGGGGAAGAATATGCAGATGGATCTTACTTTTTCAGGAATATGATTTTGAGATCATAGTGAAACCAGGAAGATTGAACAAAGGACCTGACAATCTTTCAAGAATCAAGTTAGGAGAAGAACCTAGTAATTTGGAGGATAATCTACCAGATGCGCATCTATTTTCTATTAACATAGCAGATGACTACTTCAGATAAATTGTAGAATTTATAACTACACGGTTAGCACCTGCAGAACTTACTACACAGCAGAAGAAACAATTAGTGGTAAAATCAACTAATTTTACCCTGATTGCAGGACAACTATACAAATTAGTACCAGATGAAGTATTGCGTAGATGCATACTGGAACATGAGAGAAACATTATACTTGTTGAAGCACATTCAGGAGTATCTACAGGACATTACATAGGGAAAGCTATTGTTGGGATCCAGAATTGTGTTTTATAATGATATTATTTTCTCATCTTATCTAGCATGATTTAATACATTTATGTTCAATAAGGTTATCTTTTACCTTGTTTTATTAATTAAATCTCGTAAATGTAAGGTAAGTCTAATATGTTATTTTTAATGTATTAAATGCAATATTGTGCAAATCATAAGACGTTCGGTACCCCATCTGACCTTTCATTCAGCCCTTCTTCCAAGTCCTAAGTTTCACACTCGTTTGATGGCATGTTTCAATATTTAGTTATTGGTTTGGTCTATCCTCTCATTGATCCTTTGAATACCTGCATATGCATAAACCATGAAGTAATAATGAGTTGGTTCACTAATTCACATTTAAACAAATTTAAAAATAAAAGAAGATAAAACTATTTTAATTTCATTTTACCAAAATTTGTTTTAAATTTGAAAATAATAACCAAAGTTATTTTAACCAAAATTGTTATTTTCATGACATGGTAATTCTTTAAAATATAACGAAAATCCACTTTTTATGCCACTTAAATTAAAGACATGAAACACGTTGCTTATGGAAATTTAGATTAGTTTTTATTTAAAAAGCAAGCCACCTCATATTACTCCACTATGATTTAATTTAAAGTAACTTCATATTTGATATACGATTTTTTTTTTAATTGTTGTAGGTTAATATAATGTAAACATTTTGTGTAGGATGTAAAAGATAAATTCGCCCAGATTCACATGATGGAATGGAGCACAAAAATGGGATTAAGATACTTCCAACCCAGCAAATAAAATGCAGCCAGAGTTTGAAGCTAGCAAACCCAACCGACCATCAACTCATGCAACAACCCAGCAGAAATTCTGCTCAGAAACCGGATTTATTAACTAATTTCCGTTATAGGTCATTTGGACGCTCATTCGAACCTTCATTCATTTTCTGTCAAAAATGTGTTTTAATAGATGAAAAAATTGCAGGCTATATCTGCGGGCAAACAGAGGTGAAATTGAAAATTCTGGCACATGGGTTTTGTGCGGAATAGGCCCATTTAGGGTGATTGAGAGGAATTTTTCCAAAATTCAAAGCCATTTGGGAGCAGTACGTGGTTCTTTGAAACCAACTTTTCTAGAAAATGTGGTTGGACATTTTCTAAATTTTGAAATTAGTTGTAACAGCTCAGGAACTTGGGGATTCGGTTTTATCCACTCCCTAATGTTTTTTATGTATAAATAGAGCCCCAGAGGGCTGAGAAATGATGTAATTTTGGCTCTGCATTTTTATAATGAGAATTATGCTCTGTTCTTGGGTTAAACTCGTTTTTATGATCTAGTGATTGAGTAGTCCGTGAAGCTTTGGCCACTGCTACCTGGGAGGGCCCCTCAGCAGTAGTGGACTTCATGGTGTTTTATCTCTATTGTAAATTTTCAACTAAGTTCATCTATGTCCTCTTTTTCATTACTGCAAAAACGTTTTCCATATCAAATTGTGTGTCTTTGTTTTCTTCCCGTCCTGCAAGCTAAGTATTTCTTTGTTGTCATCACTGTAGACGGTGTTCTATGTTAACTCAAATGTTTTTACTACTATCTCTTTGTATTATTCTTTAAACACACACTCTTATTTCTCATTTCATGCATCTATGTCATATGAGCTCATTGTACGTAACTAGGAAGATATCTCTGCTTTGAATTTACGTTGTGTGATTGTGTTGAAATTCATAGTGTAGAATAGAGTTAGAAATCAGATTTGCTTTTATGTATTTCAATTCATTGCTTGTAGATAGAAATAGATCTCTATTTTAGTATGATTATATTATTGCTCTTAGCATAGACTAGGGTTTGAAGCTAGTTTCTCTTTCACACATTTGAATTCTTATTTATTTGCACCTTGGATCCAATAATTAGTTTTTATTGCTATAGCTTTCATTCATTATAAAAAATTGTATTTTCAACTTCATTTGATTAATTTGCAATAGGAATTAGTTTTCAAGCTAAATGCAATTAAGTAGTTTCTTTTACATAGAACAGTAAGTTTTAGTTTAGTTAAGTAGACTTTCATTTCGAATGCTCATAGTTAGTTTTCTTTCGTAGTAGAGGAAGCTTCGCTTCGATCGAAACTAGTTTGCAATTTAAATTCGTATAACATAATTGTATTTTAATTCTCAAAATGTTAAGTATTTAGTTTACTTAAATCATAGAATAGATAGATTTTGAGTTGTTCAATAGTTGTAATTATTCTATTGTTTATAACAAGCAATTTTCTTTTGTTTTCATATATCTTGCATCTTAAGAATTCATATGGCCGACCATTCGTACCTACATTTAGACTATTTTTCGGCATTCTGTTCACACCTTAATTTAGACTGTTTTTCAGCATTCCATTCGTACCTTCATTTAGACTGTCTTTCAGCCTTCCATTCGTATTTAGACAAAATTTTCAGTATTTTCCAGAATTTCCAGTATTACATTTTTATGCAAAAATAATTACTTAGGGCTTAGGTTAATTTTCCAGTACTGTATCATGTTCTGTAGCTAGTTTGGGATTCAAATCCACCTTTAGCATTTCATATTTGGTTTCATATCAACACATAGATTAATTATTTCTGTTATAAGTTATAATGAAATCCGCTTATACTTAGATTCCATTTTACAGTAGCTATAATTAAATCTATTTACATTTTAACTCTGTCCTACCAAGCAATAAGAAATGATTTTATGATTTTAATGCAGAAGTAAGTGTAGTTACTTCTTAGTTTTTGGTCTAAATAGTTCAATTGCTTCCATGTTTGAAACATAGAGTAGTATGCATAAACCCAGCTAGTATAAAGTCATTTAGCCTGTTTATTTTCATAGTTTGTATCGTTTTTGTCATCCAGACTGCCATCCGGACTTTAATATTTTCTGTTGTGTTTTTATGCTTAATTAGAGTTTAATTTCTCAGGCTTTTGGATTGCATTATTTCCTATAGTTGGACAGTACCTGCATATGTAGTTAGAACCTTGTTTTGAATTACAAAGAGTTTTGTTTAAGCTTCGTCTTCATTTTTAGTCCTTGTGCATCTCTTTATCCTACCTTTAGTTTTCATTTCTAGCTTGTATTTCGATTTGCAATCAATACTTTACCTCTGTTTTTATAGGTTGTTAACTGCCCTAGAAGTTGTTAATTCCACCTTTAGTTTAGATTAGTTCAAGACTTCAATCCTACAGATATAGTGTTTGCATCTCACAAGCTACCTTCCCGGGTTGACAAGTGTTGAATTAGATAGCATATATTTTTTACCCAACATTTTGGCGCCATTGTCGGGGAGGTGCTAAAGGGGTTGGAGTCTAGGTAGATAGGTTGCTTTTATAGTACACAACAAGGGGGAGGGGAGAACAGTAATGCGAGAGGTAAAAACCTATGCATACACTATATTGGGGTGCCCCAAAGCCTTGTTGTTCCTTTCCACACAAGTGTGATTTCCTTTATGTGCATTTGAGTGTGTTTATTTTCCGCAAGTTAATTTCGTGTAGGTTGTTTATTTCATAAAAGTGTGGTGTGTTTAGTTCACAAATTTTTTTTAGTAGTAGAAATTATTTTAAAAGCACATAAAAATAAAAAATAAAAAATTGGTGTTGTAAGAAGCCTAAACACTAACCCATGTGTGAGGCAAAACCTACCAACCAATGACATGGATTCAAAGGTGCTTATTAGTATGAGAGAACTCTCTCAAATCCTAGCAGCAACTGGGATCTCAATTTCTTCTTCTCAAGAAGAACATATCTTTATAGAAGTCAAGAATTTATCTACCTCTCCAGGAATAATAGAAGAACCACAGTTCCATGAGTTACAAATCAACTCTCCTTGCCAATCTATCAAGGAAACTAGAAACTTGGAGACTACATTTGATGGAGAGAGACCTAAAATTGAAGAGTTCTCCAGATATCTATCAACAGATCTTTCATGTACTCAAGCAATTGAACATTCAGAAAAAGAGGATCTGCATGGCATGAGGAAGGAAGGTGAGTATCAGGATTACATCAAAAGATGGTCCCAAGAGGTAATGAGGCCACAATACCATTCCTTCCTTCGACACCTTCTGTTGCAAAAACAAGTAAGTCAGTTGATTCTCCACATCCAGGTAATCACTGCTTTAACTTTTTCATATGTGGATATAGGTATGTTTTTCATTTTGCTTCGCACATGGTTACATTGGAAAAGTTCTTACACTTGAATAAAGAGTTTTTATTTATTTTATATAGCATAGGATAGTATGTATATCAATAAAAATTTGTATGTGGTTAGTTAGCTTTAGATATTCATACAACTTCACTTTTTGTTTTCCTTTAAAATAAAGAACTAAGAATAAGATCATGTTAATGACTAAACCAAAACAATCTTACATCATTATTTATTTTCATACATGCATATTTCTTATTATACCAGCTACTCAAGACCAACTTTAAACATCATGGGGGATTTTCATATATTAAGGTCTATCTAAAACCTAGAGGTCACTCGTACATCCTAGCTTCATTATCAAGGCTTGTTATTTAAGCATCTCTACTACACAGTATCATAAGGGTGAATGAAATTCCTAGTTTGTGTGGAACACTAGTATAACTCTATATGAAAGAGGTGAGCTTTGGGACTAGAGACACCTTTCATTCATTATCTTATGGATCCATCCACTTCACATTAACAAACTCAGCCATCTATGTATTTGATTTGGTTAGCTCACTTGCAGTATCCAACATATTGGGAGAACTATATTTATTTGGTTAAAAAAAAAGTTTTAAATAAATTATCCTCCAACCCATATACCATCCCATCCTGTAGCACGGTTTTCATAGCTGCTCCCCCATTCACTCCTTCATATGCAAATTTAATTGCCGAAAATCTATAAGGAGTAGAAACACTAGAACAAAAGCCTCTGATGCAAAATGGGTTTAAGAGGTTGACCCACCGGAGTACTGAACAGGCTTACTGGTAGCGGGTACCGGCCTGTGGTATGACTAGGTAAACCCGATGGGGTACTGAACAGGCTTGGATGAAAGAGGGGAATCTACCTAGAGAGGATAATTTATGCAAAGTATATGGTGTTGGTTGTGGAGCCTGATCTCCAGATTCAGATATATTATTATTCAGCCGTGTTTGTACCCCAGGTTTGGTTATGATCTCGGTACGACCCTAGGGGGGTTTGGGGGAGTGTCCACTCCCCCGGTTGGGGGGTGTAGGGGCCAGTTCCCCCGAGAAAGGGGGTTTGTGGGAAAAGCCCCCAAACCGAGGAACATTTTTGGGGTTTTTTTCGCCACCAGTTTTCGGGCCCATGGTTTTGGATAACCCGTGGTATTTTCCCATTGTATTTCCCTTATAAAAAAAATACTTTGTAACATGGCTATGGTTGATGTATTAGGTTTTATGCATTGTAAAGATATTTTAGATCAGAAAAGAGACTGTGAGATAGTGAAGAGGAAGTGCAGGGTTTATGCTGCAGGTTGTATCCCTTCACTTTGTTGGACGGAACAATAATAAGGACTGGCAACTTCAGTGTGGATGTAGCCCAAGTTGGGGTGGACCACAATATATCTGTGTCTCTCTTGTAATGTGTATGTGTGATTATATTTGCATTTATGTTTATTGTTATTGCTCTCCAATACTGTTTTTCTAACAATTGGTATTAGAGCCAAAGGTCTATTTGGTAGATAAACTCGCAGGAAGCTAGGGTTTCTGGTTCGAGTGGGAGCAATGGAAGAAGAAGGAAAGTTTAAGGTCGAGAAGTTTAACGGCCAAAACTTCAAGTTATGGAAGATGCAAATGGAGGACTATCTGTACCAGAAGGATCTATTCCTTTCGTTGGGAGGAAGAGCAAAGTAGTCGGCGGCCATGAAGGATGAAGAATGGGAGGTTCTTGACAGAAAGGCTCTGGGAAAAATATGGTTGAGCCTAGCTTCATCGGTGGCTTTCAATATCTCAAAAGAAATGAAAACGGAGGGTTTGATGAGTGCATTTGGTAAGCTGTATGAAAAACCCTCAGCCTCCAACAAGGTATTTCTAATGAAGCGTTTATTTAATATGAAGATGTCTGAAGGTGGATCTGTTACTGATCATTTAAATGAGTTTAATACGGTTACAAATCAGTTAAGTTCTATAAGTATGAACTTTGATGATGAGGTTAGGGCTCTTCTAATCTTGTGTTCATTGCCAGAAAGATAGAATAGCTTGGTCATGGCTGTAAGTAACTATGTCTCTGGTTCAAACACCTTGAAATTTGATGATGTTATTGGTGTTATTCTTAGCGAGGAAATGCGAAGAAAAAAAACAGGTGAGACATCAGGTAATGCATTGACCATGGAGAGCAAGGAAAGACAAAAGGAGAGAGGAAAGAGACAAGGTAATCGTGGCAAGTCTAAAATGGGAAGATCCAAGTCCAGACTGGGAAAAATAGAGTGTTGGAACTATGGAAAGAAAGGACATCTGAATAAAGACTGCAAATCTCTAAAGAATAAAGGAGATGCACATAAGGAAACTACACGGGAAGCAAATGTAGAAGGTCATGTGTTACAAGATGCTTTGATTCTTGCATTAGATAATACAAGTGATTATTGGGTAGTAGATTCAGGGGCTTCATGTCATGCTACACCCCATAGGAAATATTTTCATGATTATGTTCCAGGTGATTTTGGACATGTTTTATTGGGTGATGATGAGCCATGTAAAATTGTTGGAATCGATAAGGTATGGATAAAAGTTAAGAATGGAACTAATTAGCTGTTGAAAGATGTTAGGCATATTCCTGCTATGAGAATAAATCTGATCTCAACAGGGCAGTTGGGAGATGGCGGTCATCTATCTATATTTGGAGAAAAGTGGTGGAAGATCACTAAAGGATCAATGGTGATAGCAAAATGAGACAGGGTAGGTACGTTGTATTTATGTCCTCATAATACTGACCATTCTATCTCTTTAGATTCCATAGGAACAGATACAGCATTGTGGCATCATAGGCGGCCATGTGAGTGAGAAGCGGATGCAGATTCTCCACTCAAGGAAGTTGCTGCCAGATTTGAAGCAGGTAAGTTTGGAGTTTTGTGAGAACTTTGTTTATGGAAAACAGAATAGAGTCAGATTTCTCAGGGTTGGGAAACATAAGAAGAATGAAAAGTTAGAGCTAGTGCATACAGATGTATGGGGACCGGCTTAGGTACAATCTCTTAGTGGCTCTCATTATTATGTTACATTTATTGATGATGCAACTAGGAAAACTTGGGTTTATTGCATTAGACAGAAATTTGACGTGTTTGCTACTTTTAAGAAGTGGAAAGCTTTGGTTGAAAATGAGACAGGAAAAAGGTTGAAGTGTCTCAGATCTGATAATGGAGGTGAGTACTGCGACAAGGAGTTTGATAGTTACTATTCATACCATGGGATTCATAGAGAGAAGACAGTCCTAGGAACACCACAAGAAAATGGTGTGTCAGAAAGGATGAACAGAATGATCATGGAGTGTGCAAGGTGTATGAGACTGCATGCAGGGTTGCCCGTACAGTTTTCAGCGGATGCTGTAAATACTGATGTTTGTTTAATAAACAGAGGACCTTCAAGTGCTTTGGATGGTGGTATTCCAGAGGAGGTATGGACAGATAAAAAGGTAAACTACTCATTTCTGAGAACGTTTGGTTGTAAAGCATTTGTCCATATTGATAAAGAAATTAGAATAAAGCTTGAAGCTAAATCCAAGAAATGTACCTTTATTGGATATGGGATTGATGATTTTGGTTATCGTTTATGGGATTATGAAAATCACAAAATCATTAAAAGTAGAGATGTCATATTCAATGAAAAGGTCATGTATAAAAATCAGTTGCAGGGAAAGAAACAGGAAAAGGAAAACATAGAGTACACAGTACTTGATGAAATTCAAAAAAATGAAGTTTCAAAGGTGCCAGAAAATCAAGAACAACATCAAGTACCTGAAACTCCTGCAACTGTAAGAATATCTACCAAGTTAAGTAGACTCCCTGAACGATACTCTCCTTCAATGTATTATTTATTGATGACTGATGTTGGTGAACCAGAGTGTTATGAAGAAGCAATGCAGGTGGAAACAAGAAAGAAGTGGGAGCAAGGAATGAATGAGGAGATGGACTCATTGGTAGGAAACCAGACTTGGGATCTGGTTCAGTTTCCTGCTGGTAAAAGAGCATTGCAGAATAAATGGATTTACATGTTGAAGGAAGAAGAAGGAGGTAAGAAGCGGTACAAGGAAAGACTTGTTGTAAAGGGGTTTGCACAGAAGAAAGGTATAGATTTTGATGAAATATTTTCTCATGTTGTTAAGATGACGTCAATTAGGAATATCTTAAGTCTAGTGGCGGTAGAATATTTTCATCTTGAACAGTTAGATGTAAAAACAACCTTTCTCCATGGGGATTTGGAGGAAGAGATATATATGCAGCAGTCGAAAGGGTATGAAGTCAAAGGTAAGGACAACTTGGTATGCAGGTTGAAGAAGAGCTTGTATGGATTAAAGCAAGCTCCAAGGCAATGGTATTTAAAATTTAACAGGTTTATGATAGAACAGGGTTATAGCATATGTCATTCTAACCACTGTGTTTATTATAAGAAGCTAGACAATAGAAGATATATTATCTTGTTATTGTATGTGGATGACATGCTTATTGCAGGGTCTAACATGCAGGATATAAATGTGCTCAAAAGGAAGCTAGCTAATTCATTTGGGATGAAGGATTTGGGTGCTGCAAAGCAAATCATTGGTATGAGAATAACGAGAGACAAGAAAATTCACAAATTGACATTGTCTCAGAGTGAGTACATAGAAAAGGTGTTGGAGAGGTCCAGAATGCAGAATGCAAAACCAGTAAGTACACATTTGGCCAGCCATTTTAGTTTAAGTAAGGAAATGTGTCCCAAGACATAGGAAGAGACAGATTACATGTCCAATATTCCCTATCAATTAGTAGTTGGCAGCTTGATGTATGCCATGGTGTGCACAAGACCAGATATTGCACATGCAGTGGGAGTTGTGAGCAGATATATGAACAATCCAGGTAAAGAACATTAGAAGGCAGTACAGTGGATTCTCAGGTATTTGAGAGGTACTACCACTCAGGCATTATGTTTTGGAGGTTCAGACACTATTCTACAGGGATATGTTGATGCAAATATGGAAGGTGATAAGGATAGCAGGAGGAGCACCACAGGGTATGTGTTTATTGTAGGTGGAACAGCAGTAAGTTGGATTTCAAAATTGCAGAAGGTTGTTGCACTTTCAACAACAGAAGCAGAGTATGTTGTTTTTATAGAGGCTAGTAAAGAGATGATTTGGTTGCAGAGGATTATGAAGGAATTGGGTAAGAAGCAGAAGGATAGCAGGTTGTACAGTGATAGCCAGAGTGCCATTCATCTTGCAAAGAACTTAGCATTCCATTCCAGGACTAAACATATACAGTTCAAGTACCATTTCATACGCTCTATTCTGGAAGATGAACTGTTGAAGCTAGAAAAGATACACACTAGCCAGAATCCTACAGACATGTTCACAAAGGTAGTGACTAGAGAGAAACTGAGTTCTTGCTCAGTTTCAGTTGGCCTTCTAGCATGAAGGTGAAGATGAGAAAGTTGCCAAGTCCAAGGTCCAACAGGTGCAACAGTGGTGGAGTTGTTGTGACCAGTCTCCAAGTGGGAGATTGTTGGTTGTGGAGCCTGATCTCCATATTTAGAGATATTATTATTCAACAGTGTCCATACCCCAGGTTTGGTTATGATCTCGACACGACCAAATTTCACCACCAATTTTCGGGCCCATGGTTTTGGGTAACCCGTGGTATTTTTCCATTATATTTCCCTTATAAAAGAAATGTAACATGGCTAGGGTTGATGTATTAGGTTTTATGCATTGTAAAGATCTCTGAGATCAAAAGAGAGACTGTGAGATAGTGAAGAGGAAGTGCAGCGGTTGTGTTGCAGGTTGTATCCCTTCACTTTGCTGGACGGAATAATAATAAGGACTGGCAACTTCAGTGTGGACATAGCCCAAGTTGGGGTGAACCACGATATTCTGTCTCTCTTGTAATGTGTATGTGTGATTATATTTGCACTTCTGTTTATTGTTATTACTCTGCGATCCTATTTTTCTAACATATGGTTCTTCTATGCCTCAATGTATGGAACTGTTTGTGAGTTTAGCGAGAAAGGAGTATATATGGTTAAGTTATTGAAAATGAACTTTATCTATCTGCCATTTGAGAATATTTGTAAGTTCCATTTAAGACCATGTTGCATAATTCATACTATACCTAGGATGTCACTATCCTAGAAGTGAGACCTAAAAACTTAGGAGCCTAATGAACTCAAATGCAAACGCTGTCCATAATTACTTGAAAAACAATAAAACTTTGAGAAGTAGCACAGATGACTAGTCTCCTATAGGCTTTACAGACTATCTATACCCTCATGTTTTCTATTTTGGGAGACATGAGTAAAATCCTCTATCATAAGCTTTATGTGGTCTTTGTGAGCATAAACTGATGAATTTGCAGGTATTGAAGAATCTGACTTAATATGATATTACTTGTTGAGTGTTGTTGATCCAAAGTGTTGACATGAGAACACAACCCAGTCTCAATTCATTCATGGCACGAGGATGTGCCATACCTTTGGTCTGGGGGAGAGAGTCTCAATTTATATGGTCTTCATAATTATGAATTATTACTACTTGACGAAATCTTAAGTAATATGAAGATGCTTTGGTCTTCTCATAACATAACATTAATACAAAATTTATAAGTTCTAGTTTTTTATGTATTAATAAAGTTGGCTTAGTTTTGCTAAAGATTTCCTATAAACTATTGATGATCAAACTGAGTTTTTGAATAAATGAAAGACCACTTCCAATTCATTCATGGCATGCAGACGTGCCATACTTTTGGTCACTTTTAGTCTTGGGGAGTGTTGGGCCCTCGAATTGTCTTTTATAATGATATTATTTTCTCATCTTATCTACCATGATTTAATACATTTATGTTCAATGAAGTTATTATTTAGCTAGTTTTATTAATTAAATCTCATAAATGTAAGGTAAGTCCTAATATGTTATTTTTAATGTATTAAATGCAATATTGTGCAAATCATAAGATGTTCGGTACACCATCTGACCTTTCATTCAACCCTTTTTCCAAGTCCTAAGTTTCACACTGGTTTGATGGCATGTCTCAATATTAGGTTATTGGTTTGATCTATCCTTTCATTGATCCTATGAATATCTGCATATGCATAAACCATGAAGTAATAATGAGTTGATTCACTAATTCACATTTAAACAAATTTAAAAATGAAAGAAGATAAAACTATTTTAATTTCAGTTTAACAAAATTTGTTTTAAATTTGAAAATAATAACCAAAGTTATTTTAACCAAAATTGTTATTTTCATGACATGGTAATTCTTTAAAATATAACGAAAATCCAATCTTTATGCCACTAAAATTAAAGACATGAAACATGTTGCTTATGGAAATTTAGATTAGTTTTTATTTAAAAAACAAGCCACCTCATATTACTCCACTATGATTTAATTTAAAGTAACTTCATATTTGATATACGTTCCTTCTTTTTAATTGTTGTAGGTTAATATAATGTAAATGTTTTGTGCGGGATGTAAAAAATAAATTCGCCTAGATTCACGTGATGGAATGGAGCGCACAAAGGGAATTAAGATACTTCCAACCCAGAAAATAAAATGCAGCCACAGTTTGAAGCCGTCAAACCCGACCGACAATCAACTCATGCAACAACCCAGCAGAAATTCTGCTCAGAAACTGGATTTATTAACTAATTTCCGTTACAGGTCATCTGGATGCTCATTCAGATGCCCATTCGGACCTTCATCCATTTTCTGTCAAAAACATGTTTTAACAGATGACAAAATTTCGGGTTGGATCTGCGGGAAAACAGAGGCGAAATTGAAAATTCTGGCACATGGGTTTTGTGCAGAATAGACCCATTTAGGTCACCAATGGGGAATTTTACCAAAATTCAAAGCCATTTGGGAGCTGTTCGTGGTTATCTGAAACCAAAACTTCTAGAAAATGTGGTTGACCGTTTTCTAAATTTAGAAATTAGTTGTAACAGCTCAGGTTCTTGGGGATTCGGTTCTATCCACTCCCCAATGATTTTTTATGTATAAATAGAGCCCCAGAGGGCTAAGAAATTATGTAATTTTGGCTCTGCGTTTTTATAATGAGAATTATGCTATGTTCTTGGGTTAAACTCGTTTTTATGATCTGGTGATTGAGTAGTCTATGAAGATTTGGCCACTGCTACTTGGGAGGGCCCCTCAGCGGCAGTGGACTTCGTGGTGTTTTATATATGCTGTAAATGTCCAGCTAAGTTCATGTGTGTTCATCTTTTTCATTACTGCAAAAACGTTTTCCATATCAAATTGTGTGTCTTTGTTTTCTCTCATCGTGTAAGCTAAGTATTTATTTGTTTTCATCACTGTAGACAGTGTTCTATGTTAACTCAAATGTTTTTACTACTATCTCTTTGTATTATTGTTTAAATTCACGCTCTATTTTCTCATTTCATGCATCTATGTCATATGAGCTCATTGTACGTAACTAGGAAGAGATCTCTGCTTTGAATTTATGTTGTGTGATTGTGTTGAAATTCATAGTGTAGAATAGAGTTAGAAATCATATTTGCTTTTATGTAATTCAATTCATTGCTTGTAGATAGAAAGAGATCTTTGTTTTAGTATGATTATATTATTGCTCTTTGCATAGACTAGGGTTTGAAGCTAGTTTATCTTTCACGCATTTGAATTCTTATTTATTTGCACCTTGGATCCAAGAATTAGTTTTTATTGCTGTAGTTTTCATTAATTAGAAAAAATTGTATTTTCAACTGCATTTAGTTAATTTGCAATAGGAATTAGTTGTCAAGCTAAATGCAATTAAGTAGTTTCTTTTACATAGAACAATAAGTTTTAGTTTAGTTAAATAGACTTTCATTTCGAATGCTCATAGTTAGTTTTCTTTCATAGTAGAGCAAGCTTCGCTTTGCTCAAAACTAGTTTGCAATTTAAATTCGTATAACATAATTGTATTTTAATTCTCAAAATGTTAAGTCTTTGGTTTACTTAGATCATATAATAGATAGATTTTGAGTTGTTCAATAGTTGTAATTATTTTGTTGTTTATAAAAAGCAATTTTCTTTTGTTTTCATAGAACTTGCATCTTCAAAATTCATACGGCTGGCCATTCGTACCTATCTTTAGACTGTTTTTCAGCATTCTATTCACACCTTAATTCAAACTGTTTTTCAGCATTCCATTCGTACCTTCATTCAGACTATCTTTCAGCCTTCCATTCGTATTTAGACAGAATTTCCAATATTTTCCAGAATTTCGAGTATTACGTTTTTATGCAAAAATAATTAGTTAGGGCTTAGGTTAATTTTTCAATACTTTATCATGTTTTGTAGCTAGTTTGGGATTCGAATCCACCTTTAGCATTTCATATTTGGTTTCATATTAACACATAGATTAATTATTTATGTTATAAGTTTTAATAAAATCCACTTATACTTGGATTCCATTTTATAGTAGCTATAATTCAATCTATTTACATTTTAACTCTGTCTTACCAAGCAATAGGAAATGATTTTATGATTTTAATGCAAAAGTAAGTGTAGTTACTTCTTTTTTTTGTCTAAATAGTTCAATTACTTCCATGTCTGAAACATAGAGTAGTATGCATAAACCCAGCTTGTATTAAAGTCATTTAGCTTGTTTATTTTCATAGTTTGTAATATTTTTGTCATCCGGACTTTAATATTTTATGTTGTGTTTTTATGCTTAATTAGAGTTTAATTTATCAGGTTTGGGGATTGCATTATTTCCTATAGTTGGCTAGTACTTGCATATGTAGTTAGAACCTTGTTTTGAATTACATAGAGTTTTGTTTAAGCTTCATGTTAATTTTTAGTCCTTGTTCATCTCTTTAGCCTACCTTTAGCTTTCATTTCCAGCTTGTATTTGGATTTGCATTCAATACTTTACCTTTGTTTTTATAGCTTGTTAACTTCCCTAGAACTTGTTGATTCCACCTTTAGTTTAGATTAGTTCAAGCCTTCAATCTTGCGCATATAGTGTTTTCATCTCACAAGCTACCTTCCTAGGTTGACAATTAAGTGTTGAATTAGATAGCATATATTTTTTACCCAACAGCTACTGCGCAGAATATTTTGAGAGCAGGACTATAGTGGCCTACCATACATAAAGATTCAAAAGAATATTGCAAGAATTGTGTTGTCTGCCAAAGCACAGGAAATCTATCTCGTAGAGATGAGATTCCATTGATGCCACAATTGACATTGCAAGACTTTGATAAACGGGCTATTGAATTTGTGGGACCTATTAACCCACTCGTAAAAATAATTGGCTCAAGATACATTATTACAGCTATAGATTACCTAAACAGATGGGCAAAAGAAAAACCAGTTAAGGACTGTAGCGCAGTTACCGTCGTGCGGTTCATTTTTTAGAATATTTTGACAAGGTTTAGAGGTCCAAAGATTCTAATGAGTGATTAGGGAACCCATTTCTTGAATAAAACTATTGAAGCCCTCGCAGAAGAATTTCAGATATACTATCAAAAGAGTATACCATATCATCCACAAGCTAATGGCACTGTAGAATCCTTTAATAAAGTGTTAGAAAATGCATTAACCAAGGTATGCAATACAAATAGGGATTATTGGGATCTCATACTACCAACAGAATTGTGGGAATATAGAACAACTTGTAAAATTTTGACAGCCATACACCTTTCAAGTTAGTATATGGACAGGAAGCTGTCATGCCCATGGAATATATAGTACCAAGCTTCAGAATTGCATCATTTACAAATATGGTTGATGATGAGACAATGGATGAAAGACTACTACAGTTAATTGGATTGGAGGAAGACCGCTTCATTGCAGGATTTCACAATAAGGGCAGAAAGACAGAGAAAAAGTATGGCATGATAGACACATCAAGCACAAATTCTTCCAGGTAGGAGACCTTGTTCTCCTTTATGATAGAAAATTTATGAAATTTCTTGGAAAATTCAAAATGCATTGGTTAGGACCATACATTGTCAAGCATGTTACTAATGGTGGAGCAGTTCAGTTGGCCACATTACTTGCAAAAAAATTGCAAGGACTTGTTAATGGGAGTAGATTAAATCTTGACAGGGATGGCCCTAATCCTATAGGTATGATTTAAGCAACGCAAGAAAGTTTTAAGTGTCAAGTGTAGTTGAAATTGAACACTAAAACAGGGAAGAGAGTCTGCACACAACAGTTTTGATAGAATGCGAAGTTTACAAGATTTGAAGTTGTGCTGCAAAGCACACATAGCAAGTCAAGTTGCGAAGTTTAGTCAAAGTAATAGGGTAGTGTTGTGAAGTTACATCAATATAAGGAAATGTGAAGTGAACCTCACCACTCACTTAACCACCATCGGAGCTAGAGAAAACTAGTCATTATAGTTTTGTTCGGAAACTAACTGTTATATAGTACTTTGGGAAACCAGATTTTTCCGTGTTAAGGCATATTTGTCCGTTGAAGACACATTTAATGAAAAGAAAGGAATAAGATCTAAGCAATATTTGGCCAACGGACATAGCATTTAATGTTAACTTATCTATTTTTTGGGTACATCTTAGTGAAGCTGTGGCTATAAATAGTAAAGACCGCATAGTTACCGATTTTACCGTGACTTTTAATTTTTATTACGAGTAATTTCAGAGTTTTTACTAGTTGAGAATAGATCATTATGATAGTTTATGTCTAAGAAAGAAAGCCTACAGGATTTATTAAGATAATTCCATTAGTTTGGTTTGGAAGGAATTATGAAGACCCCTATGAAGAAAACAACTCCAGAGAAGGGTGGGACTTCTAGACCCTCGTCATGGCATGTGACAGAGCAGAAACAGAAGGATAAACATAAAGCTACAAAACCAGAGAGATCGAAGACCACAGCAACTACACAGGAGTTTCCTCTAGAGCACCCTCATTAGAGGTCGATTATGCTAATACCCGAGTACATCCCTCCGCGAAGAGATGATGCTCCGGTGGTCATACTAAAAAAGAAGCCACAATATGATATCCCGATGCCGCTGATGTCATCTCACGTTCAGGAGAAGGAGAATTTGCTAGGAAATATTCCAGAATGCAAGTTCGCATAGCATGATTTGCTGCACGAAAAAAAGTAACCATAGTTTTAGCCAATCAATATATGTGCAGACATTGTGATGACACCACCAAGAAAACAACAATTCAAGCGCAAGACTGGATTGCGTCGTTGCAATCCTTAGGATTGTTGAATCTGCTGCGAATTCCCCATTTTGACCGAAGTCCAAATCTCACCGCAGTTGTGCGGAAATTTCTGTCATGCTGTCACCAAGGTTACTTGTGGTTAGACCAAAATATTGATATCAACATTGACCTTATCTACATTACACACTTAAGCAAACAAGGCACTGACATTGCAATTGAATTCATAGGAAAGAATAAAGATAAAGGACTTGCAAGGAGGATGAAAAGAGAATTCGGCTTGGTAAAAGGAACCCATGGCTATCAAGCAAATCATATTAAGCATGTTTCCATGAGTTTCATGGTTCAGTTACTCGTAAGAAAAGTACTAAGGAAATGCAGACCGACATAAGTGTCGGCCACTACGATCTCCTTAGATTCTAAGGCTAAGGATGGATTAAAATTCAATTGCGCGAGTTACCTTTTGAATGTATTATTAGATGATGTAGAGGATGCGCAAGACAACGAATAACATTTCCATTATAGATGGAAGATAGTTTTGATCGCATTCGTGGGATGAAAAGAGCCAAAATATCAACAAAATGTACCAGTGTTTGTTGGAGATTGCAGTCGACCAAGATTTGTGAACATGTGGAGCAATTCGAAGCCAAACATACAAAGACTAAATAATGTGCATTTTTACACATTTTATGAGTATTTATGCGAAGTAATCAGGCGTACTTTGTGCATTCCGAAGGAAATAACGATAGCATACATCCGAAATATGAGATTTAAGGTGGGCCTTCACTTTATCTTCATACATCCTAGAGAACCAAATAATCCAGAATGGTATGAGGGTCAATATCAGCTGGATGCGCAGAAGATTGACCTCATCATTGAAGATTGGCCGCTCGAATGGAAAATCAATGCACCAGAGACATTGATCACAATGTATGAGGAAAGCATCAATGAAACAGACAACCCAGATAAGGATCAAGAACAATAATAGCATCAGACTGGAGACCTGCCAGAAGGAGATAAGACGAAGAATCCTGACACAGATTTTCCAGAAGGACCGAAAAGGAAGAAGCATATAGCAAGTAAGACTCCTCTCGATGCACAGTTGCATGATGATTACTATGAATGCATCGCATCCAGAGTCCACGATCATATTGAAGAGACACTCGAACTAAATGACATTCGGCAAGAGCAACTCCAAGAAAGCATGATAGAGAGTATCGTAGAACTAAAAAGAATGGTAGAAAGGGTAGATCAAGTCCAGAGAGACTTAATAAGGGAATCAGACTCCGAAGACAAATCAGAGGAGTCAAGTCAAAGAAAAATAAAAGTGCCTCCACCCACAATGCAACCTCGATTAGTCCGCATAGAGCCAAAGAATGTAATATTCCCGTATGATGAAATCACTAAAGGTGTGAAGCAGCTCGCACATTTGGATATCAATGTGGGAATGTTTCCCATTGAAGCAATACATGACCTATACCTGCAAGTGGTAGGATAAATCAAGGACAAAGATATAATTTCCTACAACCAGCATCTCAAGTTAGAATAAAGTTATAAAGAGTTGAGGATTGAATGTAGAGCGAAGACTAATGAGCTAGCAAATGCTCATGAGAAGCAGAAAAAGCTGAAGAAGGTTGTAGCAGAATTTTGTGCAAATATCCCAGATTGCGAAGAAGAACTGGAAGTAGAAGCAACCATTATTAAAATTGGTGATGCAGTAGAAAATCTCAAAGCACAAATGGAAGATATGGAGATTGGTTATAAATAAAATATTGCTGACTTAGAGTCAAAGAAACAACCTGGTACTCCGCCAGAAGTGAAAGAAACAAGCGTTGAAGAATTGAAGACTTCGACTGAGAACATCTCCGCAGAAGTTGCAAGGTGTCAAGACTTGCTCGAAGAAGTGACTAAGTCATGGGATACACTACAAGAAGACCCATACTTACAAAAAATTCATGAAGTCTAAGCGAAGTAGAAGGACCTCGACACAATGAACGCGGCTATGAAAGATTTTCCTCCAAGGAAAAGAATACAGAAGTTCACAGAGACAAAGGAACTTCAGAAAGAGTTGAAGGCATTAAGAGCAAAGGAATCTGAAACTTCAGCGAAGTTGCAACCTATGCAAGAAGAGGCATTGGCACTCTCTGAGGAGATAAAGGCGAAGCTGCAAAAGATTTCGAACAATAGAGAGCATAGTAAAGTACCAAATGCAAGAACCTATCTCCATGATGTTGCTCAACACAATGAAAGAATTTGAGCAAGAGACTAAGGAGGTTGTTGCGAAGCTAAGCGCAACATACCAAGCAATTGTAGCGAAGATGAGCACCCCAAGTGTTGCGAAGCCAAAGAAGCCCGGTGTAAGTGGCTCAGGGACGAGCCACAAGTAAGTGTTAGGAGCCTGTTGAATGCAACCCAAGTTAAGCAATTTTTGGAAACAAAGTTGTTGGGTCATGGATTTGTCCATATTTTCATCACCTCACGGATTTGTCCATATTTTCATCACCTTTCGACATATATTTCATCCCGCTTCTTCCTATTATCACTCATTTATCATTCCATTTTCCATCCACTTGCTGTAATTGCTCGAGAAATTCCATATTAATCTTATTGATGCTTTAGTGGTTAATCATGATTATTTTCCTTTATTTTTGATGAATTGAAGACTCTTATGCATAATTTTACTGATGATGGTTTATGGAGTGATTGTTCATATTAGCAGTTGTATGAGCGATGGTTCAAGCCTCCAAAGTTGGCATGCTAGCACACGTACACATGGAGATTCAAAACATGTTTTCATTCCTAGGATTGATTATGTGCATTTGTGACTTCAATTTGTGCTCAAGTCCAACTTGGCAGCCTCCAACTCATACTCAAGCAGTTCCAACCAGAAACGCGTGTCAGATAAGAACACAGTGATTCGCATCTCGATTTGAGGGCAGCTGGAGACGAATTTCGAAAATCGGAGACATGGGTTTTGTGCGCAACGGCCTCATTTATGTGACTCATGAAAAAATCTCCAAACAAAGATATGGTTTGATCTATACAACTGATTCTCTGAACGTGAAATTCTCAGATGTACTGTTGCGACCGGTTTCAAAGTTATTAGCAGTTACGGCTATGTTCGAGTTGTTACAGATCACAAGTTGGGTTTCAGTTTCTCATTCTCCTAATAGCATTTTATGTATAAATATGTAATCATTCTAATGTATTGGAGGGGGGAGAGAGAAAGCAATGTTATGTTGTAGGATTTGATCCAGAACTCTGATGTAATGATTTCATTCTGATAATACATGTTGCCAATTTCATAATCTAGAGTTGTAGACTTTCATTGTGGAGTTCCATCTCTGCTCAATGGAGGAAGGGCCCTCTTCCCTGAGCAGATGCTGGTAGTGTTGATTATTATTGTGTAGATTTGTCTCTTATTTAGTTCATTCTTTTATTCATTAGATTTAGTTCATGCTTTCATTTCATTAGATTTATCATAGTTGTTGCTTTCATTCATTAGAATTATCATAGTTGTTTTCATGTTAATTTCTTTTCATAGATCGTTGGCCAACATAGCACTTCTTTTAGATTCATTCAATTAGATTTTGATTCATAAGAGTTTATTTTGTTCTAGGTTAGATTTACAGTTTGGTTTTATGAATTAGATTAGGGTTTGATTTACTTTCAAGAAGGTGTGATCTAGTTTATAGAGTTTTGATTTCATACCAATAAATAAACAGTGTCAGGTAGAAATTTTGCTTGCATAGATCTTGCACGATAGCTTTGAAATAAAAGACTTCCTCGGGTTGATAATTTATGTTTGGGAGTTTTAGCTGTTTAATTAATTAGACAATTAATCCGACCAACAAAAGTACAGTTAGGCGAGGCCTGACGTTGACCATTTTTAAAGATAAGCGACTTCACAATTCCCAGGAAGAGGGTATCGAGCGAAGTACAGTGGACAAGAAAGGAACCTATTTCCTTAGTAAAGATGAAGTACTAAGGACAGCCAGAAGTGGTTGAATCAGTTAAAGAACAAGTGGGGACTTCACTACTACATGAGAAAAAAGTAAAGAAGTGGAATGGTGTAAAGGACGCACCACTGCAGTGTCAGATCCACGTGGTCAGAAACGTGCCTGTAAGAGAAGCGTCAGATTCAGAAGAAGCGGCGCAGAATGGACAACGAAGTTAAAACTAAGTGTCGTCTATAGAGAACCATGGGTTTAAGGGTACTATGGGGGTTGGCCCATAGTTATTGTAATATGTGGCATTCGGGAAGATCTATATATATGATCATTTTGTATAAGGAAGGGTTGGTTGGGTTAGATGTTATCGGGTATTTGGTTGGTTAGAACTAGAGAGATCTAAGAGAGAACATACTCTACAGCTGAGCGTAGAGATATGATTGTAGAGAATATTTTGCAGCTGAGTGCACAGACTGGAACTGTTACTCTTCCAAGTAATATAAGAATAGTTTTTGTGTAGCTCCTGCTTGGGGGTGAACCATGTCAATCTGTGTGTTTTGTAGGAGTTTATGGCATGTTTTGATTTCATGTTATTGTATGTTTATGTGTTTACTTTCATATGTATGTGAATGGGAATCATATGTTAAGTAACAGAACACATGTGTACCAATATTGTGAAGTAATACTATGTATGATGAATGTGTAGTTAACCAGTACAGATAACAACGATTCAGCGTAGTTCTGTAGGTTTGTTGGTAACTGTGAAGTGCAAAGTCATCTATTTATATGGTCACGTTAAGTATATGTTAAGAACGGGGCATGCTGTGAGGTTGCATACAAAATTCACGCATCACCATGGTTATAGAAACCTGATTCTGTAACCCCCCATACTTCGATTTGGGTGAGATGCCAATCTGTTTACAGGTTGATGCCGAAAGGGCCAGTGAAAGGGTTTTTGTTGTGTCTACAATAACTTCTTCGAACCCGATTTAGCCCAGGCATACCAACATGAACTATGCAATATCATATATGCAAAATGCCATCCATCTAGCTATAAACGTATTCATATTCATGGTCTTGGAAAGTTGAAATGTATGAGCCACTCTATAGGTGGTGGTAATCCTAGACATGGTTAATGGAATTCAAATTTGTGTTCTTGAGAAATTGTGAGTTATTTAAATCATCTGTGGTACTATGCTTAGGTGGAAGTTGTCCGAGAGCAATTTTTCATTTGTACCAGAGATATTGGTGTCATATTCTCCCCCCACAGGTCCGCTATCTTTTCAAATTCACTTGTTTTATGTAATCTATTTTATTATCATTATGTGTTTGTCACAGACTGGGATCAGTTTCATCTACAGACAGATGTAGTGAACATGAGCATTCATCATCAACCATAGACCTAGTAGTGAATAGAACAAACTCTGCATGGAGTTATGAATTAGCTTGGGATCGTAAATATTCATATCCACTTTCATTGATTTATGTACTCCCGTGGATGATGCTTCAATATATATGTAAGGTTTTTCCTTTCTCTCTACCTCTCTTGTGTTGGTTGTCGAGCCTGATCTTCCTCATTCATAGATGTCGTATTTTCAGCCGTGTTTGTACCCCATTTTTATATGTTTTGCAGGTGGATTGTACACTCATCCCAGCAAGGGGTATGGGGGGACATTTCCCCCGACGGGGTCCATGGGCGAGTGGTCCCACGGCGAGGGTTTAGGGGTAGCTCCCCCGAGAAAGGGGGTTTAGGGGCAAAGCCCCCAAAAGAAATTTTTGGGTTGTTTGTTGACCAACAATATACGGGCCGAGGCCCATTGTATTGGGTAGCGCATAGTATTTTTCCATGGTAATTCTCCTTTAAAAAGAAGACATTGTAATATGGCTGTGTAATGTATTATATCATTGTAAAGATCTCTGTGATTATGTAATATAGGCTGAGAGAGAGTGAAGAGGAAGTTGCACCAGATATGTTGCAAGTTGTATCCCTTCATTTTTTCGGATGGTATAATAATAAAAGGACTGGCAATTTCTCCATGGACGTAGCCCAGATTGGATGATTGCATTTTATTTATTGTTATTGCTCTGCGATTTTGTTTTTCTAACATATTAAACTAACCATTTCTAAATAAAGAAAATTATAAATGTTTCAGTATGAGTTTTTTTTAATTAAATTATGATTTAATTGATCTTAGAATTCCTTTCATTTTAACATATCATCATTATATTATTATTTATGTGAATTATTGGATTTTGTTTTGTTATGTTATATGATTTTGAACACAATGTTCATGGACCATTAACACCTAAAAACTTGATATATTTTGAAATTTCACAAATGAGTGATATACCGAGATTTGTTTGATGATTAAAGTTAGTTCTAAAACGAAACTATGTAATAATTGGTCTGGTCTACCTCTTTGATGAGGTTTATCTCAATTTACTCTTCATGTAATTAGCATCTCCCAAACACCTAATATTGGCATGCATTAATGCATTAATTTCCATTTGCTTTATTTATTTTTGTTATATAAAACTCAAGTATACATCAAATCCATGTGAAACTCTTTTAATAGTTTTTATTTTTAAACGTATAACTCTTAAGGAATATTCAAAATAAGATTGGGTACCAAGTTACATACTAGGGCACTCAGTTAGTACTCATAATTTGCCATAGTTTTATTAGTAATCATTAATCATAATTTATTAAGATCCTTAAAATCATCATTTTAGGTAGCCTCACTCTCACTCACATAGTCACACATACATATGGTAGAAAAGCATTCACTAATTGCAATTGTAATAATTGTTTTAGGTAGGTCTACTCATTGTTTTAGGTTCTCAATAATCATTTCTATAATTTGTACTTGTGGTTTTCTTGTTTATTTTCGGGGTTGCAAAATTTCAAATTTAAGGATATTGAGATGCAAATATAATTTGAGTATGCATATGGAGATTTTCAGGTGCTAACGATGCCATCCAGCCAAGAGTGCTCTTTATGTATGGGGATACAATGATAGTGGCCATACAACTTAGGTTTCTAGGTGGCACTACTTACATATTCCATGGAATCTTGCTCCTAATTTGTTAGAGGAAAAGGGCGTTCAGAATCTTCAATTGGTTGATATTGCATGTGACCGTGATCATACAACAATTGTGGCCTTTAATGAATCGTTATTCACTTGGGGTTGGTTTTCTTGTCTTATTATAGTTTAAAACTTTAATTTTAAGGGTGCCCATTGTAGTATCATATATAAATATTCAACTTTCTAGTGTAGACCACTCAATTTGCTATATTACACATTTCACATATATGTTTGCAAGTTAAAATAATCATAAATCTTGTGAATGGGATTTTTGTATCAAGTGACATAAATGAGATTACGTTAGCTTTGCAAACCTAGTCACTATAAAAAAATTCTAAGTACTATGATAGCTCTTTCTCATTCAACTAGACATTGGGAAGTCTACCATTATGTAAGCAGATTCATTATTAAAGATGCATTACATGGAAGCCTAATTGTTAAAGTGAACTTTACTCTCTTGCAAATTTGCAATTGAGAGTTGTCTTAATGAACTTTGTACTAATGATATGGATAATTCTTGTTTCACCTAAATTTCTTATCAGATTGGAATCCACATGCCTTTAGCTACTGCCTATCAAGTATGACATCTGGACATCTAGATGCAACATGCATAATTTAGCAAATGCAAACATGGTAAATGAAATTAACTTATCCTTATATTTTGGGTATTTTGGCCGTTCACTAACTTTATACATTAATAAAATTATTTATCTTATCTACTAACCATTAGAACCTATAGCTTCCCGGTATACTTGATTGTGTAAATGGTAAAGCTTGTAATTATTGGAAGCTTATTTTGGTGAAACAATATATCTTTCAACATACAACTGAAATTAATTATTGAGCTCTTTCATTTAGGTCGAGACTAAATTGCCCTACAACACTTGGTGTTGTAATTGTTAATTTTAACATTTTTACCAGCAATTTAATCGTGATGCCTTTTTAAGTTTTTTCTTATTCACTACCTAAGAAGGACTATACTTTTCATTTTGAAGTGAAAGTTTTTTTATTTATATTAGTTAGCTTAAAATGATCATGTATCATGTATAGTTTTACAAAAATAAAATTTAATTTAAATATTTGAAAAAATAAAACATTTTTCATAATGTTTAAAATTTGTTGAAGCTTTTATATGATTCGTTGACAAGGACAGAGAAGAGACGTAATTCCTTACATTGTCGGCCTCAATTGTCAGAAATTAAAATGATTTTAAAAACAATTAAAAAATTAAAACCCTAAAGAATTGCCACATCTCTGTGCATATTCATACCCAACGAGCTTTAGAATGCGGAACCATGTGACATGAGCCGTGAACAATTAATGATTGTATCTTCCGATTCAAACTATGAATATTAATAATGATTGTTAATATTTAGAGAGGTAGAAAATATTGTTAATATCATAAATTAAATATTAATATTCATTATTTTGATGTCCCTTTCTTAAGTTTTTGTTTTTTTCTATATTATCGACCATAGAACATCTTCAGTAGGAAACATTTATGCTTATTTGATGGTTAAACGGTATATATCATAAATTAAATACTAACATATATTATTTATGATGAATTTAATTGTGATGTTAACTCTTTGAGTTTATTTTAAATTGTTGATTTTATTTTCCTTCCGAATCATGTTTATTATATAGTTAGATTGAATCTATCATAAATTAAATATTAAATGTTATTATTATTGTTAATAAAATAATTTATTATTATTATTATTATTAAGAAAAATGATGAATATTATTATATTACATAAATGATAAAACTTAAATTAAACAAGCTTAATATTACAAGTAATAATAATTAGTAGCTTGGGTGGTTGGGAGGAATAATTGTTACCCTCCTCATCCAAGTTCATTTTTTGTAAGTGACATGATGCTCTTGTTGAGCTCCTATGTAATTAATGAGTGCCAAGTGGATTATGTAATTATGGCCATACCTTGATTCTTCATAACAACAGGTGTTAACATATTTCCTGGTGGATGTAACCCTTCGGTCAACTACCAATGGAAAAAAAATTAGCAACAAAAAATGAATTTAATATTTAAACTTTATTGAAAACCAATGTGATAAAAAACGAATATTGTAAAAATTGAATACATAATACATGAGAAATTATTAACTATGATTTTGATGAATCTTGTGGAATCTCAATAGATTAAATATACAAAAGATCAAGGGTACAAAATGCTACAATCCTTTATTTTATCGTTATTAAACCTCAACTAGATTCCCTCCACCTTTAACTAGGTTTGCAAATGCATTGTTGGTCTCCAACAAATCTATACAAACAATTTTATTCTTCAATCTTTTCCTAGGAATTCGATTGCAAATTTAAAACTAATAGTTGAAGTCTCTGGAATCATGAAGACATCTCAGTCCTCTAGTTTATTTACATGGGGGAATCTTCGTCCTATGGTTTATTTACATAGAGACAAGGTTGAAGTTGTATCTATTATTTCTCTGAGATGATTTTGATGCCAATGTGTTTGAGTGTGTATTTTTTCCACAGAAAAAACCCAAAAAATTTATTTCAACTGACCGAACAGTCCAACATACTACAAGTTGATACAGCAGCACCACAAATCCAAACCACAACAAGAATGTTGTTTCTGGTCATCTCTATTATAACAGAGGAAAATGCCCTTCGAAAGGGATTCAAAACAGTGCCGAAGGAACATTACTTCAAGTGCACAAATAAGCACTCTTAAAACCCAGCTGAAATCAAAACCACACAATGAATGATGTGACTAGCCAAACGGACTGGAGTCACGAGAGCCACAAAATCTTCCAGAATGGGGATAGGAAAACAGCAGGTGGCACTTAAACTGAAACACTGCCACCCTGTGCTATGCCTTGATTCTGCATCTGCAAATACAGAGAAAAACCTCTACACCATAGTCGGAAGCCACTGCCTCAAGAGAACCACCAACCATTACCACTGCCAATGAAAACCATTGTCGCTAGAGGACACATCCTACTGAAAAAATGTAGCAGAGTCAGAATAGCATACCGCCACATCATCCGGGAGCTACCACTGCAGGAGACACAATGCCTCCGCAAGAACCACATCATGTCATAGTTGTCGTTGTTGCGTCCACTGGAACCACAAGAACACTATAGAGAAGGGAATATGGGATCCGAAGAAGGATGGAAGTGATGACTAGGGTAGAAACCCTAGCCACCTAAAAATGTTCACTCGCGTTTTCAATCAAATTCCTTATTTGCAAAAGGGTGTCTTCATTATTATCAAAAATAGATTAATGAGAATATCGAGGAAAAGTATGTACCTTCATCACATCCACAAATGTTGATTATGGTTTATTTACATAGGGGAAAGTGTAATGTCCCCATTCAAATAAATTCATAGCAAGGAAATTCCATCAATCCTACTAGTTCCCTAGGTTGGATGGAGACATGAGGATTTGCAATAAGGGAGCTAATAAATGGTGTTTGGACATTAGAATGGAATAAATATTTAATAAAGGAGATAAATAAATAAATACAAGAGAAAATCAAAGTGGCAATGGTTCATGAAGACACATGGAGGTTGTGGGGCCCACACAAGTTAGAAATTGTGTGCCACGTGGCATCCTTCTCTTGTAAATTCAAATCGATGGGAATAATAAGGTTCTTGGGAGGAGTTGGAAGGATCATACACCTGGAAATATGCATCATAGGTCGAATTGGGATTGAAATGTAACTCCTATAGAAAAGAAAGAGTCAAATGAGGAGTTATTGAACACTTGGACTAGATTCCCTAACCTATATGACAACAATGATGAAGATGCTATGACACCTATGAAAAATTGCAGACCTGATTGTTGACATCTGACCATTATGACATGTCAGGCCTAAAAATAGCAGCCAAGAGAGAGCTCATTGGAGTCAAAGAATATCAAAGGATTCCTACTCGAATTGGTGGAAGGTGGAAGGCTAGGAAGGGGAGGACACATGGCAAATCATGAACCGCACCCTAATTCGAATTGGATTGCAATATTTGGATGGATTTGGAACCTTAGAAGGCTAAGGATGTTTATAAAATACAAGGATCAACCAAGAGAAGGGATTTTGATAATTTTTAGAATTTGCATTTGTGAAGAGAGCTAGTGGAATACTAGTCTACTTGCCTTAGCCAAGTTCGAGGGTGAAAGCTTCCCATCCTAGTTGGTGTGTGTAAAGGCCATCCAGACCTTTCATGGGATATTTAATGGAGTGTTTATTTGCAGGTGTAAGCTATAGGATAGCGTTTGGTTTGGTGAGCTATTGTACTCTTTGGGGGAGCTTCTAATGCCCCATTTCTTGTAATAAGATGCATGTAATTTTTTATTCACTTTCATAACTCTATTAGGTCGATATTCCGAGTGAATATATGTAAAACTGATCATTAATGAGCAAACAGTGACCATTCCCCACTATATTGATGTATACCAATGAAATGTTGATGAATTCGAATGGAAGAGTGTTTAATTGATGTATTTATGATGAATGGACTGTTATTAATGATTTTCAAAAGTTCCATGTTCATTACTTAAGCTTTTGGAGTCATCTTTCTCATTTTTATATCATTTGGAGAGGATTTAATGCCATTTCCCCCAAGGTCGAAACTAGTATTTTGTTTATGATTTTGAGAGTGTTGTAGCAGACCAAATTAATTGAATGGAGATGTATTTGAGACCCTATTTATTTCATATTTATTTCCCCTACCTCTTTTCATAAATTTGAGAGGGTTCAGTACCATTTGGAGAGCCGACTTCAGCCCTTACCCTAGGGGAATTTAAACCTCAAATTGCTAGTAAAGTTCCATACATTGAAAATAATATTAAAAGGGTTTTCAGAAGTATTTTGATGGTCCTAAATCATCCCTAAACATCATAATCAATTCCTAATATAATTCATACACCTTCTCTGAATATTTGGGATCATTCGGAGCAATTTGAAGACCTAGACCTCAAAACTAGTCAAAGGTTGAACTAGGGAAAAAAGTTGAAAATTTCAGTATTTTAATCAAAATAAAAAAAGGGACATTACAAGTGGTATCAGAGCATGATATTTGAACCTGATGTGGTTAACTATTCATGAATACAAGGATTCAAACAAATAATCCACCCCCCTTAGAACCTGAAATTGAAGGTGTTGTTGTTGAAGAGGAAGAAGTATGAGAAGAAGAAGATCTTGTTGAAACTATGACTAAGGGACTCTCTGATGATAAGGAGGAATATATTAAACTCATAAAACCCTTGTTTCAAGACATGAACAATAGCATGTCCCAACAGCTTATGAAAGGATTGAATTAATGGCTAGCCAACTTGGAAGCAAAACAGTAATAGGAGGCAGCAATAGTTCACATTCAGAAGGAAAGAAGACAATGGGTGAGCATATTTTTTCAAGCACACGACCCCATAATAGACCTAATAAATTCCAGAGCACACCAAGGCCTACTGCACCTAAATTTCTTTTGCCCAAAGAAGAGCCTAACACCCAATTTGATATGAATGAAGTGGTAAAAGAATGAGAAAAGTTGGGTGAGGATTATAAAATGACTCTACCATGTAATATCCCGATTTTGACCCTATTGCATTAAAATTGTAAATGATGTAAATATCGTTATTAAATCATGGTGAGGAGCTCAAGGCTAAGGCCCCACCATCGATTTATCGTTTAATGTATAGACAATTAAAAATCGGTGCATATGGTTCTTGTGCTAGCCATGCACAATAGAAATTACGACATCATGTAAATATGAATTTTAATGAAATACCCATAACTAGCTATGTAATGCAACAAAGAGATGGGGGCATGATTTTTATAAGGAATAGGGAGGGAAATTATCCAAACCCTTGAGCCAATAGTGTTAAGCCAAATGTCATTGAGAGAGCCCATAAACCCTCAACTACCCATTTTGACTTATGCACCCAATCATTTAATTCTTCAAAGAGTTGGTTGAGGTAGTTAATGCCTTGGGAATGGAGAGGTATGGAAGCCAATTTCGTGTATGGGAAAGCCATCAATATGGGAAAATGTATTTTGTTTCTTGGGCAAGAAAACACCCACGAAAATGTGCCCAAATCCATTCTTCACCCATGGTCTTTTCTCTCTCACGCATTATGATCTAGCTGTGGCTTTCTCCTTCACGTTTTCCATCATTTTCCTGCATTTTTCATAGTTGGGAACTCATTTTTGTATTGCACAATGACTGGGAGGAAGGGAGTCACGATTTGGGGGTTTATGGAGGCAGTTTATGTCCCTTGAATGCCCATAAACGTTTTTTGAAAACGATTCTGCTCTCCCAGGGTTGATTTCCCATCTGCCATTACGTTTTTGGATGCCCACGCTTTTACTGAAAGTAATGGAAACCGATTTTGGGTATCCCACTGTCAAAACGTTTCTCTTCATGCCCAACATTTGTGATTTTGTTTTTATTTGAATCGCTATTTTGGTTTGAACTTGTGAGAAATAAATTAGGAGTGGAAGTGGACTAGAATTGGCTTGATAAGCCTAGTGAGGAAAGTAACCTCTCAAGAATATCAAAAGGGTTGGTTGCTCTTCTATACACACCTTGAATAGTACTGGATTGAAAGGTATGGCCTGAGGGACTGTGTAGTAGTGAAGGGAATACTTCCTTGTGTCGGTTGTGTAGGAATTGTGTGGAAGCAAGCTGGATAGATCTTGTAGAGGTATCCATAGCTCTGTGGTTGAGCTCACTAGCTTAGAAATTCTTGCTTTCCATTTCATTAGCAGCCTAATAAACCCAACTATAGATTGGCTTGGCTGATTTTGGTGTATATTTGGTTATGTGTGAGTCTGTTGTTCCCTTTTTCCTTGTAGAAATCATGCTCAGCTCGGGGGTGGCTATTGTGTTGAGAGATCGATGAGCACAATTGGCCTATGGTTGGGTGGAACGTTGCAACGGCATAGCTAGTTTCTCAGGACTACTTTGTTTTAAGATAAGTACTCTCTTGTGTTAATTCTGTAATGTATTTATTTGATGAATACCATGAATGTCTTGAATGTATGCTAGATGTGTAATAGAATTTAATTCCACTGTGTTTCTTGCATATATATATACATCTGCATATGTCTTTTTATATTCCAATGAATTTTGTTAATAATCATGCGGCTAGATGCCCAGCCTTGGAGTCATGTTCTTTCCATTGCAATAGATCGATGGGAGGGGACGTAACATACCATTTGACCAATACTTTACTGTCTCAAACAAACTCAAGAAGAGGGAGGTTAATAGGGATCTATTCCAAAACAAAGAATTAAATTGTGCTATTGGTAAAATGCCACTTCCTACTTTTGAAGGTTCCTCTCAAAGTTTTTCTAACACTTGGGTGCAAAAACTAGATGTGTATTTTTAGTTGAATCCAATGGTGGAATATGATGTCTTAAAAATGGCAATTTTGCATCTAGAAGGAGATGCCAATGAATGGTGGTTCCATGGTTTGAAAAAATTGGGACATGATCAGGTTACTACCTATGGAGAATTTGTTGATAGGGTATTAGAGAGATTTGAGCAAAAGGACCCACAATTACCTTTCAAAGAACTAGCCCAATTGAAGCAAGTGGGAACCCCTGTTGATTATATGTTGGAATTTCAAAAATTATCAGCCAAGGTGGATGATGTATCTATGGGAAGGTTAGTATTGCTATTCACTGAAGGTTTGGCTGAACGCTTAAAAGTTTTATTGAAATCCCACAAACCAACTACATTAAAGGATGTTATGAGCTTGAGTAGAGACCTCCAAAATGTGCTTCCTAGAACAAGGTCTCCTCCCAAGCCTAACTTCAGATTTGAAAAGAAGCCTTGGCAAAGAGATACATTTGAAAAGAAGCCTTGGCAAAAGGATGCATTTGAAAAGAATAAGAAAGAGGGACTAAATAGAGAAGAACTTAGAAGAAAAAAATTGTGCTACACATGCTTTCAACCATGGGCACCAGAGCACAAATGTACTAAGGGGAAGCTCAATACATTGAAGTATTTTATGATAATGATGAGTATGAAGGGGGTATGGATGAAGAAGGAAATATTTCAGATCAAGAAGAGGGATATGATACAACAGAAGAAGAGAAACAAGAATAAAATCATCCCTCACCTGACAAAGTAACAATGACAGTACTTTCAGCAGTGCCTCGTTATCACACTATTTGATGCAAGGGTGTGGTACTAGGACAAAGGACCTCAGTTTTGGTAGATGGAGGATCCACACATAACTTCATTGGTGTAGACATGGTGGAGAGAAGGAAGATGCCTACTGAACCATTTGATGGCTTCACAGTTGTCATTCCAGGTCACAATACAATGGAGTGCAAAACATGGGTTCCAAAGCTGCAAATCACCATAGGTAACTATACTTTTTATGATATATTTTATGTGGTTGATGTTGCTGATACTAATGTGGTTTTGGGAGTGCAATGGATGTACTCTATAGTGGAGCATACAATAAACTATCAATTCCTAAAATGAAATTCCAAGATTCAAAGGAATACTAAGGGTTGTGAGAGGGCAGCACACCTAATCGAATTAAGTGGTGACTTCACATAGTATGAGGTCTATATTGAGGGATGGAGATATTGAATGGGCTATTGAATGTCACATAGCCTCCCCAAGTCAAACATAAAGGTTGTTGAACACCTAAAGGAGATAGAGAAACTCTTACCAAAATATGAAAATTGTTTTAGAGATCTTCCACATGGTAAACCACCTAATAGGGGGGTTGAGCACAACATTGTTTTGGAGGAGGGTACTTCACCCATCCAAATACTACCCTATATAAATCCAAATAAATTCAGAGATGAAATTGAAAATTCCATCCAAGAACTTTTGAAGTTGGGACTCATTAAACCAAGCTCTAGCCCTTATGCTTCTTCAATAGTGTTGGTGAAGAAAAAAGATGGAACCTTGAGGATGTGCATAGACTTTAGAGCTTTGAACAAGAAGACAATCAAGAATAGGTATCATATTCCTAGAATTGATGAGCTCATGGATGAGCTATTTCGGGAAAAATATTTCTCTAAAATTGATCTTAGATCAGGTTACCATCAAATTCGAATGAAGGAAGAAGATGTGCAAAAGACTGCTTTTAGATGCCATTATGGCCACTTTGAGTTTCTTGTTATGCCTTTCAGATTAACTAATGCTCCATCCATATTCCAAGCAGCTCATAAAATTTGTTTTGGTCTTCTTTGATGAGATTCTCATTTACATCAAAACTTGGAAAGAGCATTTGCATCATTTAGAGGTTGTGCTGAAAATTTTCCATGAATAGTCCTTGTTTGCTAAGCTGTCTAAATGTGAATTTGGGATGAAGGAACTCTTGTATATTGGGTACATTATTGGACAAGAAGGAGTGAAAGTGCACATGGAAAAGATAAGGGCCATCACCAAAAAACATCACAGAATTAAGAGGATTCATTGGAATATGCACCTATTATAGGAAGTTTGTGAAAGGGTTCTCCAAATGGACTTCTCCACTCATTGATTTGACAAAGAAAGATTCTTTCAAGTGGGATGAGGAGGGTGAAAAGGTCTTCCAAAAAATGAAATAGGTAATGACTAGTTTTCCAATACTTGCATTACCTAATTTTACTAAACCTTTTGTTTTGGAATGTGATGCTTCAGGTGAAGGGATAGGGGTTTTCCTAAAGCAAGGCCAACACCCTATAGACTTTGAGAGCAGAATGTTGCAGCCACATGAAAAGATTTACTCTATTTATGAAAAAGAAATGTTGGTGTTAACACCCAAAAAGTGCTCACTACCTCATCTACCACATTATATGGCTCATTTGTCCATTTTCCTACCATATTTCCCTTAAAATCCCAAAAAATCCCATTAAAAAGCCTCCAAAAGGCCTAAAATGCCTCCAAAAGGCCACAAAACCCTCAAAATAGCCTAAAAAAGGCTAAAAAACCCCTTTTTCCTCCAAAAATATCCAAAATTCCTCAAAAATAGCAAAAATCCCCTAAAAAGGGAATAAAAAATATATAATAATGAGGAAAAAGAGGAAAAAACCCTATACAGCTGCCCTAGACCATGTGTTTCCCAAAACTATGGGTCAGCACTCCACCACCAAAAAACTATAAATAGGTGATGGAGATCCCTTATTCGACATCCACAATCAAGTATACCCTTACTCTGCCAAAATCTCTCTCGAAACCCTAGTTCACCATTGAACTACTTTCACCTTGAGAGCCCCTTTTGGCCCATTTCCACCATTGGAGAAAGAGAAGGAGCACATTGGAGCTTGGAGCAACCCTCTTGGACATTGCAAGGAGCTTCATCAACCTTCACATTGAAGGTAATATTAATACAAAACCCTTGTTTACAAATTGTTGTTTATTTTTCATGCATGTATTTTAGATTAGTTTTTATTTCTGTTTTAGCTTAATTATATACATTTACTGAACTGCTACTAAGGAGTCCCTTCTCCTTAGTAGGTGCTCATTTGCACAAGCTAGGGGTAAAACCCTAGCCACAGTTTTGGCGACTCCGCTGGATTTTGAATTTCTGGTTTCATTTTTAAATTTTTTTTCTTTTCAGCTGTCCCTTTCGGCCGCCGCACACTGCGCTCTTTCCCTCTGCAGTCGCGTCCCGACCGTGTCTTTCAGGCCTTTACCTGCGCCCCGACCGCAGCTCTCAGACGGTTTCTGACGCCCTGCTGGCGGATTCAAGTCTGTTACCTGCGATCCGACCGCGGCTAATCAGCCTGTTTGCTGCGATCTGACTGCACTTGTCGGCCATTTTTCCGCGTCCCGACTGCGGCTTTCAGCCTCTTTCCCGCGTCCCGACTATGTCTGTTAGCCTTTTTGCCGCGACCCGACTGCGTCTTTTTCCCTATTTCCTACGTCCTGACTGCGTCTATTGGCCCGAAAGCCGCGACCTGACCGCGTCTGTTTCCCTCAAACCCGCGGTCTGCCTGTTCTGATTCGCCACAGACCCGCGGTCTGATTTCTGCATTTTTTCTGTTTTGAGCCCAGCCCCTTTTGCTGCAATATTTTCTGCATCTGAACAGCCCCCTGTCCTACCTGCAGCCCCACTTCCTTACAGCCTTCCTGCAACATAATTTCTGTTCCCTTTACATAATCTTTTTAAAATTTCAGTATTTTTAATTCAGAAAATTTTGCAAGTTAAAGTTTCAATTCCAGCATTATTGATAGTTAGAAGTTGCCCCCCTTATGGCACTTCTATTTTGGGTTCATCACCTCACGAGCACATACTCTGTCACATATTTCAAGTGAGCCTTAAAAAGTACCTAACTAAACCAACATTCTAACCCCACTTGGGGAACACAAAAGAATCATTGTAGTTAGGTAGGATCGGGGGGATAGGCTTCCAATAACACGAGGAACCAAAATCCCCTAGTACTTTTTGGCACGGTCATGACCAGTTTATCAGAGGGCCTCTCCCTTAGGAGGGTTGAAGTCGGGAGATTGGTTCTGGAGGCCTGAGTGGAATACCGCACTCCATTCAGTAACCGAAGGGCTACCTTTCGCGGTTCGCGGGATATCCCTGTATAGGGGTATTGCGGTAAACGGACTAAACGGAAAATTCACCTTTCTGGACGTGTCATGAACGGGGTATCTTAGTTGCCATTCTTCTAGGATTGACTACCTGGTATCCCTCCCGGTAGGGGGATATCATAGCCACTTGGCTTTCCTACTCATATTGTCTGACTTGGATTTCATCACCTTGCAGAGGATATGTTTAGTTGAGTCAGAATACTTTTAGTTAGGTGTTTGCATGCTCCTTTACCTCCCTTTGGTCTAGTGAGTCCACCATTTTTTCTTTTTAGGAAACCTGCTGCTTGTTGGTATTCTGACCATCTTTGTTGATACTCCACCTATTGTAGCACAGCTGTTGCAGTGGGTGTTTTGAGTTGGTTGTTGTCCTGAGTGCCTTGTTTTTTAGCTCTCCTTCTGCACACTCGGTTGCATTAGGCCTTTTTGAGTTGTTTTTCTACTCACCTCAACCCATAGAGATTTCACACCATCCGTCACCATTGAGTCCCCGAGACATTCTCGGTGCCTCAGGGGCGAGCCCCCATAGCACGGTTCACTTGACACCACACGTCATAGATTCAGATCATCATATGTTGATACCACTCATCACAAATCTAGAGCCTTGTCACTTGACTCCACTCGTCAGTGACATAGGACCCCGTCACCAGATATTGATGCTCCTTACTTTACCTCTGATTCTGACGAAGAGTCTGAGAACCCTATTTACACTGGCCCTACTAGCCCCATGGCTGGCACGACTTCCACTCCTTTTGTTATAGGAACCATTGGTGGCACATCCACCACTACACCAGTTACTACACCTGTTTTGGGTATGCCCTCCATGGGCCCCCTATCTACCGTTCCCCTCACAGTACCTATTCCCGCAGTGGGAATACCTATCCCCACTACATCAGTGGCTCACACTACCCATGGTGGTGCTGGACCATCCTCCACCACCTTAATTCCCCCACTTGGGGGCACCATCCCAAATCCTGTCCCTCCACTTGGGGGCCTTGGCCCCAGTCTGGTCCAACCCACTACTGTGTCACATCCTTCCTCCAGTTTGCCGTTCATGGCTAGCCTCAAACTACCTGACCTGGCCAGATTGACCAACGACCCTATTCGACACGACCCTGCGTGGCCTCATATGCCGACCAAGCTCCCCTCTGACATCCCTAAGTTCGAGGGCAAGGCCGGTGAGGACCCACAAAACCATATCATGTCTTTCCACCTATGGTGTTCCTCTAACTCCATATTGGATGACTCTGTTCATCTCCGTCTCTTACAGCGCACCTTCACTGGCTCTGCAGCCAAGTGGTATATCGAGCAACCTCATGGGACCCATGCCACCTTTGCTTCCCTTGCCTCGACCTTCCTGCAGTTCTTCCAGTTACCTGTCCGCTATGACGCGGGCGTTGAGATCCTCCTATCCTGCAGACAAAACACGGCTACCCATATCACGGACCACATCCATGAGTGGCGTAGACGCCGTAGCTTATGCAAGATCAAACTAGACGATCGTATCTTCCTAGATTGGTTCCTCAAATCCCTTCTCCCTGTTATTGCTAAGGATGTAGCTTCCGAAAGACCCTAGTCTGAAGAAGAGGCCATCCTTAAGGCACAGCAGTTCGACCTCATTTATGCCCAGTCGGGTTACCTTTATACCATTATACCTGACGCCCCTCGCGGCGATTCCTCCCAGCATGATGCGCCGGGGGCATCCCACGCTGCAGACGGTATCATTGGCCGTGTTTCTTCGCATCCTTAACCATTTTCTATAGCACGTCCTACCTCTGGCCTCGACCTTTCACGGGCTACCTCACAGTCTGGAGCAACCAACTCATATGCTCCCATGGCACATCACCATCACCATGGACCCTCATGTCCTCCTCAGTGCTTCGGTCATGCGACTCCCGCTTATGCCCCCCCAGTCTCACCTCAGCCTTACTACTATCAGCAGGCTGCCCCAGCTCTTGCGCCTTCACAGGCCCAACCTGCTTATTATCCGCCACAGGCAGCCCCTGCGGAAAATCCACAACCCACTCCGCAGCCATATCAGCAACCCCCTCAAGTTGTTGCACCTGCTCAGCCTCCACATGCATATCATCCACCGCATCCTGCTCCCGCACCTGCGCAACCTCAGAATCCACCTGCTGGCCAAGGGCAAGTTTACGCCCAACAAAACCCGCAGCAAAACCAGAACAACCAACGCAACCAGGGCCAACAGAACCGCGGCAAGGGCCGTAATCGTGGGAACAACCAACCTGCAGACCAAGTTGGTCAACCGGATAATCCCCCCGACAACAACAATGCGACCCCCGCTAATCAAAACCCTGATCGCCCGCCCAAGCAGGCTAAAAACCCCAATTTGCGAACGAACCACCCTTGTTCTATTTGCGGGGTCTATGGACACTACACGCATGCTTTCCCACACTTAGAGCGAGCTCGGCAGCTCTGGGTTGATGATGCCCACTGCCAAGGGCATGCGGCTCCTCAGGCGCCACCTAACCCCCCTCAGCCTCAGCAGCCACCTTTGGTTCTACAAAACCCCTTACCAACCCAAGGCATGGTGAACACTCAGCCGTTAGCCCCTCAAGCTAACGCGCAACCCCAACAACAACAAATCACTTACGCTGCTCCTGATCAACCCATGTTTGACTCAGGTACCCATCACCTGTTGATGATGTCATCCGCTGATGTCAACCTTCAGACCCATCGGAACCAATATGGCTCCACCACTGACGTACCTCCCACAGATAAACCTACTACCGCTCATCCCACCGATCAAGTGTTACGTATTCCTCCACCTCCACTAGATGGCGCTCCCAAAGCCCCTCGTTTCCCAGTTCGCCGTATCAACAATAACCCCAACGCGCGTGCTGCGTCAAACTACAACATTGTAGACGACCTAGCCCAATCTCCCACAGCCATGTCTGCGTTAGAAGTCTTGAAGAACTGCCCTTCCCAGCGCAAGACTTTACTCTCCGCCATTGGGGGGATTGACCCAAATGATTCGAATCTGATGACATTTGATTTGGACCAATCCGAACCACGCCTGCCTTCCTCCTTAGCATTCCAAGTTTCTGTTTCCGTTCGGAATCTTGTCATCCATCGATGCATCATCGATGAAGGTGCCTCCACACGCGTCATGTCTACATTCGTGTGGCAGAAGTTGGGATCCCCCACTCTCCAGCAGTCCACCACTGCATTACGCGCCTACGACGGTCGTTCGGCTCAGCCCCAAGGCCTCCTAGCCAATGTCCCTGTCCAGTTAGGTGGCAAAACTGTACTCATTGACATTGAGGTAATCAATGCCCAATTGGATTATAACCTTTTACTTGGCCGCAGCTACATGTACGCCATGCGGGCGGTTGCCTCTTCCGTTTTTCGCACCATGATGTTCCCCCATGAGGGACGCGTGGTCAAGGTTGACCAGCTCACCTACTATGATCCCAGTGCTCCCGCGGCACCTGAAAATGTTCTCCCCATGGTTGAACAACCTGTTTCTCGTGCCACCACCTCGTTTATTTCTTCTACGGGGCCCGGAGTTTACTCAGACGCGTCGATGACCTCCAACTTTCAATCCATTCCTCCCCCGTCATCTACGCCCGAAGTGCCTGACTTATGTACCTTGTCCCACGACAACCAACCACCTAATAATCAACCACCCTTGTTGCCTAAACCACCATTGGTACCTAGCCACATTGGTGTTACACCTATCCATACGATCCCCTTCCTAGTCCCCCCATCAGGAGTAGTAAGCGCCCCGGTCATGGCTACCCTTAGCCTCCCTGGGTTAACTTTGGGATTACCCGTATGGTATCTTTCGCCTCCCGTTCGCCCGCCGACACCAGATGTTGTCCTCCAACCGGTGCAACCCATGGCTACTACCACTCAGCCACCTCCCGGTGTCTCTACCCCTTCGTCCTCCACGACTCCCCCTCCTACTCCCAAACCCACTGGGGGCAGAGGTCCACAACCTTACACTGCTGTACCACCTCCCAAGACAGTCAAAAACCCTCCTGTGTTTCGTTCTCCTCCCAAATGCTTGCTGTGCGACGAGTTGGGCCATGCGACTCACCAGTGTCCCCAGTTGCCAGCCTTGCAGAAGCACATGCAGATGCTCGATGATGACCCCAACATCCCGGTTGTCGAACTAAACCCCAACCCTAAGCCCAAAGACAAATCCCTGCGTACCAACCATCCCTGTGCCATATGCGATGTTTACGGGCATTATTCCCATCATTGTCCCGATCTCCCATATTATAGAGCGGCTCTCTATGAGATGAACAATCTAGATCTTGAGACGGCACCACCCACCATTAAGGAGATCTACCCCCCGGTCTCTCCCCCTTCTGGAGAGGTTAATATCATCTATATGATCTCTTCAACCACTACCCCCTCGTCAACCGATTTGACGATGCAAACTTTCCGTACCGATGAGGAGATTCTTGAGGCCCTCACTGCCCCGGAGTATCCCTGGGATGACATGCACCATCGTTCGTATTTCCTTCCAGAAGCATCTTCCTCTAGCACCGCTACCCAATTTGCGGTTGAATCCAAATACTTCCTCTCCACCAAGGTAGACTGGTTCAAGGACCCTATTCCTGCTCCTGACGCCTTCGAGGAAGGTAACATGGCCAACATCTCACCTATCATCCAAGTTGATATCGCTGCCTCAGGACGTGCCCCTGAACTCATCACTTTAGGAGCATTCTGCAGTAAACAAGAGATTGAGGACTACATAAACCTTTTCAGAGAATTCCGTGATGTCTTTGCCTGGTCCTATACCGAAATGCCAGGTCGTGACCCCGCCATTATAGAGCACCACATTGACACATGGCCTGATGTACCCCTCGTCCGTCAGAAACAACGTCCTATTCCTCCCTCATAGTTCCCAGGATGTGCCCCTGAACTCATTACTTTAGGAGCCTCCTGTAGCGAGCAGGAGATTGAGGACTACAAACAACTCTTCCACGAGTTCCGTGATATATTCACCTCCCCCCTCGAGCAACGTCTTCTATCCCTCGAACAAGCCGATGAAGACCGTCGGGCCACTCTTCAGAACATCGAAGCTGCCAAGAACCGCTCCAAAGACGGTTACGACAAACATGTTCACCCTCGAACTTTCCATGAAGGGGACCTCGTCCTTGCCTATGACCAAGCCCACGACAAAACTGGCAAAGGGAAGTTTGCATCCATGTGGCAAGGCCCTTACATCATGCAGACCTGCCTAGGCAAGGGGGCATACATCCTCGCCGACTCCGAAGGCCATCCTTTGCGCAACCCGCGTAACGGGTTGTACCTTAAACGCTTTTATCCTTAAATAACTCGCGTCCCCATTGGTCCGCATTGTACAGTTTGCTCCCTTTTTGTTTTACACATATTTTCCACCATTGGAATCAACACGCCGAGACCGTCATGATGGTCATCTCGTTGCATTGTTTTTACACCGTCATTTTTTGCCCATTTTTCAGACGCCACTGGTCACCTCGGTTTGCGTGCCACATCGGCCGTTCCCCATTTTTCACATGTTTTATATCATCGGATTCATTTTTCCGAGCTGGTGATGATGCTTGAGATCATTTCTTGCTCTCACCCCCATATTTTTTCGGGTATATTTTCCAAAATGCCCTCGTCGCCTCGGTGTGCGTGCCACATCGGCCGTTTCCCATTTTTGACACCCTTTATATCGCCGGATTCATTTTTCCGAGCTCATGATGATGCTTGAGACCATTTCTCGCTCTCACTTGGTACAATTTCAACATTGTGCCCCGACACCTTGCTGCCTCGGTTTGCGTGCCACATCGGCCGCTATCGGATTGTTCCACATTTTTACATGAGCCATTCACTCCTGTCATACTGCAATTGTTTCGTTATTTTGCCACCATTCCATTCACCCCGCAAGGAGTCCCACCAGTGTTCCCCCTTACCCTCGTTCTTGATAATCATTACTGATCCTTGATTGAACACTTCCTCCTTGCCTGGCCATTCCTTTTGTTCGGTATAATTTTATCCCTTTTTCGGGCCGGACAAGTCCTTTACGAAAAAGGCACTTAGGGAGTTTCCGTTAAGCTCTTTTCTGACTCCTAAAAGAATGAAAAGGTCGCCGAGCAATCTTGCTTCCTTTCATGCTCGTTAAAGTACCTGAAAGGGCGTCTATCTGGTATAAGTTTAACCCTTTTCCGGACCTGGTAGACTAATTACGAAAAAGGAATACTCTAGTCACACCGGCTAGAAGAGTTCTTCATTGTATCCTTTTATGCTTCTTTGGGCATTGGAGACTAAATATACGAAAAAGCAACCCCTTGGAGTCTTCTTATTTGCTTTCAGACTCTCTAAAATTGAAAGCAACCACGAGCATGAACTGTCCTGGGCTCGTAAAATCCACACGACAGTACCATTACATCCTCTCAGAGTCTTCTTATTTGCTTTCAGACTCCTTAAAATTGAAAGTAACCACGAGCATGAACTGTCTTGGGCTCGTAAAATCCACACGACAGTATCATTTTACACAAACTTCTTCTAGTTCCTTAACCCATGAAGAAGTCCCCACCCGTGCCTCCTGGCACTATGATCGATCATCTCGGCAGCACCCCCAATCAGGTGTCCTTTGTTCAGAGTATTCTGCAGTCTCCTGCCATTTTACACCAGCTTGAGTCTCCCTCAGACCAGTCACCCTCCCCTATCCAATATAGCGATGATCCCTTTCCCCTAAGTCAGTTTCATATGCTGCCAGATCATTCCCATTATCATACTCAGAACAAAGGAAGTTTGAGTCCACCCACTCTACATGCCCAGTTGTCACCCCCAGTTTGTCAGTCCTGCCCTCAGTACTATCACATTTTGGTTCTTCACCTCGTGCTCCTGTCAAGGAAACATCATTGCCTTGATAGTTGCAGGTCTCCCTCTGTCGACGACAGCCCCTCTATTCCAGAGGATAGGCCCAGAGGTCCCTACGCCTTGGACTTATCACCATCTGTGGTAAGTGCCTACGGACCATTCTGAGAGGAGTCATCATTGCCTCTCCGAGTGGTTGTTTCTCACATGCTCGACTTCAGCACCTTGATCACATCGTCGAGAATTGCGTAGGGTTATATCCTTTACATTATGTGTTGAAGACCCCGGATTTCCCCCGACTCTAGCACATTGGTGAGTCCCTTCGGAACGACCAGTTGTATGTTCCCGTGGATGTCCGGGCTGCGTTGGCGATTGTATTCGGAAGCCATCCAGCTATATGCTTCCTTGAGTACCCATTTCAGTTCCAGCTCAGTGTACCATCGAGGTTATTGCTCCCAGTCATTATGATCCAGCAGCTCATCAGTTCCTCTGGTACCCCAGTCAGCAGCACTGTTGATGTTCCAATGCACCAATTCTTCAATTACCAAATGATCAGCCCAGCAGTATGTCCCAGCTTTGTGTCCCCTCTTGACTCTTATGATGTACACAGTGGTTATGTATCTTACAGGTTCCCCTTTTTCGGGCCTCACAGTTATGTTTATGTATCTTGATACGAGCATGGGTATGCCCGCCTCGTCCATATATTGAGATTATTCCTCAGTCAGTATTCGAGGTCATGTATATTTCAGGTCCCCTTTTTGGACCCCATTATTATTGTTATGTTATATCCTGATACGAGCATGGGAATGCCCGCCTCGTCTATATGATCAGATGATTCCTCATCCATTATTGAGGTTATGTACTTTTAGTTCTTGCAGTTGTTCGGGATCGTTGTTCCGGGCTTCAGTTGGATTCTTCTCTTCTATCCACACCCAGGAAAAACCATTCATGACTTATGATGTCCATCGGCCATACGATGAGCTCCTGCCCTCGCACATCAGGGGGCAATCTGTTAACACCCAAAAAGTGCTCACTACCTCATCTACCACATTATATGGCTCATTTGTCCATTTTCCTACCATATTTCCCTTAAAATCCCAAAAAATCCCATTAAAACGCCTCCAAAAGGCCACAAAACCCTCAAAATAGCCTAAAAAGGGCTAAAAAAACCCCTTTTTCCTCCAAAAATATCCAAAATTCCTCAAAAATAGCAAAAATCCCCTAAAAAGGGAATAAAAAATATATAATAATGAGGAAAAAGAGGGAAAAACCCTATACAGCTGCCCTAAACCATGTGTTTCCCAAAACCATCGGTCAGCACTCCACCACCAAAAAACTATAAATAGGTGATGGAGATCCCTTATTCGACATCCACAATCAAGTATACCCTTACTCTGCCAAAATCTCTCTCGAAACCCTAGTTCACCATTGAACTACTTTCACCTTGAGAGCCCCTTTTGGCCCATTTCCACCATTGGAGAAAGAGAAGGAGCACATTGGAGCTTGGAGCAACCCTCTTGGACATTGCAAGGAGCTTCATCAACCTTCACATTGAAGGTAATATTAATACAAAACCCTTGTTTACAAATTGTTGTTTATTTTTCATGCATGTATTTTAGATTAGTTTTTATTTCTGTTTTAGCTTAATTATATACATTTACTGAACTGCTACTAAGGAGTCCCTTCTCCTTAGTAGGTGCTCATTTGCACAAGCTAGGGGTAAAACCCTAGCCACAGTTGGCCAACATGCATGCATTGGCCAATTTTAGACAATACTTGGTGGGAAACAAGTTTTCGGTGAAAACTGATCACAACAGTTTAAGGCACTTCCTCACCCAAAAATATATTAATGAGAGGAAACAAAAGTGGGTAAGCAAGATTCAAGCTTTTGATTTTGATATTGAATATATGAAAGGGAAGAATAAGATTGTATCTGATGCATTATCTAGAAGACCTTCTTTTTCTCTCATGGGCATTGCAAAAGATTGGAAAAACATGCTAATGGTTGAATTTGCAAAAGATGGATTTTCTTGTGATGTATTAGATGGGGTCAAAGGGGATGATAAATACAATATTTTGAATGGAATGATATATTATAAGGGCATAATTTATTTGGTTCAAAATTCAAAACTCAAGTACAAGATTTTGCAAGAAGTCCATGATTCCCCACTAGCTGGCCATCCAGGGATCTTCAAAACTTATAGGAAATTAATGCAAAGATTTTTTTGGAAGGGGCTCAAGGAAGATGTTTTGAAATATGTGAATTAATGTAAGGTATGTTAGCAAAACAAATCTGAACTTACATTCCCAACTGGTTTATTGCAACCATTTCCCATTCCAGAACAAAAATGGGAGAGTATTTCAATGGAATTCATCACAGGTTTGCCCAAATATTTGGGAAATGATTGCATATATGTGGTAGTGGATAGGTTGAAAAAATTTGCTCATTTATTTGTTGTTACATCATCTTTTAGTGTTGCACAAGTGGTTGACATTTTCATTAAAGAAATCTTCAGATTGCATGAGCTCCCCAAGAGCATTGTAAGTGATAGAGATAGTAGATTCATGGGTGTTTTTTGGAAAGAACTTTTCATATTGGTGGGAACTAAATTGAATACAATCACAAGCTATCATCCACAAACTGATGGCCAAATAGAGAGGGCGAATCAATGGTTGGAAGGGTACCTAAAGAACTATGTGGGAGGGAAACAAAAAGCATGGGAAAAATGGTTACACTTGGGTGAGTTTTGTTATAACACCACCTTTCATATGTCAATCAGAATGTCTCCTTTCAAAGAATTATATGGTTATGATGAACTTACTTTTGTTGAGCTTATCTTTGGTGATAGTAGAGCCCCAAAAGCTAAAGATTGTGTGGAAGAGAGCCAAGAAATTTTGAAGATATTGAAAGACAACTTGCAGGTAGCCCAAAATCAGCAAAAACAATATGTAGATCAACATAGGGAAGAAAGGACCTTTCAGGTCAATGATTTGTTATATTTGAGGTAGCAACCATATAAACAAACATCCTTGAAAAAGAAGGGAGCAGAAAAGCTAAACCCAACATAATATGGTCCATACAAGGTAGTTCGGAAGGTTGGAGAGGTAGCATATGAGTTAGAACTTCCGGAAGGAAGTAAAATCCATAATGTATTTCATGTTTCATGTCTCAAAAAATCCACTAGTTAGAAAATTGTCATTTCATAAAAAATTCCTCCTTTCGATGATGAAGCTCAACTCACACTTGTTCTAGAAAATTTTTTGAAGACTAGGGAAAGAAGGTTAAGGAGCAGAACTATCAAAGAATACTTGGTGCAATGGAAGGATCTTCCAACTAAAGATGCCACATGGGAGGAGGAACAAATTTTTCAGCATCCAAATATAAAATTGCTTGAGGACAAGCAATCTTGGGTGGGGAGGACTGTAATGTCCCCATTCAAATAAATTCATAACAAGGAAATTCCATTAATCCTACTAGTTCCCTAGGTTGGATGGAGACATGATGGTTTGCAATAAGGGAGCTAATAAATGGTGTTTGGACATTAGAATGGAATAAATATTTAATAAAGGAGATAAATAAATAAATACAAGAGAAAATCAAAGTGGAAATGGTTCATGAAGACACATGGAGGTTGTGGGGCCCACACAAGCTAGAAATTATGTGCCACATGGCATCCTCCTCTTGTAAATTCAAATCCATGGTACGCCTAAGGTACTTGGGTGGAGTTGGAAGGCTCATACACTTGTAAATATGCATCATAGGTCTAATTGGGATGGAAATGTAACTCCCATAGAAGAGGAAGAGTCAAATGAGGAGTTATTAAACACTTGGACTAGATTCCCTAACGTATATGACAACAATGATGAAGATGCTATGACAAATTGCAAACCTGATTGCTAACATTTGACCATTATGAAATGTAAGGCCTAAAAATAGCATCCAAGAGAGCTCTCATGGTAGTTAGAGAAGCTCAAAGGATTCCTACTCGAATTAGTGGAAGGTGGAAGGCTATGAAGGGGAGGACACATGGAAAATTATGAACCATTCCCTAATTCAAATTGGATTGGAGTCTTTGGATGGATTTGGAACCTTATAAGGATAAGGATTTGTATAAAGTACAGGGATCAACCAAGAGAAGGGATTTTTATCATTTTGAGAATTTGCATTTGTGAAGAGAGCTAGACGGAATACTAGTCTACTTGCCTTAGCCAATTTCGAGGGTGAAAGATTCCCATCCTAGTTGGTGTGTGGAAAGGCCATTCAGACCTTTCATGGGAGATTTAATGGAGTATTTATTTTCAGGTGTAAGCGATAGGACAACTCGTGGTTTCTTCTAGTTCATCGCATTCCTCCAACCATTTCCAGTTTTCTTTGCATATTCTTCATCCTTGAAGAGAGGCGCTTTTGGTGAGCTATTTTACTCTTTGAGGGAGCTTATAATGCCCCATTTATTTTGTAATAAGATGCATATAATCTATTATTCACTTTCATAACTCTATCAGGTCGATATTTCAAGTGACTATATGTAAAATTGGTCATTAATGAGCAAACAGTGACCATTCTCCACTATATTGATGTATACCAATGAAATGTTGATGAATTCGAATGGAAGAGTGTTTCACTGATGTATTTATGATGAATGGACTGTTATGAATGAGTTTCACAAGTTCCATTTTCATTACTTAATCTTTTGGAGTCATCTTGCTCAATTTTATATCATTTGGAGAGGATTTAATGCCATTTCCCCCAAGGTCGAAACTAGTATTTTGCTTATGATTTGGAGAGTGTTGTAGCAGAACAAATTAATTGAATGGAGATGTATTTGATACCCTGTTGATGTCCCCTTGATGTACCCTTCCTTTTTTCATAAATTAGAGAGGGTTCAGTACCATTTGGAGAGCCAACTTTGGCCCTTACCCTAGCGGGATTTGAACCTCAAATTGCTAGTAAAGTTCCATACATTGGCCAGAATCTTAAAAGGGTTTTTAGAAGTATTTTGATGGTCCTAAATCATCCATAAACATCATAATAAATTCATAATATCATTCATACACCTTCTCTGAATATTTGGGAGAATTTGGAGCAATTTGGAGACCTAGACCTCAAAACTAGTCAAAGGTCAAACTAGGGGAAAAAATTGAAAATTTCACTATTTTAATAAAAATAAAAAAGGGACATTACAGAAAGGAAGAATATATATTCATTAATTCTTTAAGATGATTTTGAAGCTAATGTGTTTAAGTGTTCCTTGATTATTATATAAAATATATTAAAGAGAATATTGAGGAAAGGTATATACCCTCATCACATCAAAAAATGTGGATTTAGTGTTTGTATTGGGTTCTAATCTAATGATTAGAGACAAAATTGGTTTTGTTGGTGCAAAATAGAGATTGGATTCTTTCCTAAGGGCTAACAAAGGGTGTCGTTGTAGTCTAGTGTGCTGGCATTTTCAATCCCCGAAAGAGGTGTCACCTGAAGCACAACCAAGACGTATGTAGAATGAGTGTTAACTGTAGGGATAAAATAATGAGGTAATATATCTACCATATCATGACATGGTTCTACCAGACATGCTTAATTATACATAAATGCAACAGATACTAAGCAAAGAACACAACACATTAAATATCATTGTACAACAAAATTAAGGGGGCCAAGAATATTCATTTGTATTAATCGACAAATATCTAGTACATTACACCTTCATGGCTCTACAGCCTTAATATGCCATGTGCGGAATGAAATTTCATGGAACTACATATAGTAATAAAACCCATGACATGATTATAAATCCCCAACCCCAAACATAGACAAAAAACCATTGTCGACAAAACCTTGGATCTTCTTCTACTATATCGCTTCTTTTTCTTTTCCTTGATTCTCATCTATTCCACTTTCTCTCTCTCTTTGCTTCGCTTGTGTTCTTTAAATAGTTGCAAGTGTAGACCTAAAATAATTGTGGCTATTGGTTATTTTTGCAACTTCCTCCGTGTATCCTACACTATCTTCTGCAATTACAGTCCTTTCCAAAATTGAAGTAGCCAATACGCCCTAACCACACACATTGACTCACCCTCGATCCAGCTCGACTGCATTCCTGAAGCATGCATATCTTTTGGTGCTAACTCTTCAAATGAAGAAGCCAACACTATAACGTTTGCTAGCGTGCGACTTCAAAGGAATTAAAATTATTCAAACTTTGTTTTCCATTTTCCTAGTAGAATGTTAGCATTGGTTAAGAAAGTTTGAGCTTTTTCTAAATAAAATAGGCTGGGATTCTAACTTTGCAAATGTTGTGTCTTTCTATTTGCAAATTGATCCAATTGCTACAAGTCAATGTATGTGGCTTGTGTTGTATACTTTAATTTTCGTAGATTCTTCTTGGTAGCACAAACCTAGTCATGGGGTTTATTCAATTCATCATCATTTTGTTGGGATTCTTTATACTTGCATTCTTGGTACAAGGGTTTGTTGGTAGCTTGGGGTTTCTCATTCAATTGTCTGATATTTTCCTACAAAGCTTGTACTAGTTGTCACTTCTTGGCTAGGATTCTAACCCAATCATTTATCGCTGCAAAAATTTATTGGTTGTGTTGGTGGATTTTCCTCAACTTGTTGCGAGTGGATGAGACTTCTTGGATAACCTTAGGTACCTGGACCACCAAGTGGACTTGTTTTTCATTCCCCATATTTGGATTGTGAGCACCTATTGTTGTACATAGGCCCGCTTTGTTTCTAATTGATACCATGATGTGCAAAGAAGATGAAGACTCTCTTGTAGTGTTGTTATTGAAATTTGTTCTGGGGCAATGGCACAAAATGCCGGATATTGAGCCACATCTATTTAAATCGGTCACATAGAGTAGTGATTGTGTTTTCTACTGCAACTCGAGCTTGATGTTCTTGTTTATTATCCTCAAGTGCATCTTCCAATTGAATTTAAAAAATTTGATATTCTTATTGGAGAGTTTGGTGCTCAATCTCTATCTGGGTTAGCATTCAATCAACTTCAACAACAATGCTACAAATTTGATCAAATAAATGTTATGCGAATATGTTGTCAATTCTGCAATTATGGCTTCAAGAGGCAGTGAACATAGAGGCAAGATGCTAGTGATAGACTGTGTCGATTGATCGGTAGTTTGTGGTTCTTATTCTTCTTGGGTGGTTTTGTTATGTACTATCTTCTATTGGATCTCACATGTTAAAAAGAGGATAATATCCATGTTCTCTTGGAATATTGGTAAGATGGTTTGACAATTCTCAATATTCAGCACAAACTATGCAACCTATTCTGGAAGAGGAGTCTCATCTGTTTTAGGAATAGGGTTTGGTTGTTCCTGTCTCAACTGGTTACTTGGCACTTATTCCATTGGGACATCTTCCACTAGTGGTATCTCTTGTACTTCCTCGAACTATTGTGAGTGCTCAAACTGGTCCTATTAATTATCCCTTATAGGGTCTGTCATTTGTTGCATCTGCTGGAAAAGCGGGTCTTCTACAGTAGCTTCTAAATATGTTGATGCCTCCTGACCTATTTGTTTCTTAGTTGCTTCGTGGAAATTTTGTCGGTGCGTGCTAGTTTCTTGCGACATTGGGATGCTTGGGTGGTATGGATAGAGTCCAGCAGATCATTGAGGATATCAATGATGGGGTTTTTTCTAGCCGACTTCTCAGAAGAATTTTAATGCATCCTTGGTGAGATTGAGGGATGGTGGTAAGGGGAAGTGAAGGGTATTGGATGGGATAGATGACTATGTGGCATGGGGTAGGAACTCCTATCGGGGGGTGGGGATGGTTGTGGTGGAATTAATGGGTTTAATTATGAGAGTTCTGGTGACATAGGGAATCTTTGCGAAGAATAGGGAAGTGGGAGCTTCTTTCACAAGCTTGGAAGGAATCATCGTAGTGTCATTGAGGGATTATAGTGTTTGCGGAAGGGGAATGAAGGGTTTGATGGGGAGAGGGAGTGATGTAGGAGGTGGAGTCGCTTCTGTAGAAACATTATATTCTTTTTTTCTCCCTAGATATGAACAAAGATGGAGGAAAGATATATGCAATAAATTTTGGTGTTGTCATAGCTATTACACCTGGTCAACTGTGTACTTCTCTATGGAAGGAAGGGGGTAGAAAACACAAAGGGAGTGATATGGATGTGAAGTCTTCTGGTTCAAATCCTCTTGGTCGCATAAACATGTTATCCATGTCCATGTCGATCTAGATCTTGGTTGTGTATTTGGTTAACAACATTCATGGAATCCTATCAGCTACAACAGACAACATGTCTTGGTGCGATTGGCCAAAAGCTGTTTCATTAAAATATGTGTTGTGGCATCCTGACAAGTCTTCCATGGAGAAAATCATAACGTTACAATATGTCTATCAACAGGAACTGGAAATTCATGTCCCTTTGGTGGCATCCATCACCACATTGATAATGCTACCAGAAAGTAACCGAAAATAAAATATCCTCTAGATTTGTGTGCATTTGCACATGCTTGAAATAATTCATCCATAATATATTTGCACTAGTTTAGTTGTACTCCATGGATGTAGAGTTCAACAAGTAAGATAGTGTCCATGGTGCATTCCCACTTTGTGTATTTCCACATGAATCGTTCAGTAATGATCTAGACCGTAATTTTGATTTGTGGGTTATTAATATCTCCAATCACAATGCCCTTCCCTCCACACTCAGTGCCATATTGATCATATAGAATTGGTTATGTCTAATTTTTTCCTCTCTTGTAGATACATATTCGCCGGGCATAGATAATCCTTTGAAATGTTTAATGCCATTAACATGAATTGGGTACTCCTAGTCTAGCCATAGATAATGGTTGTGTACTCAATTAATTAAGAACTTGGTACATTTTAGTATTTCTCCTGTGGTGTTGAATATTGGAAGTTCCTTCAAATTCATTAGGGTAGACTAGTCCTTGAGGGGTGAGAAAGATGGCTTCCATATTGGCTCATCATATCCATTACAAGACGATATAAAATACATGTAGTAGTTTGACTGCATGTTGGGGGATAAATCACATGGAAAATTTTAGGGGCTAATCTCAGCCCATGGGATAAATTTAGAGGTTTTAAATTTTTAATGGGATATTTTTTTATTAATCACCTATTAGGTATGATTAGCCCACATTTTATTTATTTATTTTTAATGAATAGGAGTTTAGCCCCATCGAATTTAAAAAGGGTTTCCAAGATAAAATAATTTTGCCACTATAAAAATGGATTTAAACCTTTATTCGCCCATGAAAATCGCTAGGCATCTACCATTTTACCCTCATATCAAGAAATAATAGTTGCTAGGGCCTCTTTCGCTTCCTATCAATCATGGAAATCAAATTCAGAGCTACATTTGTCCAAATTTTATGGGTTGAATCCTGTTTTGTAAGTTGCTTAATGTCCACATGATAATGGCACTTGATATTTACTATCAAGTCTTATAGTGACCCATTTGCATCTAGGAGAGTTTTAAATCCCATCACCTCATACCAAAGTTTCCCTAAGAAACATGGGGATTGTGAATCTCGCAAAAAAGGATGCAACAATAATGATTGTGTGGGTGTTTGGCTCATAATGCTTGGGGGATGGGACTTTGCTCATAGGCATGTATTTGGGAATGCAGTGGGGGATGAATTTCCAAGGATAAACTTTCCAAAAGATTCATCAAGACTTCACAAGATTTTGTAATTTAGTAAAAGGTCTGCCAAGTTTTTACAAGGTTTAATAATTTAGTGAAAGATTCAATATTATATAAGATTATATAATTCAATGAGATATTCGGCAAAAAATTATATACACACAATATAACATTGATAAAATAACCTTCATATATTCCTATATATCATCAGGATTCGCCCATTTATTACACATAGAAATTTAGGGGGAGTCCTTAAAATTTTCCCTGATAAATCACCATAAGAAAGATCACAATCTGCATTCCTTCAAATCTTCAATTCACACAATGACTAATGGGTTAGGCATAATCGATTTTAATATCCAAATAAAACAAGTGGGGAGGATAAGACATGGCATTAATGACATAACTTAGTGGAGGTGTTAAAGGATCAATCATTAAACCGATACATATGGTGTTCGGGTACACAGGGTACTACCAAAGGACCGAACACCAAGAACAACCACTTCACACAAACAGATCACAGATCAACACACCGATGTTTTGACGTGGTTTAAACCCTCTTGAAGGAAACACTCCACGGCCCTGGCCAAATAGCTTCTACGGGACAATTTATTATGCAAAGAAAGAAAGTTACAAATGAGCTTCTCATAATCGATCAACTAAACAATGACCCTCCATGCTCTTTAAATAGAGATCATGGACCAATCGGGTGGTAAGCCATGGATCAAGGTTAGGTTTGATCTAAGAGAAGTTGAGCCGTCGGATCACTCTATGTCGGGAACATATCGTGACCGTTGGATTAAGTATTTACAAATGCATACTAATGCATACTAAAGAAACACACTATCCCTAACGGATATATTAGGAGAAGGAAGTAGGCATTAGAGTCTATCCCCCCTTAATGACAAGTTCCTGAACTCTTAACATAGATCAAAGTTTAGAAAACTTCACTTGTGTAAGAGACTTGGTGAAGATGTCTGCAACTTGATCATCTGTAGGGAAAAAGAGCACTTCAAGAACATGATCATGAACAAGATTTCTGATGAAGTGCATATGTAGCTCAATGTGTTTGCTGCGTTGATGTAGAACTGGATCTTTGGCAAGATTGATGGCACTTTGATTGTCGGACCAAAGTGGAGTAGGTTGCTGCTGCTCGAATCCAAACTCTAAAAGGATCTGTCGAAGCCATAAAGCTTCTTGACTGGCATTAACTGTAGCTCGATATTCTGCCTCTGTTGAAGAAAGAGCAAGAGCTTGTTGTTTCTTACAAGCCCAAGTAATAGGTCCAGATCCCAGACTGAAAACATAACCTACAGTAGACTTTCGATCATCAAGATCGTCGGCCCAATCTGAATCAGTGAAACCAACCAACAAAGGTTTCCCCCCTGTACTCTAATGAATTCCAAAATGAAATGTACCTCGAATATATCGAAGTATTCTTTTAGCTGCTTTCCAGTGACTTTCATGAGGTGTCTGCATATAATGGGCAACACGACTAATGGAAAAGGAAAGGTCAGGACGAGAATGAGTCAAGTATAAGAGACTACCAACAAGCTGATGATATAAGGTGGCATCGACTTCAGGTGAAGTACAAGTGGCAGAAAGTTTGACTCCAGACTGGAAGGGAGAAGGGGCTGGTGTACAATCTTTCATGTGAAAGCGACGAAGAAGGTCACAAGCATACTTAGACTAAGAAAGAAAGATTCCTTCTTTGGTTTGCAGGACTTGGAGACCAAGAAAATAATGCAAATGTCCTAAGTCTGACATTTCAAAATTTTGCTTAAGACTGGATTTCACATGGGTTATAAGCTTAGGGTCACTACTACTAAGAATAAGGTTATCAACATATAGAACAAGTATGATGAGATGGTTTTCTACTTTCTTGGTATAGACATTGGGGTCAGAATGGAATCTAGAAAAACCAGTGTCAAGGAGAAAGTTATCCATTTTGTCATACCAAGCTCTAGGAGCTTTCTTAAGGCCATATAAGGATTTCTTAAGGCGGCAGACAAGGATAGAGTTATCTTGAACATATCCAGGAGGTTATTCCATGTAAATTTCCTCCTATAAATCACCATGTAAGAAGGCAGACTTGACATCCATTTGATGGACTTCCCAGTTATGTAAGGCTGCAAGAGAAAGAACAAGGCGGATGGAGTTCATTTTTGCAACGGGAGCAAAGGTTTCATTGTAGTCAATCCCTTCAACTTGGGAAAAACCTTTAGCAACTAACCTTGCCTTAAGTCTTTCAACACTTCCATCTGATGCATACTTGGTTCTGTAGACCCATTTATATTTGACAAGTTTTCTTCCTTTTGGAAGAGGTACAAGATCCCAAGTATCATTCGCCATTAAGGAACGATATTCTTCATCCATGGATGCATCCCAATATGGATTCCCTGAAGCTTCTACAAAAGTTTCTAGATCATTATTCTCGGAAACTTGAGCCAAAAGAGAAGAGGCTCGCTGAAATTGAGAACGTGTTCGACGTTGATCTCTAGGATCACAGACAAGATCACCAGCTGCTTCACATGTTGAACGGACCCATCGAGGAAGCACTTTGTGCTGGTGCAACTGGAGGAACATGAGCAGGCGGAGGTGGATTTTCATCCTCACTGTCATCATCAGAAACTGGAGTTGGAAACCTATCAAGGAAGTTGAAAGAAGAAGAAGAAGGCACAAACACCGAATCAAGCTCGCAGGCCAAAGATGGCACAATCGCTGAGTTAGGCTCGCAGGCCAAGATATTTTCATCAAATTTAACATCTCTTCTAATGATTATATCATGAGAATGTGGTGGAACAAGTCTATAACCTTTTACATCTTCAGAATATCCAACAAATATGCACTTTTCACTTTTAGGTTGCAATGCTTTCCGTTTTTCATCCGGAATGTGAGCCTATGCTTCACTACCAAACACACGGAAGTGACTTGCATCAGGTTTAGTTTTAATCCATGTTTCTTCTGGTGTTATACCTTGTAATGCTTTAGTGGGGGTGCGATTAACTATGTAATTTGCACAATTAATGGCTTCAACCCAAAATTGAAGACTTAGTCCCTTAGATTGGATCATACAATTAGCCATTTCTTTTAAAGTGTAGTTTTTCTGCTCAGCTACACCATTTTGTTGTGGTGTATATGAAACAGTGTGCTGTTGTTGGATGCCTTGTTCAGTGCAGAAAGTAGTGAACTTATTGTTAACATATTCTCCTCCATTGTCAAATCTTAACTTAATAATTTGATGACTGGATTGTTTTTCCACAAGGGCCTTGTAGGCCAAGAACATGTTAAATACTTCGCTCTTAAGTTTTAGGAAATAAACCCAAGTGCGTTTTGTGTAATCATCAATGAAATTTAAGAAATATTTGAAACCATAAAAGGAAGCAGATGGAAGAGGACCACACAAGTCACTATGCACAAGCTCCAAGGGAATCGAGGTGTGCCAAGAGGCACGTTTGTCAAAACTGTTCCGATGATGTTTTCCGAGTACACAACCAGAGAAAACACCATCCCTACAAGATATCATCGGAAGACTTGTCGCCATATTTTCTTTACATAGTTGTTGCAATGAGCGATAATTTAAGTGACCAAATCGCTCATGCCAAAGTTTGCTCAAGTTATCACTATGAGCAACAAAAACTGAAGGGAAAGGTGATGACCCAAAGTTGTTAAACTTGTACAACCTGGTAATATCATCAACAATTCCGGTAGCTAGGACCTATTGAGTATCTTTAAAATCCTTGATTACAACTTGGTGAGGTGTAAAGGTCACAGTTTTACCTTCACCAGAATGAGTGATCTGATAGACTGATAACAAATTGCAGGAAATTCTTGGAACACATAGTACATCACTAAAATGACCATTATCTACTGAAACTGTTCCAACTCGTACAACACTTAGAGATCTATCATCACCAACAAATATTTGTTTGGTGTTACATTCATGCATAGTAGAAAAGATGGCTTGATTTTTAGCCATATGATAAGATGCTCCAGAATCAATTAGCCATTCATTTGAAGTAGAAGAAGAAGATGCATTATAAGAATAACCAGAAGCACAAAGTGCATGTCCATGAGAGGTAGATTCTGAAGACGAATCTAGTCTGATGTGGTGCTTCTTCATTGCTGCTTCCAAGGTTGCCATCTTCTTGAAACACTTAGATTTGTCATGATTATCTTTCCCGCAATAGTTGCAATGACGCTCAGTATTCTTGCCTTTTGGCTTGGATCCTTTGTCATTTTTTAAAGAAGAAGCCGATTGAGAGGGTTTTGGACCCTTGTTTGACTTATTATTGCAAAATTTTTGTTTCTTGGGAGGCTTGGACTTTTATTTCTGTTGGAACAATAAGGCTTTCCCAGATGTATCTGCATTGTTGATTATTCCAAGATGAATGAGTTTATCTTGTTCTCTAATCAAGGAATCACAAAAGGATTCAAGACTAGGCTCTTGATAGCTAGCTGCATTCAAGGATGCTTTCATGGAGTAAAATGTAGATACAAAAATAGAATATGTAGGTCCAAGTTTGGAAAGAATATGATAAATGCATTGTTTGTCTTCCCTCTCAATCTTACATTCTGCACATACGATTTTAAGAGTTTTGTACTTAGATAAATAATCTTGAATGCATGAAAAGTCACTTGGATTTAAAGAAATCAACTCATTTTCGAGTTGGTGACCTCGAATTTCATTGTGTTTACCAAACGCAGATTCCAACTTGTCCCAAGCAGCATTAGGTTCATCAATTCCAGATATGTGGAATCGCAAATCAGTAGAGATTGACATCCCAATCAATCCACGAGCTTCATCACATCTATTTGCCCATTTTATTTTCTTATCATCATCAGTGGGTTCTTTTTCTTTCCCTAAGGTAATTCTGAAAAGTCTCCTACTTCGTAGAACATCCTCCATACGAGATTTTCATAAGAAATAGTTGGAACTGTTAAGTAGAATATCACAAGGGGTGGACACATTTGTAAATTAATGGATATAAAAGTAGAAACCATTAGTCTAGATGTAAAGAGCTCAAAAAAATAGGCAGTTTAAAAAAAAACGGCACTGAAAACTGACTCTGTATGATGAAGTTATGCTTGAACAAATAAACTATTGAAGATGTCCCCAATAGTGACGTGGCAGCTAGAGAATGTCCACCGAAAAAAAGAATCCCCCTCTTCCCAAGATGAGCCTTTTGACAATCACTTTACAAGCAAGTTGCTTTAAGTGAACCACTTTTGTAAAATAAGTGATTTCACTTTTACAATGATATTACTTTTAAATAGTGCAACAATAAAAAAAACTTAAGTGACTCACTTGTATTTTTATTTTTTATTATTTAAGTGAGATACACTTTTACAATAAAATAACTTGAAAATAGAAATTGCATGCACTTTTTCTTTTAAAAGCAACTTCCTAAGACTTGAACTCAAGACCTATTAAGGAATAAAGCAACTTTGAGCCAAGTGAGTTAGATTAAAAGGTATGTAAAATATGGGAATGAGGAAGGGTTTTTTTTTTTTTGCCGAGATTGCACAAGGTGCATGGCAAAGAGCATATGCAATCGAGAAAAACCATTTCCCTTTATGTTTCTGATTTGCCGAGATTGCTCAAGGTGCACGACAAAGAGCATACGCAAACGGGAAAGCAACAATCTGAACAAAAAAAAAAACTAATAGTAAAAAATGATGAAATATGAGAATTTTTTCCTTTTAAAAAAATAAAATAAAAAAATGCGTCACTGTAACATTATACCTTCAAATCTGATGAAATACGCGTTTCTGGAGCAACCGAGAATCGTTTTTGATTAAAAAAAAAATTTTCTCAATGGAAACGATGCTCCAGACGCAATGGACCACCTCCCACAGCCTATAAATGCACAGAAATACCAAAACTAGAAACCCTTTCAAGTTTTAGCAACAATAGTTCAAGATCTAGATCATAACCAGAAGCGACACTTCATAAAAGCTCTGATACCATGTTCGGGTACACAGGGTACTACCAAAGGACCGAACACCAAGATCAACCACTTCACACAAACAAATCACAGATCAACACACCAATGTTTTGACGTGGTTTAAACCCTCTTGAGGGAAACACTCCACGTCCCCGGCCAAATAGCTTCTACGGGACAATTTATTATGCAAAGAAAGAAAGTTACAAATGAGCTTCTCATAATCGATCAACTAAACAATGACCCTCCATGCTCTTTAAATAGAGATCATGGACCAATCGAGTGTTAAGCCACGAATCAAGGTTAGGTTTGATCTAAGAGAAGTTGAGCCGTCGGATCACTCTATGTTGGGAACATATAGTGACCGTCGGATTAAGTATTTACAAATGCATACTAAAGAAACACACTATCCCTAACGGATATATTACACAAGTTGATCTTAACTAACTCCTAAGTGTCTAAATATCCTAACATTAGGCATAATCGATTTTAATATCCAAATAAAACAAGTGGGGAGGATAAGTCATGGCATTAATGACGTAACTTAGTGGAGGTGTTAAAGGATCAATCATTAAATGCAAGGATCGAGATGGAAATTTCACATGGGTTGGACTTGATGTGGTCTAATTATATTATACTAACTCTTAATGATGGAGAGGCAGGGTTGGTTGACATGACGCGGTGACCGCAATACAAAATATGAAGATGTTGAGTTCCTCAACCACAATGGTTTGAACTAACTAACTCACAACTAAGAAAAAATAGCACATGAACACAAGTGGCTAGGATAAATGACTAGATTGATGCAACAAACCAAAACAATGAAGCTAAATCCTACGTTAACTCACACCTTGTGACATGAGTTCCACCTTGCAGAATTACTAAGCAGAGATGTAGGGTTTCAGCCATGTGCCATTCACGCAACCTAGTTTGAGAATGCCATCAAGTTTCTCTAGTCTAACAGAACATGAATCTTTGATTTCCACAACAATGAATGGTCCCAACCAATCCATCTAAAGCTTTCCTTGATGCTTCAATATTTTTTTGTCATAGAGTAGGACTTGGTCGCCTTGTTGAAATGTTTTCTCTTAATATGGCGATCATGCCAGGATTTTCTTTCTTTCTTTCTCCATTGTTTTGTGATAATCGGTTAAGTGGGATTCTTCTAATTCCATCAGTTCTATAAGCCATTCCACAACTTAATCTTGTTTGGTCATACGTGTTGGAAGCACAATGTATAGACTGGGGATGAACATTATGTTGGAACTACTACTTCTTTTCCATATACCAACTAGAATAGAGTCTCCTTGTGAAGCTTCTTTGTAGTGGTTCTATATTCCCATAGTACTATGGGAATTCTATCATCCCAGTCATCTCGGTTTGCGCAACATACCTTTGTTAAACCCATCTCCAAAATGTTATTAAATGCCTCCACTGTGCCATTTTCTTGCGGATGGTACAAACTAATATTGTGTTGTTGTATTAGGAATCCCCTTTTCAAGGTCATGATAGTGTTGTTTGTAACACACCCCTTCGAAAAATGCATTTTATAGTGCATATTAACTATGAAATGAAATAGCGGAAGCATAAATTTATTCAAGAAGATCTACTAAATATTTTAACAAGTGCATAGAAATCATAATATCAAAAGCATATAATAATCTATGAGACATTTATTTAATAATTTTCATGCAAAATAGTTTAATGCACCCATGAACAGTTAATAATAATTCCATGTGTAGTAATAACTATGTGCAGTAAAACTCTAACTTATGGACTACATGTAAACTACACAAATTTAGGGCATAGGCATTTATAAATATTTAAATTAACATGCATTTATTTATTTGTCTACCCATTAATTAGGTAACTTTGAATTATTCTTTTACTTTCAAAACTTATTGTACAATAGGTTTCACATTAAATAAAAATATTAAGACATATATTTAAGCACCCATACTAATAGTAAATTATGCTATTTTTATTAAATAAGTTTACTCGATCATAATAGTTTTTTGGCCCATAAATAATGTAAGGATTCATCCTTACATCATTATCATATTTGATAATAAATATACTTTTATAATTGATTTGATGATTTTACAATAGGAATGGCCGATATTAAATATGGCCTAACGAAAATAGACATGTCTATTGATAAATAGACATGTCATTTAATAATTAATAATTAATTATCCTAATCTAATAATAAATACATTTGTAATAACTAATTAGATTTATTACAAGTCATCCCGCTCTGAAAAAATTCGACCACGAATCTTCTACGAGCACGCTGCAGCTGGAATTCTTTCCACGAATAACTATGCCACAGTTTAGCAGTTCTTGGAATAATTGGTCACATTTCCATTCAAATCTTATCATGCTTATGATTCTGTATATGAATGCATAACAAATAATTGGCGTATATTTCAGATCTGCTAATCTGACGGTGTTCCTTTGCTCTTCTAATTTTATGTGGATCTTTGATAATTTTGCATGTTTTGATATGCTTTTCTTATTTGTAGAGGCAACTATTAGTAATGTACTTACTTCTTTGTCTGACAATTTTGTCATTAGTTGTTCCCTGGGATCCTTTCGATTTTGAGATTCTCAAATATCTTGACTTGCGACAATTGCTCTGATACCATTTGTAAGGATTCATCCTTACATAATTATCATATTTGATAATAAATATATTTTTATAATTGATTTGATGATTTTATAATAGGAATGACCGATATTAAATATGGCCTAATGGAAATAGACATGTCATTTAATAATTAATAATTAATTATCCTAATCTAATAATAATACATTTGCAATAACTAATTAGGTTTATTACAAATAATATTTCGAAATCTTTCCTTATAAAAACTTACTCTTACAAACTCCAACCATTTATCATAAATTATGTTAGAGGAGTCTATTCGATTAGCCGACTAAAGTCAAATTCTGACTACGGTCGAGTTCCGACTACAGTTGAGTTAATGCAGTTGATCGGTTAACCGACCAAACAAATACTTGTCTAACTTCGACTTAAACAAATACTTGTCTAAATTTGACTCAAGCAAATATTTGTTGGTTGTCGACTAACCCGACAATTATGAAAATAGTGAGCTTTTAAATATAAATATATAGTCTACTTCGACTTAACCAAATATTTTTCTAACTTTGACTAAAACATATTTATAATTATTCCAATATTTCCTTAAGACAATGAAAAATCATCATTTTCCAAGTATATGCATATTTCCATTTCGTCAAGTCAAGGAAATATTAATTCAACAAATCTCTTACTAAACTATAATAATTAAAATTACGGACAGTAATAGCTTAGACAATAATAACTTTGGTTTTAATGAATCAAATCAACCTATGGTTTTCAATTTACCTATTGGAAAAATTGGTCAACCCAACCCTTTACACAAATTGCTCGAACCCATATTCAACCCAATCACCAAATCTTTATTAAATAATTATATCAAACCATAGAATTCTCTTTTCCCAATTATATTCAACATATAAGTTTCAAATTTTAGTCAGACAATTTTATCAAACAGTTCATTTATTATTTAATGAAATATTTCCTTCCCGACTACAACCCTTATTGAATTGCATATTCATTTCCTTGAATTTAGGAACTACACAGTAAAATAGTAAGACTAACATTATCACACAGCATGGGCAATAAAATTAACTTTTTTCCATAAAGTTTTAAATGAATGAAAAATAATAGAAATGGATAAAATTCTAGTTTATTTATCCATTCCTCTAATTTTTCCAATCCGTGTGCTCTTTGACATAGTTTAATTAAACATTATAATTTAAAACCCAGAAATTAACAATTTGTACAGGAAATAAATTTTGACTTTGACTTAAAGAAAAATAAACTGGCTTGCATAAATTTTCTAAGCAATAACGCATAATTAAACTTGCACTTATTTCATGCCCATGAATTAAACCAAATAAAATGCAAATTCCTATCTTGAAACCAAACTTAGGAATTTAACAACAAAATCATGCAAATATTTAACTGGCTATTAATTAAATAACATCTCACAAATTAAGATAGAATTTATCGGTATTAAACTTATCTGCTAAATATTTGAAATGAGCAACTAGCTTCGTAGGAGCCACACTCCACCCAACCGTAGGTAGTTCTTCTCATTAATCTCTCAATGGAACTCCACCCACGAGCTGAGACTCATGCATTAACCATCCGTTCTCACCAGTCCCAAGTTTCTCTAAGGATTTCTTCACTTGGCATACATGATTGTTTGTTTTATTACCAAATCCATGCCAACTATGCAATCCCTTCTCTTGGCTTCATTCTAACTAGCACCATGCTTAGAATTCCACTAAAAGAATTTCTTACACCATTTCCATATCACAAGTACAACCAGAGGCAAATCAAGTGTAAATTATTAACCAAAAAGTTAACATAATAGGCTTGGGATTACATGTACTCTCTACCAATCCAACTTCCACAGACTTTGGGTGAATTGGACAGTTTTCTTTGGAACTGGTCTTATTTCTTTGTCCTCCAACAATTCCAATCGACCACTTAGTCCCAATTTTCCTTCAACACTCCTGCATTCTCACGCTGCCCTCTGCATTTTTCTCTTCTTTCTCTTCCCAATCCTATGTTCTCTTTTTTTCCCAAGGTTCCACCAACCTTGCATGTTCTTGTCACCTCTTTGCAACACTTGTCCAATTTTCCATTAACTTCTTAATCTCTCTCTTAATTCCCTTTTTAACTTCAAAAACAGGTTTAAGGAATTAATTAGGAAAATGTATGGGTTTATCAAAATTATAAGGTAAGAAGGGTTAAAAAAGGTCATACTTAGCTTTTAGATTGTATGCCACCCCCCTTACTGACCTAGGTGAATACATGAGTCCCCGATCATTTAGCTTGTTGGCTCGCCACTGCCAACTTAATTTTTAATATTAATAAAAATATACAACATGAGTTCTGCCTTACAGGAACTCATTTTCTTTTACGAAATTACATTTTAAACTAGGGTTAAATCTTGGGGATGTTACATTGTTGATGAAATGTGTGCCTTCGTCACTAGTGAGGCTTCTAGGACACCCAAACTGAGTGATGATATTCGTGTAAATGAATTGAATTGATGTCTCTACCGAGCAATTTCGAACTAGTACTGCTTTGACCCATTTGGTTAAGTAGTCTGTTGTAGTAAGTATATAGTGGGATTTTCAGTGTTTCGTAGGAGGATTGATAGGGCCAACAAAATCAATTGTCCATTTCTCAAATGGATACAAGGCACATACTAGTTGAAGTGGAAGTTCATCCTGTTCAAAAGGTTTACCAACTCATTGGAAGATGTCACATTTTCTAGCATAATCTTTTGCGTCCTTAAACACCATAGGCCACTATATCTCATGTTGGAGAATCTTCCTTCCAGTGGATTTTCCACCAACATGGCCACCCACAACACCAGCATGGCAATTCCACAAAATATCCTGTCATTCATGATCAAGCACACAACGTAATAAAATTTTGTCTATGCCCAATTTATAGAGTTATCTCACAATCAACTAGTATTCTACAGCTTGTACAACTAAGTGGCACTTGTGGGTCACATAATAGTTGTCTAGGGATTTTCTAGTTGTGAGGAACAATGCAATCTCTTCTAAGTGATCCAAAATAGCTTCTACTCTAAATAAAGTTGCATCACGTAGTTGATCATTAATGGGTCCTTTAGCCTCCCCTATTTCTATTCGTGACAAATGATTAGGGCCATGAGTGTACTTCCCTCACATTACTATGACCTTGAAAGAGAATTCTTGAAATAAGAGTAACCATCTATAAATACATCCTTCTAGCACAAGTTTGTTTACAAGGTACTTGAGTGCTGAATGATCTATAAGAAACTTGAAGTGTTATCCTAATAAGTAGTGGCAGAACTTTTGCAAGGCATAAATCATCTCTAATCCTTTCTTTTTTGTAGGTGTGTAGTTATGTTTAGCCTGAGACAGTTTCCATCTACCAAAGTACAAAGGGTGATCAGTGTCACATTCTCGTGGTCGAAGTAACATAGTGCCAAGGGCAATGGAAGAAGCATCTACATGTACATTAAATTCTTTTACCTAGTCACAAAACATAAGGATGAGGGTGTTGACCATTTTCTTTTTAAAAACTAAAAGTGTTTCGTAGTCGAGTGTCCAATAGAATGCTTTTGAGTTCTTTAGTAATTGTTCCAAAGAACTATGATAGAAGAATAAATGCAGATAAATCATTTATATAGGCTATACCATTATTTTCTCTTTCACATGAATTTTCTTTCAAACTTATGCAAAATTTATTCTTTTTATATTTGTTGCTGAGTGGTTTTGCATTTCCAAACTTATTCAAAATTTAGTCTCACTATATTTATTACCAAGTGGTTTTAATTCATCTTAATAAGGATAAGAATAATGTAACAAAAATATATTTATATCCAATAGCTTTTCCAAATATTTATATTTTGTTCCATTTAAATTATGTATTCTCTTTGGACTTCATTGTCATGGAATTTCATGTACAATTTTTGACGTCGTTTGCTCTCTTATTTGAGAATATGCCTCAACATGAAAACAGTATTTTAGCTGCGTTGAAATCATTATTCTAAATCTCGGTCTCTCATTGTACAGCGAGACACCATTATCATCCCCGTGCAAATATATTATTTAAGTGCAAAAAAATCTCAAGCAGAACAATAGAAAAAACAATTTTGTAACCTCTTGACAACCTACCGGCTTTTTTAATTTTGCGTTAGGTTGATTGCTAATTTTCAAAATTTAAAATTAAGAAGTAAAAACGCTGGTTATGAGTCATATACCAACGATGTTGATGAATGATAGTAATCATGATATTATATATAATAAAATATAACAATATTGTGTATATGATAAAGATATACACATTAAATATATGCTAATAAATTCATTTTGATGTGCTTTTATCAGCATATCTTAAATATATGCTAATATATGATTGCTTAATTTAACTAGGATATCTTTTCCAATGACCATGGACGTCCCCACCGGCGTTGGAAATGGAGTGTATATATCACAAAAGCTTTATTTAATATATTCTTATTAGATGGTTAGAGTGTCTGTATTAGAGTAGGTTATATCTATATCACATCAACTATAAGTAATATTTATATTCTCGTGACGTAGATTGTATATATCACATCAGTTCCTATTTATATTTTTGGATCGTGTGACCCATTGGGTAGATGTCATATATGTTTAAAAGCGTTGTGAGATTTGGCCTCATATTATATGCTTTTCTGTGATGGGATTGCAGTGAAGCCAAAATTTAGAAGATTAGAAAGCATAGTTAACTTATAGATAAAATTTAAAATAAAAAACATAGTTATAAAAAACAAAGGATAAAAATGAAGTTATTTTGTTGATTTAAATTAAATAAATTAAAAAATTATAATAAGATTATATTTAAGTGAATTTAAATTGAATTTTGTTATGAGTGAGAAGAAACGTTTTTAAATTAAAAGAGTTTGTTAAATTTTGATTTTTTTTTTTCATGATTAATGATTAAGAGGAAGACGAAGAGGAATTATAGAATCTCAAACTTTTACAAGTAATTTTTTGTACTTTATATTACTGATTTTTTTTCTTTAATTATTATTAGTTGTTCTTGTTAAATAAAGTTTGTTCTCGTGAAAAATGAAACATAACATTATTATGAAATGAAAGAAATTTTTATCTTTTAAATAAAAGGATTGAAAAAAAAAGTTAATTTCTCTTATAATGTTATATGTCTACATATTTAATTATAATTTTAAAATATGTGTTACAATATCGATCTTTTTAATCTTTTAACTCATTATATTCTTAAACTAAATATTTCTTTATTTTCTAAAGATCTCATAAAACAAAATTGGTTTAGACATTAATAATCATCACCATCATTACCATCTTCAAAAAATTACTAATTATTTTTTTAACAAAACAAAAAAATCTAAAAAAATTATATTTTTTTTATAATTCTTGCAATAATACTCTTCTAAATTTTATGTTTTGAATGCATTAAATAATAAACAAAAATAATTTACATAATGGAAGAAAGATTTATTTTTATTTGAAAAGTTAATTATCGCACAAGGGGTTTTTTTGGTGAAAAAGTAACACCGATTGATGTCCTTCATTTTTTATTTTTAATATACATTTGCAAACTTATGTAAATCTTGTTTTTATATTTATTGTTTTTGCAATGTAACTGGTTGGAATGAGTGGTTATAATTCATCTTGATTACTCGGTAGTTGTAACTTATCTAATATAATTAATGAGAGTAGTTAGATACATTCACATAATAGTATGATAGAGATATTGTCTAGTGAGTAACACTTATGTCATCTTGTTGTGCCTACAACAACTCCCCATGCAGATTACATCATTGGAATCAAAATGCATGAGCCTCCATATTTTATTTATTTTCCAAAACCAAGTGCATCCCTAAGTTTTTAAGATTTCCCTTAAAACTTATAGGCATCAACAATGTGCCATGAACCTTTGGCCACAAGGTTTTCCAAAAAAATATCTATCTCAAGCACCGTAGGAAAACCTTGCAAGCATTCCATGGACCCTGGAAAGTGGGGCCTATTCAAGAACACTTTATTCTACATGGCGTGGGAAAACCCCCATAGCGTGCCTTGGACCTTTGAGCATGGGCTTATACAACACATATTTCTTTTCAATTTCCATAGGAAAATCTCGAGGTGCATTGCAGACTCGTTCACGTGGAGCATGTATCATGTTATTTTATCTTTGACCCCGTTGTTCCATCGCCAATGGTTTCATAGTGGACCTTGCTCACACAATGTGCCAAAGTGAAATAAGATACTTATGCGCAGGGATCAAATTTGAAGGGTGGGGTCCCATTTCACTTTGAAGGGCTATGAGATATTGAACCTTCAATGCTGACATGCAAAAATAAGTCATTATTTTCATTTGAAAATGTACTAGTACATCAAAATTTCATTGTTTACTTACATAGTAAAGTTAAGACGCTTTATTTTGCAGTGGATATGGTAGAACTGAACGTTATATATGTCATATATCACAACCATATTTTGCCTCGATCTAGCAGCTCAATCTCTAAGCCACTATGCCACCTTTGTCATCTCAGTAGTTTCCCAAATTGATCTTGCCTCTTAAACTTTTAACCAATATAATAATACAATGAACTTGCTAACCCCATTCCAATCCAACTTTCATCCTTATAGCCAAAGTTAATACTATTTCACTCTTTCATGATCTGCTTGAACATGAGGAATTTATTAGTGAAACATAACTTAGGAGACACATGGAAAATCCACTTTCCAGATGTTCAGTGTGAATTGCCATAGCTAATTTTATGGATCTTTTTTTTTCCTGCATCAATGCATCTACAGTTAGATTGCTAGCCCAATTCCAATCCAACTTTTAACCAGTATAATAATATTTAATACCTCTTAAAATGGGTTCCTAGGTTGCATCGAACAATACAAGCTCGATGAAGAATTGAGTTCTTCAACTCTTCTAAAAGCAACACGATGCTTATTCTTGGAAAATTTCAATCCTTGTAAATCACTAGCGACAGTTCTTCAAACTAATATAAATTCTAGCCTACATAAAATCTAGCCTACTTAACAATGGAAAAAATGATCATGTAAGCCAAAAAAGGAAGAAATTGTTTCAGAAGCCAAAAACATTGGACGTTGAGTCTGGTCTTTATCTGCTGCTAAATTAGTGAGCAATAGAGATGTATCCAGAAAGGTAGTAAAAAAGGTGAAGGGAAAGAATATGAATGGTAAAAAAAATGTACTTCATTGAATTGAGGACCATAATTAACTTTCATGCACTTCTATCAAACATGTGCATTGCCGATTCCATTTATAATCCTCCTTCACGCAAGTCTATCAGAGAGAAAAATTCAACAAAGAAGTTGGAATGGATTGAAAACAAGTAGCAAGTTTCTTTGTCACTCTAATTTGTACCTTAAAGCAGAATTGAATGCCAATGACAACAATATATGTTTTAATTTTTCATTCAAAACTATGAATGCCACACGTACTTGGGATAGAATAAGTTTAAGCACTCCTTACATGTTGCATGATATGTTATGGTTTGAGCAAAGAGAACTATTGAACTACAAGCAACTTTTGTTCTCAATAGCTGATTAAGGACCCTGGATTCTTCTTCTCTATAGCCCTCCCCCTAGATCTTGTTATACATAATAACTTTGTGGTATGATAGAGTAGAGGAAGCGTTGTGAAGCATAAGAAAAACGTAGGCATACCAAGTAGAGAGGAGATGCATAGATGGTTGAAGTTGTTAGTTTTTTAGAATTTAATTCATTATGATCTAGGATCTTAACTGAAAGAACAACATGTATAGCATATCAAGCATAAGAGACAAAAGACAAGAGACACAAAACATTTCACCGGGGAAAACCAAGAAGGTGAAAAACCCCGCAACTTCCTCAGAGATAGAATAAGCACCAATACAAAGATCACCACGATCAAACCCAAGAGATAGATATATTCAGCAGCATGCTCCTCCTCCACTTGTGCACATTCCTCCTCTCTCTCACTAATGTGAAGTGAGTGAACAATAGAATGTGTAAAATGAGAGAGACACATTCTCTATTTATACACTAACTTGACTTGACCTTTACTCAACTAGGTCGGCCTCAACTTAACCACTTAACATAATGCTGACTGGGCCAATCCCCACTAGGGTGGTCGAATAACCCTTTGACCCACATGACTCATACAGGGATGACCCCATCAAGGTGGTCTAATAACCCATCAAGTATAAGTTACGACACTTACAATATAACTAACGACACTTCCAATCGGAGGAATAATACATCTCTGTTGGGGATACAATAAAGTACAAATACAATATACAAGTGAATATCTTCTAAAATTACAAGTACATCAACACTCCCTCTTAACTAGGAAAGTATTCTCTTGACATAAGTCATCAATACATATAGGCATAAGTCTTTAATTCTAGAGCTGGATCATTGTCACTAGATCACAGAGCATCATCATCATCACTGCTACTGTACTCGTCATATCGATCACTGCGATATGTTTGAATTCTTCTCGTCATAGGAAGTTCTACAGAGCCAACCCTTTTTTCATGCTGGATGCAGGCCCACCACCTGGAGATCTTCATCATCACTGGCCATACTGTGGAATCCTCAGGACTTATTACGTGCGTCACAAAACCTCGAAAGAGTATCCCAGGATCCTTTATGTGCCTAAGCATGACTGACAAGATCGACTAGGGTGCTATTACATGTGACCCCACCACAAAACCTCGAAAGAGGATCCCAGGATTGATTACGGGCACACAGCCCAACCTATCGGATCTCCCAGGGCACTATTATATCTGGTCACCACAAAACCTCGCAAGAGCATCCCAGAACTGATTATGAGCACACAGCCCAACCTATCGGATCTCCTAGGGTGATATTATATGTGGTCATGGAAAAACCTCGAAAGAGCATCCCAAGACTGATTATGAGCACACAACTCAACCTATCAGATCTCCCAGGATATTTTACATGCAACTGCACAACATGTCCACGGCCACAGAGTATCATCCTGATACTCATGATCATACTCATCATGTCATCTCATCATCCACGAAGCATAACCTAGATGCACATCACACAACACTTACATTCACCGGCATGGGAAGACACACTTCAACCATTCGTGAAAGGCTCAGCACTTATATCTACACCATGGGAAGACACACTTCAACCATGCAAGAATGATATCACACTTATATCCATAGCCATGGGAAGACACACTTTAACCATGCTAGGAATGGCACAACACTTATATCGCAGCCATGGGAAGACACACTTCAACCATGTTTGAATGGAAAAGCACTTATATCGCAACCATGGGAAGACACACTTCAACCATGCTCGAATGGAACAACGCTTATATTGCAGCCATGGGAAGACACACTTCAACCATGCTCGAATGGCACAGCTCTTACATCAACGACCATGGGAAGACACACTTCAACCATGTTGGAATGGCCCCAGCCCTTATATCGGCACCATGGGAGAACACACCTACCACCATGTGAGAATGGCTCATGTGCATCTGTGTCTTCGGAACTCATTACACATGATCCAACTGATCATGCAATGCATCCACCTGATACATGTCATCACATATGATCATCTTGATCATCATCATAGCATCGTCCTGATGCATATCATCCAGAGCATCATCCTAATACTCATCACACATGATCATCTTGATCATCATCACTGCATCGTCCTGATGCATATCATCTAGAGCATCGTCCTGATACTCATCACACATGATCATCCTGATCATCGTCACTGCATCGTCCTGATGCATGTCATCCCACAACGCTTACATCCGCAACCATGGTAAGGATCCTCCTATCACCATGCTTGGAATGGATCCTGCAAATGTGTCCCATCACATATTCCTCGAAGTATCTTCAATCTGAAGAACACCAAGCCTCTCTCTGAAGTACTCAAACTTCACTCTGGCAAGTGGTTTGGTCAACACATCTGCAATATGCTCATCTGTCGCAACATACAAGAGCTTCATTGCTCCTCTCTGCACCATATCCCTGATATAGTGATATTTGATCTCAATGTGCTTCGACCTATCATGGAACACTGGGCTCTGAGACAACTTCACACAACTCTGGTTGTCACAGAAGATACCAGTAGCCTCCAACAGGAGATCAAATGACTCAGACAGTAGCTTCCGGAGCCATACTGCCTCACAACTAGGCAAACAAGCTACAACATACTTTGCTTCCGCTGTACTCAGTGTTAACACCTAAAAAGTGCTCACTAGCTCACTCCCTTACTCACATGACCCATTTGTCCACTTTTTCACCATCTGAGCCTCTGAAACCAACAAAAGGTCACCAAAAGACCTCAGTACACCCCTTTTTCCATTAAAAAAGATTATTTTTCCAAGAAATTCATAAAAAACCCTCAAAAAGGGTCCAAATTCCCAAAAATATTAAAAAGGGAATTAAAATATTATTTTTATTCAAAAAAGGAAAAAGGAGGGAAAAGTACCTAAACCATGTTGGTCAATACCATTTGGTTTCCACAAAACCACAAATGGTATTTCCCACCACCAAAACCTATAAAAAGGTGGTAGGGGCTCCTCATTTCACATCGATCCATTATCTCATCCTTATGCTGCTGAAATCTCCCCTGAGCATTTTAGCCATTGCAAACCACATTGGAGAAGAGACCATTGGAGATTGGAGTTGCTCATCCTTGGAGCCATTCAACCTCACCATTAGAGGTATTGATTCCGCAAGCACTTGCTTGTCTCATTCTTTCAATACAAATTTATTATTCTTATATGTTCTTGTTCTTGATTTTAAATTATCTTTGTTATTTGCTTAATATCTTTGCTTAGATCCATGATTAGTCTTGTTTAATTAGTTTATTGTTATTTATTTCCATTGAAACTGCTGCTACTAGTTAGCAGGTGCCCATAGCACTAAGCCTGGTTGCAAAACTGGGCCAACAGTTTTTGGCGACTCCGCTTTGGTTTGAACTATAGATCTCTAGTTTTGCCTTTAATCTTAGTTTTTTATGAGTTTTTAACCTTTAGATCCATAGATCTGCCATCTTAGACAGCAGATCCATTGCTGTTCTGAGTTTTGGCCCCATAAACAGCCCGAAATTTTCAATTTTCGGGTTCGTTTCTCGGTTTCCATGCACGGCTTCCGCAGACCCTTCTGCTGTAGTACCATCCACGGCAACAACCACCCCTCTGGGTATGCCCAATACGGGTAACACTCCACATTTAGGAATGCCTAACACAGGGCCACCACCTGTCATGGGTATACCCAACATGGGGGTCATACCCCCTTTGGTTTCCACAAACCCCATCCCAGGAATCCCTAGTATGATTCCCAACCCAAGTGCAACCCATGTTGCACTTGGAAGTGCTATCCCAGGAATCCCTAGTGCGATTCCTAACCCAAGTGTAACCCAAGTTGCACTTGGAGGCGCTGGCCCATACCAGACTACACCTATTGGAGGGAATATACCCTCCATACCTAGCATACCTTTAGGCGCTACTGGACCCCTACACCATACCACTATGGCCAGGCATGTCCCAGTTCCAGTCACCACATCTGCTAGTCTACAATACATGGCAAGTCTGAACCTGCCAGATTTAGCTAGGCTCACAAATGACCCCATCAGACATGATCCGACGTGGCCTCAAATGCCCACCAAACTCCCCTCTGACATCCCTAAGTTTGAGGGTAAGGCAGGAGAGGACCCCCAGAACCACATCATGTCCTTCCATTTATGGTGTTCCTCCAACTCCATAGTGGACGACTCAATCCGCCTCCGGCTTTTACAACGCACCTTCACTAGCTCTGCAGCCAAATGGTATATCGAGCAACCCCATGGGACGCATTCCACATTTACCTCCCTTGCCTCGACCTTCCTACAGTTCTTTCAGTTACCTGTCCACTATGATGCGGGCGTCGAGATCCTACTGTCTTGCAGACAAAACACGGCCACGCATATCACTGACCATATTCATGATTGGCGTCGGCGCCGAAGCCTATGCAAAATCAAATTAGACGACCGAATCTTCCTAGATTGGTTTCTAAAATCCCTCCTTCCTCTCATTGCGAAGGATGTAGCATCTGAAAGACCCCAGTATGAAGAAGAGGCCATCCTCAAAGCCCAACAGTTTGATCTCATCTACGCCCAGTCGGGTTACCTATACACGATCATACCGGACGCCCCACGAGGCGACTCTGCACGCGGTGACACACCGGGGGCATCACATGTCGCTGATGGCATTATTGGCCAAATTACACCGCAAGCAAAACCTTTCAGTATGGTGAGCACCATGCCTGCCCCAGACCTTTCTAGGGCTACATCTAGTTCCGGAGCGACAACTTCTTATGCTCCAACAAACCAGACCCATCACGTTCATGGACCCTCTTGTCCACAACATTGTTATGGCCAAGCGCCATCAGCATATGTACCTCCTACATACTATGCTCAACCTATGGTACAGTCCCCCATGCAGTTCCCACAACAACCCATGCATTACCCACAACCGGTTGCACCAGCTAACCTCACACCTCCACCAGCTCAGGGGTACCAACAACCCCAACAGGCAACTGGACCACCTCCAGCTCCACCTGCATACTATCCATCGCAACCTGCTCCCGCACCTGCGGCTCCTCAGAATCCCCCCAATGCTCAAGGGCATGTGTATGCACAACAACATCAGCCCCAATACCAAAATAACCAACGCAACCAGGGTGGGAAACCAAACCGCGGAAGAGGACGCAACCGTGGAAACAATCAAAACCGTAACCAAGCTCCACAACCTACCCATCCTCCGCAAAACAATAACGCGGCGCCTGCTCATCAGAATCCTGATCGACCACCTAAGCAAGCCAAAAATGCTAATTTACGAACAAACCATCCTTGTTCCATTTGCGGTGTCTATGGTCACTATACCCACGCTTTCCCACATCTGGAGCGAGCTCGACAACTATGGACAAATGACGCCCATCGTCAAGGTCAGGCAGCTCCTCAGCCGCCACCCAACCCCCCACCACCTCCACAACAACCTTTGGTACTACAAAACCCTTTTCCAACATAAGGAGTGGTGAACACTCAGCCGTTAGCCCCCCCACAGGGCAACGTGCAACCACAACAAATTACTTACGCAGCTCCGGACCAACCCATGTTTGATTCAGGCACCCACCATTTATTGATGATGTCCACTGTCGACGTCAATATCCAAACCCGTCGGAATCAATACGGACCGACTTCTGAAGCCCCCCCCGCCGAAAAGGATACTAATGCTCATCCCACTGATCAGACATTGCGTATACCTCAGGTTCCACTCGATGGCGCTTCTAAAGCACCTCGCTTCCCCCTTCGCCGAATCAACAACAACCCCAATGCACGGGATGCGTCCAATTACAACATTGTAGATGACTTAGCTCAATCTCCCGCAGCCATGTCTGCGTTAGAAGTCTTAAAAAACTGTCCTACCCAGCGCAAGACTTTAATTTCCGCCATTGGGGCGATTGACCCAAATGATTCGAAATTGATGACCTTTGATTTAGACCAGTCTGAACCACGACTGCCTTCCACCATAGCAGTCCAAGTTTCCGTTTCTATTCGGAATCTTGTCATCCATCGATGTATCATCAACGAGGGTGCCTCCACATGCGTCATGTCCACATTTGTTTGGCAGAAGTTGGGATCCCCTACTCTCCAGCAATCCACCACTGCATTGCGGGCCTACGACGGCCGGTCAGCTCAACCTCAAGGTTTACTACCCAAAGTGCCCGTCCAATTAGGTGGGAAAACTGTGCTCATCGACATAGAGGTCATTAACGCCCAGCTCGATTATAACCTTTTACTTGGCCGCAGTTACATGTACGCCATGAAAGCAGTTGCCTCATCCGTTTTTCATACCATGATGTTCCCCCATGAGGGACGCGTGGTCAAAATCGACCAACTCACCTACTATGATCCCAACGCCCCTGCAGCACCCGAGAATGTTCTTCCCATGATTGAACAACCCACTTCTAGTGCAACTACCTCCTTTGTGTCTTCTGTGGGACCCGGACTTTATTCGGATACACCAATGACCTCTATATTCCAGGCCATTCCACCACCGTCACCGGAGACCCATGTCGCAAACCTCTGTACTCTTTCACAGAATACACAAACATCCGGTAGTCAACCACCATTGATCCCCAGTCACATTGGTGTTACACCCATCCACACCATCCCTTTCCTATTTCCTCCTTCGGGTGTAGTAAGCGCCCCGGTTATGGCTACCCTTAGTCTACCCGGGTTAACATTGGGATTACCCGTGTGGTATATTCCGCCTCCTGTTCGACCGCCGACACCAAACATCATCCTCCAACCGGTACAACCTATTGTTACCACAAATCAACCTCCTCCTGGTGTCGCAATCCCTTCGTCGTCAACGAAACCTCCTCCTAACCTCAATATCCCTTCGTTGTCAACAAATCCTCCCCCTCCTATCAAGCCCACTGGGGGCAGAGGTCCACAACCATACACTGCTATACCACCTCCTAAGGCAGTTAAACCCCCACCGGTGTTTCGAGCCCCCCCTAAATGCTCATTGTGCGATGAGATAGGCCATCCAACTCATCAATGCCCACACTTACCGGCACTCCAAGAGCATATGAATATGTTGGACGATGACATCAGCATCCCAGTAGTTAGACTAGAGCCACCTCTACAGCCTCGCGACAAATCACTGTGCACCAACCATCCTTGTGCTATATGCAGTTTTTACGGCCACTACTCTCACCATTGTCCTGATCTACCCGATTATAGAGCAGCATTGTACGAATTAAACAACGTCGACTTAGAGATATCTCCTCCCCTCATCGAGGAGATCCACCCCCCGCCATCATCCTCGTCGGAAGAAGTCAATACAATATATATGATTTCAACAACCTTCAAACCAGAACCCCTTGATTTATGGTCTGACTACTTCAATACTGATGAGCAAATTTTGGAGACACTAACTGCACCCGACTACCCTTGGGATGATATGCATCATCGCTCGTACTTCCTCCCGGAAGCATCTACATCCAACGCATCCAACCAGCTATCGGTCGAATCGAAAGATTTCATACCCACTAAGGTCGATTGGTTAAGGGACCCCATCCCATCACCGAATGCCTTTGAAGAAGGGAACATGTCGAACATTTCCCCCACTATACAGATAGACATTTCCACAACACCAGGGAAACCTGAGCTCATCTCACTGGGCGCATCTTGCACTCAAGCAGAAACTCAGGCATACAAAAAGCTCTTTCAAGAGTTCCGTGATGTCTTTGCCTGGTCCTATACCGAGATGCCTGGTCTCGACCCCACCATCATTGAACACCACATTGATACATGGCCTGAGGTACCCCCTGTTCATCAGAAACAGCGACCCATTCACCCTTCCAAGCTACCTGCCGTTAAAGCTGAGGTCGAGAAACTCCGCAAAGCAGGATTCATTTATCCCATTCCATACACCACCTGGGTGTCGAACCCCGTTCCGGTCAACAAAAAGCAAGGCACCCTTAGAGTATGCACTGACTTCCGTGATTTAAACCACGCTTGTCCAAAAGACAATTTCCCCACGCCATTCATTGACCAACTCATTGATGAGTGTGCGGGCCATGAAGTCCTATCCTTCATGGACGGGTTTTCTGGATATAACCAGATTCACATCCGCAAGGAGGATCAGTACAAGACTGCCTTTACCACCCCATGGGGCACCTTTGCCTATCGCGTCATGCCATTTGGCCTTAAAAATGCTGGTGCCACCTTCCAGCGAGCCATGACCTACTGTTTTCACGACTTGGTCGATATCCTGTGAGTCTACCTTGACAACCTCACAGCTCGTTCCCGAAAACGATCAGACCACCTTAACGACCTCCGGCAAGTTTTCCTGCGTTGTCGCAAATATAAAATCCGCTTGAACCCACACAAGTGTGTCTTTTGCGTCCCGGCGGGCCGGTTGTTGGGTTTCATTGTTTCCCAAGACGGAATCACTGTCGATCCCCTGAAAGTCAAAGCCATCTTAGAACTTCCCCCTCCTCGCACGCTTCGGCAGCTTCAGAGCTTGCAAGGGCGGTCCAATTTCCTTACGCGCTTCGTTCCTGACTATGCAACCAAAGTTCACGGTTTCTTACGCTTACTCCGTACCCACATACCCTTTGTTTGGGATGAGAAAGCAGACACGGCATTCGAAGACCTCAAGAAAGCTCTCACACAAGCCCCCTTGATATCCCCACCGAATTTCTCTCAAGACTTCACCCTTTATGTCTCGGCATCCGAACATGCTGTGTCCGGAGTTTTGGTCCTTGAAGATGCCTCACACCGAGAGCATGTGATTTATTACGTCAGCCAGACCTTGTCTGGCCCACCTCTGCATTACCCATACGAGGAAAGATTAGCCCTAGCTGTAGTCTTTTCTGTACAAAAATTGCGACACTACATCCTACTCAGTCATACCACAGTCGTGGCCGACTCCAACCCCATGGTCTATCTCCTCAGCCGACGGCTCCTTCAGGGTCGTGTCGCTAAATGGGTCATTATCCTCCAGGAATATGACCTTACTTTCAAGACTCCTAAGAGCACCAAAGCCCTCGCGCTTGCTCACCTCATCACCGACCTCCTGTCCTCTTCATCATCACCCGTTATCCAAACGGATCTGATCGACGATCAAATCTTCATCATTTCGTCTGATGACCCATGGTACGGAGACATTTTGATTTACCTTCGCACGCAAAAGTTTCGACCACAGATCGACCGTGACGAACGCCGTCACATACGACACCATGCCCCCCGATACCTCTTATTAGGGGATGTGCTTTACCGACGCGGCATTGATACCATCCTACGCCGCTGCCTATCCCACAGTGAGGCAGAACAAGTCCTCAATGATTGTCATAGCGGTGCCTGCGGAGGCCATTTCTCCGGCATGGCCACCGCCCAGAAGATCATTCGGGCAGGTTATTTTTGGCCATCACTGTTTACTGATTGCATAACCGCAGTCAAGCATTGCCAGAACTGCCAACTCTTTGCCCCCAAAGCAAGAACCCCCCCCGCCCCCCTTCATCCAGTTATCACCGTCGGACCATTCTGCAAATGGGCCATCGACTTCCTCGACTGCAACCCCCCGTCAGCCAGCGGTCACAAACACATCATTGTGGCCGTAGATTACTTTACCAAGTGGGCGGAAGCAATGCCAACTTATAATTGCAAAGCCGACACTGCAACACGGTGTTTCTTCAACCATGTTATCACACGATTCGGAGTGCCGAAACAACTAGTCTCTGACCACGGCTCTCACTTCGAAGACGCCGTATGGAAAGAATTATCGACCATGTTGAAATTTGAACACCATTTTTCGTCAGCCTACTATCCCCAAGGAAATGGCCAGGTCGAAGCGATCAATAAAATTTTGAAGACCATCCTGCAGTGCACTGTAGACAAACACAAATCCAATTGGCACCACATGCTCTTCCCAGCACTATGGGCCTACCGCACCTCGACCAAAACCGCCACCGGTTTTACCCCTTTCCATTTAGTTCACGGTGTCGAATCCGTCCTCCCTATTGAGTGCCAGATCCCAGCCTTACATATTGCCGTCGAACTCCTACTAGATACTTCCCCGATCGAGCAACGTTTACTACTCCTAGAGCAGGCCGATGAAGATCGGCGCACTGCCATTCAAAACATGGAAGCAGCTAAACAACGATCGAAACTAAGTTACGACAAACACGTCCACCCGAGAACCTTTTCTGAGGGAGACCTTGTCCTCGCTTACGATCAAGCTCATGATAAAACCGGGAAAGGAAAGTTCGTATCTATGTGGCAAGGCCCCTACATCATACACACTTGCCTTGGGCAGGGGGCATACATTCTGACCGATTCAGAAGGCAACACCCTACGCAACCCACGCAACGGGTTGTACCTTAAACGATTTTACCCATAGAAAACCTGATGGACACCATCGTCCATTTTAGTATAGGCATACATTTTTTGTTCACAAAAAATTTCCAAAAACCTAAATATTTGTTTTTCTCTGCATGACCACAGATGGAGCCTCTTCCACTCTGCCATGTCGGTTTCGCTGATGGTGCAAGCAGTTGGTCTCCCAATCTCGCCTCCGCAGCTTGGGTAATATACTCCCCTTCACATGAGTTAATTCACATTGACGGAGTATTTTTAGGTGCCGCTACCAATAATCAAGCTGAATACGATGCCGTGACCGGTCTCCTGGCCGCTGCTCTCCAAATGAGCATCCGTCGCCTCAACGTTTTCTTGGACTCACAGCTCCTAGTTTCCCAGCTCAACAATGATTACCAGGTATGCGATCCCTGCCTTTTCAGAAAATTCCTGTGCACTAAACAAATGGTTAGACAGTTTGAATCCATTACATTCACACATGTCCCAAGACACCTCAATAGTATAGCAGATAATATGGCCAACAACGTCCTCGACTGGCACACCAATCACATCATGTCATATCCATAAACAAAAAAAAATGCATCCATGTGCATAACATGTGCCTCCACGGGCATAAAACAAACAACCAAATAATGCATCCATGTGCATAACATGTGCCTCCACGGGCATACATAAATCAACAAACATACTGCATCCACGTGCATAACAGGTGCCTCCACGGGCATATACAAAAGACAAAGGTGCATCCACGTGCATACACGACAATATATCCAAATATATATCCACATATATATATAAATCAAATAGTCAACATGTCATAAGTGCCCTCAGCACCCGATATACAAAAAAACATATGTCATACAAAAAATACTTCCCCATATGCTCATCAGCATTTGGGGGCAGATACAGTATCATCTACTCATCTGGATCCCTAGGATCCTCTGGATCCTCCTCCGGATCCTCCTCCGGATCCTCCTCCGCTGGCCCCGCCGGGTCATGACGAACCTGAACTCTCCGCTCTACCGGCCCCGCTGGATCGTCCTGCTGACGTATCCTCCCCTGAGCCGGCCCTGCTGGAGCATCCCGATCCCTGTGCCTCGCCACGAACACCGCTGCCCTCAATAAGAGCGACTGCCACTCGGGCGGCGCGCCAAAACAACCCTGCAAAATATCCCGATCCAGGTATCTCCAACCATCCTCGGGAAGCCCAGCTACGATCCGGGCAAGAGTCTGTCGGACACCATCCATGGCGTCATCACGAGGGCCAACCCCTCGCCCACGAGCTGCAAATCCTCCACCACGCGGAGGAGGTACAGGTACAGGTGGATGGGCGACCACCATCGTCCGCCCCTGTCGAGCCACGTAGTCAAGCGGTGGCACTGGACCCACATCTGCACAAAGCAAGTAAGCCATCACATACTATAGAACAAAAAAAAATCATCAATGATAAATCAAACAACATATGATATACTATCAAATAAAACAAAAAACATACTGTCTAAACTCCAGGCCTGTCCTGGGGCACGAGGCATCTCTGGGTCACCTCGGTAGTCCATGCCGGCGTAGGGATAGTCCTCAATCACCAGAGGCATCTGCTCCCACTGCTAATAGAAATCCTCTGTGAAGTAGCCGCGGACACCACCGCTGCCACGGGGCATCATCTGCCCCCACCTCATCATACGAGGCTCACTCGGAAGAGCAGCACGAACAGGTACCTGTGGCCGTAAGGTCGGCACCCGCTCGAAGAAAAAACAGCATAAAAACGAGGCATAAGAAAACTCGCCTCCCTCTCTAATGGCCTTGTCCAGATCTCTCCGGACACCAGCCAAGAACATCTGCGCCCAGGCATAATAGGTACCCTGAAGAACGGAATCTACCATCATCATCTGCCCCCTAGACATACGATGTGGTGCAACAGCACCCAATATCCGCAGCACACAGGCACCAACAACTCGCATATCCCACTCACGTAGGGATCTCAGACTAATAGAGCTGTTTACCAAAACAGCATCATCGGAACAGAAAGTCTGTAAAAGGTCCTCCATATCTATACCTGGAGGCAACCTCGGCATGATATCGCCCACCTCACCCAAGCGAGGCAACCCAGTCAAAAAATAAACATCTGTGAGAGTGATCTCTAACCTCTCACCCCCAATAACGAATGCACCCTCCGCCGGCACCCACCACTGCACAAGCTTGTTCAGGAGCCGTCTCACTGAATGTATAGGCGGGATCTGAGCGAACTTCAAAAGTCCGCTCATAGCCAGGGTCTGTCTCACCCCTGCATCAGTCTCAATCCTCAGCATGAGATCACCATCGATCTCCCTCTCCCGCCACAAGGACTGAGCTCTCCGCAACATCCTGCCAGGAAAACAGAAGAAATTTTTAGCCCCAGCATAAAAAAATTTAGAAAAATCCCATCGCGGCTTTTACACAAAAAGCCGCGATGCCCATCGCGGATTTTCCACAAAAAGACGCGATGACCATCGCGGGATCCATATAAAAACCCGCGATGAACATCGCGGGTTTTGGCCGGACAGTCGCGATGAACATCGCGACTATCCCCCATGAACTCGCGATGAACATCACGGGTTCCGACCTCACAGTCGCGATGAACATCGCGACTGTGAGCCTAGAACCTGCGCGGTTCATCGCGGGTTCAGCCCCGAAACCCGCGCGGTTCCACGTTGGAGAGTCAACGTGGAATTTCGCGGCCTTCGGGGGCCCACCGCCAAACAAAAAAGACATAATTGAAAAGGCTAAGGCGAATAGAGTTACCTGCAACTCGCTAAATCGAAAACCAACGGTGAAATCTCCCGGAAATCAAGAAATAGCTCTGACAGCTCTATCAAACTCGCACCAAACAATGACAAGTCATTTGGGCCCCACGTCCTATTTATAGAAAATCTACCAATTTTCCAACAACCATTGCGGTATCATACGAAGTCCATTTCTCAAACCGTTGGTACCGTTGGGATCAGCACAGCGAGAACTTCATACAGGTTCCTTCCTTTTCCCGTTTTCATGGGGTCCATTATTTGACCATTTTTTAGCCTCTCTCATCGCCTCGGTTTGCGTGCCACATCGGCCGTTCTCCATTTTCGACGTGCCTTATATAGCCGGATTCAGTTTTCCGCGCTCATGATGATGCTTGAGATCATTTCTCGCTCTCACCTTTAGATTTTTCGGGCATTTTTTCCCATGCCCCCTTCATCGCCTCGGTTTGCGTGCCACATCGGCCGTTCTCCGTTTTCGACGTGCCTTATATAGCCGGATTCAGTTTTCCGCGCTCATGATGATGCTTGAGATCATTTCTCGCTCTCACCTTTAGATTTTTCGGGCATTTTTTCCCATGCCCCTTCGTCGCCTCGGTTTGCGTGCCACATCGGCCGTTCTCCATTTTTGACATGCCTTATATAGCCGGATTCAGTTTTCCGCGCTCATGATGATCCTTGAGATCATTTCTCGCTCTCACCTTTAGATTTTTCAAGCATTTTTTCCACGCCCCCTCGTCACCTCGGTTTGTGTGCCACATCGGCCGTTCTCCGTTTCCAACAATCCTTATGTCACCGGATCCAGTTTTCCGCAAGGATGACGATGCTCGAGACCTTTCCTCGCCCTCATCAATCCATTTTTGTTCGGTATAATTTTACCCCTTTTTCGGACCGAGCAACCCCTTTTTACGAAAAAGGCACTTAGGGAGTTTCTGTTAAGCTCTTTTCTGACTCCTAAAACAATGAAAAGATCACCGAGTAATCTTGCTTCCTTTCATGCTCGATAAATGTATCTGAAAGGGCGTCTACCTGGTATAAGTTTACCCCTTTTCTGGACCTCATAGACTAATTACGAAAAAGGTATACTCTAGTCACATCGGCTAGAAGAGTTATCCATCCGCATCATTTTATGCTTTTTCGGGCCTTGGAGACTAAACTACGAAAAAGAATACCAATAGAGTCCACTTACCACTTTCAGACTCCCTAAACATGAAAGCAACCATGAGCACGAGCCGTCCTGGGCTCACAAAATCCACAGGACTGTACCATTTCAGAGCACACTTTTTATCCCTTCTTGGAGCTCATTAAAACTACGAAGAAGGAATCAATGGTGCCTCTTGGTGCCACGACAGATCACATCTACTCATTAGTCAGCTTCCCCATTTTGGTCGCCTTTGTTCAGAGTATTCTGCAGTACGTCACCTTGATAATCCCTCGACAGCTACCATCAGCTTCACCCCCCCCCCCCCCGGAGTCAATACATACCCTTCAGTCCCTAAAAAAAAAAAAAGCTATGATCCCTACACCTACAAGTCAGTTCCCTACGCTACCAAGTCAACCATGTCATCATGCTCTGAACAAAGGAAGTTTGAGTCTACCCATTTTTTGACCCAGTTATTTCCCATCCCCACAAGTATGTCAGTCCTACCAGCAGTACTACATCACTTCAGTTATACACCTCGTGCTCCTATCAAGGAAACATCATTGCCTTGTTAGTTGCTGGTCTCCCTCTGTCGACGACAACCACATTGATTCCAGAGGATAGACCTAGAGGTCCCTGTGTCTTGGACTCATTACCATTTATGATGAGTGCCTACGAATCATTTCGAGAGGAATCCTCAGTGCCTCTCCGAATGATTGTTTCTCACATGCTCGACTTCAACACCTTGACCGCATCGTTGAGACTCGCACAGGGTATTGGTCCGTTCAGTTATTAGTCGAAGACCCCGGATACCACCTGACTCCTCCACATTTGAGAGTACCTATGGATACAACCAGTCACATTTTTTCTATAGATATCCGGGTTGCGTATGGCGACAATATTCAGATGTACCCCAGTTTTATACTCCCTCGAGTATACAGATACAAATACTTTCCCAGAGATGGCTCACAGTCATTAAGTCCATACAGATGATTGAACACCTTCAGTTTCAACAGTTATTCCAGTGTATCAGTTATTGAGATCAGCCATGATCACGAGTATATCCCACAATAATGTCCCCTCTGGACCATTATGATGTACCAGTATATTTCTTCACGTATTAGATCCCCCTTCTTGGGACTAATTGTTTTGTATATGTCTTGATACGAGCATGGGAATGCCCACCTCGTCCTTTATCAGAGATTATACCTCATTCATATTGAGGCCATGTAATATTTTTTGTTTTTGCAGCTTCCAAGGGCCGTGGCTCCAGTCTACAACCGGTCTCTTCTCTCCCCTAAACCCCAGAAAAAAGGACAAAAGAACTATGATGTCTATCGGCCATACGATGAGCTCCTGCCCTCACACATCAGGGGGCAATCTGTTAACACCTAAAAAGTGCTCACTAGCTCACTCCCTTACTCACATGACCCATTTGTCCACTTTTTCACCATCTGAGCCTCTGAAACCAACAAAAGGTCACCAAAAGACCTCAGTACACCCCTTTTTCCATTAAAAAAGATTATTTTTCCAAGAAAATCATAAAAAACCCTCAAAAAGGGTCCAAATTCCCAAAAATATTAAAAAGGGAATTAAAATATTATTTTTATTCAAAAAAGGAAAAAGGAGGGAAAAGTACCTAAACCATGTTGGTCAATACCATTTGGTTTCCACAAAACCACAAATGGTATTTCCCACCACCAAAACCTATAAAAAGGTGGTAGGGGCTCCAAATTTCACATCGATCCATTATCTCATCCTTATGCTGCTGAAATCTCCCCTGAGCATTTTAGCCATTGCAAACCACATTGGAGAAGAGACCATTGGAGATTGGAGTTGCTCATCCTTGGAGCCATTCAACCTCACCATTAGAGGTATTGATTCCGCAAGCACTTGCTTGTCTCATTCTTTCAATACAAATTTATTATTCTTATATGTTCTTGTTCTTGATTTTAAATTATCTTTGTTATTTGCTTAATATCTTTGCTTAGATCCATGATTAGTCTTGTTTAATTAGTTTATTGTTATTTATTTCCATTGAAACTGCCGCTACTAGTTAGCAGGTGCCCATAGCACTAAGCCTGGTTGCAAAACCGGGCCAACACTCAGTGCTACGCAGGATTGCTTCCTGCTAAACCAAGAGATCACACCTGATCCCATACTGAAGCAGCACCCAAAAGTGCTCTTCTATCTGTAGCACTGCCTGCCCAATCTGAATCAACATAACCCTGCAGGTTAAACTTTTGATTTGCATCATACTTGAGCCCATAATCAGTTGTACCCTTGAGGTACCTTGGAATGTGCTTTACAACAGCCCGGTGAACACCTCTGGGATCCGTTAGGAACTGGCTCAATGTGTTCACCACAAAGCAAATATCCAGTCTTGTGTTCGTCAAGTACATCAAGGACCCAATCATCTGACGATACACAGTGACATAAACCAGATCAGATGAAGCATCACACAGAAGATTTAGGTTCGATGCCATAGGTGTGGACATGGCCTTGCAGTCCATCATCCCAAACCTCTTCAAGATCTCTACTGCATACTTTCCTTGTCCAAGGAATATTCCATCTGCACTCTGCCACACCCCTATGCCTAGAAAGTAGTGCATCATCCCAAGTCCTTCATCTCGAACTCGGTAGCAAGCTTGATCTTGTAGATCCACTTGGAAGTCACAACAAACTTCCCTTCTTGTCTCAGGACCACATCCCAGACATCATTCTTCATGATCGACCGGTAATCCTTGATCATGTCATTCTTCCATTACTGCATCCTGGATCCTAGGAACTTCAGATTCTTCAATATCTTCAATAGATAGTTTTTATTTGATCTTCGTTGCTGGAACAAATATTGTATTCCTTTTTGTAGGTGATGGTACACGGCCTTTTCTACAAGACAAGTCCAATTGCATGATTAGAAACTTCTCATAGTTTTTCAAAAACACATTCTTATGCATAAATACATATGTCATATAGTCATGCAATTATCTTGGCCAATGTTTCAATACAACATTTATCCATATTCCGTAACTTTCTAGATGCCTTCCATCTCTACCAGAACATTGTTAAGAGTGTGCACAACTCCCAACATGTCAGCAAAGAGGTTTCATTCTAGATAAGTATCAATGGAATGTTGTACAGTACCATAGGCCACTTACCCATTATTTGCATATTTAGTAGTATCTTGTTCATTAATGCAACTTTTCTAATATGCATGATACATATCCTAAATCTAGGAACATAAGTATGTATATGACTGGTCAACATCATTTAAGTAATCATATATATAGGAATTGACAATTCAAATACTTATCTTTGTTTGGTTGTAGGGTGGACTCCCTCTTGATCTTTGCTTCCTGAAGCTTCCTAAAGTGCTCCCTCTTGATCTTTGCTACTTGGATTACCTATCCTTGAACTTATATCCATCCTGTACCACTATGCATGCTTAAGTGTGCACTAGTGTCATCATTGTGTCATCCTCAAGATCTCGTCATACATTCATTAGTATAATCTCAATACTATAAATCTTAAACATGTATAGTCATGATCATTTCATACATAGGTAATAAGCGTTAGTATTCAAGGTTTCAGGGAAGACTTCTTTTACTCATGCATATTCTTATTTGACCATAGGACTCTTCTAGTTAGTCATATCATCAATCAAAGTAAAAAAATATAATATGCATAAACCCTTGATTACTAAAACTTCCAACTTTCAAGAATAATCATTATCATTCATACAAAAGTATAAGATCCTAACACAAGGTAGGATTCTAACTTGATATAGGAAAAACATACCTGCTTATCATGTTTGCTAGTTATGACTAACATACCCAAACAATGTCTTCTTGTTCTCTTTAATGACTTGTGCTTAGTAACCTGCATAACTCATAAGTTAACCATTATAGAACCATATTATACATACCTCTTAAGTATAGCTTCTATGTAATCCATGAGTCTTTGTCTTCATGTCACCATGGTCATATGTTCTTGATCTAGAACTTGATTTGTACCTTTCATGTTAGCAGACAACATCATCCTCATACAATACCATAGTGCATTAGTACAATCATAAGTGTCATAACCCTAATCAATGAATGTCTTCTATCATTCACATGCATTCCTACTTTTACCAGGGTGATAAGACAAGTCTAAAATTAATCAATATTGTACTAACCTCAATAATATGAAGACAAACATATCATAACCTTAATCATGAACAGATTTCGAAAACATACTTGTATCTCTTCAAGTCATACCTGTCGAGATTGCTTTTAGTCTTCCTTATGTAAGGCCTTAGCCTCATTTCCCTCTGGAACTAGAATCTCTTCACTTATGCAGGTGACCAAATCATCTTCTTCTAGGATTAACCCAATCCACTTTGATTTGCTGAGACTCAATCTAGATTTGGATTAGGGTTTGACAAAGAAACCCTAAAAATTCAAACTTTGAGTTTCAAACTTCTGAATGGAAGGAACAATGTGGCTTGCTGAGCTGATCAAGATGGTATACTTCAATTTTGAAAACTGCAAAATTTGACCCCTCAAAATTGCCTTTGAAACTTCTGGATTCACTAAACAGGATCCCGAACTAGGGTTTGATCAAGACTAGTATTCTGCCCATCCAAAAGGTTTGATACTGTGTTCTAAACTTTGATTTTTCTAGGGAGCTTCCAGCCGTGGTCACAGATTTCAAAAATTCCAACTTTTGCAAAAGCCCTAATTTTCCATCTTTCCGATCAAAATCTCGAACTAGGGTTTGATCAATCCCGACCTTCTGCCCAACCAAAAAATTTGATCTTGGTCTCTAAATTTTGATTTCGATGAGGAGTATCCAGCCATGGTCTCTAATATCAAGAATTTCAACTTTCTTTGAAACCCTAATTTCCCACAGTAGTGACGATCCAAGAATGAAGGTGCTCAAAATCCAAATATGTTTTGACAGAAATATGCACCTGATTGTTTCTGGAGTAAGTCAGAAATTTTGAATCCACAAGGTCTGAAAATTTGGCCTGTGGTATCCTGACCTATCATATTTTCAACCCCACAGCTCTGACCTCAATTGGATTCTCTGAGAGAGAGTTATGCCAAGTGTCTCAACGTGACCTGTTTATGGATAAAACAGGAGAGCGAACTTGTACGGAGTGCCACTTGTCACTGGTTCAGTTTTGGCCTTTGAAAAACATACCTGAGAAAGTACAGCCCGTGCCCTGCCTGTCACATTTTATGAAATTGCATTTGGAGCTTCCTAGCCCAAGTTGTGACCTTTTTTTCTGGGTCACCTGTTTGTGACTGAGATCTAAAAGAGGAAGAAACCCTAGATTGTACTGATTATAAATCACAAAGTACAACGAATTAGAAGTTGTGCTTCAGACACAAGGTACATGGGGATGTTATATACGACCTATAAAGGTTTCAGATCCTGAACCTTCTCCAAAGTGTATTTATAGAGAAAGTGATAGGATGACTTATTTTTGCTATATCAAGCCCTAGCTTCCGATTTGTTGCAAGTGCAACAAGTCTCATAAATGCCATATCATGCCTTCCTTTAGGCTAGCTATGATACCATGTTAGTTTTTGAGAATTTAATTCATTATGATCTAGTATCTTAACTGAAAGAACAACATGTATAGCATATCAAGCATAAGAGACAAGAGACAAGAGGCACAAAACATTTCACCGGGGAAAACCAAGAAGGTGAAAAACCCTGCAACTTCCTCAGAGATAGAATAAGCACCAATACACAGATCACCATGATAAAACCTAAGAGATAGATATATTCAGTAGCATGCTCCTCCTCCACTTGTGCGCATTCCTCCTCTTTCTCACTAATGTGAAGTGAGTGAACAATAGAATGTGTAAAATGAGAGAGACACACTCTCTATTTATACACTAACTTGACTTGACCTTTACTCAACTAGGTCGGCCTCAACTTAAACACTTAAGATAATGCTGACTAGGCCAACCCCCACTAGGGTGGTCTAATAACCCTTTGACCCACATGACCCATACAGGGCCGACCCCATCAAGGTGGTCTAATAACCCATCAAGTATAAGTTACGACACTTACAATACAACTGATGACACTTCCAATCGGAGGAATAATACATCTCCATTGGGGATACAATAAAGTACAAATACAATATACAAGTGAATATCTTCGAAAGTTACAAATACATCAACAGAAGTTCCTATTCTATTCAATACAAACAGATAAGGGAAACAAAATAAAAAGGTAAAGTAGCACTGTCATTCTAAAAATCAAGATTACAAAAACATTTTTGTCCTAGTTCGTACAGTCGAACGCAGGAGTGGGCATTGGGCATTCTAAGAAAATTTCCAGCTTTCAGCATTGTCCTTCACCAGATGTTGTTGCATATTCTCAATCATATTGAAATTCGATAGCTAGTTGGGATTGTAAGTGTAGTAGCATCGGTGGTTTTCATATTAATAAATCCCAAGAATCTTAAACCGTGTACTAGAGTGTCGAGACGACGACTGAGAAATTGGGGAAAATGGCTCATGCAATACAATTTTAGATACAAATTCTGGATCCTTGATCTGACTCATTAACTATATGCATGGAGGCTGGGAGAGTGGGAACTTCCCCAAATCCCAGGGAATTTTGGTAAAGCTTGGGGGCACCGTGGACACACATGTTTCCCGTAGGGATGCAATCGTGGCTAGTGGCAGCTGCGGGGCGAAGCACTTGGTTTCAGAGTGAAAACAATGGTCTTCCTTTTCCCCTCCATTTCAAGAAAGTTAAAGGGCGGCTAAATTATCAAGAGCTTTGATCGGGCAACAATGGAAAATAGGGCAAGGAAATGAGCACATGGAATCATATGTGTGTATAGAGAACATATGAAGAAAGAAGCAATTTTTGTTGTTGTTGCTGTTGGGAATCGATAAATGTTGTTATAAACAACCTATGACAGAGATTTGTGACAAACCCACTCTCTGGTCCAGGCTTCAAATTTGAAGCCTTCAAGGCCCATTTGAAGTTACAAAATTTCAATCAAATAATAATATTGTGTTTGAACTTTGAGGTTATAGAATTTTAATGAAATAAAAAAAAATTTAAATAATTGATTTGATCATGATGGATAAAATGATGTACATACCTCTAAATTCATAGGATGTCAGCAATCCAGTCAGCCTTGAAGTTGAGCTCCTTAAAGAAAACAAATTTCTTTATATATGTTTATGGCAAGTTGACATTGGTAGCTTCACTCTGCAAACTCTCCTAGAGGACTAGAGGAGATAGGGTAGGTGGAACTTGGAAGTAGCTCAACCATGGTGGAGTAGGCGTATAAGAAAAATCTTGTTTGTATTCCTGTAATATTATATATTGATGTTCAAATCCATCGAAGCATGGAATTCAATCATTGACTTGATACAAGAAAGAAAACACAGGGCGAGACTTGAGAGCCGTAGGATTTACTTGATACAACAAAGAAAACACAGGGTGTGAAGCTGGGAACCGTAGATGGTAGGATTAACTTGATACAACAAAGAAAACACAGGGTCGTGGGCAGGGGCCACGGGCGGGAGCGGTAGCCTGCAACATTACAAGAAGTTTCTAGATTGTGGAGTTTGTATGAAATGCCAAATTCGGGGCACATTAACATAATATATTATACATTGAATACTCAATGAACTCACGGAGTCAGAATTCATGAATTGGTATGTGATAATTGGTAACTTGGTAATCCCACTGCCAGCAACACCTATGAGCCACCAACCATGTTTAATAAAGTTGTTTCTTCCATTAAATGTGTTAAACACGTAAGCCCTCACCGCTAACACAAGAACTTAGAAGTGTTCAAGCCATGGGTTGCACATTGTAAGCCCATCCATGTAAGATGGTCAATGATATTATTAGAGGCCCAATGGTCCATGATCCATCGATGATCGGACACATGGATATTGGAGAGTAACCAAGTGCCAAGTCCCACTCCCAAGTCACCCAGCTAGTAGCCACATTCCCAATTTCCCACTGAAAACTATCAACGGGTGAAATTTGAAGCTGCCCTTCTGTTGCAATTTTAAACAGTAGTGGTTAATTTAATTATTGACGGGATTACCATGAAATTAAATTTTTTTTGCATGGTAAAATTTGAGGTGGTCTTCTATGACGTGTAAAATGGCCTCTGAAGGGACCTGGAGGCTTCATATTTGAATCTTGCTTATGCGCAAAAATTTATCGTTGAATGCATAATCCCTATGCTCTGCGTTACAGGTCTTTATAGTCGTCTTAACAACATTAATGTTTCTTGCATAGCCTTATTGTGATTGTCGAATCTGCATCATTGCGACTGCATCAAATATTTTCCAGAGAAAGCACCACCTTCTTAATAATGTACCATTATTCCATTTAAAGAGTCGTTAATCCCAAAGCCCCTCTCATGCTTTCCTTATAAATGTATATGAAATTTCTGTTGGTAATCAATCCAAAATAATGTCCTTGAAAAAATTGATTGGAGAACTTCACCACCTTTGTCATTAATCCCAATCAATGAATCTCGTGAAATTTAAATTTGGCCATTAATGGGAAGTAATCATGAAAACATCAATGCTCTTAATTTCTAGAAGGATACATTCAAAAATTTGAACTTGGTTGGTTCATTTTTATTGGTATTTATACCTGTGATAGCTCTTTGCTTCAATTTTATTTGATCACTTACTCTAATCCACTGTAATTACAAGATGTTGAAAATATCAACTCATAAGTCTTCGTCTCAAAAAACCGAAGGATTGAACCTGTCAGCTACAATCTCTGCAACTAGATTTGAAGGAGATCCCACATGGGATGAGATATATCAAATCTTTTCTACGGTGATTATCCCTCAGATGAAAATGACTCAGACATCTACAACAATACAAGGAAAAAATGTATATTTAACATTGTAGGATAACCATCCGTAATGCTTATAATGACGTACCAAGATGGGTCTTTGATCATATGGATCCAAGATCAAGAGATATTCTTGACAATGCAAGGGGGTTGTCATCACCATAATCAAGCCTAAATTATTTCAGTTCATATTCAAATGGAAAGATCGAGAAGTATATATAAATCACACTTTTATTGGAAATTTTATGATGAGCATCCAAATCTTGTTCAAATTATCAAAGATTGGAGTATAAGGTAGAGGATTCACGAAGAAAACAAATAGAAGATACCATGTTCAGTATTTTAGGTGATAATATAGGTTGTTGATAACAATGGTGTGTCTCCTATATGCGAAAGACAATGTCACACACTTTCAACTAGAATGGAAACCTCTCGTTCAATGTATAAGATTGACATGGAAATTTTTAGTTGGGCACATATCATTTCAACCAACATACTAGGATTCCTATAATCAATCAAAGAGGTATCGTAACCTAAAAATCATATATTTTTCATGACTAGTTATCTCCTAGATGTTGTTTGTTTTGTACATGCATTTCCTCTCATGGTTTGGAATTGGAAGACCGAGTCCTTTCTTGTCAATGTCTATTGTAGGGAGTTGTGTTTTTACAACTATAAGATCCAATATTATGATATCTATAACTTTTTTTTTTCTCCTTTGTATTATATCATTTTTAAAAAGCCATCTCCCACGTTGTCAATACAATTCAAAGCATCCCTGTTACCGCTAGGAGACTGGTTCATCTTAGAATTTCACTTAGGTACTAGTTATTGGTGTCATGGCCCTGCCACATTTGTTACTAGCTTATGTACCAGATAGGATTTTTAGGTTATAGGAGCCAAGTTGTCCCATATGTGTAGAAATATTGGCCCGAATTCCCCATCAGTGTCGTCCCATTCACGCTAGAAAATACCCAACATGCCTGTAAATAAGTCAATACTATATTTGATTTAAATATTAGATTCACAATCCAGAGGAAGCAAGATCCTAAAAGAGTTATTGAAACTCATTTTAATTCACTCACACTGAACCCCACTTACAAGCATGGAGAGGATCAACAAGAAAACCTTTTTCAGGGAGAAAGCGACTTTGATGAGATCTATAGCAGGATTCCCGACACGCCTCTCAAAATATATATTCACAATGAGTAGTTAGCTCTCTAGAGCTCAGTGAAGGCCGAGAGGAAAGTGGCCTTTGAATCCAAAGCAGAAAAATAGGGAAAGAAAAAGGAAGATGATAAACTCAGGAGAGATGAAGTATTTAGGAAATTTTTTGAAGCAGAAGAAAGGCTACATTGCCTATAGGCACAAAAATAATTTCAAGAAGAGGAATTTGACAACAATTTCTCTAGGAGAAACTACAAAAGGAGAATGAAGCTTAGGATGTTGAAGAGGAGCAGAAAATAAAAGAAGAGTAAACCTAAAAAGATGCAGAAGAGGAGAAAAGGAAAAAGGAAGAGTCGGGTGTTAAAGCATTAAAGGCACAAATCATCTAATAAAAACAACAATATAAGAGAAAGAATCCATCATAGATGTGGAATTGAAGAAAAGAGATGAAGAAAAGGATTTGAGAAGATTAAAAGAGTCTCAAAAGGCTCAGTAATGGGTAGTTCTTACAGCTCCTCGAGCACCTATCTCAATGAGATTAGGGGACACCAAATAATCAATGGACAATGATAGTACAATAGTCTCTTTAGTAGACTATTTCTTAAGAGATAGAGAAAAAGTATCAGTAAGCGACCACTGAAGATGTAGAAGACCCAAGGTATGTTCAATGACCTTACAATTTTCAATATGGAAGTGAAAGAAACAGACAACATAGCTTCCGATACTACTTCTTTAATCAGACTTTTGGTGAATGTTAATGTATTTTCCATGCACATAAAATTTTAGGGATGAAATTTAGCCAATGGGCTAATTTTTGAGGTTCTTTTCCAAACAAATATTTTCCATTTTCCATTTTTTCCAATATGATTCACCCTATTACCCTCTAGAAACATTGTAGTATTCCATGCCCGATTGCCACAAAGGAGGGCTAATTTTGTCTATCTAAACAACAAGTTTGGGGTTTGTTTATGTAGAGTGTTGGTTTGGCGGGGCTTAAGACCCGTGGTCTGGTCATGGTAGGTCCTTTTGGTTTTCATTCCAAGAATTATTGGCTTCATGGCACAACGTATTGCCCCTTCAATGTGTTGGATATCCCCCATCATGAAGGGCATTTTGGCCCCTGGTTTGGTGTCTAGTGCTTCTTGGGATGACTCAATTTGGACACATGGAGAAGGGGATCCAAACCACACTCATGTTTATGCTTTATAGAAGGTGACTGTGCATGTAAGGGTTTCCATACCTATTTTAGAACACCTCGTTATTCCCAATTGGAGCTATGTTTATTATATGTTGACCCTCCTCTTAGCTCAAGCATGCCAAGCTGATGATGATTCCATCCTTTGAAGAATCAATACCACCTAAAAGAGGAGGGTGCTGAGGAAAAAGAACAATGTTGGGGTTAGATGGGGCATGCCACCCTCCTCCCATGCTCAACATTCCATCAAAGTTGAAGCAATTCATCATATTTTATTATTATTTTATGTTGTATGAGGTTTTCTCCCTTACTTGTGGGTGACAAACCCTAAAAAACTCATTGAAAAATCATTTTAAGTTATTTTAAAAAAATTAGGTTGGTCATATTTTAAAGGAGGTAAAGGTTGCCTAAGTCACATATAAATAAGGAAACTCCTCATCTTAACTCAAGATTATGGGATCAAATAAAGTCATTTATCTTTTTTGTAATGGTTTACTTTGGATAAGTGGTGCTCACTCTCTTCTTAGCTCTCTTGAAGTTTCAATATGGCATGCTTGTTGGTGATTGAAGGTTGAAACTTATTCTTGAAATGCTAGTTAAAGGAAAGGGATTCTTAGGAGGCCACTATTTTCTACATTTTTATTCATTTGTGGTAATATTGTTGGTTCTCTTTATATTTCTATTGAATGCAGTATCTCATACCTAGGGTTCAACTCCATGAAACCAACAAAACCCCATTTGCATCGGCATCTAGCAATACTCTGCGAACATAGTACAATCTCACCCGAGACGTGCATAAGAATTAACAGGAACTTGAATTAGGACTAAGCATGAGGGTCAAGGAGGTTCTATTCATCTTGATAACTACTTACTTCATCACATGTATTGGCTATATAATTTATTTATATTCAACCTCATTCAAAACATAATCATTAGACAGTAAAGCTTCACCAGGTATATATATTGAAATACTTTGATTTCCTGCTTTTAATGGACATTTATGACTTCAGGGGTAATGGTGACAGTGAGATGGTGGTAGTGATGACTATGGGGTGAAAATTAGCTAATGCAATTCACTTCCACCGCCTTTCCTCTCCATCCATCCCACCTTGCCTCTCCATTCATCTAGTCGCGACAACCACCTAGCCTCTCCATTCCAAACTACAATTACACTGGTGAATAATTTTGAATTGCTAAAGTGAATCCATTCTGAACTACAATTACACTGTTGAACACTTTTGAATTGATAAAGTGAATTCTTGCTACCAAACAACAATGTACTAGTCCATTCCTTACCAGAATGAGCTAAGCCGACATAGGCTCTCGGAGGGCGAGGTAGTTATTGAGATTTGGATTCTATCCACCCTTGTAGATAAAGGTAATCAATCTCACCTATTCAAATTGGTAAGGGTTGAAGTTATGAAGAGAGTGTAGTAGCTACAGTTATGAAATTATTCCTTGTATACTCCAACATGATGGGATGCCAAGATACTATCACTTCACTGTGAACTACTTTGTTTCCAAAACTGTAATGTCCTGAAATTTGGCCATGGACCACAATTGCCTAAGTCACATAGACTTGTTCATGTTTATTCACCTAGGTGATGACTTGGGTTGATTATTTGTTAATACTAAGATCCAAGTTAGGAATAAGGAGACAATATTATATATTGGAATAGGAAAATGCATTATGGAGATGGTGAACATTGATTTATTCATGAAAGAAGTTAAAATCTCCATGTGATCAATTTATTGAAGAAAATGCTAAGGTGTGGCATTCCTAAGGTTGGGATAAATCATTGGTGGATTAGTACGAGGAATTGAAATTCCTATTAGTGTGGACGAGGTTATTATTGTTGCAGGTTCATTAATGGAACAAGGAAGTGGAGATGAGCCACCTAAACCCAAAATAATATTCTTGCACATCCAGATTGAATTGTTGCAAGGCCATGGAATAATTGGGTCAAAACCACTAAGGAAAACTAATAAATGAGCCAAATGAACCACTCTCTCATAAATAATTAATGATTAATATTCTATTTAAGATAATATGGGAGAATTTTGACCAATTGGTGGTTCCAAGGAAGTTGGTGGAATATTTTAAATGTGGACAAACTCAATCCCTTAATTTAAGGAGGTGGAGTAAAACTATGAACAATTAATCAAGGAAGTGGTAAAACATCATCTTTGACTTGGTGGGGGTTCCTTAAAACAAGAAAATAAGTTGAAAGGGCACATTAGTAGAGTAAGAAAACTTCTTGGAAACCATTTATTAGCTAGCACATGGTTTTTGGTGTTCCATGGTATTTTCCACTAGTAATGACTAAGTGGATAAAACTAGTCTTTCCTGTGGTTTTCATCGTTCCATGGTATTGGAGCCTAGTATTGGAGACAATTGAAAGTTTAAAAATTAAGGAAAGGCACAACATAGAGGGTTAGGTTATGTATGATTTGATATTGTATTCGATTTGCTTAGGATTCCCTTTGCTTGGGTGATACTCCCCTTGCATACCAAGAGGCTAACGGGCCCCTGATTTCCACTTTACTAGTTGTGTATTCAACTAGATATTGAGGAAGGAACTAAGAATTTCTCACTAATAATATTGCATATGTATACTTCTATTATAATTTCCTTCCATTTCCAATGATTATGCCTATGTCTTGATGTACTAGTTTCCTAGAAATCTTGTCGAGAAGGACAATAATAAAGTTGTTGGTTTGATGCTTAGAATTCCATGAGCCATGATACTATTGTAATAGGATATACATGTTTATGCGGAATTCTATGTCAGATAATAAAATTGTTGTAACTATCTTATGCAAATTCTATGTCTCTTTTCTATGCTCTTTCATACCTATGCTCAAACAGCTTGTAAATTTGACTAGTCTTCAATAAAGTTGTAATATCTTGACTTCTACAAAACCAAATCAAGTTCTGTAAGTTTCTTCATGTATGTGGGACAGTATAGAGCCCATATACATCATTAGATCATAATTGTTTGAGTATCATATGCCGTTTGGAATCACATGGAAAATGTCTAGTTGATTTGTCTTGCATTTGAACTTTTCTTCCTAGTTTCCAAATCTTGTTGTAATAAATGCTATTATTAATTCAAGTGTTTCCATAGTAGATTGGGGATTTCATGTGTCTATATACTTCCAGTATTGCACCATAAGCCCTTGATTTCCCAGAGAAGTCCTGGGGACTGACAACCCCACGGTCCTTGTGACCATCCAAGGCATGATGTACTCAGAGAATGTGCAACTGTGAAAGTAGAACCTTGCGTCTACTTTCCATGTGTCTTGATAATATGTACTAAGTCTATAGATGAACACCATAACCTATTGTTCCCATTTTGTAAGTCCTTTGTTGTGTTTGGGAAACCATCTTTCCCATTAGTGTTCTGTTGTAATTGGACAAGTACCATGTTGAGAGTTTTTGTCAGTTTAACATCCAAGGGTATCTTGAGTGTTTTTATGAGGCTCATATATGTTAGAAGGGATGTATTAGGACTAACACCATGCATCATATCTAAAAATAGAAATGGTTTGGTTCCATTTGAATTCATTTGGAAATAGGTAGTTTTTGGCTTGCAAAATCTAGGAATTGCACCTAGTCTCTAGATTTTTAAATTAGATCTTGGAAGGGAAGTTAGTATCTATGATTTTCAGATTGTGGATATTATAGTGGTATCATAGCATGGTCCTCTGCACCCGTGGACCATAAAAATCTCAGTTGAAAATAGAATTGCAGCCATGTCTTGGTTGTTGGAGCATTTTCCAACCACACATCATTTATTTGGGATTCATAGCCTAATTTTACACTTATCCTAAGTATTTTGACTCAATTATGTGCTTACATCATAAAATGATCATCATTTTCAGTGAAATGGGCCTCCTCCTTCATTTAGGGAGTCAACTGGGCCATCAATATCAGTTAACTAGGCCTCCTCCATCATTCGGGGAGACAAATGAGGTGGTTTGCATGACTGAAGTTCCCTACTCAGTCCAACTGACATCATTTATTATTATATTCAGATAAATGGAGTCAGAAAGGTGCCCTCCTACTCAGTTTGAATTAATTTGGTGTTATTTCACCTAATATTTAGTTAACTGAAGTTATAAAGGTGCCCTCCCCTAATTTTTGGCATTCAGTTGAGTTCTGGATTCAATTAGACTCAGTTAGACAGTTTCAGAGTCTATTAGATTCAATTACATGGTAGTTAAGTGGTTAACTGATGTGCCGAGAGGTGTTAACTTCTAAGTAAGCCACTCTCATGCATTCAATTCAAATGACCTCTCTAGGATTTGAATTTCTTTGCAATTATTGCCATTGTTACACATTGTAAACATCTTCTGAGTTAATGATAATGCATGAACTACTACAAACCTTTTGCATCATTGTTTCGACACACAATTTGTCACATGCATCTCTAGTAACTATGTCTTTGTTTCATAGATCTATTGTGCTTGAATTTTATATGGTATCAGAGCCATGGCAGGACAAGGAAACGTTTCTACAGAGTTTTACTAATGAAGCTTTCTGCACTTATGCACTAGTGTTTCTACACTAGTGTTTATGTACTTCTGCACCAATTATTTCTGCACCTGGAACACATATGAATATTGAGCAAGATTGCTTAAAAATATTCCAACACTGCACCAGAAGCTGAAATTTTTCCCCATAAATTGTGGATAATGTGCATCAGATTTATCAATCTTTCTTGATAGGATATGTTGGGTGTGATGCAACTTGAAAAGTGCAGGTTGTCGACCTAAATATTTTGTTTTGTCTTTGATTGCAGTTTTCTCATAGCCTCCTATTGCATTCGATATAGCTAAAATGGAGTCTTATTCAAAAGATATTCTTACTCCTTTCAACTATCATCAGTGGAAGGGTGATATAGATATTGTATTACTCTCCAAAGGATTCTACAGATTTACTATCGGCACAAAACCAGATCCTAATGCAGCTATAGAGAAGTCCAATTTCTTAAATAAGATTGATGAAGCTTATGGTTTCTTATGTCTTAATATTTTGAAAGATCTTATTTTCCATCTAGGCAGATTGAAGACTCCAAACGAAGTATGGGAACAACTTGACACACTTTTTGGCAAGCAGGATGATATGAGGGCTTATCAGCTAGAGAATGAATTGATTTCCCTCAATCTTGGAAATTTCGAGACCATTAATGTGTTTTTCACCAAGTTCAAGCTTTTGGTGCTTGAGTTGAAGCAATGTGGTGTCGAGAAGAAATATGATTAGTTTATTCTTTTTATCCTTTCGAAACTAGGAGCATATTATTTAGTATTTGTCTCTACCTTCCATTCGAGAAAACTCACCATTATGAATTGGAAAATTCCATCCTTGAATGCATTTATTGAGTCCTTAACAAAAAAACACGACAAGATTGTTCATATGGGGTTCATGAGATCCTCCAAATATCAAGCCCTATTTGCTGGAGGACCCAAGACTATGAATGGTAAAGGAAATAAAAATAAAGATAAGACCGGTTTGATCATCCCAAGCAGAAGGAGAAGACCAACCAGTTAGATGAGCCCTCAAGTTCAAGAAAAGAAAAGCAAAAGAGAAAGGAGAAGACGAAGTGTTCTTACTGTGGCAGGGGATTTCATCCTGAATTATCATGCATGAATAAAAATATTGATCAGATGGCCCTTCTCTTAGAGAAAAACAACATCACTCTTCCAGATGACGCAAGGAAGAAGGACAATAATGATCATGCAGAAAGATGTCATGCACTCATGGAAAGTGTTTTGAATTCTACAACTCTTATCATAAATTCAGGAGCTTCGAATCACATGGTGTAAATCAAAGACTCTTTCTCATCATTGACTCCGACAGCTGCATCTCCATCCACATGGGAGATGACTCACAAATTTCATCGAAAGGAAAATGTACTATTCATTTAGAACATGGCAATTTTCAAAATGTTATGTATGTTCCTTTTCTAGCTTCGAACCTACTTTCTGTGTATCAAATGACACACATTGGTTTTCCCAATAAGGTTCTATTCATCCCTAATGATGTTGAAATTTCTGAGATTAGCACCATAAAAATCATTGCAACAGGAAAGGCAAATCATGTTGCCAAAACCTATGAGTTTTCCCACTTTTTGTCGTATTCAAAGCCAAGTGCCCTTCTGACTCATGTAAATGAGGTTATCCGGCTATGGCATGAGAGGTTTGGAAACCTAAATTATAAATATTTCCATCTTCTAAAAAATAATTCCATGGTTTAATGCCTTCCCAACATCAAATCCTCAAAAGGGATATGCAAGGGTTGCATCATTGGCAAGCATCCTGAGCACAAGTTCGATCAAGGAAAAGCTAGAAGAGTTTCTTGCATTTTGGGGATGATTCACAGTGATATCAGTGGTCCTCTACAAAATCCTTCCATGAATGGATAAAGGTATTTTCACACATTCATTGATGACTTTTCCATATTTACATGGGTCTACTTTCTCAAAACAAAATCGGAAGTGCTTGAAAAATTCACGAATTTCAAGGCTTCTGTTGAGACTGCTACTGGGAGAAAGCTAAAACCTCTCAGATATAATAATGGTGGAGAATATATCAAAACTGAGCTTCTATAAATTTTTGTGTAAAGGGAATTCAAATCCAGCACACAGTCCCCTACACACCTCAACATAATGGTGTAGCGGAGAGGAAAAACTGAGCATTGAAAGAGATGGCTACTTGTATGCTTGAGTCGAAAGGTTTGGATTCAAATATTTGGGTTGAGGCCATGAATTTTGCTACATAAATTCATAACAGATTTACACACTCATCTGTGAAAGGTACAAATTCTTTCGAATCCTACACTGGTCACAAGCCTGATGTGTCACATCTCAGGGTTTTCGGGTCCATTGCATGGGCTAGAATTCCGATTGAGAAGAGAAGATCTTTGGAACCACAAAGTACTGAGTGAATAATCATTGGATATGATGAAGAATACAAAGGATAGAAACTCATGGATATCATATCCAAAAGAATATTCATCAAGAGAAGTGTCCAATTTGAAGAACTATTTCATGATCTACAACTAGTGGAGGAAGAAACTGCCAAATTGCTTCTTCTTTCTGAAGAAGATTCAGAAGAAGATACTGAAAGTTTATGTTCTGATATTTATAATATTATGTATGATATTAATGAACATGAAATATCAGGTTCGTATTCAAATTCATATGATCCCCCTGAGTTGTTAAAGTGGGCAAAAAAGACTCTCACATCTGTCGGTTCTAACATTGTAAATTCTATCGACCCAAGAAGAACCCGACCAGACTTTCAAAGAGCAGGTATGGTTATTTCATATGCTGATCCATTGCTGTCTGAAAAGTGTTTTTTAATGATTGGTTCAGATCCTAAATCATACTACCATTCCCACCAAGATCCGATATGGAAAACCGCCATGGATTAAGAGTACAATTCTCTTCAGAAAAATGCAACATGGGAGCTAGTTTCTCTTCCACCTGGGAGGAAATTGGTTCAATGAAAATGGGTCTACCGAACCAAGGTTGTTTCTGATGGTTAAAACTGAAAAATACAAATCTAGGTTGGTGGAAAAATTGTTCTCACAAGTCCATGGTGTGGACTACAAAGAAAATTTTGCACCAATTGCAAAAATGGACTCAATCCCCCTACTTTTGGCAATTTCTGCATCCAAGCACTGGGAGGTGCAACACATGGATGTGAAGAGTGCATTTATTCATGGGGATATTCATGAATAGATCTACATGAATCATCCTGAAGGTTACATATCATATCTGAAACTTGTTTTCATATTAAGGAAATCCTTGTATGGTTTAAAATAGGCCCCAAGAGCTTGGTATGCAAAGATGGATTCCTTTCTTCTGTCTCAAAACTTTGCGAGATGTAAATCATATACAAATGTGTATCTACAACAACATGAAGGGAATTTTATGATCATTGTACTTTATGTTGATGACCTATTGATTACAACAAGTAGTATTTATTTGATTAGCACTATAAAAAACGCTTTACACCAAGCATTTCATATGAGTGATTTAGGCCCGCTCAAGCGGTTTCTTAGTCTCAAGATCACACATAATTTTGATGGGATCATGATTTACCAATAAAAATATTCTTTGGACCTGCTAAATAAGTTCAATATGGAATAATGTAAAGCATCACCATTCCCATTCCTCTCAGGAATCAGTCTTGAAGGATGGTGATTCTACACCGTTGGTGGATTCTACACTTTACCGACAGTTGATTGGTAGTCTTTTGTATCTGACACACTCTAGGCCTGATATTTATTATGCCATGAGTGTTGTTTCAAGGTACATGCAACAGACCCATGAGATTCACTAGAAGGCATCCAAAAGGATATTTCATTATGTGCAAGGTACAAGACATTTTGGCATTCACTATGCTGCAGATTCTGATCTTGACCTAGTTGGATTCACTGATTCAGATTGGGTAGGTGATAGCATTGATCGGAAGTCCACTTCCGGATATGTTTTCATGATTGGAACAGGGCCTATTTTTTGGTCAAGCAAAAATCAGGTTTCCATTTCCTTATCTTCAGCAAAGGAAGAGTATCGAGGAGTAGTCAATGCTTGCATTCAGGCAGTTTGGTTGTAGGGTATTCTAGCAGAGTTTAATATTGGTAGCACCACTTCTACTGTCATGTTTTGTGACAATCAAAGTGATATCAAGATATAAACATATCCTGTTCAAAGATAGAGGACCAAGCATATCTATATCCAAATGCAATACATCTGAGAGCTTTTGCATGACATAACCATTGTGCTGCAGTATTTCCCTACATAAGAGAAAATTGCAGACATCTTCACCAAGAGCTTCATTGAGAAGAAGTTATCTTACCTCCATTCACTATTGGGGATGAGTTCTACTATGGTGAGGACAGATTAGATCCTTCAATTTTTAGTTTTAGGGGGGATTTTCTTTCCCACTGGTTTTTTCCCTCTTTCCTCACTTAGATGTTTTGAGCATTTTTAGGATTATTTTTGTATTGGGTGACCTATGGCCTTTGTTGCTGGGGCCCTTTTATTATTTTTATTTGTTTACTCCTCCACATGATATTAGATTAAGGGGGGGTGTTGGAGCATTTTCCAACCACACATCATTTATTTGGGCTTCATAGCCTAATTTTCCACTTATCCTAAGTATTTTGACTCAATTATGTGCTTACATCATCAGCAAATCATTAGTTTCAGTGAATTGGGCCTCCTCCTTCATTCGGGGAGTCAACTAGGCCAACAATATCAGTTAAATGGGCCTCCTCCATCATTTAGGGATCCAACTGAGGTGATTGGCATGACTAAAGCGCCCTACTTAGTCCAACTGACAACATTTATTATTATATTTAGCTATCTGGAGTCAGAAAGGCACCCTCCTACTCAGTTTGACTTAATTTGGTGTTATTTCACCTAATATTCAGTTAATTGAAGTCAGAAAGGTTCCCTCCCCTAATTTTGGGCATTCAATTGAGTTCTGGATTCAGTTAGAATCAGTTAGACAATTTCAGAGTCTGTTAGATTCAATTACATGGTAGTTAAGTGGTTAATTGATGTGTCGAGTGGTGTTAACTACCAAGTAAGCCACTCTCATGCATTCAATTCAAATTACCTCTCTAGGATTTGAATTGCTTGGCTATTATTTCCATTATTACACATTGTAAACATCTTCTGAGTCAATGATAATGCATGAACTGCTGCAAAACGTTTGCATCAGTGTTTTGACACACAATTTGTCACATGCATCTCTAGCAACGGTTGTCTTTGTTTCATAGATCTATTGTGCTTGAATTTTACATTGGTTTAGTGAAGAATATTTTGATTGGTATGAAGAGGAAGAATCCTTGCCTGAGTATGAGGAAACTTATATAGATGAAGAACCAACATGCATGTCTTCCAGTAACTTCATATACAAGGATGATGGTTAATCTAGTGATGAATCATATGAGGAAGACATTAGGACTTTCCCATGAAGGTCCAAATATTTTGATGATCAGGTGAAGCCAAAGGAATCCTTCCATTAATACCTAGACTACAAGGCCTTAATGGAATAAATATGAAAGCACTTATCATTTCGAGAGTTCTATAGTATCGAGATCAGAATATTGTTCCAAGACCCCTACTACAAAACAAATAAATAATTAATTGAATTTATGGTGGAAAAGGTGTGCAAAGAAGTGAGGCCTAGTTGGTTTCCAAAGGGATCCAAAGCAGATGTACCTGAGGATTCATGCAAGAGAAAGGAGGACAAGGATGAGAATCCATAGCCATCCATGTTCATTGGGGAGAACAATGATCCACCTATTCCTATAGGTGGTGAAGCAAAACTACAAGGGGACATCAATGGAGAAGGAAGTTGTGCAGAAGAAGAACCAAACCCTGATCCTTCCACCCGCGATTTAGAAGATCCACACAAAGGTGAAGGAATGGAGCAAGATGACACTCTATACCTGGGAAGAAGAGCATCCACTAAACAATGCACAATCATGGAGAGGGACATATGATAATATACTGATGGATGATCAAGTTTATATATTGGTGACATAGAGATCAATATTGAGGAGGTTTTTGCAAGAGACAGTTCCCATGAATATGAAGACCTTGCAGTAGAAGAAGATGAAAAAAGATAAAATTCCCAGCCACCACTTGAGCTTCATCATGAAGTTGATGCAAAGAAGGAAGAAGAGGATGTTTATCCTCAAGATCCACATTTTCTTGCAGGGTCATTGCAGACGAGCGAAAGAACTATTAGGGAGGCCCTCAACACTTTGCATGGAGCTAATGCATTGGAGTCAAGTTGTTGTTGGAGAATGGAGGATAAATATTCCATTAAAGACTTGGAGAATATTCGAAAACTAGTGATAGACATAATAGGTGTATTTTTGCAGTTGCTTTCTAATAGAGATCATCTTATTGAGCTTGTGGATATGTACCATAGCGCATCACTAAAGGATGTAGTGGAGATTAACAAGCTTACTCATGAGTTGGAGACCACCCATGATTATTTGAAGAGTTCCCAATATGCACTTGAAGAATCTAAGATTCAGATTGATCAACTTCATGAGAAGCTGGAGATATCACTTTCTACCTCTTACATATCAGGAAGTAATTTCCATATGGATGATTGCTCTCATAGTCCAAAGGAGAAACCTCATGTGATGGTGGTTCATGAGGCGTATTTTGATTTGCGGGTGTTTGAGGAGGGTTAGAAACCTACTATGTTTCATTCTAATATCCCTCTAAGAGAGAGTCATGTGTACTTGGAGGAAGCAAATGAGCTCACTCTAGTTGGACCAACCATTGGAGGAGTAAATGCATCCACATGCTTAGTGGATGGATTTTATAGAGAGTTGGTTCACTATCCTTCATCCCACACATCTCTTATATCCATGACACATGGGGATGAAGATTGGGTGAAACGATTTTGTTATCTCCTCAATAAGCATAGACTAGTCATGGTGTCTAGGTGATAGGAAGTCTTTAATTTTTGTTTTTTGCATGTGTTTAAGTTATGGTTTGATAGGTTGAAGAAGGTAACGAAGTCTGATATAACTGTTCAAAGCTAGCTCTCCTTCAAAAGGAAAATTTCAAGTTTCGGTTGCTTAGGCGGGATTGGCAATGGTTCATTAGCTACCGAAAACCCTGTTTCAGTGGTTTATTGTGTGAAAGAAAATACGGTCCAGCTACCGAAAGGGAAAAATTACAGCGTGATTTGTGGGGAAGTTTTCAGTGATTTGGGAAAACACGATGGTGTTCATTAGCCACCGAAAGGGTGGATACTTTTCGTAGCTTACCATCTAAAGTTTGGGTCGCTTACAAACACCAAAAGCAAAGAGCACTAGTTAAGACCATTTTCCGGTGGCATACGGTGTCAACGGTAGATTATAAGCTACCAAAAGGAGAGGCATTTCACCACTTTTCGGCAGCGCTCGTGTTTGAATGCAAATTCATTCCAGCTACCGAAAGAGCAAGAGAACTTCACTTGTCATCAAGAAGCTGAGACAAAATACATTTTTTTCCATTTTGTAAGATTAGTTTCAAAACATAGCTTTCGGTGGTTTAGGCAGGATTTCATAGCTGTTCTTAGCCACCGAAAGCAGAGCTTTCGGTGGTTTACAGGTTCGAATTTTGGCTCTTTAGACACCGAAAGTGCAAAACAGAGCAGAGAGGCATTATTTTTGCCCAGATCACGGTTTTTGCTTCCAAATGGAAAGAGGATGGTTTTTAAGTGAAGGTTTTAATTAATAGGAGTTGTTTCAATGTCTATTCCAATTTTGAAGGTGCCAGCAAGATGGAAATATTGAAGAAATGTGGCATTTTTTTACCGTCCCGAGTCATCATTTTCAACTGATGATTCTGAGCGTTTGGAGAATCTTTTTGAAAAACTCTCAGAGGTTTTTGTTCCTAACATGTCAGAGAACAATAACCTCTCCCCGTTTTCCCACAGGTGTTGCAAGTTGAGAGAATCAAATCCGTCACTGAGGACAAATTTTTGGATTCCAGAACTTGCCTGTTTGACACACGTTTTTGAAATGCAGATCTCGGGAAAACCAAAACGAGTTTTGAAGATCTGAGAGAGGTTTTTTCTTGAAACAGGTCAATGCACAATAACCTCTTTCTTTTTATACACAGGTGTCACATAGCTGGATAATTGAACCCATCTCTGAGCCTCCTTTTCAACAGTTTCAGCAGAAATGGCATTTTTATTATGCAGAGTGATCATTTTCAAATGATGATTCTGAGAAACACGAGAGTCATTCTAAAAAATGATCAGAGATTTGTATTCCTAACATGTCAGAGAACAAAAAACTCTCTCATTTTTCCTACAAGTGTCACATATTGGGAGAATCGAACCCATCTCTGAGCCCCATTGTTCAAAACCCGATTTGTTTTTTTTAAAACGGTAGGATCTTCTATCTGAGGATTTCGACCCAGCTTCTGGGGATCTGGGGGGAAGAGCTTTGTAATGGCTATAAAGCCCAGAAATGATAGAAGAGAGTGGTTGGAATTTGGAGAGACTAATCGACTTTTGTATTCTCAGACTTCAATGACCTTCTAGATAAAACAAGCTTCTTTTATTATTTGCTGTCAGATTTCTTCTTCTCATGTTTCTGCACTTATTGTGAATGATCTATATCCTGTATGTTCACTTTTATTGCTAGATAGTTGTTATCCTGTCACGGTTTTAAAGGATTGAATATATATGTTATTATTTTGTTGTGCTTAGCCATTGATATACATTCTTCTGTGTATGAATCTACTGAATGCAATAAGGATTCATCCTCTTTATTTTAAATCAACCCTCTGAACAGCCGTAGTCAAAGCCTTGTATATATAGGCATCCTCATGTATGTTGTGAGCGTGTAAATTTTGTTCCCTGTCATCCAACTTGATCCAAAATAAACCCTTTCTTTCAAGAAATGTTTAAGTTACCAGGCATCTCTGAAATACAACCTAGGAGAGCTTCCTGGAGTGATAACAAACTGGCGCTACTGCCGGGGAGAGGAGATTGAAGCTCAGCTTCCCTGGGAGAACGACATAGATCCAACTTTGATGATAGACAAAGACTGGACATTTTCTTGGTGGTAATCATCTATCTGGAAACTCCATGAAGGATGAATCCAGTGGCAACTCCATTGCTCAGAAATCTGTTGACGACTCCATTGGTATGACATGAACCGAATCTTGGCAAAGAGGTATGCGTTCAATGATTTTTCAATAATTGTTGGTTTCCCTAATCCAGTGCCCAGTAGAGATTAATGGGAAAATATCCTTCCCAGATTTCGAGGTGAAGAGTGGGAAGTGCCAGCTAAACATTTGCTTGACTTTCATGATTGCATTCATCGGTTACAAATTGTACACGAAGATGTTTGGATTAAACTGTTTTGGTATTCGTTAGAGGGGATTGCTCGCGATTGGTACTAGTCCCTTCATGTTGCTAGCATCAGTTCTTTGGCGGATTGTCATGCTGCCTTTCATGTGTTTTGTAAAGACAAATTCCCAGTTGACTTTCTCTATCCCGAGTGCTGTCATGAATTCAATTTATTGAATAGAGAGCTAAACATTCATGAAGATTTCGCTGCAGTAGAAGATACTTCTCATTGTGATCAGGATATTGATGACCTTCAAGATGTTAACCATGATGTAGATGCGTTTAGCATTATACTAAATACATCTACTGCCTTAGATTGTCATGGAGATCAGATTGTTCTAGTTGAAAAGTTAAAGATATTGAGCAGATTGAAGAGACAGCATGTAACAGTTTTGAATATGCAGCAGATAGTAAGGGCAGCCCTTAGCTTTTTGATTTGCAGACAAAGAGAAAGTGCAGCAGACATAAAGATGAGGGAGAGCAGAAAGTTTTATATCATCATTTTATGATGCATATTTCTCTATCAGATGTTGAGCAGATAGCCTTGTATGAATTTCAAGATCCAATTGCTGATAATTTCATGCAAGAATCTTCATCCCTGTCATTAGAATTTTATCATGATGTTCCTACATTTGACAAACACAGTAATGAAGAAGAAGATTTTAAGTTTTGTGAAGATTTATCCCCTTCTGGAATTTCATTTAGTTCCACTTTTCAACAAAAGGGTGACCAGAAATGTTTCCATGATACATATGCTCAGACACATCTTTCTTTTGATAATTACCAAGACAGTGATGCAAAAAGTCCAGAACACACATTTTCTTTTTTCTCAGAAATTGTCAACTGTAATAGGCCAGCACATTAGAGTGATGATTCTAAGTCACAGAAAAATGGCAGAGGAGAAGACATAAATGAGTTGTCTAAGGTTTCGAGACATTATGATTGTGATCATGATTTCAAAGATCCATTTGTAGCCTTACTAAAGTCTTATCCTTTAGGCTCTTTTCAGTTTTTAGATTTTATCATGTCACTTACACTTGACAGAAAATGTGATTTCCTGAAAGAATTTTTATGGTCACTGTTATGCTCTGATTATTATCTTATAATCGGTGGTACAAAGGGAATTATTTCAGACAAGAAGTTACTTGAATGGTTGTTATGGAAGTCTGCCTTTACTTGACCAAGTTTCAAATCTGGTTAGAGTAGAGTAGCATAGAAGAATAAGCTATTCATACGAGCACGTAGATTGTTTTCAATTTTTTCGAATAAGCAGGTTACAGGAAGATTATAGGTTTGCAGAGGCCAGATGACTCCATGCCCAGTGGAACACTAGATTCAGTTCTTGAAAGGTGTTAAAAAAAAAATTGTATTGTTGACTCCATGCCCAATGGAACACTAGATTAGGTCCTGTATTTTGTTTGTCTAGGAAAGGCATTAGATCTGTGGTTCTTGGAACCTCACAAGGAAGGTTCCATCCCCGAGTAGGAGCTAGATGTTATCTCCTCAATAAGCAAAGACTAGTCATGTTGTCTAGGTGATAGGAAGTCTTTAATTTATTTTTTTTGCATGTGTTTAAGTTCCGGTCTGATAGGTTGAAGAAGGTAACGAAGTCTGAAATAACTGTTCAAAGCTAGCTCTCCTTCAAAAGGAAAATTTCAGGTTTTTGTAGCTTAGGTGGGCCTAGAAATGGTTCATTAGCTATCGAAAACCCTGTTTTCGGTGGTTTATTGTGTGAAAGAAAATACGCTCCAGCTACCGAAAGGGAAAAATTACAGCGTGAGTTGTGGGGCAGTTTTCGGTGGTTTGGGCGAACACGATGGTGTTCATTAGCCACCGAAAGGGTGGATACTTTTTGTAGCTTACCATCTAAAAGTTGGGTCGCTCACAGCCACCAAATGCAAAGAGCACTGGTTAAGACCATTTTCCAGTGGCATACGGTGTCAACGGTGGATTATAAGATACCAAAAGGAGAGGCATTTTCACCACTTTTCGACAATTCATTCCAGCTACCGAAAGAGCAAGAGAACTTCACTTGTCATCAAGAAGCTGAGACAAAATACATTTTTTTCCATTTTGTAAGATTATTTTCAAAACAGAGCTTTCGATGGTTTAGGCAGGCTTTCACAACTGTTCTTAGCCACCGAAAGCAGAGCTTTCGGTGGTTTACAAGTTCGAATTTTGGCTCTTTAGCCACTGAAAGTGCAAAACAGGGCAGAGAGGCATTATTTTTGCCCAGATCACAGTTTTTGCTTCCAAATGGAAAGAGGATGGTTTGTAAGTGAAGGTTTTAATTAATAGGAGTTGTTTCAATGGCTGTTCCAGTTTTGAAGGTGCCAGCAAGATGGAAATAATGAAGAAATGTGGCATTTTTTTACTATCCCGAGTCATCATTTTCAACTGACGATTTTGAGCATTTGGAGAATATTTTTGCAAAACTCTCAGAGGTTTTTGTTCCTAACATGTCAGAGAACAATAAAATCTCCCTGCTTTCCCACAAGTGTTGCAGGATGAGAGAATCGAATCCATCACTGACGACAAATTTTCGGATTCCAAAACCTGCCTGTTTGACACACGTTTTTGAAATGCAGATCTCAGGAAAACCAAAACAATTTTTGAAGATATGAGAGAGGTTTTTCCTCACAACAGGTCAATGCACAATAACCTCTTTCAGTTTATACACAAGTGTCACATAGCTGGATAAATGAACCCATCTCTGAGCGTCTTTTTCAATAGTTTCAGCAGAAATGACGTTTTTACTGTGCAGAGTCATCATTTTCAAATGATGATTCTAAGCGACTCAAGAGTCATTCTGAAAAACGCTCACATTTTTTTATTCATAACACGTTAGGGAACAAAAACCTCTCTCAGTTTTCCTACAAGTGTCACATATTGGGAGAATCGAACCCATCTCTGAGCCCCATTTTTCAGCAGTTTCGCCAGTTAAAAAAATGATTTTCCCTTTTCTTTTTATAAACGGTTGGATCTTCTATCTTAGGATTTCGACCCAGCTTCTGGGGATCTGGGGGGAAGAGCTTTGTAATGGATATAAATCCCAAAAATGATAGAAGAGAGTGGTTGGACTTTGGAGAGACTAATCAACTTTTGTATTCTCAGACTTCTGTGACCTTCTAGATAGTACAAGCTTCTTTTCTTCTCATGTTTCTGCACTTATTGTGAATGATCTATTTCTTGTATGTTCACTTTTATTGCTAGATAGATGTTATCTTGTCACGGTTTTAAAGGATTGAACATATATGTTATTATTTTGTTGTGCTTAGCCATTGATATACATTCTTCTGTGTATGAATCTACTAAATGCAATAAGGATTCACCCTCTTTATTTTAAATCAACCCTCTGATCAGACGTAGTCAAAGCCTTGTATATATGGGTGTCCTCATGTATGTTTTGAGCATGTAAATTTCGTTCCCTATCATCCAACTTGATCCAAAACAAACCCTTTCTTTCCAGACAAGTTTAAGTTACCAGGCATCTCTGAAATACAACCTAGGAGAGCTTCCTGGAGTGATAACAAATTGGCACTACTGTCGAGGAGAGAAGATTGAAGCTCAGCTTCCCTGGGAGAATGACATAGATCCAGCTTTGATGATAGACAAAGACTGGACATTTTCTTGGTGGTAATCATCTATCTGGCGACTCCATGAAGGACGAATCCAGTGGCAACTCCATTGCTCAGAAATCTGTTGAGGACTCCACTAGTATGGCATGAACCAGATCTTGGCAAAGAGGTATGTGTTCTATGATTTTTCAATAATTGTTGGTTTCCCTAATCCAGTGCCCAGTAGAGATGAATGGGAAAATAGCCTTCCCAGATTTCGAGGTGAAGAGTGGGAAGTGCCAGTTGAAAATTTGCTTGACTTTCATGATTGCATTCATTGGTTACAAATTGTAGACGAAGATGTTTGGATTAAACTGTTTTGGTATTCGTTAGAGGGGATTGCTCGCGATTGGTACCGGTCCCTTCCTGTTGCTAGCATCAGTTCTTTGGCAGATTGTCATGCTTCCTTTCATGTGTTTTGTAAAGACAAATTCCCAGTTGACTTTCTCTATCCCGAGTGCTGTCATGAATTCAATTTATTGAATAGAGAGCTAAACATTCATGAAGATTTCGCTGCAGTAGAAGATACTTCTCATTGTGATCAGGATATTGACGACCTTCAAGATGTTAACCATGATGTAGATGCTTTTGACATTATACTAAATACATATACTGTCTTAGATTGTCATGGAGATCAGATTGTTCCAGTTGAAAAGTTAAAAGATATTGAGCAGATTGAAGAGACAGCATGTAACAGTTTTGAATATGTAGCAGGTAGTAAGGGCAGCCCTCAGCTTTTTGATTTGCAGAAAAAGAGAAACTGCAGCAGAGATAAAGATGAGGGAGAGCAGAAAGTTTTATGTCAATAGTTTATGATGCACATTTCTCTGTCAGATGTTGAGCAAACAACCTTGTATGAATTTCAAGATCCAATTGCTGATAATTTCATGCAAGAATCTTCATCCCTGTCATTAGAATTTTATCATGATGTTCCTACATTTGACAAACACAGTAATGAAGAAGAAGATTTTAAGTTTTGTGAATATTTATCCCCTTCTGGAATTTCATTTAGTTCCACTTTTCAACAAAAGGGTGACCATAAATGTTTCCATGATACATATGCTCAGACTCATCTTTCTTTTGATAATTACCAAGACAGTGATGCAAAAAGTCCAGAACATACATTTTCTTTTTTCTCAGAAATTGTCAACTGTAATAGGCCAACACATTAGAGTGATGAATCTAAGTCACATAAACATGGCAGAGGAGAAGACATAAATGAGCTGTTGAAGGTTTCGAGACATTGTGATTGTGATCTTGATTTCAGAGATCCATTTGCAGCCTTACTAAATTCTTATCCTTCAGGCTCTTTTCAGTTTTTAGATTTTATCATGTCACTTACACTTGACAGAAAATGTGATTTCCTGAAAGAATTTTAATTGTCACTGTTATGCTTTTATTATTATCTTATAGTCGGTGGCAGAAAGGGAATTCTTTCAAACAAGAAGTTACTTGAATGGTTGTTATGGAAGTCTGCCTTTACTTGACCAAGTTTCAAATCTAGTTAGAGTAGAGTAGCATAAAAGAATAAGCTATTCATATGAGCACGTAGATTGTTTTCAATTTTTTCGAATAAGCAGGTTATAGGCAGATTACAGGTTTGTAGAGGCTAGATGACTCCATGCCCAACGGAATAGTAGATTCAGTTCTTGAAAGGTGTTCAGAAAAAAATTGTATTGTTGACTCCATGCCCAATGGAACACTAGATTAGGTCCTGTATTTTGTTTTTCCAGGAAAGCCATCAGATCTATGGTTGTTGGAACCTCACAGGGAGGGTTCCATCCCCGAGTAGGAGCTAGATGTTATCTCCTCAATAATCATAGACTAGTCATGGTGTCTAGGTGATAGGAAGTCTTTAATTTTTGTTTTTTGCGTGTGTTTAAGTTCCGGTCTGATAGGTTGAAGAAGGTAACGAAGTTTGAAATAACTGTTCAAAGCTAGCTCTCTTTCAAAAGGAAAATTTCAGGTTTTGGTATCTTAGGTGGGCCTGGCAATGGTCATTAGCTACCGAAAACCCTATTTTCGGTGGTTTATTGTGTTAAAGAAAATACGCTCCAGCTATCAAAAGGGAAAAATTACAGCGTGAGTTGTGGGGCAATTTTCGGTGGTTTGGGCAAACACGATGGTGTTCATTAGCCACCAAAAGTGTGGATACTTTTCGTAGCTTACCATCTAAAGGTTGGGTCGCTTACAGCCACCAAAATCAAAGAGCACTGGTTAAGACTGTTTTCCGGTGGCATATGGTGTCAATGGTGGATTATAAGCTACCAAAAGGAGAGGCATTTTCACCACTTTTTAGTAGTGCTCGTGTTCGAATGCAAATTCATTCTAGCTACCGAAAGAGCAAGAGAAATTCACTTGTCATCAAGAAGCTGAGACAAAATACATTTTTTGCCATTTTGTAAGATTAGTTTCAAAACAGACCTTTCAGTGGTTTAGGAAGGCTTTCACAGTTGTTCTTAGCCACCGAAAGCAGAGCTTTCGGTGGTTTACAGGTTCGAATGTTGGCTCTTTAGCCACCGAAAGTGCAAAATAGGGCAAACAGGCATTATTTTTTCCTAGATCATGGTTTTTGCTTCCAAATGGCAAGAGGATGGTTTTTAAGTGAAGGTTTTGATTAATAGGAGTTGTTTCAATGGCTGTTCCAGTTTTGAAGGTGCCAGCAAGATGGAAATAATGAAGAAATGTAGCGTTTTTTTACTGTCCCGAGTCATCATTTGCAACTGACTATTCTGAGCGTCTGGAGAATCGTTTTGAAAAAATCCCAAAGGTTTTTGTTCCTAACATGTCAAAGAACAATAAATGCTCCCTGTTTTTCCACAGGTGTTGCAGGTTGAGAGAATCGAATCTGTCAGTGAGGACAAATTTTCAAATTCCAGAACCTGCCTGTTTGACACATGTTTTTGAAATACAGATCTCGGGCAAACCAAAATGAGTTTCAAATATCTGAGAGAGGTTCTTTCTCACAACAGGTCAATTCACAATAACCTCTTTCATTTTATACATAGGTGTCACATAGTTGGATAAATGAACCCATCTCTGAGCCTCTTTTTCAACAGTTTAGCAGAAATGACGTTTTTACTGTGCAGAGTCATCATTTTCAAATGATGATTATGAGCGACTCGAGAGTCATTCTGAAAAATGCTCGAAGTTTTTTATTCCTAACACGTCAGAGAACAAAAATGTCTCTCGGCTGTATTACAGGTGTCACAAATTGGGATAATCTAACCCATCTCTAAGCCCCATTTTTCAGCAGTTTTGCCAGTTAAAAAAATTATTTTCCTGGTTTTTTTTTTAAAACGGTTGGATCTTCTATCTGAGGATTTTGACCCAGCTTCTGGGGATCTAGGGGGAAGAGCTTTGTAATGGCTATAAATCCGAGAAATAATAGAAGAGAGAGGTTGGACTTTGGAGAGACTAATCGACTTTTATATTCTCAGACTTCTGTAACCTTCTAGATAATACAAGCTTCTTTTATTATTGGCTGTCAGATTTCTTCTTCTCATGCTTTTGCACTTATTGTGAATGATCTATTTCCTGTATGTTCACTTTTATTGCTAGATAGCTGTTATCCTGTCACGGTTTTAAAGGATTGAACATATATGTTATTATTTTGTTGTGCTTAGCCATTGATATACATTCTTCTGTGTATGAATCTACTGAATGCAATAAGGATTCACCTTCTTTATTTTAAACAACCCTCTGAACATCCATACTCAAAGCCTTGTATATGTGGGCATCCTCATGTATGTTGTGAGCGTGTAAATTTCGTTCCCTGTCATCCAACTTGATCCAAAATAAACCCTTTCTTTCAAGACAAGTTTAAGTTACTAGGCATCTCTGAAATACAACCTAGGAGAGCTTCCTAGAGTGATAACAGAATCTTTCTCTTGGTGCCACATGAGGAGTAGGGAGCTCGCACATTTTCTCTTAATGATTTGATGGTCAAGCCATGGGGTTTGAAAAGTACACGTGACCCTTCCCAGCAACATCAGAGGCATCTACGTTCACTCTTTGATGCCTTCATCATGCAGACTTACGCATGGGAGTTCCACTTGAGCCAGTTGAGTGGAACAAGTGCCAGAGAGTTGTACCATTGTACAAGTGCACAACTTGCACATAAGGAAGCTAAATGCTTTCCATTTGGATGAGTCAGATGGAGTGTTTATTCATCCATGGATTAGGTGGATATACACATGTTAGAGTTCATTACCCCAAGAGGTAAAAAAAATTCTTACAATAGTGGAGAGTTCATTGACACATATTTCATATTTTGTGAGCAGCATGTGCATCAATGGTTGCTAGATGATGCCTTCAGTATTCATGGTAGGACATGGGACTCTCACCTATGTCATTCGGGTGAGACACATAGTAGTGTTGTGAGACTCATTACTATCATGCACATGGAATATGAGGAGTCTCATACTTTGATGGAGCAGTTCATTGAGATGATGCACTTGGTTGGGAGTGATGCACTTCCAATATGGTCTTGGGAACCTAGTATCTTTCATGATGCTAGATCCTTCTATATGAAAGTGACATTGTATGGGTTGCAGCTTAGACAACGGGATCCAAGAATTCCTTTGCATAATGGATTGTATTGGATATCATTGATGTTTGTTGGACTGCAGTACAAGAAATGGCATCCTGGCATTGCTTGGTGTAGCAGTTTAGTTGCTAGCCTTGGAAAGGGAGCGAACCATGATTTCCAGGAGTCCATCTATGTGGAGCACTAGTTTAGTTTCCTCATTAGGAAACCTTATGATGGATGGACATGTTGTTCATTTGTTGGGTTTTTTGGCAGCCTTCATATGTTACCTCATGTGGAGATTCTGTAGTGTAGCGGTGGTTTCCATAGTCACCTTGCTTTCATCAGGTTCATTTGGGACCCTTGCATTCTTTTCAATTGTCTCAACTGGGTGGAGCATGAATTTTCAGATGTAGAGTTAGGGGAGACTTTCTTTGGGGAGATGGTTATATTTAGAGTGGCGCGGCAGCAACATGATGGACCCTTTGAGCTTATCTTGGAATTGAGATTTCCAATGCTAGACAGTTTAGGAGAAGATATGGATGGTGAGAAGTCATTGATTGGCTTCATGTTTTCTATGGAGTTGACGTCATTGCTTGAGGACAAGCAATATTGGGAGGGGAGGACTTGTAATGTCCCCAAATTTGGCCATGGATCACAATTTCCTAACTCACCTAGACTTGTTCATGTTTATTGACCTAGGTGATGATTTGGGTTGATTATTTGTTAATCCTAAGATCCAAGTTAGGAATAAGGCAACGATATTATATATTGGACTAGGAAAATGAATTATGGAGATGTTGAACCTTAATTTATTCATCAAACAAGTTAAAATATCCATGTGGTTGAATTATTGAAGAAAATTCTAAGGTTTGGCATTCCTAAGGTTGGGATTAATCATTAGTGGAATAGTCCAAGGAAGTGCAACTCCTATCAGTGTGGTTAGGTATATTATTGCTACAGGTTCATTAATGGGACAAGGAAGTGGAGATGAGCCACCTAAAATATTATTTTCCCAAAAATAATATTCATGCACATCCAGATCAAATTGTTGCAAGGCCATGTAATAATTGGGTCAAAACCACTAAGGAAAATCAATAAATGAGCCAAATGACCCACTCTCTCATAAATAATTAATGATTAATATTTTATTTAATATAATATGGGAGACGTTTGACCAATTGGTGGTGCCAAGGAATTTGGTGGGATATTTTAAATGTGGACAAACTCAATCCTTCAATTTAAGGAGGTGGAGTAAAAATGTGGACAAATAATCAAGGAAGCGGCAAAATCTCATATTTGACTTGGTGGGGGTTCCTAAAAATAAGGAAAGAGGTTGGAAGGGTGCATTAGTGGATAAAGAAGACTTATTGGAAACCATTTATTAGCTAGCACATGGTTTTTTGTGTTCAATGGTATTTTCCACTAGTATTGACTAAGTGGAGAAAACTAGTCTTTCCTGTGGTTTTCATCATTCCATGGTAGTGGAGCCTAGTATTGGAGGCAAGTGAAAGTTTAAAAAGGAAGGAAAGGAGTATCATATTGGGTTATATTATGGATGATTTGATATTGTATTGGAGTTTCTTATGATTCTCTTTGCTTGGGTGAAGCTCCCCTTGCATTCCAAGAGGCTGATGGGCTCCTCATTTCCACTTCACTAGTTGTGTATTCAATTAGCTATTGAGGAGGAATGAACTTAGCCTTTCTCACTGAGTATATTGCAGATTTACACTACTATTAGAAGTAACTTCCATTTCCAGTGATTATGCCTATGTCTTGATGTACTAGTTTCATGGCAATCTTGTCGGGAAGGACAATAATAAAGTTGTTGGTTTGATGCTTGGAATTCCATGAGCCATGCTACTACTGTAAAATCATGTACATTTTTATGAATAATTCTATATCAGATAATAATAGTGTTGTAATTGTCTTCTACAAATTCTATGTATATTTTCTATGCTCTTTCATACCTATGCTCAAACACCTTATAAATTTGACTAGTCTTCAATAAAATTGCAATATATTGACTTATACACAACCAAATCAAGTTCTATAAGTTGATTGATGTAGGTGGGACAGTATAGATCCCATACCCAGCATTATATCAGAAATTGTTTAGGCTTATAGGTCGTTTGGAATCACTTGGAAACTTCCTAGTTGATTTGTCTTGCATTTGAACTTTTCTTCCTAGTTTCCAAACCTTGTTGTAATAAAGCCTATTTTCAATTCAAGTGTTTCCATAGAAACTTGGGGCTATCATGTGTCAATATACTTCCAATATTGCACCAAAATCCATTGATTTCCCACAGAAGTCCTGGGAGCTGACAATCCTGCAATCCTTGTGACCATCCCAAGCGTGATGTACTTAGAGAATTTGCAAATGTAGAAGTAGAACATTGAGTCTATCTTCCATGTGTATTGCATATATGTACTAATTTTGTATATGATCATCATAACCTATGTTTCCCATTCCGCGATTCATTGGTTGTGTTTGGGAAGCCATCTTTCCCATAAGTGTTCTAGTGTAATTGGCCAAGTACTCTGTCGAGAGTTTCTGTCAATTTAACATCCAAGGGACTCTTGAATTTTTTTCTGAGGGTCATACATGTTAGAAGGGATTCATTAGGACTCAAACCATGCATTATATTTGAAAATATAAAGGGTTTAGTTCCATTTTAATCCATTTGGAAATAGGTAGTTTTTGTCTTGCAAAAGCTAGGAATTGCACCTAGTCTCTGGATTTCGAAATTACATCTTGGAATGGGAGTTAGTATCTCTGATTTTCAAATTGGGGATATTACAAAGCACACAAAAAAATTCATAAATCAATGTACTTAATACTGTTAGGATTCAATATGCTAAAATAGAAAATATCAGTATTACATTCCATTTCTTAACAATAACATATATAGGATCACTAAAAGAACAACAAGCACATCATAAACACAAGAGACACAAATTTATCCTGGGAAACCTTCATGGGGTAGAAAACCCAGCAAATCTTCCTCAATATAGATGACCAACAAATACAAAGATGTAATCCCCAAACATGAGCTCCTTCTCCTCCATAACAGATCTCTCTCTCTCTCCTATGCACCAATCACAAGTGACTGAATGTGTGTTAAATGAGGAACACACTTCCTCTATTTATACACAACTCCGACTTGAATTTTACACTAACTAGGTCAGCCCCAACTTCACCACTTAACATAATGTTGACTTGGCCGACCCCACTAGGGTGGTCTAATAACCCTTTAACCCACATGACTCATACATGCCCGACCCCACTAGGGAAGTCTAATAAACCAAGTTACCACATTCTCCATGGAGGAATAAAACATCTCCGGATATACAATAGGGTATCCACGGAGGAATGAAGCTTCTCTGGAATAATAAAGTACAACTATAATATTCTTAGAAGTTATAATATCTCAACACTCCCCCTTAATTAGAAGGATATTATAACAACATCTGCAAGAGAAAGGAGTCATTAAATACATGATACATGATACATCTATAAATCACTGGAATAGTTCGTCATACATCATCAGTAACTTAGAAAGTTACTGGTACATCTTGAAGATCTTCAATACTGGATCTTAATCTTCTGCATCACTCAAATAACTACAGCAACATCATCATCTAGATTTATCGATCAACAACATCAACATATGGATCCTTTTGATAAAAAACATCAACATCTAGATCCTCTCAATCAACAACATCAACATCTGGATCCTCTCGATCAACAACATCAATATCGGGATCCTCTCGATCAACATCATCATCTGGATCATCTCGATCAACAGTATCATCATCTAGATCATCTCGATCAACAGTATCATCTGGATCATCTTCGATCAACAATATCATCATCTGGATCATCTCGATCAACAATATCATCTGGATCATCTCGAGCAACAGTATCATCATCTGGATCATCTCGATCAACATTATCATCATAAGGATCATCTCAATCAACATCATCATCTCGATCATCTCAATCAACATCATCATCTAGATCATCTCGATCAACAGTATCATCATCTCGATCAACATCATCATTTAGATCATCTCAATCAACATCATCATCTAGATCATCTTGATCGACATTATCATCATCTCGATCATCTCGATCAAAATTATCATCATCTCGATCATCTCGATCAACATCATCATCTGGATCATCTCAATCAACAGTATCATCATCTCGATCATCTCGATCAACAGTATCATCATCTCGATCATCTCAATCAACAATATCATCATAGCAGCTTACTCTGCAATACACATGATTCAATTACGGGATGATCAATCCCTCTCACTTTAAGACACCTCTCATGTCTATGAACGATGCAATCCAGATCTACTTATGGGATGATAATTCCTGATCCTTTTAAGACACCTCTCATGTATAAGGATGATGTAGTCCTTGATCAATTTTAAACACCTCTCATGTCTAAGGATGATGCAGTCCTTGATCCATTTAAGACACCTCTCATGTCTAGGGATGATGTAGTCCTTGATCCATTTAAGACACCTCTCATGTCTAAGGATGATGCAGTCCTTGATCCATTTAAGACACCTCTCATGTATAAGGACGATGCAGTCCTTGATCCAATATTTAAGACACCTCTCATGTCTAAGGACGATGCAGTCATTGATCCATTTAAGACACCTCTCATGTCTAGGGACAATGCAGTCCTTGATCCATTTAAGACAACTCTCATGTATAAGTACAATGCAGTCCTTGATCCATTTAAGACACCTCTCATGTCTAAGTACGATGCAGTCCTTGATCCATTTAAGAGAAGAATGTCATCTGTATATAGACACCATCTTCAACCTTGTAGCAAAGGTTGAAATCTGCATCACCCATGGTGATCATTATGTTCATCAAATGACTATCAATCCTGGGTACCCATACAGATATTTCTTCAATTGAATCCTGGGAGTTTTCTCGATTCGTACTTCTTCATCAATTACACCATTAAGAGAATGGTCTTATCTAGCTACTTGGAGCAAACATCTCTTCATGATCCTCTTCCTCTTTCTAAGATAATCTTCTAGCCACGAATCTTCTATAGTATGTTTGATTTGTAAGTCTTCTTGTTGAACATCCATCACTCGTTCTTTGGAAAAGGTGTTCATCATCCTTCTTTTGTAGATCATAGCACATGATCTTTTATACAAATCAAAGTTAATCACATGATTAGTAATACTTCATAATCATCAAATTATGTAGACATGATAACCTACTATGCATACTGATATGATTCACATAGTCATGCAACTATCTTGACCATTATTTTGGCACAACACTTTTCCATATCCTGTATGCATATAGTGGCTATCTAGATGCCTTCCGTATCTACCAGAACATACCGTCAAGAGCGTGCATAGCTCTCAACATGTCAGCAAAGAGGTTTCATTCTAGATAAACAACAATGGAATGTTTGTGCAACTTACCAATCATATGCATATTAGTAGTATATTGTTCAATGCTATATCAATGCTTACACTATGCATGATATATTCTATGAATACAACTATGCATACAACTATTACAAGCAATATCATTTACTATTTCAGAGATTCAAATAACAACTCAAATACTTATCTTTTATGTTTGTGTGGTTGCCTCCCACTTGATCTGTATATGTCTTTGAACTTCTCTTCATTCTGTACCACTATGCATGCTTAAGTGTGCACTAGTGTCATCCTCATGATCTCATACATAATCATACATTCATTAGTATAATCTCAATACTATCAAAACATTATGTATGGTCATGATCCTTTCATACACACGTATACTTACCTAAGATCCTAACACAAGGTAGGATTCTAAATTAATATAGGAAAACATACCTGGATTATTATACCCAAACAATATCTTCTTTGTTCTCTTCAATGATTTTGGAGACCTTGTGCTAGAACCTGCATATCTCATAAGTTAAACATAGTAGAACAAAGTCATACATACCTTGTAAGTAGAGCTTCTATGTGATCAAATACTATGGATGATTCTTTGTCTTCATGTCATCATGGTCATAGAACTCGATTTGTCTTTCTTGATGTACCTTTCATGTTAGCAGACAACATCATCCTCATACAACGCCACAAGTGCATTAGTACAATCATAAGTATCATAACCCTAATCAATGAATGTTTTCTATCATTCACATGCATTCATACTTTTACTAAGGTGATCAGACAATCTAAAACTAATATGATTGTACTAACCTCAATAGTATGAAGACAAACATATTATGAACTTAATCATGAAACAAATTTCAAAACATACCTGTATCTTCTCAAGTCATACATGTCGAGTAGTCTTTTCTATAAGGGTAAAACCCTAACCATCCAAGGTAGATCACTTGTAAACATATTATGTATGTTCATGGTGCTAGGATGATAGAATATTAGTGCCATTTAAACTTTCTTCATCACTTCCCTATGAGTCTCCCAACTTTGCTAGGGTTTCTTCTTACTTGGAAACCCTAATCTTCAATCTCCTTCCTCCCACAACATTTTGATGGAGGATTAATATCTACGATGAATGGATTCAAAATCCATTATCAAAGCTTCCAATGTTGCATAAGGTGTCTCCAACATTGTATCAGGTCCTTCCAGACCTAAAAACTAAAAACCGTAAGTGAGAGCTTCTTCCTCCTCTTCGTAGATTTCCTCCGATGAGCCATTTCATATGTGTCATATTGTTTCTGGCGTATCTTTGAAATTTCGGATCTGCAAGGTCTAAAACTTCGTCCTGTGGTATCTTGACCTGTCATATTTCCAACCCCATAGGTATGAGATTTAATGGATTCTCTGAGAGAGAGTTATTCCAAATGTCGCAACATGACCTTTTTATGGGATGAAAACGTATAGCGAACTTATATGGAGTGCCACGTGTCACTGTTTCAACTTCGGCCTCTGAAAAGAGGACCTGTCAAACTAAAGTTCGTGCCCTAACTGCCACTTTTTACATAATTTAATTTAGATATACCTAGCTTGAGATAAGACCTTTTTCCCTAGGTCACCTATTTAGGAATGCATTCTGGAAGAAGCAGAAACCCTAACTTGTATGGATCATAAATCACAAAGTACAACAAATATAAGGCTGAGATTTGGACACAAGGTACAAGGGGATGTTATATTTGGCCTGTAGAAGTTGCAGATCCTAAACCTTCCCAAAAATGTATTTATAGCAAAAGTTCCACGATGACTAGGTTTTGCTATACAAAACCCTAACTTTCAAATTGTCGCAAGTGAATCAAGCATCATAAGTTCCATACATTGCCTTCCTTCAAGATAGATATGATACCATGTTAAGATTCAATATTATAAGATATAAGATATCATTATTACATTCCATTTCAAAATAATAGCATATACAGGATCACTGAAAGAACAACAAGCACATCATAAACACAAGTGACACAGATTTATCCTGGGAAACCCTCATGGGGTAGAAAACCCAGCAAAGCTTTCTCAATATAGATTACCAGAAAATACAAAGATGTAATCCCCAAACATGAGCTCCTTCTCCTCCATAGAAAATCTCTCTCTCTCCTATGCGCCAATCACAAATGAGTGAATGTGTGTTAAATGAGGAACACACCTCCTCTATTTATACACGACTCCGACTTGACTTTTACAATAACTAGGTCGGCCCCAACTCCACCACTTAACATAATTTTGACTAGGCCGACCCCACTAGGGTGGTCTAATAACCCTTTAAACCACATGACTCATATAGGGCCGACCCCACTAGGGAATTCTAATAACCCAAGTTACCACATTCTCCACGGAGGAATAAAACATCTCCGGATATACAATAGGGTCTCCACGGAGGAATGAAACACCTCCAGAATAATAAAGTACAAATATAATATTCTTAGAAGTTACAATATCTCAACAAATACAACATTTATTACATATATTTATGTTATAGAAAAAATAACTAAATCCATATACTATATACTTTACATATATGTTTCCATCCTTGCCTAGGAAGTCGAGACAAAAATTATATAAATATCAAGAATCCTAAAAACAATCAAGACACATACCTAAATACTGGTGTTTAGGGATTTATATTCCACTTAAACATAGCCATATTGTGAGGTGCATCAACAAATGTTAAATTATCCAATTCTGATAATCATGATTTATCCAATTTTGGATCATTCCCTGAAATCGTACAACTGGAAAACTTCAATCACTGTTCATCTAAATTGTTATCATCTAAAAAATTGTAAGGTTTGGTTGAGACCCATATTTATATAACACTAAATATTATGCATGTAGCAGTGGGAATTTCCTAGTACTGATTTACACTTACATGCTTATCAGTTATCATTAATAAAACATTAATTAGTCTCCCACCTCTCCAGTTATATTCTAGTATTTGATCTATATCCATTAGTGCAGATGCATGTGATTGTTCCACATTGAATTTCTCCATGTATGAAGGATATTACAAGATAAAATGGACCCAAAAATTTTCCAATTCAAGAGAAAGCTTTGTAGTTTGAATCCCTAGGTTAATTCCTAGCATGATCCTCCCCTCTTTTCATAGCATTGATTGATGGTTCTCAGTGTTAAGGGGATCATTTGTCTTTGTCCTTAGTTTACTTTTGGGCCGGGGTTTGTACATGTTTGTGTTCCTTTAAAAAATTTGTATTATGCTTATACATTAAGACTCCTCAACTAAACCAAGAAACAAGTTTTTTCCATCAGCAATTGACTTGCTTCCTTCTGCATTTCTTTACCTTAATAAACTACAAGATCCATAGATATAGAACTGTAGTACATAATGGAAAACGTGAATATTCTCTTAAAGCACGAGTTCAGAAGATAGAGTATCCAAATCACTACCAACCACAACTAAATCTCAACCACGACACAATTTTTATTTGCATAGCATTTATGTTAGGTTACCTTCAAATTTTACTACTTCATGCTCCATTTGGTTCTTTGCCAAAACACAATTATTTTGACTGGATTAACTAAGTGTACATTAACAATTAAAATAGAAATGTTCAAAAACTTGCATTCTTTGAACTACTATAAGAAAAATTATAAGAAAAACACCAAATTCGAGTACAGTTAATACCACACTATGGAAAGAAGATTCACAAATATACTGTGTTTTTTGTTCATATAGTCTTTCTGCTATGCCTCCCTACTAGGAATTGAACTACTAATAGTGCTGATTAAACCACCTCTACTCTGCTTCATTATTGTTGCACCATTGGTTGAAGGAATGGTGACATGCCATAAATATTGCAAAATAATAATAAAATAAAGATGAATACTATCACTATGAATCTAGTGATAGGGGCAGACGTTAAACTAGACAATATTGTTTCCTTGGTGTGTAAAATGTAGGATTGAAGAATTGATCATCATTGAAGCCTAGGAATCAAAGCGTTAAGGGAACGGGCCTCCGCAAAGTTGTGTATGCCACGTGGTTTCCATGCAGCTACTTTCATGACTGAGGGATTGCTGAAAAGGTAACAACTACCAGTTGGTAATTTTTTATATTTAATTCGGAAATGAAATAGTACTTGAAATCAAATCACGATCATACACATAAGTAATCACATTCGACACATAAATTTACCTTGGGAAATCCCTTTATGACTTGAGGGAAAAAACACCAACAAAAACTTCCTTACTATATTGATAAATAAGAGAAAATGTCTTTTACATCAAGCACCCTTGGTGCAATTACAGATCAAGAGACAAATAAAGAAAAGAGACTCATAATAATATACCGCACAAATAGAAGTTCTTTTCCTTCAAGGGATAAGAGAATTTGCTTCACATTGAATTCATCAATCCTATGTAACATATTTATATATTCTTCACATGCATCAACTTCTATTTTTATCTTTTGACTTCATGATGAACTCACCCTCCATATATATGTACCAATCTTGCTTGAAGAAGAGCACCCCACTTCTCATGCAGTGCATTTCCTCACTGAACTAATTCTCAAGATTAACTGAAAGCTTTCCCACATATTTAGGTGGCTAACTTAAGTGTTTTCATGAAAGTGTCACAACTCAAGTGTCATCTTTTAGTTTAACATAAGTGTTTTAACGCCAATTTCATTAAATTTGGACATATTAGGCAATTTTTGGACTAAGAAAGTGTGAATTTAGGCCTTGAAAGTGTCAATATCAACCTTTCTAAAGTGCAAAAATAGGTTATGAAAGTGGCAATATTGGCTTTGAAAAGTGAGTTTTTCTATTCGAATAGTGTGTATTTTTACTACTTATGAACCTTAACATTGTATTTTTTTGTTATAAAACTATGAATTTCAATTCAAAATGTATGAATTTCAAATAAAAAAATGCAATTTCTGATTTGAAAAGTGTGAATTTCAAATAAAAAATGCATTTTTTTATTTGAAAATTGCAATTTTCATTTTTAAATGTTCAAAATATTAAGGTGAAAAGTCCAATGTCTGAAATATTCACTCATTGTTTGAATAGCTAGTCAATCAGCTAAGTTATAACATATAAAAATGGGTTGTCCCAACTTTTGTTTTCCAACAAGGATCGACCACCCCTTCTTTTTGTAGTTAATTGTGAAAACATTTATCCAACAATTCAGATATATTCATAATGGAGAACACAAGAAGGGTCGACCGACCTTTCTTGTAGTGTCGAAGTATTATGAAAATAATATTGGGAATATGAAGGGTCAGCCGACCTTTCAATTATGAGGCAATTTAAAAAAATAGAACACCTTGGAAGTTTTAACATATAAAAATGGTTTCTCCCGACTTTTGTGTTCCGACAAGAAGGATCGGCCGCCCCTTCTTTTCACAGTTAATTGTGAAAAACTTTATCCAACAATTCAGCTATATCCATAATAGAGAACATAAGATGGAGCGACTGACCCTTCTTGCAGTATCAAACTATTATGAAAAGAATATTGGGAATAAGAAGGGTCATCCAACCCTTCATTTACGAGGGAAATGTGACAATAGAACACCTTGGAGAAAGAGCGGCCGCTCTTTCTCTGAGAATATCTCCACTTGCCAACAAACTCTTTGAAGCAAAACGTCTAAATTTTGTTGTTTAAATGTTGACATCTAGTATCCCAAGGTGACATGTAGAACGATCATATTGTGACACGTGGCATATTTGATTTGGCACATTGAGTATTAGATATATAGCTTGATTATAATATTGGCTCGTATAGAATATTTTCTCCTCTGAGCACCACTGAATTGGCATGCTACGTTTTATTCTCTATTAAACACTATGTTTTAAATATGCTTGGGCGAACTGCAAGAGGAAGTGAATAATTACAGTAGCATTTGTGTTCTTGCACTATCACTGCCTCTCTAGCTGTCGGTACACCCTACTATCTTGGTCATTCATGTTGATATAGATACTTGCAATCATTAAGACCTATGGATTGGAAATATTGACACCTAAATCCTCAAAAAACAAAGGTATCGAAGGAAAATACCTTGTTTTGATGTTTTGTGCCTATGTTTCATGTTCTAATCGGCCATCAAACCCAGATGGTTTAATGCACCCAACTTATGAGATATTGAAAAATATAAATACCTGGCAATTGAAAAACTAGATTTAAATGTTCTGTTACAGATTTATTATTAAGACATAAAAATCAGTAGAAGTTATTCCTGGCAATTGAATTTACTTCAATCTTTCAACTTTTACAGAGCTTGGGCTCGTAATACATTTCACAACTATGAGCTTCAGCTCACAAACACAAACTCTTCTACTATAGGATCTATATTAAAAAATTTCTTACTAATTAGACATAAAAATCAGTAGAAGTTATTTCGGGTTAAAACAGTGCAACTTTGCCGCATTACACATGGATGAAATTTACTTCGATCTTTCACCTTTTACAAATCTTGGGCTCTTAATACATTTCAGGACTACGAGATTGAGCTCACAAACACAGACTCTTCTACTATAGAGAATTTACAGACTTTATTTTGGCTTCAACTAGATGCTATACTTTTTTTTTGCTTCAACTAGGAGCTATGAGTCACATTAGACACAAATCCTGGCCTTGGGGCTTTGACAGTGCTCGAAATGCCCATATATCATGTTGTGGTGAGGATTTGTCAGGGAATTGTTGTCAAAATGCTCATATATCACGAAGAGAGCAACCGTAAGACTCCATGTCTTCCTTTGTATTTCTGATAAAACAACAAAGGAAATGGAACATAGGTGTTAAAGAAGGGTTCCATGAATTCCCGAAGATTTCATTCGGCTGCGATACCATGTATGATTTAGTCTTTATATAGTGAATTGGTGAATTGAATTGGATGTTACGGATGGGGAAGAAAAATTATGGAGGGATGGTGGTCATCTATATGATTTGTACCAACGGTATATTTTGTTGGAGTATAGATATGATCTATACCAATTGTAGTAACTGTACATGTATCACTCCAATCCATTCCTTGAGAAAGGAATGTATGCTGACATGGCAATGGTTTATACAATGAAATTCTGAAATGGTGGTTATCCTGATGCTGCTAATGGTGAACGATGGCTTGTATCACATGTGTGAGGAAAATAATCACATCATGCTTTAGTCGAAATAATGTCTTGTCACAAACACCAAGATCACCGCCATCATTTACCATTAGCGCCATCGAGATTTGGGACAAACATTTTTTAGATCTTCTAACTAAGCTTGTGCTTTGGTTTCTTAAATGTAGTGCAATATTATTTTATATTATGTTAATTGTAATGTTGTGATTTCTCTGTTATTTAATTCTATAATATGTATGTTTGAAAAGAGAACACATAAAATTCTAAGAACTGTTTGAAAAGAAAGCACATAAAATTTGAATATTTTAATGCCCCTCAAAGGGATTTAGACTTTGAAAGCGTGAATTTAGAATTTGAAAGTGTGAATATCAACCTTTCTAAAGTGCAAAAATAGGTTCTGAAAGTGGCAATATTGGCTTTGAAAATTGTGTTTTTCTATTCGAATAGTGTGTTCTTTTACTACTTATGAACCTTAAAATTGTAGTTTTTTGTTATAAAACTATGAATTTCAATTCAAAAAATGTGAATTTCAACACTTAGCAAATTTTTGTTCTTAATATGCAAAACAAAACAACCTTTTTCTCATTTTGGCAGGCTTTTATTTCACATGTGTGAACTCCACAGGCAATTCTGATCCTATAAATAGATAACCAATTCGTCACTTAGCATGTTAGTTCAACACTTAGCCATATTTTTGTTCTTTATATATAAAATACTTTTGTTCTTAATATGTAAAATACTTTTGTTCTTAATATGTAAAATACAATGAGTTATATTTAGAAAAATATATTCATCATTTAACCATATTTCTCTATAAAATACTTCTCTATAATTATATTGAAGCATATAGATGGATTTATTCAAAAGTCTGTGCACATCCATTCATTACAAAAAGGAGAGCCTGGGAGCATATATAACTTTCCCAGTATGGATCTGTAAATTTAAAAAATTCAAAAAATTGATTTAAAAACTCATCCAAGTAGGGATCTCTTCTACAAAAAAATATGCCGCTGAACAGAGGTTTCCTTAGCAATTCTCATGTCCACAGAGGGGGATTCCTAGCAGTGGTTGCACTATGACATCCTGGCCATCTTAAAAATTTCATCTTTTATAAAATCCACTGTCCCCATAAGTTCAAACAAATTGCGTTCCAAATCATCAATTCTGGAGTTGTGATAGGTTAATTGCTGAGATATATACCTCATGTGGTTGGATGACTCTCTGTGCGCTTTGATGCCCAAGCAGACTTCCACATAAGCCTTTAGCAGGTTTTTTTTTAAGTCTTCCACACTGGACCTTAGGAACATCATTCCGTCAGCAAGTCCCGCCATTGAACTGAGAGAAGAGGTCAGACAAAGGACTGAATCGAGGGATCTGCTCAAAGTTTGAAATAAAACTTCGATCCACCAACAGTTCCAATTGTTTAATCCACCAATCATCTTATGATAACGAGAGACTCTGCGACCACCACAGGTTATATTCTCCTCTTTCTCCTTGGTGGTCCATAATGCTCATCGAACTGACGTTTACTTTTGGAAGTAATTGTAAATAAGTAACTTTACATATTTACATTAGTATCATTATAGTAGCATTATACAAAAACTATTCTATTTTTTTAAAATAGAATCATTTTTATTTTTATTTTTTTAATAGAACATTCTTTCTTTTTGTATTTTTAAATAGAAACATTCTTTCCTTTTGTTTTTTTAAATCGAAGCATTATTTCTTTTTTCTTTTTTTTAAATAGAATGAAATATCATAAAAAGAATAAAAGCCCTTATTATCCAAGCATTCTTTCCTTTTGTTTTTAATCGAAGCATTTATTATCTTCTTTTAATTAAATCCCTTCATGCTAGAAGGGCGATATGAATATAAAACCTTCAACCTGAAATTAAGTTCATCCCTTCAAATTTGATCCCTGACAGTGCCACTAGTTTTCATGTTTATTGAAAGGAAAGTTTTTTAAGCAAAAAAAGAGAAAATTTGTATTATATACTAGTAAAAAAGATTACATCCGTCTTCTTTTCACATTGCACTTTTGAGACAAAAAATGCCATATAGAGAAATTCCCATGTCTACTATCAACCTTGGAGACTGAACAGAAATCCTTACTATCAACCTTAAAGACTCAACATTTTAAGGTGAAAAGTTATAACATATAAAAATTGTTTGTCCTTACGGCCAAGAAGGATTGACCAACCCTTCTTGCAGTGTCGAAATATTATGAAAATAATATTGGGAATACAAAGGGTCGACCGACCCTTCTTGCAATGTCGAACTATTATGAAAATAATATTGGGAATAATAAGGGTCGACTGACCCTTCAATTACGAGGTAATTGTAAAAATAGAATACCTTGGAAGTTATATTATATAAAAATGTTTTGTTACGACTTGCGTTTTACGACAAGAAGGATTGGCTGCCCCTTCTTTTCGTAGTGAATTGTGAAAAGATTTATCCAACAATTTAGCTATAGACATAATGGAGAACACAAGAAGGATCGACCGACCCTTGTTGCAGTGTCAAACTATTATGAAACGAATATTGGGAATAGGAAGGCTCGATCAACCCTTCATTTAGGAGGGAATTGTAACAATAGAAAACCTTGGAGAAAGTGTGGTCTCTCTTTCTCTAAGAATATTTCCACTTGCCAGCAAAGTCTTTAAAGCAAAAATTCTATAAATTTTGTTGTTAAAATGTTGATATCTTGTATCCTAGGGTGACACTTGGAACAATCATATCGTGACACGTGACATATTTGATTTGAAACTTTGAGCAGAACCAAAAGTATATTGATTTTTTTTGAAAAAAAAAAAATTATGTCTGGTTAATCACAGTTAGAATCATTCCAACTAATAGCATCACTATTTGTATTGTTGTCACTATTAAATTCCTTTTCTAACATAGTATCATGCTTAAATTTTAATTAGCATTATGGTGTGTATGGGAAGGCATGCATGTGTTGCTTGTTTTTGAAATTATACATGGAATCAGTGTTGAATATAATTGTCACTGATTTTTTATCTACCCCATTGCAATAATTAGTAAAATGTTTATATTTAATAAAAAACAAAAAGAAAAACTAAAATGTTTCTATTAAAAAAAAACAGAAATAAAGAATGTTTCTCTTTAAAAATTAAAATGTTTCTATTTAAAAAGAAAGAAAAAAATGTTTCAGTTGTAGCCGAAAAATTTGAAAAATTGGGTGTTGATGCATCCAACAAGTTGGAAAGAATCAAAATGGAAGACACAATTTTATCGTGGAAGCCCAATTGGGAAAACCACCAATTCTTTCTAATATTGCAAAATTATATTTACAATTAATTTGCAAGATCCAACTTGACATTCCAACAGAATGATGGAACAGTCCGATGCAAAGATTACATGTTTGAGGAATAATGACTGATTATTTTTGCGGTTGTAGGTGATGAGGCTACTACTTCTATGTCTACAAGTCGAAGCTCCAATAAAAGTTTAGTTTTTTATTACTCCTGCAAAGTAGATGATCTTTTTTTTTCAAGTAAGCATAGGTCCAATCTATTACTGAAAACAAAATAATGGTACAGAATACAATTACAAACAAGCGCCCAACAGCTCGTGCCATACAGAGTATGGTAAAAAATCTAGAAAAGATCAAAATGAGGAGCATACAACTAGGCTAAAAAACCCATGCTTAAAAACCCATGTAGTAGAGGAAACTGCAGATAAAACCCGAGATTACAATAGACTGAAGATATCATGGCTGATAGACAGCTAACCATGGAAAGAACTAAGAGGCCCTGAGCCTCAGAAGACCCCAACATGATCATAAGAGAAAAGAAAACCTTAACCAAAAAGGAAGAGGGCTCTGGCCGAGCAGCCCCCTTAACAAAACCATGCTAACATCCGGAGCCTGCACCAAGACTAAGCTTCCCAAGACATGGAAAAATCCACAGGAAAAATAGAAAAGAGCTCATACCATCAAATGACTAAGAGCCACCAGTGTGGACACTGACCACCAAGACTGGCATGAACGTAGACCACTAAGACCAATCAGGGAGAAGGGTGCTCCCCCCATGGGGAAATTGGTTCTTCACGAGGGAAGCCCTCGAGGTATACATATAATCTTCTAGAGCAGACATGAGCAAGCGAACAACGGATGAATTAGTTTGTTGGCTGCATTTTATAATTTGGATGGCTTCATAGAGACCATGATCTAACTGGTTCCTCGCTTGAATATCGCAAGCCAACAAGATCCTAACAGCCCAGAAGGGGCTGGTGATTAATTTCCCATTATTCACAGAGAAGGGCTACTTCATGGTGTGCTATCTGCACCTCTATCGGAGCAGGCATCTCTGTTAGATACTGATCCCCCCAATTGAAGCTCTACGGGGAAGACTCTTCCAGCTCCATGGTCTGCTATTGAGACGAGCCTTCTCCCTAAGAGTGACTTCCCCCCCCAAGTCGTGAAGACCCTCCACCTCTGTTGGATCCCCTGCGACTACGGGGAGCCATGATATACCGATTCAAAAAACTAAACCACCAGAAATCCACCCAAAAGTTCAGCCAAACTTTAAATTGTAGATCTCTCGAGTCCATTGAGAATATTTATAGGAATTTCTATGGAAAACAGGGCGGAGAGCCGACTGGACTCGCAGATTTTTTCATAGAAGTCCACACATACGAGAGTATTGCCATTAATGGCTTTGTAGAGATCGAATGAATCAAAATCCATGTAAAAGGCCATCAACATAATGATTGAGGGTGTAATTTATTGGAGGCATGACGTTACAGGGTGTCTCGCTGACCCCTGCTCCATGTCATCCTCCACTACCGTCCCTTCAAATGGGCCTGCATTCGTCTGAATAGTACTGTCATGATGGTTGATAGGGGTGTCATCCGTGGCTGATATAAAAGATGTCACCAATGTTTAGCGATTGGCAAGGAGAATTATTGCCTTCAGCACGGAAGCAGTTATGGATAAGGAAGCCAACTGCCTCGACGGAGCAATGATGGAAACGAATTGTGTAAAACGACATCAGCATAATGATTGAGAGCGTAATTTATTGGAGGCATGACATTACAGGGCGTCTGGATGACCCCTACCCCGTGTCATCCTCCACTACCGTCCCTTCAAACGAGTCATGATGGTTGCACATAATGAAACAATATAAATAGAATCCTTTTGGTAGCATAGCATATAATACATAATTCTTTTAAAACATAGGACTTGCATAACATATATGGTTGCACATAAAAATATATAAACAAAATATTTTTTTGTGTGTAGAAAAACATATATACATAATTCTTTTAAAACGTAGGACTTGTTATGGTTTCACATAGTGAAGTTGCAAAACATATATACATAATTCTTTTAAAACATAGGACATGCATAACATATATGGTTTCACATGGTGAAGTTGCAAAACATATATACATAATTCTGTTAAAACATAGGACTTGCATAACATGTATGGTTGCACATAATGAAAATATATATATATAAACCTTTTGGTTGTAAAACATCTATACACAATCGTTATAAAATGTAGGACTTGCATAACATGTGGGAATCTGGCCACTATTTTCATTATGTGCATCCATATGAGTGCAAGTATTTTCAAGACCCATACGAAAATAGACAATTATAATTCTTTTGATTTATATAAAACTAATTTCATTGCATATAACTCACATCCCTCTCTACTATATTGACCCCCACTCTTCTCCCTTATGGCTTAAGTATTATCATACCATAAAATGAATTACATTATTGTCACATGATAATGGTAAAGCACCATTTACAAAAATGCCCATAAATATTCTATAACTTACATTACCGTCTGGCTGACCCCTGCATCAGTCAGAATAGTACCATCATGATGGTTGATAGGGGTGTCATCCATGGCTAATATAAAATATGCCGCCAAAGTTCATTGACTAACAGGGAGAATCTAAAACATTCAGCAACTTTAAATTAGTGTGAACTTGAATTTAAAATGAAAAAGTGCATTTTCTGATTTGAAAAGTGTGAATTTCAAATAAAAAAATGAAATGTTTTATTTGAAAATTGCAGTTTTCATTTGTAAATGTTCAAAATTTGCATGAGAGATTTTCACAGAAGCCCACACATTTTTAATGGCTTTGTACAGATCGAATGACTCAAAATCCATGTAAAAGGCCATCTCATACAATTGAAAATCGATTTTACTTGCTCGGCAGTGCGGTACAATCAGAAAAATGAGTTAGACTTCACAAATTTGCTGTGATTAAGAAAGTGTGAATTTAGGCTTTGAAAGTGTCAATATCAACCTTTCTTAAGTGCAAAAACAAGTTCTAAAAATGGCAATATTGGCTTTGAAAAGTGTGTTTTTCTATTCGAATAATGTGTTTTTTGACTAATTATGAACCTTAAAATTGCAGTTTTTTGTTAGAAAACTATGAATTTCAATTCAAAATGTTCGAATTTCAAATCAAAAAATGCAAATTTTGATTTGAAAAGTGTGAATTTAAAATTAAAAAATGCAAAATTTGATTTCAAAAGTGTGAATTTAAAATCAAAAAATGAAAATTTTCATTTGAAAAGTGTGAATTTAAAATAAAAAATGCAATTTCTAATTTGAAAAGTGTGAATTCTGAATCAAATAATGCAATTTTTTATTTGAAAATTACAATTTTCATTTGTAAATGTTCAAAATTTTACGGTGAAAAAATCAGTGTCTAAAATTTTCATTCATTGTTTTCATAGTTAATTCTGAAAACATTTATCCAGCAATTCAACTATATCCATAATGGAGAACACAAGAAGGATCAACCGACCTTTCTTGCAATGTTGAACTATTATGAAAATAATATTGAGAATAAGAACGATCAGTCAACCCTTTAATTTTGAGGGAATTATAAAAATAGAACACCTTGGTAGTTATAACATATAGAAATAGTTTGTCCTGACTTCCATTTTCCAACAAGAAAGATTGACCGCGCCTTCTTTTCGTAGTTAATTGTGAAAACCTTTATCCAACAATTCAGCTATATCCATAATGGTGAACACAAGAAGGATCGATCGACCGTTCTTGCAGTGTCGAAATATTATGAAAAGAATATTGGTAATAAGAAGGGTCGACCGACCCTTTTTTGCAGTGTCGAACTATCATGAAATAATATGGGAAATAAGAAGGGTCGACCGACCCTTCAATTACGAGGGAATTGTAAAACTAGAACACCTTGGAAGTTATATCATATAAAAATGGTTTGTCCCGACTTCCGTTTTACGACAAGAAGGATCGACCGCCCCTTATTTTCGTAGTTAATTGTCAAAACCTTTATGCATCAATTCAGCTATAGCCATAATGGATAATACAAGAAGGATTGGCCGACCCTTCTTGCAGTCTCGAACTCTTATGGAAAGAATATTAGGAATAAGAAGGGTCAGCCAACCCTTCATTTAGGAGGGAATTGTAACAATAGAACACCTTGGAGAAAGAGCGGCCGCTCTTTCTCTGAGAATATTTTAACTTCAGATTATTTATGAACACTGTTTCATTTAGGAGGGAATTGTAACAATAGAACACCTTGGAGAAAGAGCAGCCACTCTTTCTCCTAGAATATTTCCACTTGCATCAATCAGAGTGTCTCCAGTCTTCTTTTGCTTATTTTCTCTCCTTGAAGCTTCAACTAGAAGCTATGAGTCACATTAGAGACAAATCCTGGTCTTGGGGCTTCGACAGTGCTTGAAATGCTCATATATCACGAAGAGAGTGACCATAAGACTCAAGTATTTATGATAAAACAATAAAGGAAATGGGACAGAGGCAGTAAAGAAGAGTGCCATGACTTCCCGAAGATTTCATTCGGCTGCAATACCGGGTATGATTTAGTCTTTATATAGTGAATTGGTGAATTGACTTGGATGTCACAGATGGGGAAGGATAATTATGGAGGGATGGTGGTCATAGATATCATCTGTACCGACTATAGATTTTGCTGGAGTAATTGTACATGTATCACTCCAATAGATGCCTTGAGAAAGGAATGTATGCTGACATGGCGATGGTTTATACGATGAAATTCTGAAATGGCGGTTATCCTGATGGTGAAAGGAATATATGGTGACATGGAGATGGTTTATACGATGAAATTTTGAAATGGTAGTTATCCTGATGGTGCTAATGGTGAACAATGGCTTGTATCATGTGTGTGAAGAAAATAATGACATCATGCTTTAGTCGAAATTATGTCACAAACACCAAGATCACCACCATCATTTACCACTAGCGCCATCAGGATAAACTTTTTTTATATGTTGTAACTAAGCTTGTGATTTGGTTTCTTTAATTGTGATAAAATTTAAGAATAGTGAAAATACTGATTCACCCCCACTCTTAGTATTGCTTGATATTCGAACAGAATGATGGAATAGTCCGATGCAAAGATTACTGATTATTTTTGCGGTTGCAGGGGATGAGGCTATTGCTTCTATGTCTACAAGTCAAAGATCCGATAAAAGTTTAGTCTTTTATTACTCCTGCAAAGGAGATGATCTGATTCAAGGATAAGGAGAATCTAAAAAGTCCAGATACTTTGTTGGTGACAAGACATAAACATAATGTGGACTGAAGCATGATGAAATTATTCGCACGAGTGATATAATCCATCATTTACGGTGAATATTATTCAGCCTGTTGTAGGCCATTTAATGCGCTGGCAGCAGTCATGTTGGCCATTGGATTTTCAAGGAATTGATTGGAGTGATATATGTATGATTACTCCAGCAAAATATGTAGTCTCTACAGATGATATCTATGAACACCATGATCACGCCATACTGTGATAATTACCATTCCCCATCCATCCCAGAAACCCATCGAATTCAATCCATCAACACACTGGCCACTCACTATATATAGGATAAACATGCCCCATATCATAGTAGGCTGAAATCATCGAGGAAGCCATGGAATTTTTATTTACTTCCTCTGTTCTTTGTCCTTTGTTGTTTTATGAGAAATGCTTGAGTCTTAAGATCTCTCCCCAGTTCTCCTCATGATATATGAGCATTTCGAAATTGAATCCCTTGAAAATCCTTAGTACACCATGATATATGGGCATTTCGAGCACTCTCAAAGTCCCAATACATGGATTTGTCATTATGTTCCTTGGCACCAATCACGTTTTCGGCCATCTTCTTTTTGTCACTCTTCTTTTAATAATTGATTGGTATGCAACAAGGAGGGGAAATAAGGAGATTAGCAGTCTTGGAATATTTTGGCAAGTAGAAGGAAGGACTATGCTTTCCAGATAGGGGCAAGTAGAAGGAAGAAGTACTGTGCTTTCCAGATAGTGGCAAGTAGAAGGTAGAAGGACTATGCTTTCTAGAGATGACGACATGACGACCCATTTCTAGCCAAGCGAGTATCCGGTACCATCTTTCGGGACGAAGAAAGGTATTGTTTGTGGGGGAGATGTTGGAGGAGCTTAGGTCGACCACCCAACTAGGTATTCCATTCGACCACTTCAGAGAACTAGTTGAACCGTCGTGTCGATCGCCACATGTTGAGTCAGTTAGTCTCGTAAGTTAGTGAACCTACGATTCGTTATGTAACCGTATGTAAAATATATATATATATATATAGGCTGGAGAGCCAGATACATGCGGCACTAAGACATTATATTGTATTGTACTAGACCATGCTATCATCTTCTTCTTACCGATACACCCATTTCTATCCAAGGGAGTATTCAGTACCAGCTCATATTCATCAATGTTCTGTTCACTCAACTCCAGTTATTTTATGATTTCTTTAGAATGAAGAAAGGTATTGTTCGTGAGGAGATGTTGGATGAGCTTAGGTCAGTCCTTCGTTCGACAACTTTAGAGAACATGTCGAACCGTCGTGTCGATCACTATTAAATTTTAATTAGAATTAATATAGTGTGTCTGGGAAGGCATGCATGAGTTGCTTGTTTTTTAAATTATACATGGAATGTGTTGAATATAATTGTACCAATGATGACAAAACTATTCATTAATGACAGTCTGTAAATTTCCTTCCTTTCTCTGTTAATTTTTATTTCCAGTAATGACAGTCTATAAATTTCCTTCCTTTCTCTGTTAATGTTTATTTCCAGTAAATCTTTTCCAATGTGTTATTCTTCATGTGTTTACCGCATATAAGTATTCACCAATTTTCTGCTAAAATTGATATTGGACTCATTTATGACCAATTCCCAATAGTAATCAACTAACTGTAAGAAGATAACTATCCAGAATTGAAGGAAATAAATTCTGGAAATCTAAAGAAGACAGACAAGGGTGGAAGGGTGGTGCCAGGGAAGGTTGTAGCCTGCTAATGGCGTTGGTGCATCCCATTAGCTGTAGCTGGAAAAACAGGGTGTTGGTGCATCCTTCAGTTTTAATTGTGATAAAATTTAAGAATAGTGAAAATACTGATTCACCCCCCTCTCAATATTGCTTGATATTCCAACAGAATGATGGAACAGTCTGATGCAAATCTTACATGTTTAAGGAACAATCTCTAAAAATTTTAGTCATTGTTTGAATAACAAGTCAATCGACTAAGTTATCACATAAAACAATTGTTTGTCCCGATTTTTGTTTTTCGACATGAAGGATCGGCTACCCCTTCTTTTCGTAATTAATTGTGAAAACATTTATCCAGCAATTTAGCTATATCAGTAATGGCGAACACAACAAGGATCGACCGACCCTTCTTGTAGTGTTAAACTATTATGAAAATAATATTGGGAATAAGAAGGGTCAGTCGACCCTTCAATTTTGAGGGAATTATAAAATTAGAACACCTTGGAAGTTATAACATATAAAAATAGTTTGTCCCGACTTCCATTTTTTGACAAGAAGGATCGGCCGCCCCTTCTTGCAGTGTCAAAATATTATGAAAATAATATTGGTAATAAGAAGGGTCGACTGACCCTTCTTGGAGTGTCAAACTATTATAAAAATAATATGGGAAATAAGAAGGGTTGGTCGACCCTTCAATTACGAGGGAATTGTAAAAAGGGGATTCTCTATCACTCAATTCAACCATTAAATAGTTTAGTGTAGAGCAGAGAACCTTCCTGGTTGGTTGAAGGTTAGCTTGGGCCCCTGGTTGACCTATCTGTTTCTGCACAACTTGCTCCTTGTTGATGCCTCGGATATCATAGCATCAATCAGAAAGGGATTCTCCCCGATAGATGATCCCAATTAGATTATCTACCACTTGGTATAGGGAATCCGTCCGGTTAGCGGTTCCGGCAACCGTGGGTTTGGAGTTTAATTCCAATTATACCGGTTATGGCCCGATCCACATTTCTTTAGATTTTATGTTTTTAATGAGATGCAAGTGCCTAATTTATATTTGATCTAAATGCAAAACTAAAACAGATCTAATTCTAAAGCTGAAGTAAATCTACCTATCCTTGCAAGGAGCACATTTAAAGGATGAGCAATGAGCTGTAAGAGTTATCTTTAAAGAAAGAACAGACAGCCATTGAATCTCAAAGATAAAACTACGGCCAGATAAAAGATCTCAGAAGATAGCTTCTCATTGTAGATGACACATTTCATTACTCATCAAAGAAAGAAGCAAAATTATCTAACCTAGATGGAAAGAATGAAAGAAACAGATCTAAGTGTAAAACAAACTGAAATAACTCTAATGATCCCTGCAAGGAGCAAATTTAAAGGATGAGAAATGAACTGTAGGGATTATCTTAAAGAAAGAATAGCTAGCCATTTAATCTAAAAGAGAACTCTACAACAAAGATAAACATATCAGCAGATAGCTCCTGATTTAATATGAAACACATTCATTGCTCACAAAATAGAGAAAATTGTTTGCACAGAAAGGCGCAAAAATCATTGCTACAAAGAAATAATTCAGATAGTAAGAATGATCTCACATTACAGTATGGAAGTCACCAGAATAGTCCAATACAGATCCATCTTTCATTCCTATGCAAAACGTCCATCTCCAGGCTTTTATTAGAAAACTCGATTTTCTTAGAACCAATACAAGATAGCTCGTACAGGTTTGAAAATGATTCCCTTGCCAAAAGTCGTTTGATAATCTTCCTAGCTTCTATTTATAATTACAAAAAAGCCCTTTGGGCTGCCACCTGACCTTTTCCACTTGTCATCTACAGAAAATTCTCTCCTATAACAAAAACAAAATGTGATTCCCTTTCTTTTACAAAAAATATTTAAAAGAAAATAGGGACAGCTATCCCATAGCTTCTACGCTTTACACATCTGAGAGCCAAATATAAAAATAACAGAAATAATGTTCTAATATTAGTGTTGTCATTCTTGTGCGTGTGTTTCAGTTGGAGGAGCAGCACTATATTAAACTGTTGCTGCTACTGTTGATGCCGATGGTGCCTGAAGAGAGGCACTCGAGCTCACTGGAACTGCTGCTGCTGCTTGGGAAGAAGGAATCAAACTGGCTGGAATATTTGCCACTGCTGGGGAAGAGGGAACCGAGCTCACTGTTGCTGCTGGAATGGCTGCTGGGAGAGAAGATTCTGGATTTGCTGTTGCTCCTGCTATTGTTGCTACTTTGTTCTCCTCCTCCACTATGTAACTATACCATATACCTGTGTCCCTTATGACTATGTTTGCGGGAGCAGGGAGCAGGATTTTCTGTGAAATCACATTTTTTCTAAGCTTTGCTCCGATGCCTTGAACTTCCGTTACTGCAGCTTGATGCACTTCTTTAAGCAAGTGGCTGTGGACTAATGACATTCCAATATAATGTTGGAGGTCGTCAATTGCTAGGACATCAATTTTCTTAACATATTCAGTTTGGATACCTAGTTCTTCCTTTAGTTCAGCCAAGCGTTGTTCCTCACTCGGGAAATCATCGAGAGATTGCGGGAAATTCAATTTGCACCTATCATGCACTCCCTGGATCCTTTGATATAGACCGTTGATCCTATCCCTTGTTCCTTGCACACTGGCTATTAGCTTACTGCCATAGTTTCTACAGAAGTCCAAAAGGGCCACATCTTCATTAAAACCCTCCACAGATTTGAATGGGAGATGTGTGGGGAAACCTCCCTTTCCTTCTCGCCATTCTATCTAGCTCAAGATATTTTCCTTGACACAGGTATGCTTGGCTTTGAGCCTATGGGCCTCCGCATTAATTTCTTTTAACATGAACACCATGGCCTTGAGCTTGCAAACCTCATTAGGGATTAGCTCCTGAGTGTCATGCATTTGCTTCAGGATGCTGCAGGACAGCTCATGGAAGGGAGACATGTCCATCGTTCTGTTCTCAACTTGCTCCAATTGCTCAGCTAATGCCAGCTTGTTTTTTTCAAGCTGGGACACTCTGGCTACTACATCATTCTTTTCTGCTTCTTCAATCATCATCAGGACTGATAGCTTCTCCTTATCTTCCTCTAACCGATTATATTTGTCTGACGGCTCTTTATGCTCGACGTACAGGAAATTATACTTGTTCACCACAAGACCCCTGTAGGCTTGCTCATTATCCACAGTCTGTTGTAGCATACGAGCTCTCTTCTTTGTCAATTCATTTTCTCTAACTATAACACCTAGATTGTCCAGTGATGCTTTTGTTGTTTCTACAACTGCGGATGCCATAGCAAAGGGATCTTTATCTATATTCCGCATTACAGTGACCTCTCGGTGGGTAATGATATCCTCCTGGAAGAGTCTTTTGATCCTCTCTTTTGATTTAAGGACCATTGCTTTATTTTTCTTGTTATAGACAAATTCATTCCACCTGGACACCGTATCTTTTCCCGATGGAGTGTACGGGACAATTGGGAGGTCCATAATGTCTATTTCTTCTTTAGCTGGTGGGGTCCGGACTCCCTGAGCTGGATCTTCTCCCACATTTTGGGTACCAGAGCCATCTGCTTGAGGTGCGTCTATTTCCATTTCCTGGACACCGGACCCACTTGCTTGGGCATCTTCCCCTGCTTTCATCTCTTCTTCCGCTTTTCGTTCAGCTTCCTGTCCTCCTTCCCCTCCTTCAACTTGTGGCTGACCTTCATCTCCTTTCTGTTGCTTTTCATCTTCAGCCTCCTTCTGCTGTTGGGATTCCTCGGCTTCTTTCTGCAGCCTCTCACTTTCGGCTTCTTGCTACATTCTTTCCACTTCAGCGTCCTGCTACAACCTGGCTTCTTCATCCTCCTGGAGTAACCTGGATTCCTCAGCCTCCTGGAGTAACCTTGCTTCCTCTCCTAATCTGAGCTCTTCCTGAGCTCGGGCATCATCAGCTTCTTTCTCCTTCTACTGGCTGGTCTTCTGGACCTTGGTTGAGCTAGAGCTTGCTCCAGTTCCTTGGCGATAGATCAGCAGCTCAACCATGTTGCTGATGCCTCTGAATGCCTCTTCCTCGTCATCGGGGTAGTGAGAGTACTCAAAATGAGCATAGATTTCCTTACAGTGCTCGGCCACTTTTCCCTTCCTGTCATTCCTGTGGAAGATCACCTCACCGAAGTGGAAGGCTTTTAGCTCCTGAACAAACTCTTCGGCTGAGGCAACCCCCGAGAACTTGTAAGCACCTATGCAGAAAGGTAGAGGGGGAAATGAAGCCTTATGTTGTTTGTGGAGCATTGCTCCAATTCCATCCAGGAATATTTATCTTACTGCTTCCTTAAGGACCACATAATCTGTGGCATACGGCGGCAAAATGTATGGATCTTTAGTCCCTCCAAACATTCTGAGGTAGGTGCCTTGCTCTGAAAAGTAAAAATCGCTGTAATTCTCAAGGATTTCCACAGTGTTCTCTGATAGGCAGTTGGGCTCCTCCTTGAATATCTTCTCATATAGGGGCATGATGAACCCCTCACAGATGAGTTTGTAGTTAGGTTTGTAATTCTGGGCCCACATCATCCTGAAAGCGGTATAAACCGGGGTGGTGGCCTTATCCCATGTGCAACCCAATTTGGGGAAGTCCACCTTGGCCAAAATACAATAAATCAGATATGAGGACATGAAAAATTCTGCCTTCTTCAAGGCTAGTCCTTCTCTTGCAGCAACTATCATTGAGGCCAAACTATCTGACAGGAGAGTGTCCCAGTCAAACACAGTTCCTTTAAACGCCACAAAGTGGATAATAGGGACCCACTGAATCTTATACATGGTGCCATCGGGCATGCCGAAGATTCTGCACAGCATCATGGCGATCAATCTGAAAGGAGGTCTCAGATTCTATACATCATATTCGTCATTTCCTTTCTTTTTCAAATGCTTGCCTACGACTAGTAGCTTTTTGGCCATCTCAAAGTTGTTCATTTTGCCCAACCATTCATCAGTCAGAGCTTGCTGGGAGCGGGGAAATTTATAGGCTGCGGCAATGTATGCTGGGTGGAATGAGGCAATGGCTACTTTCCCACTGTCATTTATCACTTTTGACTCCGCATCGGCATGTTGGACTATCCATCCGATTACTTTAGCACAGGGGAATAGTTCAGGGCGGGTAGCAGCTCTAGTTATGCCTGAGGCTTTGATATTGAGATAAATCTGCCCCTCTTCTAGCAACATGTTCGGGATATCCTGGTCTCGGATCATTCTGTAAATGTCACCCTAGCGGATTTCTGGAGGAACACCGGTGGTGCACCTAGTATCCTGCAGTGTGGTCTCAGTTTTAAGTGGCGTAGGATTCTTTTCTGTCATTTTAGCCTTCTTCTTACCACCTTTTGGCATTTTGACTTATCCCTGATAGTACCCACATACAAGTCATTATGAAATTGAGCAACATACTGTGAGATTTTAACAGAGATCATCATCGTTTTAATATGTGAATGAGATAAAACCAAAAAGTGAAGCTGCATTTTAGGAAGCAAATACACCACTCCCATCTAAATTTAAACATTCTAATTCTTTTAAAGGGGCGGGTTTGGAATGTTCCTGCGAGGATAAGCGTGTTGCGGAAGCAACCTACTTTTGGCCCAGCATCTAGGAGGGATGGTATCTTTCGCCATGGTTGCAGTTCAAATGGATAATGGTGGGGAATTCTGGGGTGAAATAACTCTATGACGGAATAAGGAGCCGCCTTCAATTGTATAAGCTGACGAGGGCTTCGTCTGCTATGGTTATCTTATAGCACTTAGCGAGGCATTCTACGTAGGTTTTGAAACTTGAACAGGGGTTGTCGATGCCGGGAATGTGGGTGATGAAAAGTTTCGGGCGGTCATAGGTTTGCCTTTCGGCTGATAGAGACAAGACCTTAATGGGGCTTGGTGACTTTTAAAAGCCAAAAAATAACGATGCCTGCGGCCAAGGTAGGAGTTTGGGAAGATTCCACCCGTCAGAGTTGATGCTCAAACATTTTAAGAGTTCTTTGTTTTGTATGACAGAAAAAATGAAATTTCGACTGTATTTGACGGGCAAAGTAGCCCATGACGAGCATTTTTCCCTTCAAAATCCAACCTAGACCAATCGTCTTCAAAAAAGGACAATCCAATAGTAAGCTAACGCATAGGAGAGGTAAATTTAATGGTTAAAATTCCTACCTGGCACCGTGAAGACAGCTGAATGAGGTGGCCGTGATCGTGGACAAGTAGGCCGAGCTGGAGCAGTTGCTAGGCGTCCAACAAATTTTCCAATCGAGAAATAACAACGTGTTTGGCTCAAGCCCCTACCGTCTATTTAAATGAGCTGGCACGTGCGGGGTGGGTGGCGCATTTAAAATGGGTTTAATACTGGTACGTCGGCGTCAAATCAAATATTCTCGATTCGCGCAGGACCGCCTCCTGCGGGACAAACTTGTGAATTTCACCCGCCATTGCGGAAGGATATAGTGGAGGCTTCCGTGGTTTCGAAGGAAATTGTCGAACATTTTTCCGCAAAAATGATTTTGAACGTGAAAGTCCTTTGGCGGCTCTTTTCGGGATGCTAACATGAAAGCCTCCGAAATTGTGGAAAGCTTTCGCAAATGGCTTCCGCAGTTTCGGAAGGATTCCACCAATGCTTCCGCAGAAGACTCTCGTGAACTTTCTCGGAGAAGTTTCGGAATGAAAACCGCAAAGGTTCCTGCAGTTGCGGAAGGGAAACTCGAACGGCTCCGCAAAGATTTTTCGGTGAGGTTTCGGAACGATTCCGCGAAGGTTTCCGCAGTTGCGGAAGGATTTGGTGAATGGCTTTCGCGACTTCGAGAATTCAAAAAATTTAAAAAAAAACTAAGTCACTTAGCGGCCCCAGGGAAGGTTGGCGGATGGCTCCCGCAAGTTTTGGGCGGCTTCCTCGAATTCCTCCACCATTTCGGAAGAATTTCGACAATAGCTTCCGCAATTTTAACTATAACTTCTAAATCTTTTCGGGAGAGTTATGTAAAATACTTCCGCCGCTTTGGGAGAAAAGACTGAATGGCTCCGCGGAGCTTCCTTCTTACGTCCTGCAAACGCTCAAAAGTTTCTAAGTCATTTTTGAGAAGCTTATGTGATTAGCTTCCGCCATTGCGGGAAGGAAACATGAATGGTTCCTAAGAGTTTTCAAAAGGAGCCCTTCGACGGATTTTCGGGAGAATACGGCGAATGCCTCCGAAGTTTCGGAAGGATAGGTTGAACGTTTCTGCGGTTTCGGAAGGCAAAGTCAAAGGATTCCACAAATTTTTAAAGAAACTTCTAAGTTCTTTGCAAAGTTTCAAGGAGATTTTGGCGAACAGCGCCCGACGTTTCGGGACGAAAACCCGAACGCTTCCACGGCTTTCCCAAAATAATTTCGAAGACCTTTTCGAGAAGCTTATGTGATTGGCTTCCGCACTTGAGGGAGGATATCCCAAAAGACTCCGCAGTTTCGGGGACTTTCCCAAATGATTTCCGCAAATGCGAGAAAAGTCTAAGTCTCTTCGGGATGTTCATGCTAAAGGTTCCTGCTGTTTCGAGTGGAAAAGGTTGAGTACTTCCGCAACTGCGAGGGCACTATAAAATCGTTCCGCGATTTCCCGGAAGACTTCATGAAAAAATTTATGTTTGAGAAACAAGATTTTCTCGCAGACTTGGAGTGGTTCATGGAAAGATTTTCTGTTGAAAAACAAAGTTAACAGCTGAGGATGGCTTTTTAAGGCAGCCTTTCTACAAAAATGAAAGGAGGGGCCCCAATATGTACAAAATTTTGGGGGGATGTTGCGGCAACAACAATGGCGAGTCGCTGGTGAACACAGATCTCTGAAAAAAATTCCTCTTCATGGTCCGAAACCTCATCAAAGACATCCATCTTAGGTGCAATACTCAGCTGAGCATTTTAAATTCATGTGAGGGGAAGAAGGCACTTTACCTGCTAGCCATTGGGGAAAAGGGGAGCTTTGACCGAGACATATTCACCACTCTCAAAGGGCCAACATATGAGATTCATTTTAGGAGGGTCATCCTTCAGATGGTTACTACTACCGGACTCCACAGGATTTGCAACACTTTCTCATGGACATTATTGCTCTTGTTCCTCATTCCCATGCTGCTTGCATCCTTTTGGATGTTTGTACTTTGGACAGCTTAGCTGTTTGAGCCTTCCAGAGATATTTTCTTTGGACATGATCTTTGATTTAGGCTCCTCAATCCATAATGTCCTTTTGTGTGAGTTAGAAATTTTATTTATTTGATCAAGCCTCACGGACGGAGAGGAGCCCATTTTGGGCTGAGCCTTTTGGACAACCTTCTTGATTTTACATGTCTTTTTCTTTTGTCTCAGCCATGCTTTAATTGAGGCGAGAATCTCTGTGTAATAACCCCAATTCAACCCTTAGGATATATTAGCCTTTAATGTAAATAATGTGTACATGTGATGTATGTTCCTAGCGTGGGGCTCAAGGCCAAGGCCCCGCTAGTGAAAGCCCGAATTGATTTAAAAGGGCAAGCATTGATATTTGATGCCCATGTGCTCTTAAGCCAAGGAAATTGTAATAGGATGTAAATAAACATCATGCTATATAAAATTCCAAGACTGGCTATGGAGGCAACGAATGAGAAAGGGCCACGTGTATCCACTAGAGAGTGGTGAGGGGCTATGGGAGTGAACCATAGGTTGCCATATCTCATTATGAGAACCCATTTGACTTCTCTAGATGACATTTATTCTTGTTGTAAGAAAGTGGTTGAGATGTCAGCCCATGGCTTCAATGGAGCATGGGTAGCCTTAAAATTCGTATGGGTAGGTATGGGCTCTGTTTTCTTGTGCAAGAAGTCACTCAACCTCATGGGAGGTTGCTTCATTCTCATCCCCATTCCATGGTGAAAGAACCCAACATCATTCTCCACCCAAAAACGAGCTCCAATGAGGAAGAAAACCAGAAATCGCGACTTGGAATGAACCCACGTTTTGGGAAGCCAAAAACGCCTAGAATGGGTATTGGACAGTGAAATCCAATGGGGAATCCATTGGTATGAGCCTTGGGGTGAATTTGGGAGCAATAGCTACCCCAAAATCCATGGGGAAACCCAGTTTTAACTGCCCAGAAAATCAGTGACGGATTTGGGATTATTTGTGACAGAGTTGTGAGAAATCCAGTTGTGGATGTATGAACAGAGGATGGGATTGCTGAGTCTAGCTTGAAGCGTATGTGGCTCTGGGATTGAGCTCAGTGGACTAGCATCCTCCTCCATCTCTTATTGCATACTTGAAAAACCCAACTGTGTGTTGGCTTAGCGTGGCTGTTTGAGTGAAACCCTGACTGTGAGTGAGCCATCTAGTTCCTCCTTAGTGGATACACAGCCCAGCTCGGGGATGATCTCTCAGCTGAAAGAATACAGGCTGGACAGAGATCTATGGTTGGGTGGAATGTTGCTCTCACGTAGCCAGTCGTTGGACATTGCGTTGCAAGATAAGTGCTCTCTGTGGTTTAATTTATATATATATTCTATGTTCTACAATGTGCTAATCTGAATGTTATTTATTCATGAGATTGATATTGTAATGAAGTCTATGCATAGCATAAGAATGGGATTGAATCCATGCATATGGAATCATCTTCTGTTTGTGCTTATGTGTGTTGTTATGTTTAATTTCGCTGTGTTTTATTGAAGTTCGAATCTGCATACAGAGATTTTAATTATTACAGATTTATGAGTAAAAATATTGGAGCTAAGTTTACAAAAGCCCAGTGTGTTGTTAATGTTTCCTTCCCTGCATTTGATGATGGGCGAAGGGGACGTTACAGAGTGGTATCAGAGCTTTAGGTTAAACACTATGGCTGTTGGGCCTTCACAGAGATATAAATCATTGTGTGTACATGCATTTTGTATTAGGAACTAAAATGCATTAAAGAAACCTCAAGATCACATGGCTTTTAATTGTTGGAATGACTGTTTGGGGATTTTTGCAAGCTGCTTGCATTGATTGCATTCTATGAAATAGAGGAAGGAGCGAGAAAATTCATTTTCAGGTTGAATGCTTGCTCTAATTTGCCCCCAATGCTGTAGCATGCAGTTTTGTATTTCTCTGTTTGCCTCCATGGAAGAGAGAAAGGAGGGGCAACCTCTGCCATCTTATGCTGTTGTGTTGTTTTGTTGTTTCATGCTTAACATGAAGAAGTGCAATTTCCTTTCTGAAATACTGAGATTTCAAATTTTTTTCCTAAGTGTGTTTTTGAAAAAAATTTGTTTAAGTCTGTTTCGGAAAGAATTCCCGAATGTCTTCCGCAACTGCGGAAGCATTCGGCGAATTGCTCTGAAACTGCGGAAGCATTCCGCGAGTTTTTCCGCAACGCGGAAGAGTTCAGGAAGTCGCCCCGAAATTTGCGGAAGGAATTCCCTTCCAAAATTTGCGGAAGGAATTCTCTTCCGAAATTTGCGGAAGGATTCAGCGAGTTGAAATTCGGCGAAATGCTCTGAAAAAGAGGAAAATTTTCTAAGTGTCGGCGTCGAAAGGAAATTTTCGGAAGGAATTCTCTTCCGAAATTGCGGAAGGAATTCTCTTCCGAATTTGCGGAAGGAATTCTCTTCTGAAATTGCGGAAGGATTCCGCGAATCGTTCCGCAACGCGGAAGAGTTCGGCGAGTCGTTCCGAAATTGCGGAAGACTTTGGGCGAATCGTTCCGCAATTGCGGAAGACTTTTCCGAATCGTTCTGCAACTGCGGAAGACTTCGGCGAACCGTTCTGAACTTGCAGAAGCATTCCGCGAATGGCTCCACAACTGCAGGAGCATTCGCCGAATTGCTCCGCAACGGAAGTGTTCCGCGAATGGCTCCGCAACTACGGAAGCATTCGGCGAATTGCTCCGCAATTACGGGAGAATTCGCCGAATGGCTCCGCAATTGCGGGAGCATTCGCCGAATGGCTCCGCAACTGCGGGAGCCTTCGCCAAATGGCTCCGCAATTGCGGGAGCGTTCAGCGAACCATCCTGCAATGGCAAAAAAAAAAAGAAAAAAAGAGTAAAGTGACCAAAACTTGATTTTTGGATAGGGGGAGCATCTGGGCTCAGAATTGGATGATTCCTGTGGGGCTCGGAGGCCATTGACGAAGGCCATGAAAGAACCAGTGAAGACCCCGAGCCCATTACACTCCAATTTGACAGAAAAAGGGGAATAGTGACTTTTGAAGGACAGAGTCTCGAGGCTTGACGGAAGGTCGGTTTGAGCTGAAATTGATCAGGCACGGCCATGAAGCAGGCATGAGGTTAAGTTCAGAATCTTGGAGCCAAAATCCAAGGGATGTGGAGTCGAGGTGATCAAGAAGGCCAAAAAGCATTGTTCCGGGCCACTTTTTCGGGGTTTTGAAAAGCTGGTGGACAGTAAAAGTGACCCTAGATGTGGGAATCAGAAATTTTACTGAACTAGACATTTCATATTCTCATTAAGACGGACAGTTTTCGTTAGACGAAGATTTCCCAGAAATGCACCGTTTGGGAGATAGCCATTTTTGGCCCAAAATTTGAAATTTTGGAAAAATGTGAAAAGTGAGTAGTAAAACCCAGAAATTCATAGAAGATGAATGGTGCATCAGAATTGAAATCCGTGAATTGCTGAGTGTTCCTTGCTATAGGGAATAACTTCTCCCGATAGATAAGTTTTTGTGATTCCTCATAGATTTTCATCCACAGGTGGCTAAAGTTGGCATTCTGGACCAAAATGCAACTGTGTAAAATGTGCAGAATTGGAGTGAAAGTTGTCATTTTTTAAGAGATGCAGTTCCCGCACCCGTTATCGGAATGGAGCATGAAGACAGGCATTGGAAATCTTGTCCAGCAGGGAACAATGAGGCATGACCAGAGTTTGAATGAGGTCTACCTATATCATAGATATTTAATGCAGAAGAGTGCCAGTGGCTGTTTTGACAAACAAATTTTGTTGTCAATGTGGACAATTTCTACAATTGCATGATATGGAAGAGGAATTCCATGTTACAATGAGGGATTGAAAAGGGAAGAATTCTTTAAACCTCTGTTTGTTATCATACTTATAATTATGAAATTGTCATATGGCATAAAAATGTTAAAAATGTAAGGGATTACATAGATGTATATGCACTAAATGGCATATTAACAAACATTGCATAGTGCATATGGAAATACTTGTGCATAAATGGGATATTGCATATTGGTAGAATAATGAAGTCTGCATAGGCAATGAACCACTAATGGAGAATATTGTGGTTGATAATCACTATTGATGTTGGTATTGGCTGTAGGACCAAAGATAACAAAGAGCATGGCTAAATGTGCTGAGGATGTTGTTGCATGAAGCCAACAACCTTATGCAGAAAGGATGGTGCAACAAATCTATGATCATAAAGTTGGCAAAAGGACTGAGCATCCTTGGTAAGAGGCCAACTGATCAGGTAACATTAGGCGATGTTAATGGTAACCATGCAGGTAATGATTATTGGTGCCAAATTGCATGAATGTTGAAAGAGGATTTGGTAAGATCTCTTCAACTATGTTTGAGCTATGTTGAGTTAGTTTGCATGTGATATTGAATACCGATTGGGACTGTTAACCTACCAAGCTTGGTGAGGTGTGGGTAAGTGAAGGAAATGATCCTTACACCCTATGACTGTTTAGAAATTTCAATGCATTCATATGAATTTATATCATGCCATGCGTATGTTGGTTATGTGATTCATAACCAAAGCAAGTGAGGACTGGTGGTCCTGATTATGGTAATGCAAGTTATATGAGATAGTCATGCTTCGATCATAATATACTTGAATGCATCGTACTCATGAAACAACGCAGGGTAGCATTGAGTAGATGTGCATTAAGAGATTTTATAAATCTTGTGATGCATTGTATGAATGCATAGGGATGATGCATATGTTATTGCAAAATAAATAATGAATGAAATGATGAATTGATGATAATTCTAGGATCATTTCATGGGCTGTTATGAATGCAGAATAGTAAGTGCATAAAGAGCCCATTCATGATCGATGGGATGCTAGAATGCTTTGTGGAAGGACAGAGTTGTATGAATGATATGACTGTGAAATAATGAGTATTTACGATTTATTTAAGTTGCATGGATAGTGTGACTATGTCTTGAAATTCTATTGTGATAATGATGCATATATAGAAGTGTATATATTTCGTTGCATTTCAAATGTTAACAGCTGAAGGTGTTTGAATTATTGAGTATTATAATTCTGAGATCACTTCAGTGACTGTTATGGCAATGAATGATTATGTGCATAGATACTCACGACATGTTTGGCTAATTGAAGTTTTAGTTTCTGGTAGGAAGGTCTTACATATGGCATTGAGGATAAGTCCATAGTAGGGACCGAGATCTACCACATGCAGAATCCAAAGGTTATGAGAAGGTTCTCATGGTTGAGAGCTCTAAGTTCTGTTAGAAAGAACAGTTGTAAATCTCAGATTTGTAAATGTTTCAGATTTGAAATTTCGCTAATAGTTGCTAATGACTGTTTGGCTTATATGACAATGTGTCAGGAGGACATGCTGTAAGTGGATGCTCATGTATGGAAGCGGGCATAAGACCATAACGGGCAGAGTGGTGTCACTTACAGGAGCAAAACAATATGAGGATAGCCTCATGGATAAGAAAACCAATTTCTGTAGTAGACAGAGTTGCAAATTCATACTGAATTTAATTATTAGTGCCATGGATTGGTTATAGAACAATCGGATTTGAATTGTATTGTTAAATGTTGCTAACTGTTTGGTTGTATAATAAGTGTGCCAGGAAGACACATTGCAGTAAGACCATGAGAGTGGGCCTGCAGAAGCCAAACTTCATGGGAAGAGATTCCATGATTTGAAAATGGGTTTCAGGTGAAACTCCATAAGACATTATTAATGTCTCATCTGCACTACATGATTGGTAAACAATATGAGTGAAATGGTGAAGATTATGTCAGTAAGACATGTGAGAGGCATGTAACATCAAAAGGAATTGGGATGGCAAACCGAGGGACTGTCAACTCAGAGAAGGAGCCTCCATTCCTCATTAAAGAAGAGAAATAACGTCTGCAAAATGGATAAGTGTTCCACAAACCCTGATTGATATATATATATATACATACATGCATGTCTAATTATTAGAGTTAATATGCAAAGCATGTTTTGATTTTATTTCCATTACGGTAGACTGCTTGAAGTATGATTAGGACCTTCATATTTCACATCAGTAAGGAGTGCACGCCTTTCTGGTGCGGAGTTATGATAGGGATGCCAATATTGACTACACCTTAAGGGAATGGACGCATTCCTGGTGTTTCAAGGTTGGATAGTGAATGTTATGAAATATGTTTACAATTCTAGAGCAGCGATACTAATGAGCTTGCTATCCATTTTGTGTTGACAGAGTATACATATGAAATTCAGAGCTGCACATTAAAGGGAAAAGTGAAGAAAAGAATACTCAAGAGGACTATATGAGCAGTGGTAACCCTTGTGAAGGGTGAGTGGGTATCATGGGGCCATGATAGCCTGCAGTTAAGAAAGTCACCTAAAGAATTCCTAAATGGAACCGTCGGCTTACATATGAGAAGAAGTGCCACCCTTGTGTGGGTGAAGAATTGTTATGCACATTGAGGGATTGTGATACATGTTAAAGGCTGATGCAAGCCTAAGGCAGAGTAGTGGAGCCTTGACCTATAATGGTCGGTGGTGCAGTTACCTTCCATTGGCCGATGACCCAGACGTATGTGCTGACTCGGCAATGGAGAGTGCCAACCAGGTATGGGACTGGTTGGGCACCACCAAATGCTTGGTAAACCCAGTCGGTGTGAAGGTGTACTGGTAGGGCATTAATTATTTGATGATTTGGAGCAGCCTGCGTGCTGGCCAAAAATCCTAGTCCGCAGGAGGATTCCAAGGCTTATAAAGTAAAAGCAGGACCCTGTGGACCAGAGAAGAAATGCACAATACAGATAAGTATTCAATTTCGTTTATTTCTTGTTTGGAATAATGAAGATTACAAGTATAAGTCTTGTAACAGTTAAGCTGATGCACTATTGTTTCTTTGTTGGAAACTTTGGTCATACAGGAAGCAAGGACCCTGAAAGAACTATAAATTGCTTGGTAAATCTAGAGAGTGGCTAGTTGGGAAAGATTATTGATGTTGTGGAGCAGCCTACGTGCTGGCCAAACATGCGAGATTATTGATGATTTGGAGCAGCCTGCGTGCTGGCCAAACATGCGAGATTATTGATGATTTGGAGCAGCCTGCGTGCTGGCCAAACATGCGAGATTATTGATGATTTGGAGCAGCCTGCGTGCTGGCCAAACATGCGAGATTGTTGATGATTTGGAGCATCCTGCGTGCTGGCCAAACATACAAGATTATTTGATGTTGTGGAGTAGCCTGCGTGCTGGACAAACATACAAGACTATTAGATGTTGAGGGGCAGCCTGCGCACTGGCCAAACACCCAAATCCATAAGCGATTCCAAGGCTCGTAAAGCAAAGAAGGACCCTATGGAATAAAGTGAAGACATCTAGTGTAGATAAGTATTTGGTTATCTTGTAAATTCTTGCTTATGAATATACATGTGTATATGATTTGGTTATGATTTTCTATGAAAATAAACTAAACATGTGAATTAATTCAATGTTTGAGTGTAGGTATTGCTGGAAGCAATGACTATGAAAGCATCTCAAGGATGCGTGTGGACATGTAACGACCCTAAAGAGCTCAGCATGAGCAGTACTGAAAGATGGGGCTAGTGGAACTGTGTGAGTCCTAGCAGCCAAGAGTTAGACCAACCAAGCGGAGGAACTCCATGGTTGAGAGGTCTGGAATAGACCATAGACACTATGTGTCATAGCCAAGAAGGGCAGGTCGAGCATTCACGTGAAGTAAAAGAGGACAAGAGCATGAAAACCACAGTGGTGGTGTGGGTTCCAAGATGGAACAAAACTAAGAGGAGAAACTCTTACTGCTCCCTCTCTTTCCTTTTTATTGATTCATTTATAGAATTAGAAAATTGTTGAATGCATGCATGACTGAAAGTAAAAGTGTGTTATTTGATTAAAGTGAATTGTGAATGTTAATTAATGAATTTCTTGTGAATGGATGAACATGAAGGAATCCATGTGTATGTTGGGCAAGCATGAAAGTGTGGAAGTCTCATGAGTAAAGCATGGACTATCCATGTCAAATGGGGAAAAACCATTGACGGATTTTTAATGTTTGGGTTATGCTTGACCTAACAAGAATTGTAATGATGAATTTCACAGGTGGGAACTGAATCAAATGGTTGCAGCAGGTGCATGCAAGTGTTGCTAGTGAGCAAAGTGTGGTCAGTTGTTTCCATTGACCATGGTGGCAGACCAAGGGCTATTAGAATTGGCTGGAATTCTTCTTCAAACAATTGCCAAGACCCAAGAAAATCTTGGAGAGATGCTCAAGATGCAAAAGCAGCAGAACGAGATGAACCACAAGGTCTTGCAGGACACTCTTCGTCTGCAGAAAGAGGTAAAAAGCATTGTGAGAGCAATCAGCAAGGGAAAAAAAAGTGGATCAATGAAGAAGCATTCATCCAATTGTCCGATTAATAAATGCTCCAGGTGGGAAGACTCAAAGGAAATTGAACAGGTAAAGATGAAGCAACCAGTGAAGTGTTGGAAATGTGGAGGGGATCATTGCCTCCGCAATTGCCCAACAAGAGAACCTCAAGAGGGTAGTAGCCATAAAGTTTATAGACTTATGGATGAGCTGGAAGATCCGAATCAGCAGGAGCAGCTCGTGAAGATCAAATGACTTGGTCCTGAAAGTTGAAAGTAAAGAATAGAATGCAGGTCAGATCTGCAAAGTTTTTGAAGTTTTGGACATGTATAAAATGTATATGTATGCCTAAGTCTTGGAACACCGAGGATGGTGTTATTCTAAGGGGGAGGGGATTGTAATAACCCCAATTCGACCCGTAGGATATATTAGCCTGTAATGTAAATAATGTGTACATGTGATGTATGTTCCTAGCGTGGGGCTCAAGGCCAAGGCCCCACTAGTGAAAGCTTGAATTGATTTAAAAGGGAGAGCATTGATATTTGATGCCCATGTGCTCTTAAGCCAAGGAAATTGTAATAAGATGTAAATAAACATCATGCTATATAAAATTCCAAGACTAGCTATGGAGGCAACGAATGAGAAAGGGCCACATGTATCCACTAGGGAGTGATGAGGGGGCGATGGGAGTGAACCATAGGCTGCCATATGTCATTATGAGAACCCATTTGACTTCTCTAGATGGCATTTATTCTTGTTGTAAGAAAGTGGTTGAGATGTCAGCCCATGGCTTCAATGGAGCATGGGCAGCCTTGAAATTCGTATGGGTAGGTATGGGCTCTGTTTTCTTGTACAAGAAGTCACTCAACCTCATGGGAGGTTGCTTCATTCTCATCCCCATTCCATGGTGAAAGAACCCAACATCATTCTCCACCCAAAAACGAGCTCCAATGAGGAAGAAAACCAAAAATCGCGACTTGGAATGAACCCACGTTTTGGGAAGCCAAAAACACCTAGAATGGGTATTGGACAGTGAAATCCAATGGGGAATCCGTTGGTATGAGCCTTGGGGCGAATTTGGGAGCAATAGCTACCCCAAAATCCATGCGGAAACCCAGTTTTAACTGCCCAGAAAATCAGTGACGGATTTGGGATTATTTGTGACAGAGTTGTGAGAAATCTAGTTGTGGATGTATGAACAGAGGATGGGATTGTTGAGTCTAGCTTGAAGCATATGTGGCTCTGGGATTGAGCTCAGTGGACTAGCATCCTCCTCCATCTCCTATTGCATGCTTGAAAAACCCAACTGTGTGTTGGCTTAGCGTGGCTGTTTGAGTGAAACCCTGACTGTGAGTGAGCCATCTAGTTCCTCCTTAGTGGATACACATCCCAGCTCGAGGGTGATCTCTCAGTTGAAATAATACAGGCTGGACAGAGATCTATGGTTGGGTGGAACGTTTCTCTCATGTAGCCAGTCGTTGGACATTGCGTTGCAAGATAAGTGCTCTCTGTGGTTTAATTTATATATATATTCTGTGTTCTGCAATGTGCTAATCTAAATGTTATTTATTCATGAGATTGATATTGTAATGAAGTCTATGTATAGCATAAGAATGGGATTGAATCCCTGCATATGGAATCATCTTCTGTTTGTGCTTATGTGTGTTGTTATGTTTAATTCCGCTGTGTTTTATTGAAGTTCGAATCTGCATACAGAGGTTTTAATTATTACAGATTTATGAGTAAAAATATTGGGGCTAAGTTTACAAAATCCCGGTGTGTTGTTAATGTTTCCTTCCCTGCATTTGATGATGGGCGAAGGGGACGTTACACTCTGGAAAACAGACCCTTGAATATAAGCCATTTTGGCTGTTAAATTTGCAGCATGGAGTCATTTCAATACCTTATGTCCTCGAGGTGTGTTACTTTCCATGGGTCCAACTTTAATAACCTTCTTGAGATGCCTTTAAAGTGTGAGAGTGGGTGGAGCCCAATGACAGTAGTGAAGATGGTCATGGGTCTCTACCATTTTACACATGATTTGTGTGACTAGCAGAACAAGCTTCTTTCTTCTGAACATTTCAGCAAGAGCACAACAGACAGAATTCATTCGAGCATAGTTCCGGACTCATGGGCTGCGAGATTTCTTTGAGAGACCTATCCTCGACGAGGAACTCTACCAAAAGGGATTTTAGAAAACAAAACTTGTGGCACAGTTTTAAATGACCATGAAAGAAACAAAATGGCCGAAAAGAAAGCGACTAAAGGCTAAAGCAACAATAAAGGAAAACTTTATTTATGTACAGGAAGTCTCAAAGAGACTATGCAAAGTATTGTTTCAAGGCGAGGCCATTGAGAGGAAGGGTTACTTATTCTCCCTCGAGATTTGTCAATTTATAAGTGGATGGGCCTAATTTTGCCGAAATTTGGTACGGGCCTACCCATAGCTATTGGAATTTCGTATGCATTCCTTTGCCTTCATGGTTATGGTCCCATTTCAGGACTAAATCCCCAACTTCAAAACTTCTTTTACCAGACTTCATCTTGTCGAACCATCTCTTAACTATGTCTTGGTGTTGATGGAATCGATCTTTAGCTTTCTGTTGGGCTTCCTCAAGTTGAAGTAGGGTGTTGATCCTGGATTGTAAGGCTTAGCTACCAGAACCCCGAGAGGCTTGGGATAACTGTAAGGATGGGAGTAAGATGTTTGGAGGAAGGATGGCTTCCTTTCCATAGACAAGAGTGAAAGGGGAAACACCTAAAGCATTCTTTGGGGTCACCCTATCTGCCCATAAGGCGTTTGGGAGAGCTACATGCCAACTTCTCTGGTTTTCTATCACAGTCTTCTTAAGAATTCGAATCAGATTCTTGTTTGAGGATTCAGCTAATCCGTTCCCCTGAGGATAATAATTGGCTGAATAATGTAACTTAATTCCCCATTCATAAACAAATTCATTTATCTTGCAAGACGAAAAATAAGTAGCATTATCAAAAACAAGGGAAATTGGAACCCCAAACCTGGTTATGATGTTCTCTTTCAAGAAGCTGATGACCGCGTCTTCATTGACCTTGCATAAAGGGATAGCCTCCGTCCACCTAGTGAAGTAGTCGGTAGTCGTCAGGATGTATCGATGCTGCAACGAAGAATTTGGATTTATCTCTCCGATAACATCTATACCCCACTGCTCAAAAGGCTCAGAGATGATAACCGGCTGCAATGGTCTTGCTTCCTTAGGTAACTTCCCAGCACTTCTTTGACATACATCACAGTTTCATGCATACGTATGGGCGTCTCGGAACAGAGTGGGCCATTAATAACCAGCTCTCAGTATCTTGTGCGCTGTCGTCTCTCCTGAATAATGTCCACCTGCGGGGCCATCATGCAATTCCTTAACAACTTTGTTTGCATCTTCCTTCTCCAAACATCTAAGGAAAACTCCATCATAATTTTTTCTGAAAAGTATCCCATCAATGATTTGATAAGGTGTTGATTTCAAGCAGAGTGCCCTTCTTTGCTTAGAGTTCCAGTGCTCAGGTAGATATCCCTGCTGTAAATAGTGCACCAGCTCCCTATACCATGACTGGGGAGTTGTGAAGATATGACATACTTCAACCGAATTTAGCTCAGCTTCGTTCTTCCAATGTTTCTCTTCATCATTCGAGTTTCCCGCAAGTAACTTGCACAGGCCTTGTCCTTTGATGATCGTGGCTGGTTTAAATTCTAAATCATATTCCTGAAGAGCTATGACCCAGTTCCCTCTCCTTTCTCCCAATTCCTTTTGAACGAAAAGGGATCTAAGAGCTGGGTGGGGAACTATGACTTTAGTTCTGTTCTTCAGAATGTATGGCCTAAACTGCTTGACTGCTTTGAAGACCGCATATGCATGCTTTTCAACCACGGGATAGTTCAGCTCAGCCCCCTGTAGACCAGTACTCATAAACGAAATTGGGTATTCGACCCCCAGCTCCACCTTTTGCGTGAGTACAGCTGCGAGAGAGTCATCCAAAGCGAAGGTATACAAGATGAAATCCTTATCAAAATCTGGGCTCCTTAAGGAAGGAGCCTTAGCTATGGCTGCCTTGATATCTCTAAATTTGTCTTTCTCCAGATCTATCCACTTGAATTGTATGCCTTGTTTAACCATCTTTTGCAATGGCTTAACAATTTGTGCGAAATCCGGAACAAATCTTCGGACAAAATTGATGGTGCCCATAAAAGACTGCATAGATTTCTTGTTGTAAGGCATTGGAATCTTATTAATAGCTTGGACTCTTTCTTGATCTATTGACACTCCCCCCTTAGAAATTATATGACCCAAGAGCTTACCTTCGGGAACAACAAATATGCTCTTCTTGGGATTCAAGGGAATACCATATTTCCGATAGCGATAAAAAATATGCTTTAGATGAACAGCATGATCTTCCTTTTTCTTTGAAAAGACTGTAACATCATCTAAGTATACAACCACGCATTGTCCACCCAATCCTTGGAAGGCAATATCCATCGCCCTTTGGAATGTAGCTCCTACGTTTATCAGACCAAATGGCATCCTTCTGTACGCGAAAGTTCCCCACTTAGTTCGGAAAGTAGTCTTAAGACGATCTTCTTCGGCTACTAACACTTGATTGTAGACAGAGAAACCATGAAGGAGAGAAAACAATTCGGATCCTGACACCATTTGAAGGATTTGTTCCATTGAAGGGACAGAGTAGTTGTCTTTATCCGAAGCTCTGTTTAAATTTCTGAAATCTACACATAGCCTTATCTCTCCTGACTTCTTTCTTACGGGAACCAGGTTTGCAACCCATTCAGAATGCCGGACCTTAAATATTATCTTAGCGTCCAGGAGCTTCTTTAATTCTTTTTGGATCAGCGGTTCTAGAGTGGGATGCATTCTTCTTAACTACTGTTGAAAATGGCTTGACACCCGCTTTCATTGGTATAACATGTTGAATAATGCGGACGTCATACATATTCATATCTTCATAGGTCCATGCAAAAACATCCTTGTATTGTTTAAACAATTTGATGAACCTGTCTCTTTCTCCTGGTGAACAACATTTGCCAAGGTTGACAAATTTTGGTTCTGCCTCGGTACCCAAATTAACTAACTCATGTTGCATTGATGAGCTGTTAGTTTTGGTATTAGCTGGCCTTTTGAACTTATTTTGAATATCGAACAGCATTTCGAGGGATCTTACCCCCTTGGGAATGAAATTTCCTTTCTCCTCATCCTTCTTCTTCAAATCAGCATCATGCTCTTCTTCATCTATTGCAGCTCCTTGGAAGCTATCTTCGTTTGTTAGAAAGCTGATAATTTGTTCATCATCATCGAAGACTCTGAAATTTGTTATGTTATCGAGAACGGAAGGCCTTAAAATCAATTCAATCGAGCATTTATTATTTGATGGCACCAATCTAGAAGCAGATGTTGCTAACAAATCAGCTGCAGAATTTTGCAATCTAGGAATTGATTTTATATTGAGAGCGTCAAAATGCATAATTAAATCCCATACCTCAGCCTGATAACCCTTCAAGTGAGGTGAGAGACAATGAATGGTGTCCCTTACCTGTCTTACAACTATCTCGGAGTCACCAAAGACCTTCAGGTACTTAACATTTAAGCCAATGGCTTTCTTTAATCCATGTACCAAAGCTTCATATTCTGCTGTGTTGTTAGTACAATCGAATTCTAATCTACAAGACAAAAAATACTTGTTTCTTTTTGGATCCAGAGTTTTAGAACCATCAAAGTATAATGTCCAAAAGATATCTTTAGATTCAACTAAGTTAGTTTCTTTGTGATCTATGTCAGTAACTAAATTGACTATGTTACAATCAACATCATTAGTCCGAGAGAAAAGAAGGAGATCAGACTGTTTATCTGATTCATGGCTAATGGCTTCAGACTGATAATTACCCGGATCCATTTCTAAGAAATAATTCCCCAGAACCGAGGATGAGAAAGCTACGGCCTCATTTTTTTCTTCTAACTGAGTTACGTTTTGCTTCATATGAGGTTCCCTAAGAACTTTAATCTGATTCAGCCTATTCTGATAAGGCAGCCATAGGTGGGACCAATCAGTAGCAAAGTAGCCACTCAGCTTGGTAGACCAATCCCTACTTAAAATCAGCCCATAGGCTTCAGGAATATCGACCACCATTATGTCAATGAATTGACAGACTCTAGGGTCAGCTGATAATCTAATGAGGACGTCTCTCATCTCTCCAATTACTTTGACAGCGATCCTATCTAATTGGATAATTTGGGCTGGAGATGGCACAGGCTGCCCGTTATTTTTTTTACAAATGGACAATGGCATGACGTTGGAAGATGCCCCAGAATCTACCAAACAGTTGTGAACATTATGGTTAAAAATTTCAAAAGTCAATAGGAATGGCAATGTTTGAGATTTAGATTTCCCACCGATGCTAGCCTCATTAATTTTGGGATTGTCTTGAGAAACCGTTAATGTAGTGCCGGTTTGGGGTTGTAGAACATGCAACAATTTGTCTCGTTGGTGGGGCAAGCTGCACATGTCAAATATTGACACATTTGCTTTAACTTTCTTGATATATTCGATAATATCGTATCCTATGTCAGATTCGTTCCCAACTCGAGCTGGCTGATCTATTTTACTTGTTGTGACCTTGGGTAGTTGAACTATGGTATCAGCGCTTGGCTGCTTGGTCACTGTTTGGTTAACTTTGGGTTGTTGTGGGATAACTATTATATGCCTCCTAGGCGGTTCTTTTGAAGCTTTAGGCTTATGAGGAGCTGCGCTTGGCACAGGATCCGCAATAGGGCCTTTGCTGCGAGTAGCAACATTTACGGTAGAGGGAGAGCTATCTATGGGATCCTCTTCTGCTAATTCAGTCATAGGTACCCAATCCCATAGCACCATAGTAGTGTCCGAGGTTGGTTCCTCTAACTCAGGGTTCGATTCCTCTGGAGAATGATCTTGGTCTGGGATCTGTGAATCTAGCATTTGGTTCATGACTAAGCTCATGGAATTAATCCATTGCAGGCAGCTCTTTTCCGAATGTGGTTCTTGATGAAAAGTGCAGAAATTTTCCATGCCTATTTCATTCAAGTTTAAAACAGGAGAAGTATTCATTGGTGGATGAGTTTGATCACCGTCTTCCCTTCATTTATAAACTGGCTTGAAAGGTTTCCTAGATGTGCTAGCAGCCTTGTCTTTCTTGAGATCTACAATTTTATTAGATAATTTATGCATCATCTTGACTACATTTTCCATGTCCGTAGATGGCTCTTCCTTACCTCTAGTGAGAAGCAAAGGTTTTTTGTTGGCTGCTGGTTTTGGTTCTACATCTAAGGCGTGTTTAGAAATGCTATCAGCTTCTTCTTCTACCTTTCTAGCTTCCTCAAAGTTCTCTATCAAGGTAGTTTTCTTGGATCTTTTTACGAACATTGCTATTGGTCCTTCAAGAGCTGTTGTATAGTATTCAATCAGAGACTCCTCTGCTGGTTTATTAGCTTCACTGGAATTATTTAACAGTGTTGTGAATCTTTGATTAAAGTCTTGAACCTTTTCTTTCTTTTCCATTCTCATGGATAAGAGTTCTTTCATAAGTGTTTCCACAGTCTTTTGGTTTTCGTATTTCTTTAAGAAACAATTTTCGAATTCATCCCAACTAGAGATTGAGCTGGGTTGTAGGCTAAAGTACCTGGATGATACTTTTGGCTCGAATGTATATGGAAACAACCTGCAGACTACGTCTTCATGTTGTACGTTCAAAAGGTTCAGAGCTAAGTAAAAACTCTTGAGATGGTCTTCCGCCGAAATGGCTTTCCCTGGATCGAACTTAGGCAAGACCTTTTCTGGGTTTTTTGGAAGATTATGGAATGGTCCAGCTAGGTTCAGCACTCCCCTTGCTCTCCAAGCAGGTACAACCATTTTTGGATGTGTAGAACCTGGCCGAGAATTGTATGGTGAATTCTGGGGAATACTCTTTGGAGTAATTAGTTCTTCAAGGTTTTCTTGGTATGAAATTTTTTCTGAGTTTTCAAGATCTGCCTTGTTAAGAGTGTCTGAAATTTCTTCCAAAGTCAGATTCACAAGTTCTTCAAAACTTTGAACAAGAATCGAATCTCGGGTATATTGTGGCTCTTTTCTAGGGGTAGTTTTAAAGGGAGAAAATTCACAGCGTTTAAACCACCTAACTTCCTAACGTAGGATCTTGTATGCCTTCTCAAATCCTCTATTTCTGTAAAAGGGACAGCGTATAAAGCTTCCTGAGGCTCAGGATCAGAAATGAGGCATTCTTGATTTAATAATTCAAGATCTGGGCTGTTTGAAATGCTATCTTTAAGCGGGTTTTCAGTGACATCTATGCTAGTGGGAGATTTTCCTCTATCAGCCATGCACTTTCAGGCCCTCCTTCTAGCGCCAAAAACTGTTGATGCCTCGGATATCGTAGCATCAATCAGAAAGGGATTCTCCCCAATAGATGATCCCAACTAGATTATCTACCGTTTCGTATAGGGAATCCGTCCGGTTAGCGGTTCTAGCAACCATGGGTTTGGAGTTTAATTCCAATTATACCGGTTATGGCCCGATCCACCTTTCTTTAGATTTTATGTTTTTAATGAGATGCAAGTGCCTAATTTATATTTCATCTAAATGCAAAACTAAAACAAATCTAAGTCTAAAGCTGAAGTAAATCTACCTATCCTTGCAAGGAGCACATTTAAAAGATGAGCAATGAGCTGTAAGAGTTATCTTTAAAGAAAGAACAGACAGCCATTGAATCTCAAAGATAAAACTACGGCCAGATAAAAGATCTCAGAAGATAGCTTCTCATTGTAGATGACACATTTCATTACTCATCAAAGAAAGAAGCAAAATTATCTAACCTAGATGGAAATAATGAAAGAAACAGATCTAAGTGTAAAACAAACTGAAATAACTCTAACGATCCCTGCAAGGAGCAAATTTAAAGGATGAGCAATGAACTGTAGGGATTATCTTAAAGAAAGAACAGCTAGCCATTTAATCTAAAAGAGAACTCTACAGCAAAGATAAAGATATCAGCAGAAAGCTCCTGATTTAATATGAAACACATTCATTGCTCACAAAATAGAGAAAATCGTTTACACAGAAAGGCGCAAAAATCATTGCTACAAAGAAATAATTCAGATAGTAAGAATGATCTCACATTATAGTATGGAAGTCACCAGAATAGTCCAATACACATCCATCTTTCATTCCTATGCAAAACGTCCATCTCCAGGCTTTTATTAGAAAACTCGATTTTCTTAGAACCAATACAAGATAGCTCGTACAGGTTTGAAAATGATTCCCCTGCCAAAAGTCGTTTGATATTCTTCCTAGCTTCTATTTATAATTACAAAAAAGCCCTTTGGGCTGCCACCTGGCCTTTTCCACTTGTCATCTACAGAAAATTCTCTCCTATAACAGAAAAAAAATGTGATTCCCTTTCTTTTACATAAATTATTTAAAAGAAAATAGGGACAACTATCCCATAGCTTCTACGCTTTACACATCTGAGAGCCAAATACAAAAATAACAGAAATAATGGTCTAATATTAGTGCTGTCATTCTTGTGCGTGTGTTTCAGTTGGAGGAGCAGCACTATATTCAACTGTTGCTGCTGTTGCTGATGCCGATGGTGCCTGAAGAGAGGTACTCGAGCTCACTAGAACTGCTGCTGCTGCTTGGGAAGAAGGAATCGAACTGGCTGGAATATCTGCCACTGCTGGGGAAGAGGGAACCGAGCTCACTGTTGCTGCTGGAATGGCTGCTGGGAGAGAAGATTCTGGATTTGTTGTTGCTCCTGCTACTGCTGCTGCTTTCTTCTCCTCCTCCGCTATGTAACTATACCATATACCCGTGTCGCTTATGACTATGTTTGCGGGAGCAGGGAGCAGGATTTTCTGTGAAGTCACATTTTTTCTAAGCTCTGCTCCGATGCCTTGAACTTCCGTTACTGCAGCTTGATGCACTTCTTTAAGCAAGTGTTTGTGGACTGATGACATTCCAATATAATGTTGGAGGTTGTCAATTGCTAGGACATCAATTTTCTTAACATATTCAGTTTGGATGCATAGTTCTTCCTTTAGTTCAACCAAGTGTTGTTCCTCACCCGGGAAATCATCGAGGGATTGCGGGAAATTCAATTTGCACCTATCATGCACTCCCTGGATCCTTTGATACAGACCGTTGATCCTATCCCTTGTTCCTTGCACACTGGCTATTAGCTTACTGCCATAGTTTCTGCAGAAGTCCAAAAGGGCCACATCTTCAATAAAACCCTCCACAGATTTGAATGAGAGATGTGTGGGGAAACCTCCCTTTCCTTCTCACCATTCTATCTGGCTCAGGATATTTTCCTTGACATGGGTATGCTTGGCTTTGAGCCTATGGGCCTCCGCATTAATTTCTTTTAACCTGACCACCATGGCCTTGAGCTTGCAAACCTCATTAGTGATTAGCTCTTGAGTGTCATGCATTTGCTTCAGGATGCTGCAGGACAGCTCATGGAAGGGAGACATGTCCATCGTTCTGTTCTCAGCTTGCTCCAATTGCTCAGCTAATGCCAGCTTGTCTGTTTCAAGCTGGGACACTCTGGCTACTGCATCATTCTTTTCTGCTTCTTCAATCATCATCAGGACTGATAGCTACTCCTTCTCTTCCTCTAACCGGTTATATTTGTCTGACAGCTCTTTATGCTCGACGTACAGGCAATTATACTTGTTCACCACAAGATCCCTGTAGGCTTTCTCATTAGCCACAGTCTGTTGTAGCGTACGAGCTCTCTTCTTTGTCAATTCATTTTCTCTAACTATAACACCTACATTGTCCAGTGATGCTTTTGCTGTTTCTACAACTGCGGATGCCATAGAAAAGGGATCTTTATCTGTATTCCGCATTACAGTGACCTCCCGGTGGGTAATGATATCCTCCTGGAAGAGTCTTTTGATCCTCTCTTCCGATTTAAGGACCATTGCTTTCCTTTTCTTGTCATAGACAAATTAATTCCACCTGGACACCGTATGTTTTCCTGATGGAGTGTACGGGACAATTGGGAGGTCCATAATGTCTTTTTCTTCTTCAGCTGGTGGGGTCCGGACTCCCCGAGCTGGATCTGCTCCCACATTTTGGCTACCAGAGCCACCTGCTTGAAGTGCGTCTATTTCCATGTCTTGTACACTGGAACCACTTGCTTGGGCATCTTCCCCTGCTTTCAGCTCTTCTTCCTTTTTCTGTTCAGCTTCCTGTCCTCCTTCCCCTCCTTCAACTTGTGGCTGACCTTCATCTCCTTTCTGCTGCTTTTCATCTTCAACCTCCTTCTAATGTTGGGCTTCCTCGGCTTCTTTCTGTAGCCTCTCACTTTCGGCTTCTTGCTGCATTCTTTCCACTTCAGCGTCCTGCTGCAACCTGGCTTCTTCAGCCTCCTGGAGTAACCTGGCTTCCTCAGCCTCCTGGAGTAACCTTGCTTCCTCTCTTAATCTGAGCTCTTCCTGAGCTCGGGCATCGTCAGCTTCTTTCTCCTTCTGCTGGCTGGTCTTTTGGACCTTGGCTGAGCTAGAGCTTGCTCCAGTGCCTTGGCGACAGATCCGCAGCTCAGCCATGTTGCTGATGCCTCAGAATGCCTCTTCCTCGGCATCGGGGTAGTGAGAGTACTCAAAATGAGCATAGATTTCCTTACAGTGCTCGGCCACTTTTCCCTTCCTGTCATTCCTGTGGAAGATCACCTCACCAAAGTGGAAGGATTTCAGCTCCTGAACAAACTCTTCGGCTGAGGCAACCCCCGAGAACTTGTAAGCACCTATGCAGAAAGGTAGAGGGGGAAAGGAAGCCTTATGCTGTTTGGGGAGAATTGCTCCAATTCCATCCAGGAAGATTTGTCTTACTGCTTCCTTAAGGACCGCATAATATGTGGCATACTACAGCAAAATGTATGGAGCTTTAGTCCCTCCAAACATTCTGAGGTAGGTGCCTTGCTCTGAAAAGTAAAAATCCCCATAATTCTCAAGGACTTCCACAGCATTCTCTAACAGGCAGTTGGGCTCCTCCTTGAATATCTTCTCATATAGGGGCATGATGAACCCCTCACAGATGAGTTTGTAGCTAGGTTTGTAATTCTGGGCCCACATCATCCTGAAAGCGGTATAAACCGGGGTGGTGGCCTTATCCCATGTGCAGCCCAATTTGGGGAAGTCCAACTTGGCCAAAATACAATCAATCAGATATGAGGACATGAAAAATTCTGCCTTCTTCAAGGCTAGTCCTTCTCTTGCAGCAACTATCATTGAGGCCAAACTATCTGACAGGAGAGTGGCTCAGTCAAACACATTTCCTTTAAATGCCACGAAGTGGATAATAGGGACCCACTGAATCTTATACACGGTTCCATCGGGCATGCTGAAGATTCTGCACAGCATCAAGGCGATCAATCTGAAAGGAGGTCTCAGATTTTGTACGTCATATTCGTCATTTCCTTTCTTTCTCAAATGCTTGCCTGTGACTAGTAGCTTTTTGGCCATCTCAACGTTGTTCATTTTTCCCAACCATTCATCAATCAGAGCTTGCTGGGAGCGGGGAAATTTATAGGCTGCGGCAATGTATGCTGGGTGGAATGAGGCAATGGCTACTTTCCCGCTGTCATTTATCACCCTTGACTCCGCATCGGCATGTTGGAGTATCCATCCGATTACTTCAGCACAGGGGAATAGTTCAGGGTGGGTAGTAGCTCTAGTTATGACTGAGGCTTTGATATTGAGATAAATCTGCCCCTCTTCTAGCAACATGTCCGGGATATCCTGGTCTCGGATCATTCTGTAAATGTCACCCCAGCGGATTTCTGGACGAACACCGGTGGTGCACCTAGTATCCTGGAGTGTGGTCTCATTTTTAAGTGGGGTAGGCTTCTTTTCTGTCATTTTAGCCTTCTTCTTACCACCTTTTGGCATTTTGACTTATCCCTGGTAGCACCCACATACAAGTCATTATGAAATTGAGCAACATACTGTGAGATTTTAACAGAGATCATCATCGTTTTAATATGTGAATGAGATAATACCAAAATGTGAAGCTGGATTTTAGGAAGCAAATACACCACTCCCATCTAAATTTAAACATTCTAGTTCTTTTAAAGGGGCGGGTTTGGAATGTTCCTGCGAGGATAAGCATGTTGCGGAAGCAACCTGCTTTTGGCCCAGCATCTAGGAGGGATGGTATCTTTCACCATGGTTGCGGTTCAAATGGCTAATGGCGGGGAAGTCTGGGGTGAAATAACTCTATGACGGAATAAGGAGCCGCCTTCAATTGTATAAGCTGACGAGGGCTTCGTCTGTTATGGTTATATGATAGCACTTGGCGAGGAGTTCTACGGTAGGTTTTGAAACTTGAACAGGGGTTGTCGACGCCGGGAATGTGGGTGATGAAAAGTTTCAGGCGATCATAGGTTTGGCTTTCGGTCGATAGAGACGAGACCTTAACGGGGCTTGGTGACTTTTAAAAGCCAAAAAATAACGATGCCTGTGGCCAAGGTAGGAGTTTGGGAAGATTCCACCCGTCAGAGTTGATGCTCAAACATTTTAAGATTTCTTTGTTTTGTATGACGGAAAAAATGAAATTTCGACTGTATTTGACGGGCAAAGTAGTCCATGACGAGCATTTTGCCCGTCAAAATCCAACCTAGACCAATCGTCTTCAAAAACGAACAATCCAATAGTAATCTAACGCGTAGGAGAGGCAAATTTAATTGTTAAAATTCCTACCTGGCACCGTGAAGACAGCTGAATGAGGTGGCCGTGAACATGGACAAGTAGGCTGAGCTGGAGCGGTTGCATGACGTCCAACAAATTTTCCAATCAAGAAATAACAACGTGTTTGGCTCGATCCCCCACCGTCTATTTAAATGAGCTGGCACGTGCGGGGTGGGTGGTGCATTTAAAACAAGTTTAATACCGGTACGTCGGCATCAAATCAAATATTCTCGATTCGTGCGCGACCGCCTCCTGCGGGACAAACTTGTGAATTTCACCTGCCGTTGTGGAAGGATATAGTGGAGACTTCCATGGCTTCGAAGGAAATTGTCGAGCGTTTTTCCACAAAAATGATTTTGAACGTGAAAGTCCTTTGGCGGCTCTTTTCGGGATGCTAACATGAAAGCCTCCGAAATTGTGGAAAGCTTTCGCAAATGGCTTCCGCAGTTTCGGAAGGCTTCCACCAATGCTTCCGCAGAAGACTCTCGTGAACTTTCTCGGAGAAGTTTCGGAATGAAAACCGCAAAGGTTCCCGCAGTTGCGGAAGGGAAACTCGAACGGCTCCGCAAAGCTTTTTCGGTGAGGTTTCGGAACGATTCCGTGAAGGTTTCCGCAGTTGGGGAAGGATTTGGTGAATGGCTTCCGTGACTTCGAGACTTCAAAAATTTTAAAAAAAAACTAAGTCACTTAGCAACCCCGGGGAAGGTTGGCCGATGGCTCCCGCAAGTTTCGGGCGGCTTCGTCGAATTCCTCCACCATTTCGGAAGGATTTCGACAATAGCTTCCGCAATTTTAACCATAACTTCTAAATCTTTTCGGGAGAGTTATGTAAAAGACTTCTGCTGCTTCAGGAGAAAAGACTGAATGGCTCCGCAGAGCTTCTTTCTTATGTCCCGCAAACACTCAAAAGTTTCTAAGTCATTTTTGAGAAGGTTATGTGATTGGCTTCCGCCATTGCGGGAAGGAAACCTGAATGGTTCCTAAGAGTTTTCAAAAGGAGCCCTTCGACGACTTTTTGGGAGAATACGGTGAATGCCTCCGAAGTTTCAGAAGGATAGGTTGAACATTTCCACGGTTTCGGAAGGCAAAGTCAAAGGATTGCGCAAATTTTTAAAGAAACTTCTAAGTTCTTTGCAAAGTTTCGGGGAGATTTTGGCGAACGACGCCCGACGTTTCGGGACAAAAACCAGAACGCTTCTGCGGCTTTCCCAAAATAATTTCGAAGATCTTTTCGAGAAGCTTATGTGATTGGCTTCCGCACCTGAGGGAGGATAGCCCGAAAGACTCCGCAGTTTCGGGGACTTTCCCAAATGATTTCCGCAAATGCGAGAAAATTCTAAGTCTCTTCGGGATGTTCATGCTAAAGGTTCCTGCTGTTTCGGGTGCAAAAGGTTGAGTACTTCCGCAACTGCGAGGGCTCTATAAAATCATTCCGGGATTTCCAGGAAGACTTCTTGAAAAAATTTATGTTTGAGAAACAAGATTTTTCTGGCAGACTTGGAGTGGTTCATGGCAAGATTTTCTGTTGAAAAACAAAGTTAACAGCTGAGGATGGCTTCTTAAGGAATCCTTTCTACAAAAATGAAAGGAGGGGCCCCAATATGTACAAAATTTTGGGGGGATGTTGTTGCAACAACAGTCCTGTAGCTTTCCGATGCAAAATAGGATAGATGGAATCTATATCTCCATGCAAGCGAGTTTTTTATATTATTTATTCTTTTCTATCACCCTTGCATCTCTTGCGGCATGGAAGCTTCCCTGGCCATCTATTTTGCTGCTCCATTCTGGGCCATGGATCGTCGTTTCTTTCTAACTCCATGATCCCTGGTGGTCTCGAATCCCACCACATGTCACCTTTTTTGCCAATTAAAACTGCGGGAAGTCGCCCACCATTGATTTGCATCTTGCATGAATCCTGGTTGTCAAACGGTGTGAATTTTAACAACTTTGGGGATTTGTCTTGTGTTGATGTTTCATGCAAGTTAGATCCACGAACAAAACCTTGGCCATAGATCTCAGCCTCATCAGATTTGAGCCATCCAAACCTGCGTACCTCTACCAAAACTTCGCAGATCTGAAAATTTGTTTGCTCCGTGCATGTCGTATTGGAGAAATAATTCCCGACCGTCGATCTGCTCCATTGGCCGTTGATCTGCTCCTTAAGATGCTTGTGGGATAAACCTCCTGCCTCTGTCTAAAACACCTCACCCTTTTTTCACGAAGCGTGCTCATGACTATAGATCTTCACCACCACCGATCTAGACCATTTATTTGTGTAGATATGTAACTGGAGGCAGACCTCTGCAATGTAATTCTCCTTGCAAAGTTTCGGGCTTGGTATTTGATCTTTCCACCATTAAGGCTGTGAATACCTACCTAGATAATTCTATTTTTCTTTCTCCATTCCTTTTAGAAATTGACCCTCCCACTTTCATCCAGGGCAAAGCTAGTGCTAACACCGACAAGCTAAATAGGCAAGCTAAACTTCATTTAAATCACCCAGTGTAATCTTATCCGTAGGGTAAAGACAAATCGACGGTTAAAACGTAAACATGCGGGAAGGAAAAGAAGGGTTGCGGGGTTGGTCTTTTACATTCGCAACCCGCAATTGCATCTTGCGGATTGCAGATGCAGAAGACCACAATTATTGAAGAATATTTTTGCATCAGCAATCCGCATTAAGGATTGCGGGTTGCGGAAATAAAATGTTTCAAAACCGAAAACCAAGATTCCGCAATCTACATTGCGGATTGCAGATTGCGGGTTGCGGAAAGAAATGCATTTTTTATATTCGAATAGTGTGTTTCTTGACTACTTATGAACCTTAAAAGCGTGAATTTCAAATCAAAAAATATAAATTTTGATTTGAAAAGTGTGAATTTCAAATCAAGAAATGCAATTTTTTATTTGTAAAGTACAATTTTCATTTTTAAATGTTCAAAATTTTAAAGTGAAAAGTCCTATGTCTAAAATATTCACGCATTGTGTGAATAGCCAGTCAATCGGCTAAGTTAAAACATATAAAAATCGTTTGTCTGGATTTCTATTTTCCAACAAGAATGATTGACTGCCCCTTCTTTTCGTAGTTAATTGTGAAAACATTTATCCAACAATTCATCTATATCAATAATGGATAACACAAGAAGGAATGACCGACCCTTCTTGCAGTGTCGAACTATTATGAAAAGAATACTTGGAATAAGAAGGGTCGACCGACCCTTCTTGCAGTGTCGAACTATTATGAAAATAATATTGGTAATACGAAGGGTCGGACGACCTTTCAATTTTGAGGCAATTTTAAAAATAGAATACCTTGGAAGTTTTAACATATAAAAATAGTTTCTCCCGACTTCTATTTTCCGACAAGAAGGATCGGCCGCCCCTTCTTTTCGTAGTTAATTGTGAAAACCCTTATCCAATAACTTCGCTATATCCATAATAGAGAACACAAGAAGGATCGACCGACCCTTCGTGCACTATCAAACTATTATGAAAAGAATATTGGGAATAAGAAGGGTCGGCCAACCGTTCATTTATGAGGGAATCGTAACAATAGAACACCTTTGGGAAAGAGCGGCGGCTGTTTCTCTGAGAATATTTCCACTTGCCAGCAAAGTCTTTGAAACAAAATGCATATAAATTTGGTTGTTTAAATGTTTATATCTAGTATTCCAAGGTGACACGTGGAACGATCATATTGTGACATGTGGCATATTTGATTTGTTAGAAATATAGTTTAATTATAATATTTGCTCGTATAGAATATTTTATCCTATTAGCACCGCTGAATTTGGAACTTTGAGTATAATTTCTTGGAGGATAATTACTTGATCATATTTTAGTATTTAGGTAGTTACTCTGAGGATAATTACTTGATTTTAAGTGCAGCAGATAAACCACTACTAGTAATTAAGGTGTTAATTACAATACTTAACGACAGTTAGTGCGCAAATGATGACAGAGATCACAAATCCAAATTTTTAAAATATAACAATCCATTATCAATCCCAATGGAATTTCCTTTTATAAAACTTTATTGAAAATGAAAAAATACAACTTTTTGTTGACCAAGTGGAAATTTAGAAACACAACAATTTTGTTGCCTAAAACTACCACATAGAGAAATTTAGAAACCAATTTTGTCTACTATTTAGAAACCATATTTTCTCATTGTGCCCTGATGATTGCAAGGCCCTTCTCATTTATGGTAATTTTTTCTCCTTCCCATCCTTTCCTTGGTGGCCATGCCTATATGATGCTATTTACGTCGATCATCATATTTTCTTTTGCACCAATAACCCATTGTTTCTTTCTATCTAAGAATTTTTTGTACAAGACCTTTAGATCCTTCGATGCTCATGTTGGCTTCCACCATTGCACCTCTACTTTGTAAGACCTAACAGTACTAGCATCTAACTCCTAATAAATATCACCAATCACGTTACCCAACCAGATTACACAATCTGGCTTTGGTGATTTCACAATGACCATTTGGCCCTTTACAACATCCACTCTTGGAATGAATTCATCTCTAGGCTTGTTGCAGAGTGGTCCAACATAGAAATCCTGCAAAGCAGGAACATTATCCTTCAAATAGGCATCCATAATTTCATGTTCGGATCTTGTAGGTTCACTTCTATGAATATCATGGCATGTCGATGGCCAAAAGTTAGTTGATGACTAATCAACACTCTCGAAAGGGTTTTCCAAAGCTTTAAGCATAGCCTCCCAATAATTTAACTTGGGACGCCAAAATTGTTCACCTCCCTTCTCAATCCCTTGATTCCAGAATGAAATATATGTTTTTATTCCCTTTTTTATTTCGTCAATCTCCAAAGGAATTTTTGATTGCAAATTTAATAACCTAGGCTATCCCACCGACAAGTCTGTGCTACCATCTGGCAATGACCACCAGAGATGAATAGGAGACGACCAAGCTTCATCCCAAAGTGATTCCTTCCATTGCATGACTGGAATGTCATCTATGAGCTAAAATCTAAAAAATTCTAGCATTTTTTGATACTGATGATTTTGGCATTTCCATCCAAAAGGTGGGGTTTCACAAAACTCTTAAAATCATAAAGTTCATCAATTAGATAAGGAACAAAGGAATTTTGATCTTCACATGTCCTATACGTATCCATAATTTCCAGGAGTGAAAATATATTCTTGCACATTAGCTTTGCTGATAACCTACCATAATTTCCATCTATGTCTTCATGGGTGTGTTCGATCGAGAGGAATCCAACTTCAACTGTCTTGAACACTCTCCTTGCTATTAAAAGAGATAAAAATGCAAATGCAAAGCAATTTTTGTTATCGCCTGAACAATTATCCATTTGCAACAACAATATGGGTGGTAGTTTTCTATATGGCATGCATTGATTAGTACCATCAACACACATTACATCATCTTGCATTACATCTTGTCTGTATATCGAACACTTTTCATATGAGTCTGATTGAAATAGATCATGATGCAATTGGTGCTTAGATGTTCCACCTTTGTAGATAAAATCACCATATTTATCACCCACTGGATCTTCAAGACACTTCAAGCATTTAGCCAGGGATGCCACAGTGAAATTTGATCACATCTCTAAAAATGAGATGCTGAAATGACAAAAACCCCCAGTCTTGTTCCCATGAGTCAACATTCTAGTCAATGATATGGGAAGATTCATAACATTACTAAACACTTTTTCCTTCTTACCCATCCTTGGAATGGAAGTCTTTGACTTATCCATTTTGTCATGAACAATACTGAGATAAGTCTTCAGATTGTTTTGTGAAGGTGACCTGTGCGAATAATAGAGCTGGCGACAACTTGTGATGTATTTATTATGAGCTTCTTGGTTTGCTCGCAACGTTTCCACCTCAACTAGATCAGTGGTCCCCTTAAGCCTATCCTGTTTTGTAATGCACTCATTACACCTTGAAAAGGAGTTTGATTTAGAAATTTTAACATCTGGAAAATCTTCTCTCATCACCTTGCTAAAGGAGGATTGTGATACTGGAGGCAAACCGATTCTTTTCATTTCATCATCAGCGATTTCTCGCAGCAAACCACGGGACATATTAGCGGGCAATAATTTCAAGTTTGTCCTTGTTCCATCTCCACTGATTAATCGTGTAATATGTGGAGATTTGTCTGAATTCTCTACTACAATTTTATTAATAATAGCTACCAGTGCAGTAGTGTTCACCCTAGATTTTTCCAAGCCACTATTATCGTGCACAGCTCTCACATCACCATTCAAGAACATTCTTTTATAATTGAAGAAAGTGCTCTTTTTTATCCCATGGAATTTATACCATGCATTTTGACAGGCGTCTCTTGTGTCCAATCTCATTGTAAAAAAGCTTCTTTTTTTTTCTGTCATCTTTTTCTTTGGCTACAGGAGAATTTGATCCCATAGAATTTATAACATACTGTCTTTTTGAATTTCCATTCATACTATCAAATTTCTACCTACATTTAGCTATCAATTGAAGTGGAATTTTTTATATACAAAATTTTGAGCAACAATGTCCAGTGCCAATTTTTTAAAGGAATGCACCCATATTTATTGCAGGACTGTAAGGTACCGATCTTGAATTTCTATCGAAAATTTTATTTCCAAGTTACCGCTTTACGGAATTGTATGGCCTTGTTCCATTATCTTTAACATCTGTATATTCACTATGGGGAGTACCTGGAAGGACCATCTGTAAAAGACATTCTTCAAACACATTCCAAAAGTTGACCATAACTTTGTCTGCTTTCTTTCTTAGTATAACATCCAAACGAACATCATGGAGGTCAAGCAAATGGTTTGCAGGCCATCTTATAAGGGAGCCTTCAAATACACCACAATCATCGCAATTGCAGAAGACTTTATGAACTAAAATACCAAACTCACCAGTTTCTAGTGCTTTGAATTGTACAATGTCTCCCTAAAAAACAGTTGACACTATTCCCCGAGCAACATACTATGGATTTAAAGAACATTAATGTAACAAATTAACTTTCTGTCCCAGAAACCCGACATTGTGATTTTCTCTTAATACTTTCAAAGTAGATTCAAATTCATTATTGTTGAAATTGCTTGCAAAAGAAAGCAATGTTTCTGTATTAAAATCGATGATTCTTTTAATCGACCATACAACAAAACTTCCACTGCTCAACCTTGGACAACATTCCCCGCAAGAAAACACCACTTCATTCACCAGAACACCAAAGGAGAAGTCACCCAAAAATGTTCCCCCAACAAAATCAATCCCACTCACATTTCTTACCAAACCTATGGAAACACAATCCTTGCTTTCTGAACACTTATGTAACAACTTAACTTTTCTCATAATAAAAGAAGATCTATTCTTAGTTGTTATGATATCTGCTACACTCGTCGAAGTAGAAGCTGGTATATCATTCACCTCATTCTCACGAAGAGCGGACCCAATCTAGTTAACGATCTCAGATACATGTCATTGAATATAACCACCAACAGCCTCTAACAATGTATCTGCACCTTCTGATAGATAGGGCAATGGAAGACTTTCATTTAAATTCTTGGTAACATTTACAATGATACATCCGGCATTAATGCTGATATTATGCAGAAATTTTATTTCTGGAAAAGAGATTCCCTCAGCAACTTTAAATCCATTCAAAAGCAGGACCACACATTGTTGAGTACCAAAATCCATTTCATAAACGATATCTAAAATATAAAATAATAGGACACATTGTTCAAAACAAAAATCAAGTTCAGAAGTGTTTTATGAAATATAAAATAATAGGAGGACATTAAAAATCATATTTATTTTAAACAAAGATATAACATAAGTTATAATATATAAAAATATGTTTGTCCTGAGTTCCAATTTTCTGAATGGAACGATTGGCCGCCCCTTATTGAAGAAGAAGAGAACACAAGAAAGATCGAACGACCCTTCTTCCAGTCTAGAAAGATTACCAAAAGAGTACTGAGTAGAAGAAGTGTCTCCCGCCGACTCATTTATGACGGAATATTAAAAATGTTCAACCTACGAATGTTAGGCCATCAATTCATGTATTTCAAAAATTGTGAACAAGGGAAGAAAAATGAGCACAACAAGGGTCGACCGACCCTATAACATCCCGAAAAATCATAAAAATTTTAAAATTTTAAAGTAGCAAATAATATTGAAATTTATAATGCGGAAAATAAAATAATTACTAAACTTTTAACTAGTGATGAATTATGATAACAACAATTTATACTTTATAGTGCAAAGTACCTCATTAGTTGTGTTTTTGTTTAATTGAAATCTACATGTTGTAGTTAAGTTTATATGGTGATATAGTTTTCTTGGAAACTACTGACTGTTTGCTTTTGAATGGTGATGAAGGGGTCCTACTGGGTACCCTGAGGTTTACTTAGCTATTTTAGCTAAAGCATTTGAACGTGTTTCCTTTTTGCAGATTCACAAGTAAGGGTAGTATGTCAAATTCAAAAGTTAACAGCAATTCTAAATATATTTTTCAGTTAGCCGTCAATGCTTATAGTAACTCTAAATACTTCCAAGCATGAGATTTCTAAATGGTATGCATCTCTGGTCTTATTCCTATAAGTACTAATTGGATCATACTTACGAATCATATGTGCTAGACTAAAATGAAAACGTGCTAATGTCGTCAATTCTCCATTTCACAAAGAGTAGTATTTCTATGAAAATTTATTACCTGAATAAATAAATGTTGTAGACTACTTTGCAATATAGAAATATAAATCAAAGTTAAATTTGAATACGTGGATAAAATGGAAAGTTATGATTATGACTAAAGTAGTTTTGTACATTTCTTATTTCAAAAAAAAATCATAATACTATAACAATGTTTACTATATCCGATCATCATATCCATGATGATTCTAATGTGAAATTAGCAAGACTAAAGGGTTTAAACATTTCTAAATTAATATTTGTGTTGTATAGTGCTCTGCACTCTTGTAAAGTATAGGTGACAACATGATAACATGTTATAATGTACAATAATGAAATCTAACTAAACCATAGGTATCGAATGCCTTCGATAATATATGACCTTTGTTAAAAGAAAAGAATATACATTATAAGTATCAGCCATGCATTCAAATGAACAATTATTTTGGAAATGGTATGAACTTATACGATGTAAACTTAGGTCTTGGCACTGGCAGGTGATATGATAGTGTAATAAATGGAATGGCATTCGAGCTGGCAGTCAGCCAAACTAGTCTTGGCATTTAAATCATCCACCTGCTATGTATAGTGAAAATCAACATTTCGAGCTGTAGAGTGCTTTGTCCCTTGATTTGCTGAGTTGGTAACGTGGTAGATGTGATATTAAATAAAAATTAATGCAGTGGTTGCGTGTTTCTCGACATGCCGGTTGGCAACATCTCCATCATTGATCTTACTTGCTCTTCGGATTTGGAATGAAACCCTAGCCTTTCGTTGTATGTATCATTGAAAAGTTTCTTTGGTCCTTATTTCTCATGGCAGTGGCATAATGGAGAGGTCAACAGCCTGCTACAATGTAGGGTTTAGAAGTTAGGGTTCGGAGGACTCCTTCCTCGAGTTCAATGGTGTGACCTGTGACTGTAACTTGATGGTTTCCCTGGTTTCTTTAAAAAAGTTTGAGGGCCGAAGGTTAAGAGGTGAGGAATAATATTGTAATTCTTGGTTGTTTGGTGGTGCCAGATATTCCAATCGTTCAAACTTCGATCCCGTACCAATTCTTACCAGGTAATATTTTCGTTCTTAAACTGGTTAAGTTTGTTTTTCTGCTACTTTGGTTAATAACGTGATGCAATAGTTGTTAATTGTTAAATTTTCAAAATTTACTTCAATCTGATCTAGGATCTTAACTGAGAGAACAACATGTACAACATATTTACAACATATCAATCATGGACACAATAATGCAAGCGCATAAGAGACACAGATTTTACTTGGGGAAAACCATAAAGGTGAAAAACCCCAATAACTTCCTCAGAGATAGATAGAGCAATGATACAACCAAAATACAAGAGATAGTCTTCTCCTAGCAGAAAATCCTCCTCCTCCACAAGTGTGCCACTCTCCCAAGTGTGAGTGATAGAATAGAATGTGTAAAATGAGAGAGACACACTCTCTATTTATACACTAACTTGACTTGACCTTTACTCAAATAGGTCGGCCTCAACTTAACCACTTAACATAATGCTGATTGGGCCGACCCCCACTAGGGTGGTCTAATAACCCTTTGATCCACATGGCCAACCCCCAATAGGGTGGTCTAATAACCCTTTGACCCACATGAATTATACAGGGCCGACCCCAGCAAGGTGTTCTAATAACCCATCAAGTATAAGTTACGACACTTACAATATAAATGACAACACTTCCGTATAGAGGAATAATAACATCTCTATAGGAATACAATATATATATATATGTGTGTGTGAAATACATTCCAAAGTTACATATACATCAACACTCCCTCTTAACTAGGAAGGTATTTCTCGACACAGGTCTTCAAGCACAAGTCATCTTCTCTGGATCATCGTCACTGGATAATCGTCATCGAGTCATGATCGTCGTCACTGTTGCTGCTATCTCAATCAATCTCTGAATCTACTCATCATAGGAAGTTCTATAGAGCCAGTCCTTTTTCATACTGGATGTAGGCCCACCACCTGCAGGTCTTCATCATCACTGGCCATACTGTGGAATCCTCAGTAGTTATTACGTGCATCACAAAACCTGGTTGCAGCATCCCAGGCTATTACAAGCACACAGCTCTACTTGTCGGATCTCCCAGGAGCACATTACATGTGACCCATCACAAAACCTGGCTGAAGCATACCAGGCTGTTACGAGCACACAGCTCTACTTGTCGTATCTCCCAGGAGCACATTACATTTGATCTCACCAAAAAACCTGGCTAAAGCATCCCAGACTGTTACGAGCACATAGCTCTACCTGTCGGATCTCCCAGGAGCACATTACATGTGGTCCACCACAAAACCTGGCTAAAGCATCTGAGGCCTTTTTCATCCTATCCAGATCTCCTAGGAGGAAATTACATGTGGTCATGGAAAAACCTGGCTGAAGCATCTGAGGCCTTTTTCATCCTGTCCAGATCTCCCAGGAGCAAATCACATGCCATAGGACAAAACCTCGCAAGAGCATCTCAGGATGTTATAGGTACACAACTCCGACCTGAAATCTCCCAGGGCACAAATTACATGTCCTCCCAGAGCAATGTCTCGAAAGAGCATCCCAGGCTGTTACGGGTACACAACTCCAACCTATAGGATCTCCCATATATGCTCATCTGCATAACCTGAACCACGGCCACAAAGTATCATCCTGATTCTCATCATACATAATCCTGATGTACACATGATCATCCTGATCATCATCACTGCAACATCCCGCTACATGTCATATGGAGCAACATCCTGAAGCTCGTCATCTATAATCATCCTGATCATACAATGCATCCACCTAATGCATACCAAGTATCTACCTGATACATATCATCATACATGATCTACCTGATCATACAATGTATCCACCTGATACATATCAACATACATGATCTCAGTATCCACCTGATACATATAAAGATACATGGTCCAAGAATCCAACATGATACATATACAAAATACATACAAATGATCCAACTGATCATATCCAGCATCCAACATGATGCATACATACATAAATGATCCAACTGATCATAACAAGCATCCAACATGATCCAATGATCCAACTGATCATAACAAGAATCCAACATGATGCATATACATATACAGAGTAGTAATTGGAGCATCATCCTGATGCTCATCATCCATGATCCTCTTGATCATCATAGCATCGTCCTCTTCAAATCATCTCATCGTCCATGAAGCACAGCCCAGATGCACATCATCCATCACTTACACCACCGACATGGGAGAACACATCTACCACCATTCAGGGAAGGCTCCAGCCCTTAATTTTTCACCATGGGAGAACACATCTACCACCATGTGAAAAATGGCTCAACAATTACATCATGACCAAGGGAGAACACATCAACCATGTCAGAAAATATCATGTGCATCTGCATCTTCTGAACTCATCACTTCCCTTTGGAAGGAACCTCGATCTGAAGTGCACCAAGCCTCTCTCTGATGTACTCAAACTACACTCTGGCCAACGGCTTGGTCAATACATCTGCAACCTGCTCATCCATCGCAACATACTCTGCTTTGGTTGTACTCAGTGTTACGTAGGACTGCTTCCTACTAAACCAAGAGATCACACTTGATCCCTATCTGCAGCATTGCCTGCCCAATTTGAATCAACATAACCCTGTAGGTTAAACTTTTGATTCGCATCATACTTGAGCCCATAATCAACTGTACCACTCAGAATATGCTTTACAACAACCAGGTGAACACTCCTCGAATCCGTCAAGAACTAGCTCAATGTGTTCACTGCAAAGCAAATATCTGGTCTTGTGTTCGTCAAGTACATGAAGGACCCAATCATCTGACGATACATAGTGATATCAACTGGCTTAGATGAAGCATCACATAGAAGCTTTAGGTTCGATGCCATGGTGTGGCCATAGCCTTGCAGTCCATCATCCCAAACTTCTTCAAGATATCTACTGCATACTTCCCTTGTCCAAGGAAGATTCCATCTGCACTCTGCCACACCTCCATGCCAAAAACAAATAGTGCATCATACCCAAGTTCTTCAACTCAAACTCGGCAGCAAGCTTCCACTACATGTCGGCAATCAATCTATCCTCACCTGTTACAAACAAGTCATCCACATAGTAGTATCACTAGATTTCCTTCCTCAACCTTGTAGTAAAGTTTGGAATCCGCTTTATTCTTGGTAAAGCCCTAACTGGATAGAAAGCTGTCTATCCTACCATACCAAGTTCTGCACATATATGAGTCCCTGTCATGTGTCTCAGAACCAAGTGGCTTCTCCACATACACTTCTTCTTCAACTACACCATTCAATAAGGCTGTCTTGAAATCCATCTGGTGTATCTTCCATTTCATCACTTTTATATTTCTCTATGCTTGATCTGATAGTTCCATTTGGAAGTCACAATAGACTTCCCTTCATCTCTTGGGACCGCATCCCAAACATTGTTCTTCATGATTGACGGATCATGGCATTCTTCTCATATCCTGGGAACTTCAATATCTTCAGTAGATAATTTTGTTGCTTGAACAAATGTTGTAGTCCTTCTTTTGTAGGTGAAGGTATACGGTCTTTTCTACAAAACAAGTTAAATTGCATGATTAGAAACATCTCATAATTTTCAGACAAATTCTTACACATAAAGAAATATGTCATATAGTCATGCAATTATCTTAGCCAATGCTTCAATACAACATTTATCCATGTTCCACAACTTTCTAGATGCCTTCCAGTCTCTACCAGAACATTGTTAAGAGTTTGCACTACTCCCAACATGTCATCAAAGAGGTTTCATTCTAGATAAGTAGCACTGGAATGTTGTACAGTGTCATAGGCCACTTACCCATCACATGCAAATTAGTATTATACTGTTCATTAATGCAATTATTCTAATAATACATATCCTAAGTCTACGAACATGAGCATATACATCATTGAACAATTTTATTTAAACAAACAAATATGCAAGAAATGATAATTAAAATACTTATCTTTGTTTGGTTACTGGGTGGACTCCCTCCGAGTCTTTGCTTCCTTGCAAGAGCTGCTAAAGTAGCTTCTTCTACACCTTTTTGTTGTGGAATGTAGAAAGATGGTCAACTCCCTCTGAATATCTGCATCCTTGCAGAAACTACTGAAGTGTGCTCCTTTGCTTTCTTGCAGGAACAACTGGAGTGTGCTCCCTCTTGATCTTTGCTTCCTGGATTACCTGTCCTTGAACTTACATCCATCCTTAATCACTATGCATGCTTATTAGTATCATCATTGTGTTATCCTTGAGGTCTCATACATAATCACACATTTATTAGTATAATATTAATACTATCAAAACACAAAAATCTTAAACATGTATAGTCATGATCATTCACAGATAATAAACATTAGTATTCAAGGTTTCAAAAAAGTCTTCTTTTACTCATGCATATTCTTATTTGATCATAGGACTCTATTGATTAGTTAAATCATCAATGCATAAACCCGTTATTACTCAAACCTATACCTTCATGATTCTTCTGGTTAGTCATATCATCAATTATGGTAAGAAACATAATATGCATACAGCCATGACTATTCAAACCTATGACTTCATGAATAATCATTATCAACAACACAACAGTATAAGATCCTAACACAAGGTAGGATTCTAGCTTGATATAGGAAAAAAATACCTAGATTAGTATGCTAGCTAGTTATGTCTAACATACCTGCATAATGTCTTCTGGTTCTCTTCAGTGACTTGTGCTAGTAACTTGCATGTCTCATAGGTTAACCATTGTAGGACCAAGTTATACATACCTCGAAAGTAGATCTTCTATGTGATCCATGACAATGGATGAATCTTTGTCTTCATGTCACCATGATCATATGTTCTTGAAGTAGAACATGATTTGTCTTTCTTGGTGTACCTTTTATGTTAGTGAACAACATAAACCTCATACAACACCACAATGCATTAGTACATTCATAAGTGTCAAAACCTTAATCAATGAATATCTTCTATTGAGGTGATACGACAAGTCTAGTAATTAATCAAGATTGTACTGTAATGATATGAAGACAAAAATATGATAAAATTAACCATGAAACATACCTGTAAGCCATACCTGTCAAGATTGCTTGTAATCTTCTTATGGAAGGCCTTAGCCTCATCTCCCTCTGAGATAGGAACTTATTTACTTATGCAGTTGACCAATCCATCTTCTTCTAGGATTAACCCAATCCACTTGATTTGCAAGAAATGGACCTAGAGCTGGATTAGGGTTTTCCAGAGAAACCCCAAAAATTCAAACTTTGAATTTCAAACTTCTGAAAGGATAGAAATATGCGCCTTGATTAGCTGATCAAGTTGGTATATTCAAAATTTGAAAACTGCAAAGTTTCACCCCTCGAAATTGCCTTTTAGATTTTCGGATTCACTAGGGAGGACCCTGAATTAGGGTTTGAGTTTCCCGGAGCTTCACCCAACCAAAATATTTGATTCAAATCTCTAAGCTTCTATTTTTCTGAGGAGCTTCCATCCTTGGTCACATATTGCCAAAATTCCAAGTTTTGCAGAAGCCCTAATTTTCCATCTTTCCGATGAAAGTCTCGAACTAGGGTTTGATCAAGCCCGGCCTTCTGCCCAACCAAAAAATCTGATCTTGGTCTCTAAATTTCGATTTTGATGAGTATCATCCAGCCGTGTTCTCCGATTACAAAAATTCCAACTTTCTCCAAAGCCCTAAATTTCGGAAGCCATGAATGAAGATGCTAAAAAATAATTCTGTTTTGACATAAATATGTACCTAATTGTTTCTAGTGTAACTCCTTTTCAATCCACAGTGTCAGGAAACGTTTCCTAAGATATCCCAACCTGTTATCTTTCCATCCTGACAGATCTGACCTCAATTGGATTCTCTGAGAGAGATTTATGCCACGTGTCGCAACGTGACCTGTTTATGGTATAATACAGGAGATCGAACTTGTATGGTGTGTCACGTGTCACTAGTTCAACTTCGGCCTTTGAACAATTTTCTTTAGAGAACCCAACCTATTATCTTTCCATCCCAATAGGTCTTACCTCAATTGGATTCTCTAAGAGAGAGTTATGCCAAGTGTCGCAACGTGACCTGTTTATGGGATAATACAGGAGAGTGACCTTGTACGGCGTGCCACGTGTCACTAGTTCAACTTCGGTCTCTGAAAGATTTTCTTGAGATAGTACAGTCTGTGTACTGCCTGTCACATTTTATGAAATTTCATTTGGAGCTTCCTAGCCCAAGTTATGACCTTTTTCCCAAGGTCATCTTATTTTGACTCAGATCTGGAAGAGGCAGAAACCCTATATTGTACAAATCATAAATCACAAATTACAACGAATTGGAGGTTTTCCTTTGGACACAAGATACATGGGGATCTGATATTCAACCTGTAAAAGTTTCAGATCCTAAAAATTCACCAAAATGGATTTATAGAGAAAACGCTACGATGACTGGTTGTTTATATATCAAGCCCTAGCATCATAAGTGCAACAAGTGTCATACATGCCATATCATGCCTTCTTTCAGGCTAGCTCTGATACCATGTTAAATTTTCAGAATTTACTTCAATATGATCTAGGATCTTAACTGAGAGAACAACATGTACAGCATATCAATCATGGACACAATAATGCAAGCACATAAGAGACATAGATTTTACTTGGGGAAAACCATAAAGGTGAAAAACCCCAATAACTTCCTTAGAGATAGATAGAGCAATGATACAACCAGAATACAAGAGATAGTCTTCTCCTAGCAGCAGAGCCTCCTCTTCCACAAGTGCGCCACTCTCCCAAGTGTGAGTGAGAGAATAGAATGTGTAAAATGAGAGAGACACACTCTCTATTTATACACTAACTTGACTTGACCTTTACTCAACTAGGTCGGCCTCAACTTAACTACTTAAGATAATGCTGACTGGGCCGACCCCCACTAGGGTGGTCTAATAACCCTTTGACCCACATGGCCGACCTGTTATGTGGAATTCTTCCCTACGGATAAGTCAAAATTCCCTTAGGCTAAAGTAGACTTTAACTAACTCTAGGCTAAGAACAGACAAAACAAATGCAACCTTGAATCCCTAGATCTAACAAACATCTCAGAATTAAAATGTTGGAGAGAATAGAAGGAGTTTAACTGACCTTATGTCCAAATGCTTGTCTTTGATATTTGCTCCAAGTTCCAAGTCCTCACAAGTAAACCTGTTAACAATGGAACCAAAACACAAGCATGTACTATTCTCTAGCAATCTGAAAACATGAGTTATGATCTAAATCTATGAGAGATACAAATCATATCATTAAAACAAGATTAACACAAATGATTTGGGAAAACAAGACAAGTTATTCCATTACAACTTGAAGATTACTTACAAAAGGTGCTTGATGCCCAAGCCAATCCTCCAACTCCAAGTGTCTTCTCCTCTAGCTATCTCCACAATGCTGCAAGACCATAAGTTTGGTGCTCTCAAGAGTCCTCCCCCTTTCCAATGGCATGCCTCTCTTTTATAGTGAATGGTGAGGTTAACCAACAAGAGAGATGAGTGGATCTAAGGAGGGATAAGTGGATCAGGGTTTCTAATCGAAGGAGATGAGTTGAGATCGAATCAAGGAACCCAATCTTCCATTATCTTCGAAAATCCAAGATCCCACAAGCCAAGGGCAAAAAACTATTAAAAGGGTGCCGCGCCTTGCAAAGTCTGCAGAACGCGGCACTGCCGCGCTTTGAGGAAAAAGTAGCACGCGGTAGTGTAAGTGCCGCGTTTTGGGAACATAGCAAGGCGCGGTAGTGTGTAGAAATAAAGTCCAAGGTGGGTCAAAACTTGTCAGGGTGGATTTACCTTCAAGGTTGACTCATTATCTGTCTCTTCTGGATGGTTCAAAACAGTAGGGAAAGTGTCGTCAACTTGTTTTGTGATGGGGGTGCGACACCGTGAAATATAGAGGTATAACAGATGCCCCCTAAAGTGTGAGGTCAGAAGGGACTGATGGCCGAAAGACTTTACGAATAAAATGTGCAGAGATAGCATCGAGGAGGACGACACGGAGCTAAAATAGAAACAAAGTGTTAGATATACCACCGAGGCGGGCATTCCCATGCTCGGAAACAAATGACTCAAAGCATGGCTGCCGACCAATACATTGCAGATCCATGAGTACTGAGATAATGCAAACTGTGGACAGATCATGGCTACTATGAAAAATCGTAGATCCATGAGACAGTAATGACACAGCCACGACCAATACAATAAGTGGATCTGTGTGACAATACAAGAGACATCTCCATCGCAGCCTGGACGCAGTCAAGATATAGTGATGCACCCAGGGTCTTCTACCCGATCGCATAAAGATACGAATCTAACCATGTGATTACAAGGTGTTGAAGTCGAACATGGAAGAAACCATTTGATTACCGGTCAATGATGTGGACCGTTAACAAATGCGAGGGAGATCACCAATAATGACAATGATTCCCAAGGTATCAATAGTACATCTCAACGAAATGCGAATGAATGAGTTGATGTCGAGCATCCGAGAGATTGCTTGATCAGAGGTCAATGAGGTGAACCTACTGTCAAACACGAGGAAACCTGCCATTGAGGCATGCAGGTACCAAGGTACTAATGGTTGATTCCTAAGTCTAATTCCTGGATAGTGATTTGGTGTCGACAGGAATAGACTCGTCGAAGGTGGGCCATAATGATTCCCACATCATCGACACGAAATCGGCATATATGATGGGATGATGAAGTAATGGAGTATGTACTGACACAGTGGAGGTCTGACACAATGAATGACTCAATACAATGCAACCCTTTGAACATATAACGGCATGTAACAAGACTCGGCAGCGGGTATTACTGATAAATAGAGGATAGACACCGGATGAGCGGACTCGTGGCCAGGGAGACGACCCATGATGATGACTATGACTCAATGAAAGACGGATACCCAAATATAGACAAGAGATGGACACATGCCATGTTCAAAGGTAATGACTGACAAGCTGCCATAGATAAACTTGACTTGTTCCCCCATATTTCCCCGACATGATGGACGAGTACCTCTTTCTTGTTTTACGAGCTTGAAGAGGATAACAGATGCTCGGTGTAGCTCATCTTGTGGATGAGTCCAATCTCACATGTTTTACGAACCTGAGAAAGGAGGGGTTCGTCCCAAAGTGGGTCCTTCGATGTTAATATTTTAACGAGCCCACGGAAGGAAAACTCGGTAGTTTTTCATATTTAGAGAGCCTAAAAAACTTAAAGGAAGCTCCATAATGTACTTTTTCGTAAAATTTAGTCTCTCGATCCCGAAAAAGTGCAAAACGATTCCCGAGAGAACTCTCCCAGCCGAGATCGACTGAGGTATACCTTTCTCGTAAATAGTCTAGACGGGCCGAAAAAGGGGTAACCTATCACCGAATAGACGACCTTTCAAATACTTTTACAAGTGTGAAAGAGTCAAGATCACTTGGCAATCTTTTCAATTTTAAGGAGTCTGAAAAGAGCTTAACTATGGACTCCTATGGTCTTTTTCGTAAATTTTAAATTATTCTGGTCCGAAAAAAGAATAAAATACAACCAGGATAATACTTTCCTCATCGTTTAACGAGCATGAGTAAAGCTGACCGTACTCGACACCGTTTACTTGCGTTTGACAAGCACGACACAGGCGTGAAAGCGCTTGGAATATTTTTCAAGTTTTAAATCCAGAGCACGAAAAAGATAAAGTGGGCTCAATATGAAGGTCAAACTACGAACAAATACCAGTATGAATGCATCCCATTTCTACCGCGGATCCTCTCAATGAATGCTCAAAAATCGGGCATTAGTAATATGAATAAAGGTTTATTAATTTGAAATAGTAATTAATTAATTAAAAAATATGAAAAAATGCTATATAAGGCATGGTAAAAATAGAAATTACTATTCATTTGTGATTTTTACCCAAAGGAGTCATTTTTACCCATTTTGGAGCAAAATTTCAAGGATCGATACCGAGAGTTCTGGGACACTATTTCGACCGTCGTCCGCGCCAGGTAAGAGTGCTTGAGCCCCTCTTTCATTTCATGCAAGAAATTTTTGTTTTCACCAGGGGAAAATTAATTTTTTGGGAAGCCCTTTTGGGCAAAAATCGCCTGCCGTACTGCCGCGCGGGTCCCCTATCGAAAAACGCGGCACTGTTGAACAGTGCCGCGCTGTAGCCCCAAAATGAGGCGCGGCACTGTGGACTGCCGCGTGATAAGGTGTCCTCCAGGCGCGGCACGTGCGAAAATTAAGTTCAAAAAATCAATTTTTCCTCAAATTTTTGCTGGAAGTAAGTTGTTAAATAGTTACTAATTACTTTGTTTGCCCTTTTGCAGGGATTTGCAACTTATTTGGAGCAAAATGGTGAGTTGGAAAGAGAGGGAGCATGAAGCGGATGATTTCGCAACCGAAAATGACCTACCAACCGTGACTGCATTGCGAGAATGTGGTTTGCTAAAGTTTTTCAAGACCAAAGGGATCCGCCAACAACCTAAGCTTCTTACTCACCTTGTTCAATTGTGGGACCCTGATATCGAAGCTTTCCGAGTGGGAGAGCATGTGCTTGAAATCCAACTTGAAGACATCTACTTTCTCACGGGCCTCTCGAAAAGAGGGGCCCGGCCGAATCTTACCGGGTACAGTGCTTCAGACTCAAGCACGGATGATTTGATTGCTCGATATTGTCAGGCGGGTTCGAGTAAGAAGAGCGGGAAAGTGGCCATAAAAGAGGTCACAAATCTTCCTTTTAAAACCTTGATATTCACTATTACACGTGCAGCAGGAAGCGTGAGCCCACATCAGGCAACCCGCACACAGGTAAATCTCGCAGCAGAGTGCATGGGAGGGACAGTCTTCAACTGGTGTGAGACAGTGTTGTCCCACATGAAGGAACAGGTGCACAAATGTAGAACTGGGAAAAATACCCAGTTTGGCTACGGGAGTATCTTGGTCACTTTCTTCCTGGCAAGGGTGCCATTACTGCGGCCACAGATATCTATGCATCCTCGTCCACCTACTGAGCCATGGATGGCTCGATGGAGTGACTACGCTGGACGCCTTGGGGGACCTCAGCGGTTAGCCTTTGGAGAGGACTTTTTCTCTTGGCTAGAGGAGCAGATAGTCATGATTGACGACTATCCCTATTCAGGGGTAGATTTCCGTGAGGATATCGACTTGGCTTTGCCAGAAGATGATGACTGGGACAACTCTGGTATGACCTTCATGGATATGTATTTTTCTTTTTGAATATTTAATTTTTTAATGCTTTTTTAGAATGTGTAAAAGACTTCTAATGTATATTCGTATGCATGTTGCAGACCGTGGACCACAGCGGCCAGCCGGATACTCTCCACTACGTCGTGGTGGTGTCGATCGTCCAGCTGATCCTGTCGAAGAAGAAGATGAAGACGAGGCAGGGGGTGTCCGGGACATTGAGAGGAACCTGCAGGGATTGACCCATGGTATCCCTGCTATGCGGATGGATGATGTCCCCTACCACCTCCAGCGGCATACTGTGGGTGTACCTGGACGTATTAGTCGACTTCTTCACAAGGTGGTTCGAGCTGTGATGTGTTACCACCGTCAGCAGGAGGAGTCCGATAAGGGACACGATAGGTCCCCTAGATCTCCATAGATGGTCTTTCGATCTTTTTGTGGCATGTACACGATATGTAGGCTTTGAGGGCCAATTTTTGCATATGGGATTTAATCCCCAATTTTGTCTTTGACACAAACTTTATGTATTTTGGAAAAACACTTTTATATACAGTGATATGGACCTATTTATGATCTAAATATTTACAATGATTTGTGCATTTTATTTTTTTATGATGTGTTTATGTATGGGCAAGATGCCAGTCCAAAATGTAATTAGCCAATGAATCGGCAATACAATTGAATTCTCTCGGTATGTGTTGATATGTGATAAAATCAAATGACCGTTCCAAGAGGCGTACTCTTCGAAATAAACGAAGTAATGTAGGATCGCGAACTGTGTAAACACGGTTTAGATGAGAAACCACGAGTTGGGAATCTAAAAAGACCGATAAGGAGTCAATCCCGAGTGAGGCAACCTCTGTCAAGAGACCAATGACTCCATGGTACTCTGCGATATTGTTGGTTGCGGGACCTAAACAATTGGCTCCCGAAGAAATCAACTCGCCAGTGGGGGAATAGATCACCCACGCTGCGGAAGCGAGATTCCGGGTATGTCGGCTTGCACCGTCGGCGAATCCAAAGTAGGTAGACATCTGCGCATAAAGGCACGGGTCAAAGTAAGAGTAGATACATAAGATCCACGCGCACACTAAAAAATAAAGCAAAAAGCAAACTAAGTACATTATGTACAAGAAGTAACCCACGTGGGGTAACCTCACGCGTAGAAACGCTTGAGGTATAGCCCGTTGCGGGGCCGTGCCAATGGCGTACCATCACAGTCGACTAGTTCATAGGCTCCTTTTTCTAAGACACGTTTTATGATGAAGGGGCCGTACCACATAGATTCAAGCTTACCTTTTCCAAGTTTATCATGCATCTGATCATATGTAAGTACGAGGTCACCCTCATTGAAGATCCGAGGTTGAACGGATTTGTCGTATTGAGCTTTGACGCGTTTTTTGTGAGCTTCATTAGCCAAAGCGGCGTCGCGGCGAGTTTCATCTAGCTTAGCTAGGTGTAGAAACCGTTCTTCTTCGGAAGTAGTGTGTGGAAGTAGCTCTATGGCTATCTTGAGTGATGGAATTTCACATTCAATCGGGAGAATGGCTTCCAGGCCGTATGCCAATTGAAATGGTGTGAACCCAGTAGCATTTTTCACTGAGGTTCGGTATGCCCATAGTGCTGAGAACAGAGCTGAGTGCCAATTGGATTTTTGGGTACCCACAATGCGCTGAATCATTCGTTTCAGGACCTTATTGATGGCTTCAACTTGGCCATTAGCTTGTGGGTAATACGGGGTTGAGTTTTCGTGGCGAAAACCCAGTTTGGCACTTAGTTCTTCGATCATGTGATTCCTAAAATGGGAACCATGATCGGTCACAATAGACTGTGGGACACCGAATCTAGCTATGATATGATTGAATATGAAATGCGCTGCTGTTTTGCCGTCTTCAGCATACGTAGGCATCGCTTCAGCCCATTTTGTAAAATAGTCCACAGCTACTATGACATAGCTATGCCCCCCGGCTGAAGTGGGCTTACAGTGCATAAAATCAATGCCCCATTTGGAGAAGGGGCCGACGGCAATGACAGGATGGAGTGGAGCAGGATGCGAGCGTGCTTTGCTATGAAAGAATTGACATGGCGGACACTTCTTGATTGTTTCAATGCAGTCTTTGAAAATCGAGGGCCAGAAGTATCCTGCTCGCAGTATTTTCTGGGCCGTAGCCATCCCAGAGAGATGACCACCACATGCTCCAGCGTGGCAGTCATTGAGAACACGTTCCGCCTCATCTAAGGTCAAACAGCGTCGAAGGACAGTGTCGACACCACGCCGATACAAAGTATCGTTCACTATAAGGTAGTATTTTGCGTGATGTCTGATACGTCGTCGTTCATCGCGGTTGAGGTCGGGACGGAAGCGTTGGGTTTGGAGATATAAGAGAATATCCCCATACCACGGATCAGACGTGCTAATGAGGAACAATGATTCGTCGGGAAGAGAATCAATGGGCTCGGATTGCTCAGTAGCACGGGGCAAGTGACAAATTAACTCAGCGAAGACCAGAGATTTCTTAGACTTGGCTTTGACAAATTCCAGGTCAAACTCTTGAAGGATGACAATCCAACGGGAGTACTTGCCCCCAAGCACTTGTCGTGTGAGGATATAGTACATCGGATTGAAATCAGCGATGACGGTGGTCCGACGGAGTAAGATGTAGTGACGGAATCTCTGGACAGCAAATACTGTTGCCAGAGCCAGCTTTTCAACATGTGAGTAGCGAGTTTCAAAGTCGAGAAGACTCTTGCTGAGATAGTACACCACATGCTCTACGCCGTTGTGATCTTCCTGGACTAACACCATACCAATGGTGGAAATCGAGGCTGCGAGATAAAGGATGTAGTCCTGTGTGTAATTGGGGGGTTGAATCACAGGATCTTTGGTTAAGGTTGCCTTTAAATTATCAAAGGAGCGTTGGGCTTCATCATCCCATATGAAGGGAACATTCTTCTTGAGAAGCCGCATGTAGCCTTTTGTTATCTCGGACAGATTACAGATAAAACGGCGTAGAAAGTTTGCATGCCCTTGCAAACATTGAAGTTCTGGAATATTGGTAGGTGAAGGCAGGGCTATGATAGCTGCTACCTTTGCGGGATCTAGACGTATCCCGTCTTTGGAGACTATGAAGCCCAACAGTTTTCCGGCTTCTACACAGAAAACGCACTTATGCGGGTTCAAACGTATATTGTAGCGTCGGCACCTTTCGAAAATGGCACTCAAGTGATCTGGATGTTCTTCCCGAGTTCGAGAATGAGCGGGAAGGTCATCGAGATATGGCTCTACGATATGTTTGATGTCATGAAATGCGTAGGACATCGCCCGTTGGAAAGTTGCCCCGGCATTTTTGAGGCCAAAAGGTAACTTCCGATATGCAAAGATCCCCCAAGGGCAGATAAAGGCCGTTTTGTGCTGGTCGGCTGGGAGGATATCGATCTGATTATAGCCAGAAAAGCCATCCATAAATGAAAAGATAACACTTCCGGCACAGTTATCGATGATCTGGTCAATAAACGGAGTTGGGTAGTTGTCCTTGGGACAAGCTTTGTTCAAATCACGGTAATCAACACAGACTCTGATCGTTCCCTATTTCTTGGCTACAGGGACGATGTTGGATACCCATTCTGTCAATGGGACAGGATAGATAAAACCAGCACGCAAAAGTTTTTCAACTTCTGCTTTAATGGCGGCTGCCTTACGAGGATGAACGGGTCGAAGCTTTTGCCGAACAGGTCGGGCGCCAGGAAAAGTTGGAATTTCGTGGACCACAATCGACGGGTCGATTCCTGGCATCTCTTCATAACTCCAAGCGAAAACATCGCGAAAAGTTTTAAAGTAGGAATTATAGAACTCCGTCTCGAGAGGAGTACATGTTTTGCCAATGTGTACATTTTCCACGATACCAGGCTTTACTGAAATGTCGATGGGAGTGGTTGCCATAAGATTGGCCAAGTTGCCTTCAGAAAATACTTCGTCGAGGGAAGTGGGGAACTTGGTTTGAACCATCCCAAGTGAAGCACTGGATTTGGTGTCAGGCTCAAGTGACTGAATGGTGGGGAATGAAGATCGATGATGAAAATCTCCCCATGGTGGCTCATTACCGCACATAACCTCTATGATTGATTCATCGGTGGGAAAAATCAAGTTGAGAGGATCAAACAATGGTGGGCGTGTATGAGTTTCAGTCGAGAGCTGTGCCACTGTGTGATCAGTAGAACAGTCGACCCAATCTGTGGCTGATTGGATCGCGTCATAAGCTGCAAGGTTTCTGTTCAAAGGCATGGAATTGCCATAGCCTTGGATCTGAGTAGGACTCGGGATTACCCATGGATCATCGGACGGGGTGACATGCGATGAAATCATGTTGACTGGTTGAAGATGGGTTCCCAGCTCTGGAAAAACTCCAATGAGGGATGAATCCTTCATGAGACCAACACCTATGTCTTGGAACCGGTACCGTGGTTGATCCAATAACGGAACGGTATTGGCGGAATTCGGATGGGAGTCTGGGATACAGTAATCCAATTGATCAATAGTGACAATTTTCCCTTCATGAGGAAATTGTACAATCCGGAAGACTGTAGATGCTATGGCAGTCATGGCATAGAACCAGTTCCGACCAAGTAGGAGGTTGTAGTCCAAAGGTGCATCTACGACTTCGATGTGTACGGATACTGTTTTGCCCCCCAGTTCAACACCGATTGAGGGGATGAGTCCGTATGGTTGAAAACCATGTCCATCAAACGCTCTAAGAGTAGTGGGAGAAGTTGTGACCTCAGGGGAGCCGAGGGCTCTCCAGCAGTTCAAAGACATAATCGACGTGGAAGCACCCTCATCTAACACTGTGCGGTGGATAACATTTCCATGGATTTTCGTATGCACCTGGAAGGCTAACTGGTGAGAAAGCCTAGGTTTAGCGTGCTCCAAGTTAAACATGATGGAGTTTGAAGTATCTGGGTCCAATGCCCCCAGTGCTGAAAGTAGGGTTCTACGCTGCGTGGGGTAGTGTTGGAGAACCTCGAGAGTTGACATAGCGCAAGGTGCTTGAGCCAAATCTTCAACAATGTTGTAGTTTTGGGCAGCTCGCGCATTCGGATTGAATGTCGCCTTTCGTATGGTGCCCTTGGGTGGGCGTAGCACTGTATCCATAAGTGGTCTCTCGATATGGAGATGACCATTAGGGGGGGGAATAGGAATCGGATCTTCAACAGGAGACTTGCCTTTGGCTGTCTCTGATTGTTTGTTTGAACTTGGGGGGCTATCATACGTCTTTGAACGAGTGGTGATATTAATCTCCTCATTACTTGTCATTAGAATTTCACGGTTTGTGGACGTCTCTCCACGGGAAGGATTGGTCGGGTTGCCCCCTTGTGGGGATTCCTGGGCAACCATTTGCTGTTGCTGTTGGGGGAAAGGATCAGTTAGCACTGCCGGTCGAGAGGATCCTTTAACGAACTTATGGACCTCGTCCTTGTAGGGACAGTCACGCGTATAATGATCATCTTGACAAATCAAGCAGGGAAACTTAGCTTTCCGACGTTGTTTTTGGTCATTCTGGGTAGGTTGTGGTTTGGGGTTCTCCTGTTGGTTCTTCTTGGGTTTACCACGATTGTTTTTCTTCTTTCCTCCGGATGGTTGTGATGTAGATTGGACTGCATTCACTTCGGAGGAGACAGCAGGAGAGGTGGAAGCTTTTGAAGCGGCCTGGGTAAAAGCGGGGGAAGCAGAAGCTTGTTGCCCCGTCGAGTTGGTAGCAGGCTGAGTCTTAACTGAACCAACGATACCATCAATGGGTGGTTCAGTAGTAGGCTTTGTAGGATCAGTGTGAACGCGGGAAGCATGTGGAAGAAGTTCATGTAAAGTACCGGATTGAGTATATACTAAATCCATGTATTGTGCTGCCGAGATGGCTTGTTCTTCCGTAACAGGTCCGCGCATAGCAATATCTCTGGCTATGGGAGGCAAAAAGGATTTTGTAAACCAATCAGCCAGTAGCTGATCTGGAATAGGTGCCTTTATTAGCCTACGGCGTCTTCGCCACTCGTGGATGTGATCCGAAATGTGTGTGGAAGTGGTTTGACGCAGTGAAGTTAGCAGTTCTGTTCCAGTCTCATACCGGATGGGAAGCTGGAAATGTGTCAAAAACTGCATAGCCAAAGTGTTGAAATCACGAAAAGAGTGCTGTGGCAGCTCGATGTACCATTTTGCTGCCGTTCCGGTAAGCGTACGTTGGAAGAGCCGAAGTCGGATGGAATCATCCATCAAGGAGTTGGATGAACACCAAAGATGGAAGGTCATCACGTGGTTCTTGGGGTCTTCCCCGGGCTTAGCATCGAACTTGGGAATGTCCGATGGTAGTTTGGTTGGGATAGGTGGCCAGTGAGGTTCGTGCCATATAGGATCGTTGATAAGCCTCGACAAATCAGGTAGATCAAGTGTGGCTAAAAAGGGAAGTTGCCGGTTGGTCTGCGGGTATGAGTAATAACCATGTGGTGCAGAGAATCCTGGAGGACCCTGCATAGCATGCTGCTGTGTGTTATACCCATATGAGTTTCCCGCGGGATACTGCTGGAAGTTCTGCGGATAGTAAGCCATCTGGTTAACCGGTTGATTGTAAGCAGCCGGTTGGTAAGTGTTCTGCTGAGTGGGTATAGTACCCTGAGGCTGTTGATACCCAGGAATGGTTGCTATTCCTTGTTGGGGAAAAGTTCCTTGGAATTGTTGTGTTCCAGGGATGTTGCCACCATACTGTGTAAGTGGAGGATTTCCCATAGCAGGGTTGGGGGGTGGCTGCGACGGTGGTGTCCATGGAAGGCTCGTTCCTGCTTGAGGAACGAGTGGAAATTGAAGTGACGGGTTCCATGGAGTTGTAGCAGCCGAAGGGTAAGGTAAGCCAGAATTCAAGTTGGGGGAAATCTGAGATTGCCCCCCAGCTTGGTTCCAGTTTCCAAAAAGTGAGTACCCTCCACTCTGTGGGATTTGATGATCCCAAGAAGGAAGCATACCTGACAGGGGTGGTTGAGAGTAAGGTCCGGTTGGAACACCGGAATAAGGTTGCCCACTGCTGGTTGGGAAACTTGTTGGAGCGAGCCAATAGGTTGTCCGCCAGCAGTTAGGTTGGATGGCCCTATGTGAGGAGGCTGTAGACTGGGAACTGAGTTCCCAGCAAAAGGTTGTCCTCCGACTGGTTGGGTTGATGGCCCACCAGTTGGAGGTTGTTGACTAACAATGGGGTTCTCAACAAAAGGTTGTCCCCCAGCTGGTTGGGTTGATGGCCCACCAGGGAGGGTTTGTAAGTTGGAGTTAGGGACCATTGCGGTCGGTTGTCCACCTCCTGAAATAGTATAAATGGTGGCTGAAGGTGATCCTCCGGTCGAAACGGAAGATCCAGCAGTATAACTAGGTGTTCTTCCGCCGCTAGCCAAATATGATAGCATGGATTGGCCAACGGCGCCAAAAGTATCGATTTGCGGAGGAGGTCGTCCATATTGGACAGGTGAGGACGGAGAAAAAACTGGGTTATCCCTCATAGAATGTGCACCAAACATAGGTGATGACAGCAAATGTGGGGAATTTAGCCCAGGGGTATCGGCGTCGTCCATCACGTGTTCAATGATAGGAGGACCAACGAGAACTGGGTCCGAGTTCATATCCTGGAAAAGATTTTGGGGATCCGGCAGGATCCTAGGTGTAGTAAAGTCCGAAGGTCCTAAGCCGTCTGCAAAAGAGTGATGAAATTCTGTGCTAGACGGGACGTTGGGATCCCTATAGTCAGAAGGACGAGAAACAGGGGGGTATCTAGACGCTGTCGAAAGCATTTGCTCTGTGTTGCATCTAAATTGTGCCGATGCTAACGGAGAGTTCGCTAGGCTAACCATACTAGACTGGATGGAAGCCATGATTTCGTGTCCCGGTGGGATGTTGGGTAGATGTAAAGTGCGAGGTACGTTGCTAGAAGAACTTGTCTCCTGAAGATGAACACTGGGTGACGTAGTAATGACAGGCGGAAATTCCGTCTGGGAAGTTATGAAGCCATAATCAGGTTCAAAAGGTGTGTCAGGTAGACGAGTATCTTCAACGATCTCAACGTATCCGCCTGGGACTGAAATTAAGCCAGGTATGTCCTGGTCGGACCCTTCTGTGGTGCCAATAGATCTGTCTATATCATCATGAATAGTGTCTGATGGACGGGAAGTGTTGGTATCCGGTAGAAGGATGACCTCTGGTCTAGTACTCTGGGTCGTGCTAGGTTCAGCTGCTGTAACTGTGCCCACTGTTACAGATGAATCTGGAATGACAGTGGGTGAGGTGACAGTGGAAGCCTCAGACATGTTGGTGGTCATAGAAGCTGCAATAGATTCTGAGACTGTGCTGTGTGTGGCAGTTACAGGCGTAACTGAAGATGTTGTACGTATCGGCGGTGGAATGGTGCCTCGACCAGCACCGCGGCCGGGAGGAGCAGGAATGCGTGATGCAGGCGGACCAGAAGTCCGTGGCGGTGGTGGTGGTGGAGGGCTTAGGCCCTGTTGTCTTCGTGATCTTCGTTGTTGATCTGACATGATGACAGGAAAATGAAAATCGGGGGCAGTACCGTAAACAAAAGAACTCAAAAAACTCTAATGCAGCCGAGTGTGCAAAAGAGGAGCTAGAAAAAGCAAGGCTCACAGGCCAAAAAAGCAAGCTCTAAAATCTATACTGAGACCGGTGTCTCAATAAGCGAGCTAATCAACAAAAATGGCCAGAATGCCAACAAGCAGTCCCTACAAAGAAAAAATGACCCTCTACAAAGATGAGACGCCAAGCAAAACTCCTAACTAAGAGCTGGAGACCTCAACAGGCTGTATCCTTCGCAAGGTGATGAAATCCAAGTCGCACAATACAACATGAGAGACCGATATAAGAAGGATATCCCTCTACCGAAAGGGATCCTGGGTATAAGAGCCCTAGTAGAATAGATACTAAGCCACCTCATTCATGACACGTCGGAAAAGGTTTTGGGCACTTCAGCCTTCCGAAGAAGACAGCGATCGATGTTTCCTTAGGGCTAAGTGGAGTGCGGTATTCCACAGAGTCCGTCCGGTTCTCAATCTCGCGGCCGTTTAACCCCTGAACAGTTGGAAACAGTCAGGAGGCCCCTCCACAAACTAGCTGTGACCGTGTCAATAAGTACTAGAGGATTTTAGTTCCCTAAAGACAACGACTATGTCTCAGATGAAAATGACAAGGGGGAATTATTTTGATGCCTATCCCCGGTGTCCTACCTAACTACCAAATTCTTTTGATTTCCTCAAGTGAGGTTAAAGTTGGTTTAATTAGGGTGATTAATTTTAGTGGCTGTCTTTACTCAATCGGGTAGTGGACGTGAAACTTGATGGTGTTATGACGACTCAAACCATGCAAATGAGAATGAATCATAAACAAGCCTTTGTCTTCGATGAAATCTAGCTAAGGTAAAGATAGAGGTTCTTCGATCAAATATGCATAACAATTTTCACAAGCAATCAAAGTAAAAGATTTTTCTTTTCTTTTTGATTTATAAACAAAGCCAAACTAAAGTAAATACTCTTTTCAATGCACTGATTTTACAATCTACAATGCTTCTATAATGAGAATTTCTATGGAAAAATTAATGGTTCATTTCTCTATGCAAAATACCACTAGACTTTTTCAATTTAAACAACAAATTTGCTCTCAACCAATGATCTTTTTAATTGACTGAAAATGATAATGCCAATATGACTGTAAAACTACAGCGTTCAGTAACAGGAGACAGTGGTGTTGAGTTGGTTGTGGGGAAAAAGTCAAGTCAAATGCAATCAAATTGAAAAATGACCAATATGTCAAAAGTGCCACTTAATTCAATCAATCAATCAAAGTCACAAACTGGGTGATAAGCAGACCATACAGACTGGGAATTAACCAGGATGCTAACAGGCAACAGTAAAGACTATCTGAGGCAGGGAGAAACACAGGAAACCAAGCAAAAATTAAAAAAATTTCCACACTTGCAGACACTACCGCGGGCTATAGCCTGGATGAAGCGCGGCACTGTGTAACTGCCGCTCTGGTATTAATGCCTAGGACGCGGCACTGTGTACCTGTCGCGCTGGAATTAGTTAAGAGGGCGCGGCACTGTGGCAAGAGGAAAAAAAACGCAACTGGAAAAGAAAAAATAAAGTTTTCAGGGCTGTTGCTAACCCAGGGGACTCAGTAATTGAACAGGGAGATAAATACTGCGAGGAGGGGTGAATAAGGGTCAAAAAGGACCAAAATTCAAGCTGGTTTGAAATGCAATAAAAACTCACAATTCAAATATAGATGACTGTGAATTAAATCAATCAAGCAGTAATCAAAACCAGCGGAGTCGCCATTCTTGTTATGTGGAATTCTGCCCTACGGATAAGTCAAAATTCCCTTAGGCTAAAGTAGACTTTAACTAACTCTAGGCTAAGAACAGACAAAACAAATGCAACCTTGAATCCCTAGATCTAACAAACATCTCAGAATTAAAATGTTGGAGAGAATAGAAGGAGTTTAACTGACCTTATGTCCAAATGCTTGTCTTTGATATTTGCTCCAAGTTCCAAGTCCTCACAAGTAAACCTGTTAACAATGGAACCAAAACACAAGCATGTACTATTCTCTAGCAATCTGAAAACATGAGTTATGATCTAAATCTATGAGAGATACAAATCATATCATTAAAACAAGATTAACACAAATGATTTGGGAAAACAAGACAAGTTATTCCATTACAACTTGAAGATTACTTACAAAAGGTGCTTGATGCCCAAGCCAATCCTCCAACTCCAAGTGTCTTCTCCTCTAGCTATCTCCACAATGCTGCAAGACCATAAGTTTGGTGCTCTCAAGAGTCCTCCCCCTTTCCAATGGCATGCCTCTCTTTTATAGTGAATGGTGAGGTTAACCAACAAGAGAGATGAGTGTATCTAAGGAGGGATAAGTGGATCAGGGTTTCTAATCGAAGGAGATGAGTTGAGATCGAATCAAGGAACCCAATCTTCCATTATCTTCGAAAATCCAAGATCCCACAAGCCAAGGGCAAAAAACTATTAAAAGGGTGCCGCGCCTTGCAAAGTCTGCAGAACGCGGCACTGCCGCGCTTTGAGGAAAAAGTAGCACGCGGTAGTGTAAGTGCCGCGTTTTGGGAACATAGCAAGGCGCGGTAGTGTGTAGAAATAAAGTCCAAGGTGGGTCAAAACTTGCCAGGGTGGATTTACCTTCAAGGTTGACTCATTATCTGTCTCTTCTGGATGGTTCAAAACAGTAGGGAAAGTGTCGTCAACTTGTTTTGTGATGGGGGTGCGACACCGTGAAATATAGAGGTATAACACGACCCCCAATAGGGTGGTCTAATAACCCTTTGACCCACATGACTTATATAGGGCCGACCCCAACAAGGTGGTCTAATAACCCATCAAGTATAAGCTACGACACTTACAATATAAATGACGACACTTCCGTATAGAGGAATAATAACATCTCTATAGGAATACAATATACACATATGTGAAATACATTTCGAAGTTACATATACATCAACATTAATCACTTCCTGAATTGCTTGGTAGGTACCTTCAAATGCCTGCATGTAATCCTGGATTGATACTAATGGGGAAAACGTTGCCATGCCCTCCGGTAAGCCTTGGTGGTTCTTATTCCCGTAGGTTCTCCTGGCATGTTGGTCTAATCTTGAATTTTGACGAGAACTGAGAATAGTTCCTAGCAGAGGTGTAAGCTATTGTGATTGATAAACAAGAGCCTCACGCTGTGTGTGTAAAGTGGATGGAATCCTCGGGTCATTTTTCTTCCCTGCCAAAACAGCGTTTCGCTGTGACTTTTATTGGACTGTAATCTTGTTTATAATGTAATGTCAGAGGATCGAATCCCTCGGTTAATGTTAAAGGAAGAATAGTCTTGCGAAAACTTTAATATTTTCTATGCAATGTAAGTTTAGTTATGTCGATGGTTGTATAATTAATACATCGTTTTGGTGAGAGTCGAAAGCCATGGGTTGACTCGTTGTTATGAATTGGAAGGTTTCATGCTATCATAACTATACTTTTGTTTTTAATGGAAGAATGGGATTGCGTCTGAAGTAAAACATGAATGTTTTTTAGGTTTATATAAATTGGTAGTTTTGTTTAAGAATTACTACGTTGATTTTGGCCGAGAGCTGTGGCTAGCTTGTTTTTACAAAACATGGGCAAGTCTTGTATCGAAATGTTTATAATTTTGTTGGAATATTGAAATGGAATTGTGTTTGTGTAAGTTGATAATTTGGTTTAGAAAAAAAAATGTTGACTCTGGCTGAGAACTGTAGATTACAAATTCTCGACATATAACCATGTGCTCGTATTGTTTTAAGTTTGAACTTGGAAGATGATAATGTGAAAACTTGAAATGTTATTTGTTTATAATGGCTATATGCCACAGGGTCCGACCTTGTTCCAACAGTCGAAACCCTACCCTGTAGGTTTTATTTGGTAGTTTTAGCCTTATACCGTGTTAACAAAAGACTATGCTATCATTTGGTTTATGGCCGAAATCCAACTCCATGTTTTGTTTCGTCAACTTGGAACTAAGATCTAGTGTTTATGTATTTCTATGTTTTTGTTTTCATTTAAAGTTCATGTAAGTATTCCATGATATTTAAGCATGAAATTGTAATATATTTGGAGACTAATGGTATTTGTATTACTATACTGAGTATAAGTTTTTTACCATCGAACCAGTTATGAACCTGTAATGATTTGTTTTTCCCTATTAAGGGTTTCGATTCTAAGTTTAAAGTTTTGCAAAAGAGAGTTAAAAATAACAATAGTACAGAGTTAGGATTATATCTATAATGAATGTGTTTAAATTTAATGATTGTAGTTGATATTTAATCAGAATACGAGAAATGTGTACTGCAATAAAATAGTGATATTTAGTGATGAGAATAATAAGTGTCTATTTATCGTTTGTAAGTAACAACTCTGTATAGAAGAATATCTCCAGCTCTTAAATTTCTAGAATATATATGGCCTGAAACAATTGGATTTAAAACACCCTACTGTTGAAATAGAATGCATAGTATTATCTGTCAACAATGGATAGTGATAATTAAAACCTAGTTTTGTACAGAGATGAAATGTCTTTCTTTTGTAACTAGGTACCATAAATGATAACTATTTGTTTTATGATGTGTTATTCTATATTCTGAGTTTAAACATACATAATTGATACCTCCGAATTTAAAAGAAATACTATAGGGTTCATCTACTCATTCAATTGGCATTCTTCCCATCATTCATCTATATTAATTCTACTTCTCTGTACTAGAGTACTATACATAAAACAACATGGGAAAAATACAGAAAGTATTTTAATCATTCAACTCATTTACTTAATCATCATTATACAAAATCACCTCTAGGTTAGAAATTGAAACAGTTCCTTCTATATAACTGTAAATACTAAATCTATATTGCAGAAAATCATTTAACTGTAAACAGTAAGACAAAATAGTAGAACCTGATTGACTGTAGGAGAAACAAACAACCCAAGGAGCCTGTTCCACCCAACCTATTCCTGAAGACAGCCAAATTAATTGCCTTAGGACCCCCGAGCCTTTTCACTGAACCACTAGGAAGAAGAATCTATAGAATCTTTAGGTCAATCCACTTGCAGCAGCAAATTAGTTCATCCAGCCATATAGACTTAGCAGTCAAAGAGACCTGCACCAACACCTATGGTTCTCTTCTCATAATATTTCAGCAGCCTCACAATGCACTTCCACTTAGCCTCCCTATTCAAATCTCTCAATGATCACCTGATACCTTTGAGGTATTATTTATGCAGAAAATAATGTAGAGCTTCCTGCTCAATTTGAATTTCCTTATCTAGGCTTCCTAGGCCTTTTAGTGGTTAACCGGGTCATTAATGAGCCATCAGCTCTCTACCACCCACCTGGGGGATAATTCCACAAATTTAGGAGTAGTTGTCCCATAACCAACAGCTAGTGGTGGAGTGCAAATGTTGACATCTGTCCTATGCCTTCTAACAACTTCCATTCCTCCTAGTGGGTGAACGAACACTCATTTAACAGTTCCCTTGGGTGTTATTCTCCTATTTTAATTTATTAAATAATAATAAACAATCATTACAATCATCCTTGACCAATTTTGGTCATAATTACAAAACTTTGTAATTATCATTTAATATAATGTTATTGAAATAAATTAAATAGTCTCAAAATTTGGGTAGGTGACAGACCCTTCATTTACGATATAAATTTAACTAGATTTAATCTACGAAGGCTATGTCGACAATTCCCGACTTCCGACTTCCACTGTAAATAGTAGGGACCCGGACATCATCTAAGTTCTAACATATAAAAATGTTTGTCCCGACTTTCATTTTCCAAAGAGAAGGATTGACTGCCCCTTCGTTTAGGAGATAATTATGAACAACTATATCCAGCAATTCACCTATATCCAGAATGGCTAAAGAAAGAAGGAACTACCGACCCTTCTTACATTCTAGAACTATTATAAATAAAATACTGGGCAGAAGAAGGGTCAGCCGCCCCTTCATTTATGAGGTAATTGTAAAATTATTCAACCTACAAAGGCTAGTACGTCAATTTATCTATATCAAAAATGGTGAACACTAGAAGAAGGGCCAATCACCCCTTTGTTTAGTAGATAATTGTGAAAACCTTTATCTAGAAATTGAACAATATCAAGAATGGTGAAGACGAAGAAGGAATGACCGACCCTTCTTGTAGTCTCAAGTTATAACAAAAATAATATTGGGAAGAGGAAGGATCATGCACACCTTCTTTTATGAGGGAATTGAAAAATATAACTTGGAGAAAGAGCGGCCAATCTTGTTAAGATCCTAGTGGGAAACCTTCACTAACACCTCAGGGTTTTGGTGTAACGATTCATATCATTTGGTATCAGAGCCTCCACCCAGGTTCGAGTCACAGAGCGGGTGGCAATGTCGGCATTGTAGTGTTCATTCGGGGCTCGTACTGATCAAAGGGGACACCACCGTATGGGTGCACATCCAGCCCAGAGTCTAGACTGTAGAGCGTGGTGCGATGTTAAGATCCTAGTGGGTGGCCTTCACTAACACCTCGGGGTTTTGTTGTAACAGTTCGTATCAAAGTCGGGAATTGTTATCCCATCCCACAATCTGCATTGCAAGTTGCGGGATAGCGGAATTGATGGAACGTTATAAGAAATATAGGTATCTACTATCCACAATATATTTGTGTCTTCGGAAAAGGTGATGAAATCCTCATGCGGGGTGCAAGAAGGGTCGGTCGATATTTCTTGTGCCGAGTATTCTGTTCAAAGTAGTTCTAGGGTACAAGAAGGGTCGGTCGATCCTTCTTATGTTCACCATTCTGGATACAGGTGAATTGTAACATATAGATGTCTATAGTTCTCTAATAAACAAAGGGGCGGCCTATTCTTCTTATTACAAGTTGGGATAAATATTGTTGATATGTTATAACTTACCCAATACACCAATCCCAACTATTCATTGCGGAAGTCGGAAGTCTGGAATTGTTGTCCTAGCCTAGGCGGGTTGAATATTTTTACAATTCAGTGATAAATGAAAGGTTGGCCGACCTTTCTTCTGTCCAGTATTCTGTTCAAAATAGTTCTATACTGTCAGAAGGGTCAGTCGATCCTTCTTTTGTTCACCATTCTGAATACAGGTGAATGGTTGGATATAGTTGTTGACAATTTTATAATAAACGAAGGGTCGGCCGACCCTTCTTATCAGATGTCAGATGCCGAGATAAATATTGTTTATATGTTATAACTTAGCCAATCTCCATTCTAGGATGAATTTTGCATTAATTTGGAAGAAAGAACATTGACAATATTTAAATGTGTGAATCAAAGCATATAAAATGAATTCTAACTCAGATATTACAGTCAGCTATGAGGGAAAGTGATAAGATGGTGTAACACGAAATACATTCACAAAATATAAATTAAAAGAATGAAGAAAGTAACAACATATGAATCTCTGTTTCGGATATACTTGTAATTCTGTTATTCATTAAAGTCTTCAAAAAATATTATGTCACTGTATTTTTTGCTCTCAGATCCAACCCCTATTACTTTTTAAAATCAAAATTATACAAAACATTCTTTGAATTCTTCGCTAAAAAAAGAAATTTCAAAGAAATCTACGAATGGGACATCCAAATCTATTGTCAAATATTTATTCCTGACATAACCTGTGTTTTGGTTTCCCAAATCTTTCAACAATTTTCCACTGCTCTTGAGTTGGGATATCATAATCCATCATTTCTTTCACCATCACCTCCAATTCTATGCATTTTATGTAACATACATCTGGCAGACCCTTCATTACAAATTGTTCAAGTATTTCAAAATCATCGGTCAATTTATCAATTATTGTCTTTCCAGTTAATCCTTTGACCATGACATAGGATCATAATTTATCCTTTTAGCCTCATGGAAATCCATAATCTTCAGTAATTTTTCTACTACAGAGAGGGATGCCTTATTCTCAATGATGAATGGACCAACTTTAAGAGGGAATTTCACATCCGATGCTTTTTTGAAAGCACATAAATGTTCTTCTTTTGAATGCAAACTTTGTCTAATAAATTCCAAAGCAAAAACCGTCGTTGTTAAAAAGGCTGGCAACATATATGGTGCTCCAGTAAAACCATACACCCTAATTATAGTATGTTCTATATAAGAGAACCAATAACCTGTATGGCCTTATGGTGTAGGATGCAAAGTTTCTTTCATTTCTTCTAACATTCGGGGCATTTCATCATTAAAAATAATTCTGTAAACTTCTGCAATGATTTTATGGCTGAACTCAAACATATTGACCTATTTAGGAAGGTCATGAGAAAATATGGTACCAAGAAACTTGGATTCCAAAATGTTTGAACACATGAACAACTTCAGGAGATATGAATGATATTTGAAATGCTTCAACTGGTTGAATTTCACCAACTGGACATGAATCGCTTCAGCTAGGAATTCATCAAAATTAAAACAACACACTGGACTCGACTATGACTATGGTGAAATTACTTGGAGAAGGAAGCCTAACATAGCTTCTGTGATTGACTTATTACTATCTAGACCTAAAATTTGACTCAACAAGGACAGAACTAAATGGGTATCTCGCTGAAAGACATCAATACTCAAAGGGAACGATAGGTTTTCATGCTACTGGCCATCTTTCAAGACTTGTAATAAAAACTTGTCTTTTTCTGCAGGACTGCAGTTTCTATAAAACTATGCCAAATTTTCTTTGTTAAATGACTTAGGGATTTTGGGAAATGTTTCAAGTAAATGCATAACCTCACGAATAGTCTACGCATTTACTCGGCATAGAATTTTGGTCGTTTTTACATTAATGATTACCCTTTCATCCTGAAAATAATTTGCCTCACACCAACAAACAAATTCAGGGAAGTGTAGGGTTTGTTCGACACAAAAATAGTACAGAAAAAAACCAAAAACATTAAATAGATCCTTTCCCTGCAACTTAAACTGCGAAGTACTACACACAGACAAAACAAGGTCAAAAATATCCCTTTCCCTGTCAAATACTTGAACACACAGAAGATCACTTCATAGGTAGCTTCTTGTTTTCATATGACCTTTCATTGAAGGGAAGAAGGTCATGGGTTTTCTCCATTTGGGACACAAAATCTAGACATTGAGGGTTTCGAGCTACCTGTGAATGTTAATTTTTGAGCATTAATTCAAAATACTCTAGGATCTTTACTGAGAGAATAACATGTATAGTATATCAATGCATATCAATCATATCAAGCATATCAATCATCACAAGATTCAAACATAAGAGACAATAGACACATAGAGTTTCCGTGGGGAAAACCCTAAGGTGAAAAACACCACAACTTCCTGAGAGATAGATAGAGCAATGATACAACCAAAGTACAACCCAAGTACACAGAGATATACTCCTCCTAGCAGCTGATCCTCCTCCTCACATGTGCGCCACTTTCCGAGTGATGTAGAGTGAGATAATGAGATGATCAAAATAGAGATCGGGAGATCTCTATTTATACTTGTTCTGACTGCCCAATAAAATTATGGGGCCGACTTGTCTAGCTTAGTACAATAACCCATGGTTAACTTAATCAGGGCCGACCCCACACATGGTGATCTAATAACCCATTGGCAAGTTACGACACTTGCGACACTTGTAAATACAAATGACGACACTTCCTTATAGAGGAATAACACATCTCTATAGGAGTACAATATACATAAATGAAATACATAGATGAAATACATTCCGAAGTTACATATACATCAACACTCCCTCTTAACTAGGAAGGTATTTATCGAGATAGATCTGCTAGCACAAGTCTTCTTTTCTGGATCATCGTCACTGATGCATCATCCTCAAATCATTGTCATCGTCATTGTTGCTGCTATCTTAATCAATCTCTGAATCTACTCGTCATAGGAAGTTCTACAGAGCCAGTCCTTTTTCATAATGGATGTAGTCCCACCATCTACAGGTCTTCATCATCACTGGCCATACTATGGAATCCTCAGGACTTATTACGTGCGTCACAAAACCTGGCTGAAGCATCCCAAGATTTTATGAGCACGGAGCTCTACCTGTCGGACCTCCCAGGAGCACATTACATGTGACCCATCACAAAACATGGCTATAGCATCCCAGGCTTTTACGAGCACATAGCTCTACCTGATGGATCTCCCAAGAGCACATTACATGTGATCTCACCACAAAACCTGGCTGTAGCATCCCAGGTTGTTATGAGCACAGAGCTCTACCCGTCGGATCTCCCAGGAGCACATTACATGTGGTCCACCAAAAAACCTTAGAAGAGTGTCTTGCCAAGCAAGATCTCTAAAGAGCATATGAGGCCTTTTTCATCCTGTCCATATCTCCTAGGTCTACTTACATGCCATAGGACAATTCCTCAAAAGAGCATCTGAGGCCTTTTTCATCCTGTCTAGATCTCTTAGGTCTACTTACATGCTCATCTGCACAGCCTGTCCACGGCCACAAAGTATCAATCTGATACTCACCATACATCTTTCTGATGTACACATGATCATCCTAATCATAATCACTGCATTGTCTTGACGCATGTCATCTGGAGCAACATCCTGAAGCTCGTCATCCATGATAATCCTGATCATATAATGCATCCACCTGATGCATACCAAGTATCTACTTGATACATATCATCATACATGATCCACCTGATCATACAATGTATCCACCTGATACATATAAAAATACATGATCCACCTGATCATACCTGATACATATCAACATACATGATCTACCTGATCATACAATGTATCCACCTGATACATATATAGATACATGGTCCAAGCATCCAACATGATGCATATACATATACATGATCCAACTGATCATATCCAGCATCCAACATGATGCATATATACATACATATAAATGATCCAACTGATCATATCCAGCATCCAACATGATGCATACATACATACATAGAGCAGTAACTGGAGCATCGTCCTGATGTTCATCATCTAGCGCTTACATCCACAGCCATGTGAAGGATCCTCCTCTCACCATGCTTGGAATGGCTTCAGCAAATGTGTCCATCACTTCTTCCTCGAAGTGTCATCAATTTGAAGAACACCAAGCCTCTCTTTGAAGTATTCGAACTTCACTTTGGCTAGTGGTTTCGTCAGCACATCTGCAACCTGCTCATCTATCGCAACATATAATAGCTTCACTACTCCTCTCTGCACCATATCCCTAATATAGTGATATTTGATCTTAATGTGTTTCGACCTATCGTGGAACACCAGATTCTTAGAAAGATTCACACAACTCTGGTTCTCACAAAAGATACCAGTAGCCTCCATCGGGAGATCAAATAACTCAGACAATAGCTTACGAAGCCATACTACCTCACAACTAGCTGAACAAGCTGCAACATACTCTGCTTCAGCTGTACTCAGTGCTAAGCAAGACTTCTTCCTACTAAACCAGGAGATCACACATGATCCCATACTAAAGTAGCACCCAGAAGTGATCTTCCTATCTACAGCACTACCTGCCCAATCCGAATCAACATAACCCTGGAGGTTAAACTTTTGATTCGCATCATATTTGAGCCCATAGTCAACCATGCCCTTCAGGTACCTCAGAATATGCTTTATAGAAACTAGGTGAACAACTCTGGGATTCGTCAAGAACTAGATCAATGTGTTCACTGCAAAGCAAATATCTGGCCTCGTGTTTGTCAGGTACATCAAGGACCCAATCATCTGACGATACATACTGACATCAACCGGATCAGATGAAGCATCACACAGAAGCTTCAGGTTTGATTCCATAGGTGTGTCCATGGATTTGTAGTCCATCATACTGAACCTCTTTAGGATCTCTACCGCATACTTCCCTTGTCCAAGGAAGATCCCATCTGCACTCTGCCACACCTCCATGCCTAGAAAATAGTGCATCATCCCCAAGTCCTTCATCTCAAACTCAACAGCAAGCTTTCTCTTGGTATCAACAATCAAACTATCATTACCTATAACAAATAGGTCATCCACATACATGAGTAGTATCACAGGATTGCCTTCCTCAACCTTGTAGTAAAGGGTTGAATCCACTTTACTCTTGGTAAATCCCAAACTATATAGGAAATTGTCCATCCTACCATACCAAGTCCTAGGAGCTTGCTTCAAGCCATACAAGGCTTTCTTCAATCTACACACATATGACTTCCTATCATGTGTCTCAAAACCAAGTGGCTGCTCCACATACACTTCCTCCTCGACTACACCATTCAAAAAAGCAATATTGACATCCATATGGTGTATCTTCCATTTCATCACTGCAGCCAGAGCAAGTATTGTTCTGATGGAAGTGTACCTGGCTATAGGAGCAAAATTTTCTTCATAATCAATCCCTTCTTTCTGGGAGAAGCCACGAGCTACAAATATCGCTTTGCATTTCTCTATGCTTCCATATTCAACATGCTTGATCTTGTATATCCATTTAGAAGTCACAACAGAATTCGCTTCAGGTCTTGGGACAACATCCCAAACATCATTTTTCATTAGTGATTGGTAGTCCTCAACCATGGCATCATTCCATTCTTTCTTTTCTGCTGCTTCTTTATAACTAGAAGGTTCTTTGTTCATGATATCACAGAGTAAAGAAACATAGCTGGGATGTATTCTAGTTCTCTTCTTTGCTCTGTGTTCTTCTTTTGGAATGCCATATCTTTCTGCATCTTGAATGAGCTCTCTAGGCCATGCAGGTTTCCTCTTGTGAGAATCCTTCTCATGAGGTGGATCTATAGCTTCTTGTGGATCTTCAATTTCATGATCAACATCTGGAATTGCTTCAGTCATTGTAGTGTCTTCAAATCTGGTTTCCTTTGGTTCTTCATGATCTTCAACAAGTGTCTTCCTTGATTTGATGAATGTTGAGTTTTCATCAAATGTTACATCCCTACTGACATCAATCTTCTTGAACCCTAGAAAGTATATTCTGTAAGCCTTCGAGCTTTCACTATAATCCACAAAGATACCCTTCTTTCCTCAAGGATCTAGCTTAGTCCTCTTTACCTTTGGGACATGAGTGTATACTGGAAAACGAAATATTATGAGATGGTTGACTTCAGGTTTCTTACCAGAGAAGGCCTCTTTTGGTGTCTTGTTGTCCAATATCTTGTGGGGTGTTCTGTTCTGCACATATACAGCTGACCTAACTGCTTCTGCCCATAGATGCATAGGTAGATCCTGGTCATGTAGCATTGCCCGTGCTGCCTCCATGATTGTTTTATTCTTCCTTTCTGCAACTCCATTCTGTTGTGGAATGTAGGGAGCAGTCAACTCCCTCTTAATCCCTGATGTTATAGGTCAAACTTGCACCTCTCCGTCCGTGATCACCCTGAGCTGCTGATCACACAAAAGGACAACTTGGATGGAGGAGCATGTTGACCTTGGATATCATGACAACTCATCCCATTTCCTGAGAATACTGGAAAACATACAAAAATATCATTTTGAGGTATGAGCGCTACTCTACTTAAAGAGACCAGCGCCCATACGCGACTCCTGTGCATAATAGTAGCGCCCATATCAATGTATACGCTACTCCTTCTTATCAAAGTAGCGCTCACAATTTAAAACTAAATGAGCGCTATTGTTTAAACAATAGAGTAGCGCCCTATACGCTACTCCACTGTGTAATAGTCGCGTGTACCTTAAAAAATGATTAAAAAATATATTAATCCATCGAAGAGGATTAGTTGAAGACAGTTTCTTAACTTCCCCAACCTCCTCATCGACTGGAACTGCTTCCTTAAACCTATAAATTCCTAGAAGGCTAAGGGAGCAAGGTTAGAAGAAATTATGAATGCAAATGCTTACTAAAGAATGAGAGGATGAGTTAATGGAGAAACTGTTGCAGAAGACATTCAGACCAGAGCAGAGCCAGAGCCCAGGATCTAGTTGCAGGAGCCTGCTTCATTATCAGGTATATTTGTACTGCATACTATTTTGACAAATAAAGGTTGAAGTGTTTCCTTGTTCCAATCTGAAGGTGTTATTAAATGGCATTTTGAGTTGGATTCATTTTGGTCAATACTGGATATTAAACATAATTTTTGTTTATTTTATGATTTATATGTTGCCCAAAGTGTTTGAGGAAGGTATTGTTGTTTCAGGTTTGCTGAAAGAAGGAAGATTTGAGGGCTGGACACAAGGCTGGGTCAAGGCTAGGATCAGACTCCAGTGAAAGGTATGTTCTCTAAATCTGTAATCTATTTCTTTTGCAAACACTTCTGTAAATGACATAAATACACTTACCTGTCACCCCAACCAAGTTGATAGTTTAGTTTCCTGACTATAGGGTAGAAATATCCGCCAACAGACTGGCGACTCCGCTGGGGAACTAAGTGTTTTGGCTTTAGGAAACCATTGTTGTTGGATGTCTTCTCGTTTGATTTTGATTTCTTCGACTTGCTAAGAACCTTTTTAGGTATCTTTTGTCTTGGCTTGCCTGCTTTCATCAATTTCCATACCCTTCAAGGTCAGTTTCCTAGCCTTTTAAAGATGAGCGCTACTATTACATATACACAGTAGCGCCCATACGCTACTGTACTGTATATACAGTAGCGCCCGTTTTGTCATGGGCGCGAGTTGCTCTACTGCACAGTAGAGTATTTTTTCTGAAGCAGCCATTTTTTTATTTTTCTTGCTTTTGGCCCTATGGAGATTTTCTGACTTTGTTGTAGGATTCTTGGGATGATTGGTTAAGGTTTGTAATCGTTGATTCAAGTCATAGAACCGCTCCTTAAAGTTTTTCCATGTTTTAAACCATTTGTTGACCTTGGGATTTCTTTGAGACCTTTTTGACCTATTTGGAAGACCTAGTGGTGTTCGGTGACGAACATTTTCACTTGTTTTCAGACCCTGACTGCCTTTGCCCATTCACAAACCTGTACACTCCTGTGTCTGTTGTTTGTAGTGAAGTTGTCTGCTCTCTCCTATCCTTGTCCTTTGTTTAAGGTTTGGTTTTTGTGGAGCTTTTAGGGTGTCTTCTTCTTGTCAAGTTTCATTTTCTTCCGAGACGTTTTGTCTTTTGATGGTCACAAATACCTTTTTAACAGCTCTAGGCTAGTTTCACCTCTCAGTTTTCTTCGTATTAGTAGGGCAGCCTGCTTGTCTACGTATACTTGGCTTCGTGGTCTTGTTAGGGTTAAACACTTTAGGTCAGTCCTTGGGTGTTCTCTCCTTGGTTTTCTCCCACTTAGTGCCCAAGTTTATAGGTTTTTTTTCCTGAGTAAAAAACCTGTAGATTAAGCCTTTCTCGAGTTAGATTTCGATAGCTGTAGGCTCAAGAACATTTGCCATACTTCCACTTTTGCATAAGAAGTTTTTATTTGGCTTTCCATTTTTTTTTTTCATAGTTCTTTTTCGGTCATTGAAAAAGCAAAAAAAATTTGGTACTTTAAGTTAAATAGAACTTGTTTTGTCAATGCAAAATTGCTTAGTATATTTTGTTTAATTCAAAAAGAAAACAAAAAATTAGTAGGTAAGTTTGCTTAGATTTGCATTTTCGAAAAAGATAGATGAAAAAGTAGAAAATAAAAGAGTTTTGTTGTAAGAAAATTTGAATATATTTGCATTTAGTTTTCTTGTTATAACCACGTTCACACACTCACTATCCCCTTTGCGTAATAAAAGCCCTTAAAATTTATTAATAAAATGAACTAGAAACCTTTTCTTTTTTAGGGCACACTACACCAACTAGTCTTGGTTAGGGTCTTGGGTTTAAATCACCTTAAACCACCCAAGATCACACATTGCGCAATAATCGTAGTGAGATTATCATTTAGGCAAATCCACTACACTCAAAAATTGCCTGGGAGCATATGCAGTAGGTCAATGTGAGATCGGTTTGTGGGAATACCTCTCCTACTTTCTGATTGAGCATACGCCAGGATTGGATAGCGTATTGGGGACTCTTTCGAGTTTCGGGCTTAGCTACCCTGCCCACGCTTTCTGATTCGACCGGTGACTGTTCCCCCAGGATTTTTCGGTGTTTTGGTATCCTTAGTATCAGACTTTTAGGTTCTTACACAGGTGACAGCAGAGGGTATATCTGCTGTACCTAGGACAGACGCGGGAGGAAATCCCTTGCAGGTCTTTGGGAGGGCGGTTGGGTGATTCCAGCGCTTGCACCCTTAGTCATTGTATTGTGGACCCCGGGTAACTGTTCTTCATCCTTCGTTGATCTGTTCTGGGCCCTCATCATCCCAGACTCTTCTCCGGAAGGCACCTTTGTTTGATTGGTTTGAATACTTAGGAATTTTTAGTTGGTGTGTTGTTTGCCCCCTAGTCTTAGTGGCCACTAGGTTCTAGGCTGTTTATTGGATATCTATAATCACGGAGAATCAACAACTCCGTAGATCGAGAAGGATTCAAAACCTTCCTCCTATTAGAATAGAGCCTTTACAACCAGCTACAAGACAGAGGGTAAACCCCAGTATTTCTTCAGAAATTACCTCTGAAATAGAACTGCTTGAAGAAATACTTATAACAGAAAACCTTGAAACTGAGGTTCTTGAGGAACCATCACCAGGTATCACAGAGCAACAACATTTTAGTACTGTTGAGGTGGAAGATCTTACTTCCGCGGAGTATAGCACTCCTTTCAATCCTCCCTTAACTGACACTAGAATTCCGGTGCTGTCACCTGTTGGTTTCCAACAGCCCCTTTTCAGTGCAGATCTTTTGTTTCCCGATTATCTGATGACTAACACAGGAGGTGAACCAGGGGGTCCCCAAACTCCCACCCTAGGTATGAATACCAGCACAGTTAACCCTTCTTTTACTGCTACATCTAGTCAGGCACAAACTGCGTCTGTGCCTACTCCATCTTTTAGTTTTAACACTAGTACCTTAGGAATGTCTAGTTTCACAACAATGGCATCTATTCCCACGCCTACTGTTAGACCTAGCAGTATGGCTAACTGTGCAACACCTTCTACTTCACAACCTTTATATCAGATCCCTAGTACTTGGGTTTCCACACCTGTGGTAGGACCAAGTGTTTCAGCAAACATGCCAGTCATGGGTACCATGACTGCACCGTCCACATCAGCTTCGGCTGGCTTCAACAACTTTGTAGGCCCTAACTTGAATCAGGGTAGCATGCCTGCAAATAATGTTCCTTTTTCCTTATTTTCAGGAGGAGGGGGCAACTTTTTCAACCAGCAATATGGCGAGGCTAACACCCAGCCACAATGGACGAACCAACAAAGCACTAATCCGCTCTCGTATGGGTGGGGAAATTTTAATCATTCTTTCTCACAACAACAACAACTGGCAGGGGGCAACCCCTACCAACAAATACCTAGGGGCAACCCCTACCAACAGTTAACTGGGGGCAACCCCTATCAACAGTTGGGAGGCGGAAACCCCTACCAACACATGGCCGGGGGCAACCCTAATCACCAAATGGCTGGGGGCAACCCCTACCAACAATTCATGGGACAAACAATGGGTGCTTTCCCTTATCAAGCTCCATCTTATCGGCCTCGTCTACCTTTTCTGGCAACTTTGAATTTGCCAGACCTTTCGAAATTGACTAATGATCCGGTGTGTCATAACTCAGCATGGCCATCAGTTCCCACCAAATTACCTTCGGATATTCCCAAATTCGAAGGCAAAGCTGGTGAAGATCCTGGTGACCATGTCACTACCTTTCACTTGTGGTGTTCTTCAAATTCATTGAACGAAGATTCCATCAGATTGAGATTGTTTCAAAGGACCTTAACTGGTCCCGCGGCCAAATGGTACATTGAGTTGCCTGCGGCTACTTTCTCTAGTTTTGGGGATCTGGCCACCGTCTTTTTGAACCATTTCCAACTTCCTGTTCGGTATGATGCCGGAACAGAACTTTTGTCTACTTTTAAACAAAACAAAGCCACTCACCTATCTGACCACATTCAGGAGTGGCGAAGACGGAAGAGGCTCATAAAGGCCAATATCCCTCCAGAGTTCCTACTCGAGTGGTACTTGAAATCACTCCTTCCTTATATTTCTAAGGAAGTAGTGACATCTGGAGTCTCCAATGAAGAAGAGGCCATTTTAAGGACTCAACAGTTAGACCTTGTATACGCACAATCTGGTTTACTGTATGAGATTATACCAGACGCACCGAGATCAAACACTGATCTAAGTAGGCCCAAACCCGGACCACATGCTGACGGCATAGTGGGTTCGGTTAACTCTGCAGCTTTCGAAGCACTGACCAAACAGGTCCAAGCCTTAACTGTCAAACATTCGACTGCAGACATTGCTTCCGTCACAACCTCTCCTTCTACTTCTGAATCTGTTAATCAGGTTCAGAACAATCAAAAGGGCCCTCGGCAGCCCAACAACAAAAAGAAGGGCAAGAAAGGAGAGGGGAACCAACAAAAGCCCAAAAAAGATAATGCCGAAGAGGGTAATAAAGAAGAGAAGAAGGTTAGGTTTCCTTGTAAACTTTGCAAACAAAACCACCTTACTCATCAATGCCCTCTACTAGAAGAAGCCCAGAAGCTCTTGAAAGAGAGGAAGCCTGCCGTCTTGAAAGACCCATTTCCCAAAGGGCAAGGCTCCACTTCTGGCACCTCCAAAACTGGGGGCACCTCACACGCTTCGGTTGATCAAACATTCATAAACATGGTCAACTCAGATGCACTTTTGCAAACCAGAGCTAAGAACTATACCCCGGAAACGCAGAGAAAGGATAAGGAGATTGCTGAATCCTCCACTCCACTGCACATACCTGTGGACCCAATGCCTAAGATTCCGAAAGGTGTCTTAAAGAGGGCATCGCACAATCCCAACACACGGGCTGCTTCCAACTACAATGTGGTTGAAGATCTAGCCCAAACTCCTTGTGCCATGTCTACCTTAGAAGTCTTGCAGAGTTGTCCTTTGCAACGAAATGCACTTCTGGCAGCTATTGGGAGTATGGAGTCCTCCAACATGTCTACGCGATTTGATATGACTGATGTCAAATACCGGTTGCCATATCACGTTGCCCTCCAGATTGAAGTCGTTCATGGTCCAATGACCATAAGACGAGCTGTAGTAGATGAGGGAGCGTCGACCTGCGTAATGTCTATTTCCTGCTGGAAAGCTCTAGGTTCTCCTGAGTTAGTCCCTTCCAACACAATGCTTACTGCATTTGATGGCAGAACTTTCCGTCCACATGGAGTTTTGCCATCATTTAATGTCACTTTGGCCGGTAAGACAGTTGCTGTTGAGATTGAAGTTCTGGACGCTCCGCTCGATTACAACATGTTATTGGGCAGGAGTTGGACTTATGCCATGCAAGCTATAGCATCGGCAGTTTTTCGAGTGGTCATGTTCCCATTTGAAGGTAAGATCGTTACAGTCGATCAACTTTCTTTCACTCAAGGAAAACACCAGACTTCTACAGAAACCACAATTCCTATGATTGATCAAACCACCCCAGTTAGCGAGAGTTTAGGAGCAGGACTTTTTGGATCACTGATTGGCACTTTTGACCTACCCGCTCCTACTTTATTTGTTGGTACTGAAGGATGTTCATCGTCTGAAACTCCTATAATTGGTTCAACAACTAATTCCGAGTTTCTCTCAACTAATACAAACCCCTCCGTACCTACCCCTGTTGTAGAAGTTACCCATTTGGAGTCTCATCAAACTACAACAGGACATATGTCGACTCAATTGGTGTCTGTTGAGCCAAATATAGATTATGCCACTACTCAGATACCCAACCCAATTCATTCTCTCAACAGTTCAGGAATTACTTTACCTTCTGATGAAGAAATGTTAGAAGCTTTGAATGACCCAGACCATCCTCGTGAACCTTTAAATCGTGTGTCATTCTTGTTTCCTTTTCTTCACTTATTAGAGAGAGGAGAATTTTGTTCACCACCCGATGAGAACACTGGTCTCACCCCTTCACAAGTTGCCATTGTTGAAGCCAATAGAGCACATACCTCGTTGGTGAACATTTTTACTGGAGTTAACGGAAACATTCTCTTTGAAACGGGATGTTATCTCGATGAAATAATCCCATATGCTAACCTTTTCCGTGAGTTCCATAATACCTTTTCCCGGCCTCCTGAGGAAGATCCAGGCGTTGACCCTACCTGAAGAAGTACTATGCCTAGGTTGAAGTATTTTTTCTTGTAACATAGCTGTATATTTTTGTATAGTTAGTTTTGTTATGTTCGTTAGGTGATCTGATGTGTGCTTCTTGTTGCATGTACCAGATGTCAACCGCACATTTCTTAGGATTTGCTGATGGCGCCAGTCGCCACACCTGTCAGTTGGCTACAGCAGCTTGGGTCATTTATTCACCCGCTGACCAACTTGTCTCTTCGGGGGGGGTTTGTTTGGGACCTACCACGAACAATGTGGCTGAATACAGTGCAGTTATAGAACTTCTCCGAGATGCCCTCAGTCATGGCATTTCATACCTGGAGGTAAGGCTTGACTCACAACTAATTGTATTTCAGTTAACAGGTGTCTATCGGATCAGAGATCCAGGATTGCTACGACAGTTTCTACGAGTTAGATTATTGGAAAGACATTTTCATTCTATCATATATGAACACAGTCCAAGAAATTTAAACAATTTAGCTGATTCGTTAGCAAACTATGTGTTAGATTGGCATTTGCATCATACATTGTAAACAACATTCCACACATAAGATTTAAAAACACATTCACATGTAAATAACCGATACTGTATATATAACTGATACCGTATCAAAAAATATGAGTTTCGAGTCATGAGTTTCATAAGTCAAGTCATAAAAGTACAAAAGTTGGGCATGGCAGCCTCAAAAATATATACATATAATGTTTTTCTTCTCCTATGGAGAAGGAGGAACCTCCTCATCATCTACCGCATTACGGTAGCATATCACTAGTCTAGCAACCCTACGCAATAATCTAAGCCATGCTGGGGGCACCCCAACAACATCCTCCTGCATGTCAACAGGTATCTGGTCCATGCGGCTGGTAGGAATCTCATGAGTCAGCCGACTCATTTTCCTCTCTAGGGTTCCCAGCATAGCTTCTGCTGCGGTGATATCACCTGGCCTCACATAGATAGTAGGATGGCCCTCGGGACGAACAGGCCCAACATCTGCATTGAACACTCGATTAGAACTCCAAAACTCATTTCATAAAAAATAAAATATTTGAAAAGTTTGAAAAAATTAAATAAATTCTCAAAAAGTAAACATACCAATATCTCCCCAGGCACCACCTGGCGGAAGTACTAGCTCTGGGTCGTGACGAAAATCTAGTCCAGCATAGGGAAACTGCTCAAAAGCGGGAACTTGCCTCTCCCACCACCCCCAGAAGTCATCTGTATGGTAACAATAGTGACTCTCCCCACCACCCTGGCGGAGAAAAATGTCACCCCAACGGCCTAGTCTGGGCTCAAGGGGGTTAACCTGTGGTAATGGCATTCCCAAACTAATAGCAGGAATTCTCTCGAAGAAGAAAGTACACAAGATACTCCCGTACCCGAAATTCTTCATTGTACCAGATTTGCAACTTGTCAATTGATACTTCATGTTTGCCAACAAGCTAGTACTCCAATCATAAACATGCCCATGCAAGCACTGTACACCGACATGCATCGAGTTCCTAGAAGCCAAGTGTTGTGATGCACTACCGGATACCCGGTTGATCGTACTCACTATCACTTTCAGCGGGAGACCATCAATAGTTGAAATCAGGACTTGGCTTCCCGATTTTTCTGCTCCGGCAACACAGTAGGTGTTCACATATTCTTGCACGGACCGTGCACCCAAGCGAGATGTCCCTTTTAGATTGATTACGTCTCCTCTTCTTGAGAGATCGGTAATAAAATATATATCCTCAACGGTAAGCTCAAGAGTTTGCCCCCGGATGATGAAGGTATTAGTATCAACATCCCAATACTGAATCAATCTCCGAAACAGCTTGTTTAGTGCCCGCATGTTTACGGTTCGATAAAATTTCAACAAACCGCATCTACGGAGCGCATGAAGGGTAGAAGGGTCTTGCATAGCTAGTCTATCCATGTCTTCATGCTCCCTTTCCCTCCATTGTAAGACCATCCTGCACAAAAACCCCAAAAATTTTGAGTCTCGGCGCTTCATTTTGGCTTTGCAAATGTGTACGCTACTGTGTGTATTACACAGTAGCGTGTAGGCGCTACTCTGTTTGAGTAAAGTAGCACCCATTCGCCTTCATACGCTACTGTTATGTACACACAGTAGCGCCAGCGCATAAAACTTTATGAGCATTGCGTTTCGGGCCATTTTTCCTCAAAATTTTAAAAATAAACCATTGAAATGCAAGGTGGGTTGATTGTTACTTACTTGATGGAAGTAGTTTGGCGTTTGGATGCTCCGTTTGATCACAAGAGAGATTTGAAATTCGTGAAAATGTGCCCAATGTTTGCCCTACAACACAAAATGAAAATTGATTTGTTAATATTGAAATTATATATATAATTGGATTTTAATTTTTACCCATAATTTTTAATTTTCTATAGTTTCAAACATTTTCAAAAACCCTAATTAATTAATTGAAACACAAAATAAGGTATAAAACTGATCCAAGTCCATTTTTCACTCAAATGTTGTCGAATTCGTCTCCTGACCTCAAATTTCTTAACGATGAAACTTGTCAGTTAGCTAAACATTTCAAATCCATATATTCTTTAAGATTTTTGCGTCATCAACTAATATTTTGTTGAAAACCTAGTTTTTGGCAGGACATGAAGTTATGATCCCAGAAGCTGACCTTTAAGTCATTTTAAGCTCTTGTTTGGACTATTTAAACCTAAACAAGATAGCCGAGCAGACTTGTCCTCTTCGAGCTCGTTAAAGTACCCGAAGGCTCATCCACTCAGGTATAGAATTACCCCTTTTCCGGGCCTCAGTGGATTAACTACGGAAAAGGTATACTCTAGGTATACGTCAGTGTACGCTAGAAGAGTTCTCCTTTCATTGTTTTATACTTTTTCGGGGGAGGAGACTAACTATACGAAAAAGGACCTGTTAGAGTCTCTCTTTAGGGTTTTCAGACTCTCTAAATATGAAAATACCAAGCGAGCATTCACCTACTCGGGCTCGATGTGAAATCCACGAGACGGTAAGTAGAGGACTGTTTAAGTTTTTCAACTCTATAAACAAGAAAACACCGTCGAGCATAGACCAATCCGGGCTCGATATAAAATCCACGGATAGGTGAAAAGAGGATTGTTTAAGTTTTTCAGACTCTATAAACAAGAAAACACCGGCGAGCATTAATCTGCTTGGGCTCGATACTAAAATCCGCGAGCAGATATATGGAGTTATTGTTTAAGTTTTTCAGACTCCTTAAAATTGAAAACACCGGCGAGCAAGAACAGATCTCGGCTCGATACTAAAATCCAGAGATCAATACATATAGAGTAATCTTCTATCTCTTCTTCGAACTCTTTAAATTATGAAGAAGGTACTGAGTCTTCCTCCCATGGGCTCATTAAATTATTTACATGGTTGGACCTATTGAGTTTTCATTCTTTCTTGGACTCATTAAATCCACAAGAAGGGTATTCTTTTATCTAAAAAGAATAAGGAACGGGAAAACACATCATATCTTCATTGTTAAAGGCAGTATCAGTCAAGTCCTATCCTTGAACACAGCACCTACTTGAGTCTATCTTGTCAGTTGGGTTTAGTTTTTGGCCTTAAGGTGAACCTTTCCTCCGAGTTATTTACTCCCCCGGTTGGTTATTCTTCCAACCATATGGAGGGTCTGCTAATGTCTCTTACATTTCAAACTTATTTACCCCATTATGTCAAAAATTGCCTGAGTCACTTTGTGTCGTGCTCAATGTTCAAGGATATACCCTGTGTCGGCCATTCTGCAGTTTACCTTGACCTCATGTGTCGGCCTTCCTAGTGTCAGTCTTGTTACATATCATTTCATATCAGCTCTTACCAGTTGAGTGTTCCTCGAGTTGGATGATGGAGGATGCCTTAAGGCCTCCCTTCCAACGGACTTCTTCCCATCGACATCAAATCATTATTCTGGGTTTGAAGTTTAGAGTTTCGGTTAGTACCTTGGAGATTGCAGTCACCAGTGGCAATTGTCCTCGCTGTTGAATGATGAGAATACATCAATGTCTCTTCTTCGACAGGATTCCCAAGTGTTCGACTCCAAGTCCATCTATTCACATTTGGCGAATCGTACTTGGTACCTTGGACTCCATCATCATTATCGATGGAAGTCCTCGCGTTTGTTAACGGTATACATCAATGACCGGTAATCAGACGATGCCCTCCATGTTCGACTATCAGCTCATCTATTCACATGGCTCGGGTTTGTACCTAGGGTTGTTATGGGATGAAGACCTTGGGATTTGGATGACATAACCCCATTATGTCATCACCCAAGTTGCACAAGACTGAACCTCACTTCTATACGGCTCTCCATGAGACATAGATCCAGTGTGTTGTTATGGCTATGATCTCTTAGTTTGACATGGATCCACGCTTGTATTTCAAGTGGCCATGCTTTTATATACATCTCCTTGTTATGTATCGGAGATCATGTTGTATCACTCTACACATCTATAAGATGTCAACAATGTAATTGCTCGCTGACCTTGATTTTTGTTGCAGGTTTCCTGCGACTTTGTTCTGCGGTTCTGTGCTCTCTCTCTGGTTTTGGATTATAATGTATTTCGGCCATCGTTACCCTCTGATCTCACACATTAGGGGGCATCTGTTATAGGTCAAACTTGCACCTCTCCGTCCGTGATCACCCTGAGCTGCTGATCACACAAAAGGACAACTTGGATGGAGGAGCATGTTGACCTTGGATATCATGACAACTCATCCCATTTCCTGAGAATACTGGAAAACATACAAAAATATCATTTTGAGGTATGAGCGCTACTCTACTTAAAGAGACCAGCGCCCATACGCGACTCCTGTGCATAATAGTAGCGCCCATATCAATGTATACGCTACTCCTTCTTATCAAAGTAGCGCTCACAATTTAAAACTAAATGAGCGCTATTGTTTAAACAATAGAGTAGCGCCCTATACGCTACTCCACTGTGTAATAGTCGCGTGTACCTTAAAAAATGATTAAAAATATATATTAATCCATCGAAGAGGATTAGTTGAAGACAGTTTCTTAACTTCCCCAACCTCCTCATCGACTGGAACTGCTTCCTTAAACCTATAAATTCCTAGAAGGCTAAGGGAGCAAGGTTAGAAGAAATTATGAATGCAAATGCTTACTAAAGAATGAGAGGATGAGTTAATGGAGAAACTGTTGCAGAAGACATTCAGACCAGAGCAGAGCCAGAGCCCAGGATCTAGTTGCAGGAGCCTGCTTCATTATCAGGTATATTTGTACTGCATACTATTTTGACAAATAAAGGTTGAAGTGTTTCCTTGTTCCAATCTGAAGGTGTTATTAAATGGCATTTTGAGTTGGATTCATTTTGGTCAATACTGGATATTAAACATAATTTTTGTTTATTTTATGATTTATATGTTGCCCAAAGTGTTTGAGGAAGGTATTGTTGTTTCAGGTTTGCTGAAAGAAGGAAGATTTGAGGGCTGGACACAAGGCTGGGTCAAGGCTAGGATCAGACTCCAGTGAAAGGTATGTTCTCTAAATCTGTAATCTATTTCTTTTGCAAACACTTCTGTAAATGACATAAATACACTTACCTGTCACCCCAACCAAGTTGATAGTTTAGTTTCCTGACTATAGGGTAGAAATATCCGCCAACACCTGAATGACTACATAATTTCTTGACATCTCCTTAAGTGAATTATGCGCCATTGTCGGATCTGAATGTCTTCATCTTCTTATCGGTTTGATTTTCCATCAAGGTTTTGAATTCCTTGAATTTAACAAATGCTTCATCCTTTCTTTTTAAGAAGTAAACCCAAGTCTTCCTGGAGAAGTCATCAATGAAAGAGACATAGTAAACATACCCACTCAGAGAACTAGATGACATCGGACCGCATACATCAAAGTGGATGATTTCCAAGATTCATTTTGCCTTGCTTTCACTGCTTGGAAATGCCTTCTTTATGTTCTTTCCTTTTGCACATACTTTGCAAACACCTTCATGTCTGGTCTTGATTTCAGGAAGACCCTCTACAACTTTGCTTGCAATTGGTAGTGCTCTATAGTGCACATGAGAAAGCCTTATATGCCAAAGTTCACTTGGCTCCATGGATTCATGTACCATAGCATGTTCAGGTTGTCCCTTCAATTTATACAATCCTCCCTCTTGCTCTCCAATCACCACTACATCATCTATAGTTTTACCTTTTTGCCACATTAGGACTTGGCCATCTACAAATGCAACCCTCATGCCTTTTGCATCCAATGCAGATATGGAGACTAAGTTCTTCTTGAGCCCAGGTACAAATAATACATCTTTCATTTTCAAGGACTTCCCAGAGTCCAGGTTGTAGGAGGCTTCACCACTTCCTTTGATGGGGTATTGATAGTCATCCCCAACTTTCACCTTATGGAGTGACTCATGTTCAGATAGATTTACAAAAGATTCTTGAAACCCAGTCATGTGTTTGGAAGCCCCACTGTCAATAAGCCAATCATTACAACCATGAGATATAGTACCTATGAGAGCAGAGATCAGAACATATTCATCTTCACTTGATGAGTCATCAACATCACTTTCTGCTCTATCCTTCTTCTTTGGAGGTTCATCATCTTCGGAAGCATGAGCATGGTACCTTCTTTTGCTGCCCTTCTTCTTCTTGTTGAATTTGTTGTTGTCCTTCTTGTTCTTGGGACAATTTATAGCAATATGTCCCTTTTCATTACAGGTGAATTATATTCTCCTTTCTTTATGGTGGTGTGAGGATTTCTTGAAGTGAGATGGCTCTCTCTTGGAATTCCCTTTCTTGGTGTGAGCTGTGAGAGCTTGATCTTCATTCTCCATCTTTTATTCTTGTGCCACAAGCCTTGCTTCTTCTTGAGAGAATTCCTCCCATAGTCTGCTGAAAGAGATCAGCTTCTTTCTTGCATAGATTCCCTGAATGAAGGAATCCCATGATCTAGGTAGACCATTCAGAGTGGTCATAACAACTTCACCATTATCCACTACTTCATCCACAAATTCAAGTTGGTGCTTGATTTGAGAGACCTGGGAGAAGTAAGATTGAATGGTCTCTCCATTCAACAACTTAACCCCTTTTAATTGATTCCACAGTGTCATCTTCCGATTTATGTTCTTCCCTTCAAATAGCTTGGTCAAGGAGTCAAACATCTCCTTGGGTGTCTTCAGAGATGAAACATGTGGGATGAGATGATCTTTGATAGAATCAACAATTATTCTCTTTGCCTTGACCATGTTCTTCTTATGCAATGCCTTAGCCTCTTCATCCTCTGGGATAGGGATCTCTTCTTTTATGTATGAGTCCAACTCATTCTCTTCCAAGATTAACCCAATCCTATACTTCCATGCTCGAAATTTATCAGCCCCTTCAAGCTTATCCTCAAGCTTGGTGTGGTGAGACCTCTTAAATAGTACTTCAAATGGAAATAGAAAAGATTTAGGTCTTACCACTTGATTTGTTGAAAACAGGATCTGGTCCCGGATTAGGGTTTGTCAAAGAAACCCTAAAAATTCAAAATGTGAATTTCAACTTTCTAAAAGGATAGAAAGATGCGCCTTGATGAGCTGATCATCCTGGTGTATTCAGAATTTGAGATCTGCAAAGCTTCACCCTTCAGAAATATCTTTTAGTCTTCTGAGGTTCACTAGGAGGACCCTGAATTAGGGTTTGAGTTTCCTAGAGATTTACCCAGCCAAAAGTCTCAATCCAAAGCTCTAAACTTCGATTTTTCCAAGGAGCTTCCAGCTATGTATTCAGATTTCAGAAATTCCTTTTTTTGTGGAAACCCTAATTTTTAGGGCAAAAACTAAAGGTGCTCATAACTGAATTCTGATTGGACAGAAAGATTCACCTTACTGAGGAGAGTCAATCTATCATATTTCTTTTCCAAAATCTGTGGAGAGAAACCCAATAAACAAGAAACCCTAGTTTTCGCCACTGCACAATGTCTTCTTCTCAGGGAAGCTCTGATACCATGTTAATTTTTTAGCATTAATTCAAAATACTCTAGGATATTTACCAAGAGAATAACATGTACAGTATATCAATGCATATCAATCATAGCAAGCATATCAATCATCACAAGATGCAAACATAAGAGACAATAGACATATAGAGTTTCTATGGGGAAAACCCTAAGGTGAAAAACCCCACAACTTCCTCAGAGATAGATAAAGAAATGATACAACCAAAGTACAACCCGAGTACACGAAGATAGACTCCTCCTAGAAGCTGATCCTCCTCCTCACATGTGCGCCACTTTTCGAGTGATGTAGAGTGAGATAATGAGATGATCAAAATAAAGATTGGGAGATCTCTATTTATAATTGTCCTAACTGCCCAATAAACTTATGGGGCCGACTTGTCTAGCTTAGTACAATAAGCCATGGTTAACTTAATCAGGGCTGACCCCACACATGGTGGTCTAATAACCCGTCGGCAAGTTACGACACTTGGTGTTGTTTTTTTACATAACCCATTTCATATTAGCTGCATAATTCTATTGTTCATGTAGTGTCCCTTTTTAATAAATTTATTAAAATTGGAAAATTGTAATTTTTGGCCAATTCGACCATTAGACTATTAATGACTTGAATGCTTCCAAATGGCTCCAAATGCTTCTAATTTGGGTTTGAACGTGTTTGAAAGGTATTCAGACATACAAAACGACAAAATTTGCATCGTTCCTCTCTACAGCTTTTAGTAAGAAATGTCTAACTGAGATAAACCAAGAACCCGTATAGAGGAAATTGTAGAAACATAAAAAATACCTAACAATTTGAATTTTTTTTTGAAAAATATTCATAACCATTGAGGTGTAATATGACACATTTATGCAGCTATTATAGGCTTGGAAAATTCCAAAAGACTTCAGCCACTTGCATTTACAATTAGAGAATGAAAGGAAGAATTACTAGGAAAATCTATGTTGAATCCCCCAAGGGTAGATGGCTCCAAAAGACTCTTTTAAAGGATTTTGAATTGGGTCTGAAGGTATATGAAGGGTATTAAGACATAAAAAGGAAACTCATTGGAGATTGTAGACTAATATCATAATACTTCTGCAACATCCATTTAACTTCAGGAGAAGTTGCAGAATTTTACTAGTCAAATCGAGGTTCAAAACCCCCAAGCGTAGGGGAAAAAGATGGCTTCCCAAATGTTGTAATACCTTCCCAAATTTCATAATAAAGACGTGGTACTGATAAAGGACTTCAATGATATACCCAATGCATCATCAATTAGTTTCTATACGCTTCATCAACTACCATAATGACACTCCAAGGACTAGTCTTGTGCAATGTTAATGAAAATTTTTCATATTAACATTAATGACACTCCATACATCAACAAAATCACAAATATTGACTTATACAATTCAAAATAATGTCTCTTCAAGCTCTGGAAACAAGATATAGGGAAAATGGCACCATTTATGCATTTTTTGGCATTTTTACATAGTTTCACTTGGTATTTCGACTTGATATTTTTCTGAGCATTAAATACAGAGTATATTTATCAGAATACAAATAAATGGATATTCTTGGACCATCAAAAAATATACTCTCCATATTTGTTCTTGCGACTTTTTTTAACTTCTCAAGTCCTCCATGGGTACATATCAGGACTGATTACACTGTCTCTGAAAAACCTGTCGTGGCATCAATCGAATTTGATGAAGCATCACTCAATAGCTTTAGGTTCGATGCCATAGGTGCGACCATGCCCTTTCACTCCATCATCCCGAACCGATTCAGGATATCTACTGCATACTTCTTTGTCCAAGGAAGATTCTATCTGGACTCTTCCACACCTCCATGCCTAGAAAATTAATTAGTGCATCATACCCAAGTCCCTTATCTCGAACTCGATAGCAAGCTTCCTCTTTGTTTTAGCAATCAACCCATCCTCAACTGTCACAACCAAGTCATACACATACAATAGGAGTATCACTGGATTTACTTCCTCAACCTTCTAGTGAATCGTACAAGGCTTTCTTCAAGAATCAGTGGAATCCGCTTTACTCTTGGTAAAGCCCAAACTAGTCAAGAAACTGTCAATTCTGCCATACCATGTGCTGTGTGCCTATTTCGAATCGTACAAGGCTTTCCTTAGTTTACACAAATGAGTCTCCCTGTCATGTGTCTCAAACAAGAGCGGTTTCTCCACATACACTCCCTCTTCCACTACACCATAATTCAAGAACGTTGTCCACATATCCCGTAACTTTCTAGATGCCTTACATCTCTACCAGAACATTGTTAAGAGTGTGCACTACTCCAACATGTCAGCAAAGAGGTTTCATTCTAGATAAGTAGCAATAGAATGTTGTACAGTACCATAAACCACTTAGTACCCATTACTTGCTTATAAGTAGTATCTTGTTCATAATTTAATGCAATTTTTTTCTAACATGCATAATATACATCCTAAATCTAGGAGCATAAGTATCTATATGAGTGAACAACATTATTTAAGTAATCATATATTATACAAGAAATTATAATTTAAATACTTATCTTTGTTTGGTTGTTGGGTGGACTCCCTCTCAATCTTTGCTTCCTTGCAAGAACTACTAGAGTCTCTAACAGAGTGTTCTTATTCTTGTGGGAGCTGCTTTTGTTCCTGGTACAATATCCTTCGTGTGATGAGGATGCTCCCTCTTGTTGTAATTATTCTTGGTGTGTGCTATGAGAGCCTGGTCTTCACTACCCATGTTTTCTTTTAGAGCTACAATTCCAGCTTCTTTCTGTGAGCATTCCTCCCATAGCCTATTGAATGTGATGAGCTTCTTCCTAGCACAAATTCCTTGGATGAAGGAATCCCGTGACCTAGGAGGACCATTCAAGGTGGTCATCACTATTTCTCCATTCTCTCTATATTCTTCAATGGCTTCAAGTTGTTCTTTTATCTGAGAGAGTCCGACCCTTGTAAAGTGTGACTACATCGTCTCTGCATTGTGTATCTTAACATTATTTAATTGATTCCTCAAAGTCATCTTCCGATTTATGTTGTTTCCTTCAAATAGCTTGGTCAAGGAGTCAAACATCTCTTTGGGTGTCTTTAGGGATGACACATGTGGTATGGGATGGTCCTTGATAGAATCTGCAATGATCTGCATGGCCTTGACCAAGTTCTTTTTATGTATGGCCTTAGCCTCATCTCCTTCCGGGACTTGAACCTCTTCACTTATGTCGGTATCCAATTCATTCTCTTCTAGGATTAACCCAATCCTATACATCCATGTTCAGAATTTATCATCCCCTTCAGGATTATCCTCGGGCTTGGTGTGGTGAGACATCTTAATGAGAAACTCAAATGGAAATAAAAGATTTAGATCTTACCACTGGATTTGGAGCTGGCTAGGGTTTGACAAAGAAACTGTAAAAATACAAACTTGAAATTTCAAACTTTTGACTGGACATGGAGATGCAATTGACTGAGGCCAGCAAGCTGGTGTGCTCATATTTTAAAAACTCCACAAATTGGTACTAAGGCAAGTAGAGTAAAAAATCCACTAGCATGGACAATGTACAAGCTCTCCAAATTGCAAAGATGCAAATAAAAATGATCAAAAGCTACTCTCATTCTTTGTTCTTGTGAGTTTTATAAACTTCTCAAGTCCTCCATGGGTCGAATTCCTTCCAAAGGATTCATTCCAACTCAATTTGGGAAGAGATTCCAATGTGTGCCACTTGTCCAACAATTCCTATTAACTCTCCTTATTCCCTCATTTCGAATGGGTGTCTCTTTGGCTGCTCTAACTCCCTTGTGCACCTTCTTGGAGGATATTTTTATCCCTAACATGTCATATATTTCAGATGTCGGCACTTAGGTCTGATTTGTGTCATAGATTTCATAGCATCTTCATCATTGTTGTCATACTAGAGGCTAGGGAATCTAGCCCAAGTGTTACAATTCTTCTAATATTCTTCTTCCTCTTCCATGGGACTTATTCTTCCACTCCAATTCGACCTTACATGACTCATGCCATGAATACTACCTCTTAAACTACCCCAAGTATGTTACCCATCTTGAACTCGAATTGGTGAGAGAATCATGACAAGTGTAGTGGGGAATCTTGAGAGAAATGGGTCCCACAACCTCTTAATATGTGTCCTCATGGTACAAATTATGCACAATGGTCTCTCCAATTACCAATTAGGATGGGAATATTTCACCGTCGAAATTGGTCCTAAGGAAAGTAGAGTAAACACTCCATAAGCATGGACAATTTATGCTCTCCAATATGAAAAATGAGAAATGATAAAAAACCACTCTCCAATGGCATAGATATTATTGGTGATTGTATTGAAATATTCCATGGTAATGATATTGGCATGAGATCCCTCTAAGGTTTTGGAATGTACTATAAGGTCTATGATGTAAGGGTTTGAAGCTGAAAATAGATGAAGTCTATTGGTGATTAGTTCTGAGTTTTTATTACACTATTTGGAGGCATATTGTTCTTCTTATTCATATTAGGGTGGCAGGATTGAGAAAGGATAGGAGATTGAAGTCTCCTTTGGGTTGGTGCTCGTGATATCAGGGAGTTGGGGATTCCATCCAGTTGGTGCTAGTAAAACTATTGATTTGGACTTTATTGAGGTTTGGAGTCTTATCTATAGGTTGGAAATTATGAAAACCAAGGGGTTGTAGCCTCATTCTAGATGGATCTAGTAAACTGAGGAGTTGGAGCTTCTTTAGGTTTCAAGCCTCCTTCCAATTGGTGCAGTTAAATCATGGAGTCAATTCCTTCAAGAGAGTCTGATATGTGGACCGAAGATCTCTAGAGTACATGGACAAACATGAAAGTATCTACTCCGTAGATGGGGTTCGACTGTTCTATGGATCAAATTCTAATATGATTGGATTATAAGAATGAGACTCCATTTAAATGCACAAGGTTTTGATATCTGGAAATATGTTCTAAATGCTTACATCGCTCTAAAAAGACTATAAAAAACTGCATCCATGAAGGATCTAACAAATAATAATGCAATGGAAATGGATATCGTGTTGCATGGAATACATGATCATGTGAAAGATAAATTTGGAAGGTGTTCATCAAGTGGGACAAGGTACACAATATCTGCACAAAGGGACCCCATTCTTAGCATTATTTTTGTCTAGAGTACCTAAAAAGATCGGGTAAATAGTTCATGAGATTTGGAGTCCAATGAAGGCTTAAAAAGTATAAGGGAAGTAACCTTACCTTAGGGGGGCGACAAAATTATGCCAATAGGCCCAAGTGCTTAAAATATTAAGCAAAGGCGCTAGAGCATCAACTACACAACACGTTAGGCGACGATGAGGGTGATATGCGGTAGGTGTTGGTTCATCCAACAATAGTAAGAGGTGGGGGGGGAATCAATATTGCCTTTTTCAACCCTTTTATATAAAATTATTATTAAGAACAAGTTAAATAATCATTCCCAATGTGAATAGGACAATTAAAAATTTGAACACACCGATACAAAATTGTTCTACAAGCACCAACTTGAAAGAGAACTTAATCCCATAAATTCTTCTGCCGCTACAGAAAGGATGCTCCTACACCCCTGGTTTTCTACCTGCTAAACAGACAAGAATGCCCCACCACCCTAAATATCTACCCACGACTGGAAGGAGGAAACAATTCCCTTAGAAGGCATCAACCTTCCCCAAGAAGCACCCAACAAACCTCTAATTTATGATCTTGCTTCGGTTTTTCATATCTTGCTTTTGATATGCAATTACCAAAACTTCATAGACACCTATGGTCCTCTTCATACATTTGACTTGTATGCTTATATATATTTTCAAAGAACTTTATTATTTGAGAACTTTATTAAGGAAAATCATGCCTCTTCATAAAGTAAATATTGGATCATGCATCGATTCATCATTGATGTTCATAGTCTTTCAATCTTGTTTTAATTAGTAAGGAATTACTAATTAGGAACCCTTGCTGTCAATATGTCCCATCAGTTAAATGAAAGGGTAATGTCTTTGACCCTTACTGTCCTATAATGCACTATAACAATCTTTCAATTGCTTTGATATTTAATTCTGAGAGCTAACCATTGAGCTAACCAGAGCCTTAAATGCAGTAGCTTAGCATTGAGTTGCAGAGCATTAAATGTGGCAGCTTAGTGGTTAGGGTCCGTTGAATCTGTAGATTTTTCAGATCCAATGGACCCTAAGCATTGCACTGCCACATTTAACGCTTTGCAGCTCAGTGCTTAGCTTTCTCCCTGTAGATCTACTGCGATCTGTGTTCTATTTTTTTTTATGGGTCTTTCAATTGCTTTGATCTTTGCAATTTATGAATGCATCTGATTTGTTGGCTTAGATTTTTCTTAACTCACTATTTGGATGTTCCCATGTATTAGGTAATCATGTTGTGATTGTGTAATTGAAAGGTGTTTTCCACTATGCATGTGCAGGTTGACGTGGAGAATCCACGTGGGTAGGAATTTTGGTGCATAGGAGACATGTGGATAGGAGCCCCGACATGGAGGATTTGCATGGGAAGAAGGTGTGATGTGGACCGGCCACATCATATCCACACGTGCCAGCGACCGTGAAGGATGGGCGAAGGTGGTTTTGCAAATGGAGGGAGGCAGTTTTCCTCACCTCCCTTCCAACTTGCGAAATCATGTGGTGCTGCCACGTGGAGAGTGGTTTCAGATACTGCAACCACACATCCCTCCATCATAGCATGCATGTTGGGGATGCGGAACGGACGTGTGACCCTTGATCTTTCCCCACCCGATTGATCTTTTCCACCATTTAAAATTGTTTGTACCTTGGCATGGAGGTGATCCTAATGATTGTATCACTCGTGTGAATAATATCATCACGTTTATGATGGATTGTGTTTTATGTGTCACGATGTACAAATGATATCATGCCACACTGTGATAATTAATGTCACGTTTATGATGGATTTTTTGTTTATGTGTCACGACGTACAGATGATATCCCGCCACACTGTGATAATTAATGTCACCATCTTTTCTGCATTGATACTGTGATGATATCCCGCCACACTGCTCTAGCCACCTACTGCCTACATTGAAACTTAAAGTTCAAACTCTTTGTGTTTTCCAGTTTGGAGCTCTGTTTTCTCTCAGGACCGAGGTTTGCTTTTGCTGAGGTGGAACTGAGAAGAGTGTTGGGCGAGTAGAGCAGTAAGATTGGTTTGAAGAATTGACTACTAGTTTTTCAATTGGCGGGTATTTATATTATTCAAACCATAAATCTAAATATGTAATAGAGCATGCTTATTCAGCCTCCGGGATAAAAACCATATCTTCCATGGTTGTAAAAAATCAATGCAATGACAGTTTCAAGTTCACAGTAATTTAAAGTTGTTGAACGTTTTAAATTCTTCATATTTCCTTCCACCATTGTCTGTCTTCTTTAGATTTCCAGAATTTATTTCCTTCAATTCTAGGCAGTTATCTTCTTACAGTCCATAAATATGAATTCACATCGTTATATCTGCAAAATCATGCGTTACTCATTACTGGGCTAAATTAACGAAATTAACAGGTCTAATGTCGATTGCCGCCAGCTTGCATACGTTTTCTATCTGGTGATGTAGCGTATTATTTTCATATATTCTATATTGTTTTTTGCAAATCCTCTAGCAATTTGGCTAGGTTTTGTTGATGTATATGTAACTTCGGAATGTATTTCACATATATGTATATTGTATTCCTATAGAGATGGTATTATTCCTCTATAAGGAAGTGTCGTCATTTATATTGTAAGTGTCGTAACTTATACTTGATGGGTTATTAGACCACCTTGTTTGGGGTCGGCCCTGTATAAGTCATGTGGGTCAAAGGGTTATTAGACCACCCTATTGGGGGTCGGCCATGTGGGTCAAAGGGTTATTAGACCACCCTATTGGGGGTCGGCCCACTCAGCATTATGTTATGTGGTTAAGTTAGAGCCGACATGAGTTAGGTAAAAAGGCAAGTCAAGTCAAGTATAAATAGAGTGCGGGAGGCACTCTATTTGCTCACTCACTTCTCACACATGCTCTCAAGGAGGAGAGGCGCACTTATGGAGGAGGAGGATTGCTGCTAGGTTATTGCTATCTCTATTGGTTGGTTGTATCATTGCTCTATCTATCTCTGAGGAAGTTATTGGGGTTTTTCACCTTTATGGTTTTCCCCAAGTAAATCTTTGTGTCTATTGTGTGCTTGCATTATTGTCTCCATGATTGATATGCTGTAGATATGCTGTACATGTTGTTCTCTCAGTTAAGATCCTAGATCATATTGAAGTAAATTCTGAAAATTTAACATGGTATCAGAGCTAGCCTGAAAGAAGGCATGATATGGCATGTATGACACTTGTTGCACTTACGATGCTAGGGCTTGATATAGGAAAAACCAGTCATCGTAGCACTTTCGCTATAAATACATTTTGGCGAAGTTTTCGGATCTGAAATTGTTACAGGCCGAAGCTAAGATCTCCAGGTATTTTGTGTCCAAAGGACAACCTCTAATTCGTTGTACTTTGTGATTTATGATCTGTACAATATAGGGTTTCTGCCTCTTCCAGATCTGAGTCAAAATTAGGTGACCTTGGGAAAAAGGTCATATCTTGGGTTAGGAAGCTCCAAATGAAATTTCGTAAAAAGTGACAGGTAGTACACAGTCTGTACTATCTCAGAAAACTTTTTTAGAGGCCGAAGTTGAACCAGTGACACGTGGCACGCCGTACAAGTTCGCTCTCCTGTTTTATCCCATAAACAGGTCACGTTGCGACATTTGGCATAACTCTCTCTCAGAGAATCCAATTGGGGTAAGACCTGTCAGGATGGAAAGGTAACAGGCCGAGCTATCTCAAAAAACTTTTTCAGAGGCTGAAGTTAAAACAGTGACATGTGGCACGCCGTACAAGTTCGCTCTCCTGTTTTATCCCAAAACAGGTCACGTTGCGACATTTGGCATAACTCTCTCTCAGAGAATCCAATTGAGGTCAGACCTGTCAGGATGGAAAGATAACAGGTCAGGCTATCTCAGGAAACTTTTTCAGACCCTGTGGATCAAAAATTTCGGAGTTACACCAGAAACAATCAGGTACATATTTCTGTCAAAACAGAATTATTTTTTGGTACCTTCATTCATGGCTTCCGGAATTTAGGGCTTTGAAGAAAGTTGGAATTTTTGTAATCGGAGACCACGGCTGGATGCTACTCATCAAAATAGAAATTTAGAGACCAAGATCAGAATTTTTGATTGGGTAGAAGAGTGGGCTTCATCAAACCCCAGTTCAGGGTCACGTTCAGTGAATCTGGAAGTTTCAAAGGCAAAATTGAGGAGTAAAACTTTGCAGTCTTCAAATTCTGAATATACCAGTTTGATCAGTTCATCAAGGCGCATATTCCTATCCTTTCGGAAGTTTGAAATTCAAAGTTTGAATTTTTGGGGTCTCTCTGACAAACCCATATCCAGCTCCAGGTCCAGTTCTTGCAAATCAAGTGGATTGGGTTGATCCTAGAAGAAGATGGATTGGTCACTTGCATAAGTGAAGAAGTTCCTGTTTCAGAGGGAGATGAGGCTAAGGCCTTACATAAAGAGATTACAAGTAATCTCGACAGGTATGACTCATCAAGGTATGTTTTGAGATTTGTTCATAATTAAGTTTATGGTATGTTTGTCTTCATGTTATCACGGTTAGTACAATCTTGATTTTAGACTTATCATATCACCTTAATAAAATTATGAATGCATGATAGAAGTCATTCATTTATTAGGAGTATGAAACTTATGTTTGTACTAACACATTGTGATGTTGTATGAGTTTTATGTTGTCTACTAACATGAAAGGTACACCAAGAAGACAAATCATGTTCTGGTTCAAGAACATATGATCATGATGACATGAGGACAAAGATTCATCCATTGCCATGGATCTCATAAGAAATCCATTCTCTAGGTATGTATAACTTGGTTTTATAATGGTTAACTTATGAGACATGCAGGTTACTAGCACAAGTCACTAAAGAGAACCAGAAGACATTATGCGGGTATGTTAGACATAAATAGCTAGCATGCTAATCCAGGTATGTTTTTCCTATATCAAGATAGAATCCTACCTTGGGATAGAATCTTATACTATTGTTGATAATGATTATTCATGAAGTCATAGGTTTGAATAATCATGGTTGTATGCATATTATGTTTCTTACCTTAATTGATGATATGACTAACCAGAAGAATCATGAAGGTATAGGTTGAAATAATCACATGATTTTATGCATATTATATCTCTTCTCTTGATTGATGATATGACTAACCCGAAGAGTCATAGCTTTGAGTAATTATAGGTTTAGACATGTTATGTTTCTTATGATTTGACTAACCATAAGAATCCTACATAAACCTTGAATGCTAATGCTTATTATTTCTGTTTGAGATGATCATGACTATACATGCTTGAGATTATTGTGTTTTAATAGTATACTAATGAATGTATGTTTTTATATGAGATCACAAGGATAACACATTCATGATACTAATAAGCATGCATAGGGACCAAGGATGAATATGAGATTCAAGAACAGGTAATCCAGGAAGCAAAGATCAAGAGGGAGTACACTCCAGTGGTTTATGCAAGGATGCAGATATCCAGAGGGAGTTGTCCATCTCTCTACATCCCACAACAGAAAGGTGTAGAAGAAGATACTTTAGATTAGTACTCCAGCAGCTCCTGCAAGGAAGCGAAGACTCAGAGGGAGTCCACCCAGCGAACAAACAAAGATAAGTATTTTAATTATCATTTCTTACATATTTGTTTGTTTAAATAAAATTGTTCAAATGATGTATATGCTCATGGTCTTAGACTTAGGATATGTATTGTGCATATTAGAATAATTACAATAATGAACAGTATACTACTAATATGCATGGGTAAGTAGCCTATGGCACTGTACAACATTCCATTGCTACTTATCTAGAATGAAACCTCTTTGCTGACATGTTGGGAGTTGTGCACACTCTTAACAATGTTCTGGTAGAGATTGGAAGGCATCTAGAAAGTTACGGGATATGGATAAATGTTGTATTGAAGCATTGGCTAAGATAATTGCATGACTGTATGACATATTTATTTATGTGTAAGAATTTGTTCTGAAAACTATGAGATGTTTTCTAATCATGCAATTTAACTTGTTGTGTAGGAAAGATCGTATGCCATCTCCTACAAAAGAAGAACTACAACATTTGTTCCAGCAACAAAGATATCTATTGAAGATATTGAAGATATTGAAGTTCCCAGGATCTGGGATGAAGAAATGAAATGCCATGATCCGTCGATCATGAAGAATGATGTTTGGGATGTAATCCCAAGACATGAAGGGAAGTTTGCTATGACTTCCAAATAGAACTATCAGATCAAGCATGTTGCAGATGGCAGCATTGAGAAATACAAAAGTGATGAAATAGAAGATGCACCAGATGGATTTCAAGACAGCATGGTGTAGTCATATATGTGTGCAGAACTTGGTATGGTAGGATAGACATCTTTCTATCCAGTTTGGTCTTTACCAAGAGTTAAGCGGGTTCCAACCTTTTCTACAAGGTTGAGGAAGGCAATCCAGTGATATCCTGAAGAGATTTGGGATGATGGATTGCAAAGCCATGGCCACACCTATGGCATCGAATCTGAAGCTTCTTTGTGATGCTTCATCTGAGCCAGTTGATGTTTCTATGTATCGTCAGATTATTGGGTCCTTGATGTACCTGACGAACACGAGACCAGATATCTGCTTTGCTGTGAACACATTGAGCCAGTTCCTGACGGATCCGAGGAGTGTTCACCTGGTTGCTGTAAAGCATTTTCTGAGGTACCTGAAGGGTACAGTGGATTATGGGCTCAGATATGAGGCAAATCAAAAGTTTAACCTACAGGGTTATGTTGATTCAGATTGGGCTGGCAGTGCTGCAGATAGGAAGAGCACATCTGGGTGTTGCTTCAGTATGGGATCAGGTGTGATCTCTTGGTTTAGCAGGAAGCAGTCCTGCATAGCACTGAGTACAGCTGAGGCAGAGTATGTTGCAGCCTGTTCAGCTAGTTGTGAGGCAGTATGGCTACGGAAGCTACTGTCTGAGTTATTTGATCTCCCATTGGAGGCTACTGGTATCTTCTGTGATAACCAGAGTTGTGTGAAGCTGTCCGAGAACCCAGTGTTTCATGACAGGTCGAAACACATAGAGATCAAATATCACTATATCAGGGATATGGTGCAGAGAGGAGCTGTGAAGCTCCTGTATATTGCGACGGACGAGCAGATTGCAGATGTGCTGACGAAGCCACTAGCCAGGGTGAAGTTCGAGTACTTCAGAGAGAGGCTTGGCGTTATTCAGATCGAGGACACTTCGAGGAAGAAGTGACGGACACATTTGCTGAAGCCATTCCAAGCATGTTGGAAGGAGGATCCTTCACATGGCTGTGGATGTAAGCGCTGGATGATGAGCATCAGGATGATGTTCTAGTTTCTGCTGGATATGATCAGTTGGATCATTTTATGTATGTATGTACGCATCATGTTGGATGCAGGATATGATCAGTTGGATCATTTTATGTATGTATGTACGCATCATGTTGGATGCTGGATATGATCAGTTGGATCATGTGTATGTATTGTTTATGCACCATGTTGGATGCTTGGACCATGTATCTGTATATGTATCAGGTGGATACATTGTATGATCAGGTGGATCATGTATGGTGATATGTATCATGTATTTGTATTTGTATCAGGTGGATACATTGATGATCAGGAGGATCATGTATGATGATATGTATCAGGTAGATACTTTGTATGCATCAGGTAGATGCATTGATGATCAGGAGGATCATGTATGATGATATGTATCAGGTAGATACTTGGTATGCATCAGGTAGATGCATTGATGATCAGGAGGATCATGTATGATGATATGTATCATATATTTGTATCAGGTGGATACATTGATGATCAGGAGGATCATGTATGATACTTGGTATGCATCAGGAAGATGCATTGATGATCAGGTAGATCATGCAGCAGGATGTTGCAGTGATGATCAGGATGATCATAGATGACGAGCTTCAGGATGTTGCTCCAGATGACATGCAGCAGGATGTTGCATTGATGATCAGGACGATCATGGATGATGAGCTTCAGGATGTTGCTCCAGATGACATGCAGCAGGATGTTGCATTGATGATCAGGACGATCATGGATGACGAGCTTCAGGATGTTGCTCCAGATGACTTGCAGCAGGACGTTGCAGTGATTATGATCAGGACGATCATGAGTACATCAGGATGATGTATGGTGAGTATCAGGTTGATACTCTGTGGCCGTGGATCAGGTTGTGCAGATGAGCATGTCTGGGAGATCCTATAGGTCGGAGTTGTGTACCCGTAACAGCCTGGGATGCTCTGTCGAGACATTGCTCTGGGAGGACATGTAATTTGTGCCCTGGGAGATCTCAGGTCGGAGTTGTGTACCCGTAACATCCTGAGATGCTCTTGCGAGGTTTTGTCCTATGGCATGTAATTTGGGCCCTGGGAGATTTCAGGTCGGAGTTGTGTACCCGTAACATCCTGAGATGCTCTTTCGAGGTTTTGCCATGACCACATGTAATTTGTGCCCTGGGAGATTTCAGGTCGGAGTTGTGTACCCGTAACATCCTGAGATGCTCTTGCGAGGTTTTGTGGTGGACCACATGTAATTTGTGCCCTGGGAGATTTCAGGTCGGAGTTGTGTACCCGTAACATCCTGAGATGCTCTTTCGAGGTTTTGTGGTGGGGTCACATGTAATAGCACCCTGGGAGATCCTACAGGTCGGAGTTGTGTACCCGTAACATCCTGGGATGCTCTTTCGAGGTTTTGTGACGCACGTAATAAGTCCTGAGGATTCCACAGTATGGCCAGTGATGACGAAGACCTGCAGGTGGTGGGCCTACATCCAGTATGAAAAAGGACTGGCTCTGTAGAACTTCCTATGACGAGTAGATTCAGAGATTGATTGAGATAGCAGCAGCAGTGACGATGATGATGACTCGATGACGATTATCCAGTGACGATGATCCAGAGAAGATGACTTGTGCTAGAAGAACTGTGCTGAGAAATACCTTCCTAGTTAAGAGGGAGTGTTGATGTATATGTAACTTCGGAATGTATTTCACATATATGTATATTGTATTCCTATAGAGATGGTATTATTCCTCTATAAGGAAGTGTCGTCATTTATATTGTAAGTGTCGTAACTTATACTTGATGGGTTATTAGACCACCTTGTTTGGGGTCGGCCCTGTATAAGTCATGTGGGTCAAAGGGTTATTAGACCACCCTATTGGGGGTCGGCCATGTGGGTCAAAGGGTTATTAGACCACCCTATTGGGGGTCGGCCCACTCAGCATTATGTTATGTGGTTAAGTTAGAGCCGACATGAGTTAGGTAAAAAGGCAAGTCAAGTCAAGTATAAATAGAGTGCGGGAGGCACTCTATTTGCTCACTCACTTCTCACACATGCTCTCAAGGAGGAGAGGCGCACTTATGGAGGAGGAGGATTGCTGCTAGGTTATTGCTATCTCTATTGGTTGGTTGTATCATTGCTCTATCTATCTCTGAGGAAGTTATTGGGGTTTTTCACCTTTATGGTTTTCCCCAAGTAAATCTTTGTGTCTATTGTGTGCTTGCATTATTGTCTCCATGATTGATATGCTGTAGATATGCTGTACATGTTGTTCTCTCAGTTAAGATCCTAGATCATATTGAAGTAAATTCTGAAAATTTAACAGGTTTGTTGGAAAAAGATAACGACAAATGAACTCGGAAAATTGAAACATGTTTTTTGTTTTTAATATCATTTTGCAGTTAATATTCACTATAGTATATTGATCTATGTAAACATTATACTTTATTTGAAATATTTGAAATTGATAATTTATGTCTTAATTTTTATAATATTGATTACGTTTCTTTTATAAATATATATAATTTAAGTCTTTAATTTAATTGAATAAAATTAAGCAATCAAATAGCTTTAAACAAATTTATTAACGTATAATTGTTTGCCAATACACTGTCTTGGCTAGAAAAGTCCCATGTATTGGGTAGTTGGACGTGGTGTATGCCTCAAATTGTTGGATGCAATGAGAACACATGTGAGTCTTGCATACGATACCAAGGAGCTGAGTTGAAGAGATAAAGCTTATAAAAATGTTCTTAAAATTAAGTGAAAATTGGTGAATATGCTTGTTTGTCTTAATTTGTAGGTTGATAATGAAGAAAAGAAAACAGTCCATTAATATTGGGCATTGGTCATAAATGAATCCAATATCAATTTTAGCAGAAAATTAGTGAATACTTAGATGAGGTAAACCACACCATAAACATATGTCGAATTCTGATTTAATATTACTTTCATCCAAGCATGAAGAATAACACAATGGAAAATATTTACTGGAAATAACAATTAACAGAGAAAGGAAGAAAATTTAGAAACTGTCATTACTGGAAATAACAATTAACAGAGAAAGGAAGAAAATTTACAGACTGTCATTAATGAATAGTTTTTTCATCAGTGGTACAATTATATTCAACACATTCCAAGCAACACATGCATGCCTTCCCAGGCACACCATAATGCTAATTAAAATTTAAGCAGGATACCATGTTGGAAAACGAATTTAATAGTGACAACAATGCAGATAGTGATGCCATTAGTTGGAATGATTCTGACTGCGATTAACCAGACAAAAACATTCTTTCTTTTTTTTCGTTTTAAAAAAAAATAGAAACAATATAATTTTTGGTATGCTCTTCCCGAGAATGACGTGAATGATATAGCAGCTTCTACTTCGTCGAGTATAGCACATATTAATTCTGGAATAATCAAAGCCACATGAAAAACTCTGAACGTTCCACGTGTCACCCTGGAGACTAGATTTCGATATTTGAACGACAAAATTTACAAACATTTTGCTACAAAGAGTTTGCTATCAAGTCAAAATTTTGTCAGAAAAAGCAAGGTCACTCTTTCATCAGGTTGTTCTGTTTCGGGGTCTTGGAGGTATATGCTGAGGAGAAAGAGTGTTTCCTCCTTCCCCTAGGGATGAGTTTTTCGGAGTGGCTAAAGTAGATATCGGCACTTTAAACACATATTCCATAGGAACATTGCTTTGCACGTTTTGCTGGAAAGTGAAAATATGCATAGAGAAAGATTTGTGATGAACCTGCAATAATTAATTAATGAAAACACACGAGATAGTAGAAATAACATAACTCAGAATCAATTTTATATTGATCGCAGGCCACTTTGAGGGGGCAACCTCCTTTGAGCAAGCTCAATACAAATAACTTCACGGTGCCTTCATAGGCCTCAACACACACTTATATACTAAGTCTAGGTGCCAATACTATGGGTCAAAACCATGGGCCAATACAAACTATGGATCAAAAATACTACGGGAGACTTACAAAGCATATGCGCCAAACAACAATAACACAACTATGTATCAACAAATAATACGGGACGACTTACAAAGCATATGCGACCAACAACAATATACTAAAAAAGTAAATAGAAGGGTTGACATGGGTTCCTAACATCCCCTCTCCCTTAGAAAAAGCTTTGTCCTCAAAGCTTTAGATGTGGAAATTGATGCAGAATTGGACAGAGTGGTTCCCCTATAGCATCTTCGGGTTGCATTCCCTGCCACTGATGCCTTTTGAGTTTCAGGAGGATTGCTTGGAATGCTGAAGAAGAACCATATCAGCTGCATGAAAAGTGTGCTCTGAACGGTGCTGAGCGGCTTGTTGTTTCAGTCGAATTCTTGCCATGTGAAGATTGTCCTACAGAATGAGAAGAATCTGATCGCGGTTTCGAAGAACCGAGTCAATTGCCTGAACTGGGGAGCTACTGAGGGTGTATGGAAGAAGAACTGGCGGTGCCTTTCCATAGACTGCTTCATATGGTGTCCTTGTAGACATGGTATTGTACCACTGGAGTGCTTCTAGGAAATCCATAGAAATAGTTGTCCAAATCTGTGTAGGGATGGGAAAGGGTTCGAGTAGTCCCAAAAGGAGTGTCGTTTCACCCTTGTTGACCTGGAAAGTATCACAGACACCCACCGTCTGTTGAATTGGCATTTTCAGTCCATGCCAAGAGAAGTTACATTGGTCCCAGTCATACTTTTGGAGGAACCCAGAGTGCCCTACCAATGAAGAAGCATGGAGTTCATAGAAGAGATAGCCTTGTTGAACATATTGCAACCAGTTTGGAACAAGCAAAGAAATAGCTGTAAGACAAATTGGGTCATCAAATCTGCGAGAAGGAGCATCTGCCACCATATTGTCCTTACCCTTCTTGTAAGTGCTCGCATAGTCATAACCCATGAGGTGGATAACCCATTTCAGGTGTGCTGGGGAGGAGACCCGTTGTGCCAGGAAATTTTTCAGACTCTGGAGATCAATCTTGATGCAGAAATAATTCCCTAATAGGGATGGCTGCCACGCCGGTACTGCATGAAAAATAGCCATCATTCCCTGCAGAGATGTAGACGCGGCTAAATTCTTACCAAAAAGGTCTCTTGAAGGCGGAAAGCCCATTGGTGCAGCCAAGACACCTGCATATCTATCCAAGGAAGTAGTGGAGACGATTGATGGGTGCATCTAAATGGAATGGAGCTGAGCAATGAAACCATGTGAATTATTCTTAAGGATCTTTTCCAGGCGATGTGAACTGATGATGCGGAGAGATCCTGGTTGTAAGCTTGTAAATTTGTGTTGTGTCCCATTGACTGAAAACTGCATCCAAAGTTCAGCAAAATCCCATAAGATGGGGCCAAGTGTGTGTAACCATTCAACGCCCAAAACCACATCACATCTGCCTAAGGACAAGGCAAACATGTTAGAGCGCAGGTTATAATCTTCCAGAGAGATACGCACATTGTGACACTTTCCCTTGCAAGGTAAGGTGCCTCCATTGGCAACCATGACTTCAAAGTTGGAGCAAGGATGGACAAAACAATCAGCCTGTTTGGCTAAGTTATAACATATCAACAATATTTATCCTGACTTGTGATAAGAAGAATAGGCCGCTCCTTCGTTTAGTAGAGAACAATAGACACCTATATTTTACAATTCACCTGTATCCAGAATGGTGAACACAAGAAGGATCGACCGACCCTTCTTGTACCCTAGAACTACTTTGAACAGAATACTCGGCACAAGAAATATCGGCCGACCCTTCTTGCACCCCGCATGAGGATTTCATCACCTTTTTCGAAGACACAAATATATTGTGGATTGTGGATACCTAGATGTCTTATAACATTCCATCAATTCCGCTATCCTGCAACCCGCAATGCAGATTGCGGGATGGGACAACAATTCCCAACTCCTGACTTCAGAAGTAAATATTGGGGAACGGAGATTGGATAAGTTATAACATATAAACAATATTTATCCCAACTTTCGACCTCCGACAAGAAGGATCGGCCTTCCCTTTGTTTAGTATAAAATTGTGAACACCTATATCCAGGAGTTCACCTGTATCTAGGATGTTGAACACAAGAAGGATTGGCCGACCCTTCTTACATTCTAGAACTATTATGAAAAGAATACTTGGTAGAAGAAGGGTCGTCCACCCCTTTATTGAATGGGAATTTTTAACAAATCCAAGGTAGCCATTTAGTTATAGTCAAAATGCTTTGGTCTAGTGGAAAAGAAGAGATAAGAAACAATCCAATCAGTTTTTTTGGTTATCTCTGTATGATTTGTAGAGCTTGTTGTCCAGTAATTGTCCAAGCTTAAATAAGGTTTCCATCTATTCAATGCATGTAAATTCCATTTTTAATACTATAAATCTTTTCAAATTATCGGGTGGCCTGCATATACTTTTGTACAAATATTCAACCACTGAAGGAGAGGGTGTCAATTCATGTATATGAAGAATGGTGAACACTAAAACAAGAATGAGGACAATAAGGGTCAGATGACCCTTCATTCACGAGATAAATGTATACACAACAAAACCCCTTTCACTGGCCCCATTGGCATCACCTTGTAAACAGGTTGAAGTCTAACCTAAAGTGAATACGAGGGTTGCATAATCAAGATTCTCTTAACCATGGCGATGTAGGGATGTCGTTATGATCTTCGCATAACGTTCTATTTAAAATCAACTAACTAATGAGATAGAACACCAGACGTCTTCGCACTTGGTAGCTATCGCAATATACAAAACTACGTTGAATCTCTACTGTATTCACTAGTTAGCTAGGAATTCGTCAAACTATGTGTTTCTTCTTCACAATCACGCACTTGTATTTCAATTAATCAATGTGAAATTACCATTCACATACATATAAACTAAGTACAAAAACTCACATAAACTCGAATACAAAACATGTGATTAACTCATACACATAAACAAGAAGGATCGACCGCCCCTTCTATGATGATCGCTCGTTCTATTATCGATCATTATCTCAAACAACTCTGTAAAATGTGCATTCGATCTCTCATGGATAATGCTAGTATATTTGTTCTTAATCAATCAATTGATTTTGAAAATGAGGGGTTGTTCCTTAACCATCGATCCTTAGCATGAACATTTGCAAGTATACATCTAATATTAAAACACTAATTTATAATTATAGACATTGTATGCATTCTTATATTGATTGTTTTGCAGATAAAGCATGTGTTGTTCAGGATTTAAACTTATAGTGAGGAGATGGACACTACCAACTAGGTGGGGTTGATAGGTAAATACATTGATTATGTTACAACTAGTTCTTACAAATGACAGAGATCGGGATATCGAAAGACATACCTTTAACCAACGTCTGGTCCTAGATTTCACTTGATCTCCCACTTGATGAACCCGCAACACAAATAATACCTTCCTCAACGTATCTTGACTATATATAAATATGATTAAATAAGAAAGTAAGTTAACATCAAATATAATTAGGTATTAATCCAAATATACATACAATCCAATAGACATCTGATTTAGGACAGGAAGGGTACTTCTACCTTTTTATTGTCAAAGAAACATGAATCAGTACAATATAACTGACGTGTAGAGTATTTCTACAACCGAGTCCTGGGCTCCTCCTCTTCACAATGACTTGGGACTTTCCTCCAGCGTAACAACCCTTAATGCCTTCTTTCTAGGTCCCTCTCTCAAGGATCCTCTTTGTATTTATGGGATAGGTAGGCAGTTGTAATCGAGAGGTGGTTGGATTGGTAGGTTGGGGAAGTTGCAGAACCAACTTCAACTAATCCCAATTCATCAATTTAATATATTTTTGATTTCATCTTAAGATGTGCGCGAGTTTCCTCAAGGCATAGTAGCGCACAGGATGCAACTTTAATGTTTTACAACAAGTGCCTGCAGCTTTTCCAAGGTGTGCGCTAGTTTCACTTGAGAAAAGTAGGGCATACTAGCAGATGTGCGCTAGTTTACTACCCACATAGTAGCACACATGTCAAAAGATCAGGTAAATGAGGGAAATTCTCAGCTAAAGAGAGTAGGTTCAGTCCATACATCATCCAGGGCAATCTAGCTCTTCAATCCATGTTGTCCTTTTGTGTGATCGACAGCATAATGTGATCACGGACAGAGAAGTGCAGATTTGACCTATAACAGATGCCCCCTAATGTGTGAGGTCAGAGGGAAATGATGGCCGAAATACATTATAAGTCCAAGTAAGAGGGGGAGCAAGAAACCGCAGAACCAAGTCACAAAAAACACCTGAAACAACGATCAAGGTCAACGAGCAATTACAATCTTGACATCATATAGATGTGTAGCATGATCTCCGATACATAACTAGGAGATGTATAAATAGATCATGGCCATTGAAATACAAGCGTGGATCCATATCAAAAAGAGAGATCATAGCCATAACAACAAGCTGGATCTATGTCTCATCAAGATCCAAAATGAGTGAGGCTCATTCTTGCGTAGCTTGGGTGATAACATAAAAAAGGTGATGCTATCATAGTCTCAAGGTCTTCACCCAAACAACCCAAGGTACAAAACCTAACCATGCGAATAAATGAGCTGAAGTTGAACATGGGGAGTATCGTTTGATTACTGGTCATTGATGTACACCGTTAACAAACATGAGGACTTCCATCGATAATGATAATGGGGTCCAAGGTACCTAGTACGATCCAACAAGTGTGAATAAGTGGAATTGAAATCGAACACTTGCAGAACCTGTCGAATAAGAGACATTGATGTATTCCCATTTATTCAACAGCAAGGGAAACTGCCACTGATGACTACAATCCCCAAGGTATTAACCGAAACTCTAAACTTCGTTCCCAGAGCATAATGAGCTGATGTCGATGGGAAGAAGTTCGTTGGAAGGGAGGCATTAATGCATCCTCCATCATCCAACATGAAGAACACTCACATGTATGAGCTGATGTGGAGTAGGACAAGTAACAAGATGAAACAAGATGACACCAGTATGGCCGACACATGAATTCAAGGTAAACTATAGAATGGGCGACATAGGCTGTATCCTTGAACAGTGAGCACAACAAAAAGTGACTTAGGTAGTTTTCAACATGGAGGGGAAGTAATATAAGCATGCAATGTAGGAGACATTGACAAACCTTCCATATGGTTAGAAGAATAACCAACCGGGGGAGTAAAAACTTAGAGATCAGGTTCACCCTAAGGTAAAAAACTAAAACCCAATTGACATGAAAGACTCAAGTAGGTGCTGTGTTCAAGGACATGACTGACTAAACTGCCTTTGAAACTGAAAAAAATGTGATATACCCTTCTTATCCCTTATTCTTTTTGGTAAAAGAATGGCCTTCTTGTTGTTTTAATGAGTCCAAGAAAGATAGAAAACTCAATAGGTCCAACCATGTAAGAAGTTTAACGAGCCCATGGGAGGAAGACTCGGGACCTTCTTCATTGTTTACAGAATTTGAAGAAGAGGTAGAAGAATACTCTATAGTACTGATCTATGGATTTTAGTATCGAGCCGAGATATGTTCTTACTCGTCGGTGTTTTCAATTTTAAGGAGTCTGAAAAACTTAAACAATAACTCCATACACCTACTCATGGATTTTAATATCGAGACCAAGTAGGTTAATGCTCGCTATTGCTTTCTTGTTTATAGAGTCTTAAAAACTTAAACAATCCTCTATTTACCCTGTCGTGGATTTCACATTGATCTCGAGTAGGTGAGTGCTCATTTAGTGTTTTCATGTTTCGAGAGCCTGAAAACCCTAAAGAAGGCTACAAAAGGTCCTTTTTCATAGAGTTAGTCTCCTCCCTCGAAAAAGTATAAAACAATGAGAGAAGAACTCTTCTAGCCACATATGACTAGAGTATTCCTTTTTTGTAAGTAATCCGCAAAGGTCTGGAAAAGGGTTAAACTTATACCTAAGCGGATAGACCTTCAATTCCTTTAACGAGCTTGAAGAGAGCAAGTCTACTCAGCAATCTTGTTTAATTTTTCATAGTCAAAACAAGAGCTTAAAATGACTTAAAAGACAGCTTCTAGGATCATAAGTTCATGACCTGCCAAAGAATAGGGTCTCAACAATAGCATTAGTAACTATCAACAGAGTTTCTCAATGACATAATAATGAAAATATGATACTAGATGCGTAAAACATAATAACAGAAGTAAGCAAAACTAACTCTACGAAAATGTACAACTATAATACAAGAAAAAACACAAATACCTAAGCATAGTACTTATTCAGGTAGAGCCCATTTCTAGGCTCCGACAGCTTATTACCTTCATAATATGTTAACTGGTATGCACCTTTCTTCAATACTTTGGAAATTATGTAGGGGGCGAGCCACATGGACTTAAACTTGCCAGCCCCTAAAGGCTCCTTGTCCTGATCCTAGAGCAGAACAAGGTCTCCTTCGAGAAACACCCTAGGTATGAGAGACTTATCATACTATCCTTTAACTCGGTTCTTATGTACTTCATTTGTTGTAAGCGCATCGCAGAGCTGTTCATTTAGATGTTCTAAATGCAACAAACGTTCTTCCAAAGCTGAAGTGTTTGGTAATAGTTGTATAGCTAACTTCAATGAAGGAATCTCTCACTCAACCAAACTGACTACCTCTACCCCATGTACCAGTTGGAAAGGAAAGAATCCGATAGCAGTCTTTACATTGGCTCAGTAGGCCCAAAGAGCAAGATACAACATCATGTGCCAGTTAGTTCTAATGGCATTAACAGTCCTTTGTAAGATAGTATTCAAAGTTTTATTGACTGCTTTGACCTGACCATTCGCTTGCGGATAAAATGAAGATGAATGCTCCTATCGAAAACCTAACATGGTGTACAGATCGGTCATCATGTTGTTCATAAAATGATGATCGTGATCAGTCATGATCTCTTTGGGTATACCAAATCTTGCAATGATCTGGTTGAAAATGAAATAAGCAGTCATTTCTCCATCTACTTTAACAATAGGCGTTGCCTCGGCCCACTTAGTAAAGTAGTCGATGACAACAATTATATGATGATGGCCTCTAGCTGAAACTGGATTGCAATTCATAAAATCAACCCCCCATTTGGTGAAGGGTCCTGCTGTTATTATGGGATGAAGAGGAGCTGGGTGTGCTCGCATCTTCCTGGTGAAAAAATGACATCTTTGGCGAAAAGATGACCCCCACAAGCTCCACCGTGGGCATCGTTCAATACTGATTCTGCTTCCTCCAAGATTAAACAACGATGTGAGATGGAATCTACCCCATGTCTGTAGAAAGTGTCATAAATAATGAGGTAATTCTTTGCATGAGTCTTAAGTTTGCGTCGTTCATCCTTGGAGAAAGTGGTGGGACACCTCAAAGTCTGGAGATATACTAGGATATCTCTGTACCATGGGTTAGAGGATTCGATGAGAAAGATATGTTCATCCGGGAATGATGATTCTTTCTCAACATGCACTATGTCACTAGGAAATTTTGAGATCAGTTCGACGAACACCAGTGATTTCTTTGACTTGGTGGACTTAAAAAACAAATCAAATTCTTGCAAGATGATAATCCATTTGTTAAATTTCCCCCCAATTATTCATCGAGTATGAACATATTGGAAAGGATTGACCTCTGCAACCATAGTGGTAGTTCACAATAATATGTAGTGACGTAGCCTCTGGACCACATAAACAGTATCTAATTCCAACTTATCTACATGAGAATACTTGATCTTAGGAGCTATCAGAGTGCGCAACAGATAATAAATGGCATGCTCTTGGAGCATGCCATCATCCTGAACTAGTACTATGCCAATTGTACGTACTGATGCAGCCAGATATAGAAGGAAATCCTTCATATAGTCTGGCGGGCTTAACAAGGGGGCTGAAAGTAGTGCCTTCTTCAGGGCCTCAAATGACGCTTGAGCAACCTCATCTCACAAAAATTAGGTTCCTTGTTTAAGCAGTCTCATGAAACCTTTTATAATTTTAGCCTAGTTAATGATAAAGCATCTCAAGAAGTTGGACATGCCCTACAAACTTTGAAGTTGTCTCAAGGTGCGAGAGGGAGGCAGATTTACAATCCCCTCAACTTTCAATGGGTCCACCATTATACCACAACTAGATACTATGAAACCCATTAGGCATCCAAATTCAACACCGAATACACATTTGTTGGGATTCAATCAGATCTTGTAGTATCTGCATCTTTCAAACACAAGTCTTAAGTGGTCAGGATGCTCCTGTCTCTTGCAAGATCGCATTGGGAGATCATCCAGGTAAGGTTTGACCACATGTTTGATATCATGAAAAGCAAAATTCATTGCTCGCTGGAAAGTGGCTCCAGCATTCTTTAAGCCAAACGACATCTTCCGATAGGCAAAGGTGCCCCACGGACAAATAAAGTCTGTCTTGTGTTGGTCTTCAGGTTTGATCTGTATCTAATTATATCCTAAAAACCCGTCCATGAAGGAAAACATTTCATGGCCTGCACATGCATCGACGATTTGATCTATGAATGGTGTGGGATAATTATCTTTCAGAAAAGCCTCATTTAGGTCCCGGAAGTAAGTGCAGACTCTAATGGTACTTTGCTTCTTATCTACGGGAACCGTATTTGAAACCCATTTCGTCATAGCTATTGGATAGATAAATCCAACTTTGAGCAACTTTTCTATCTCTTCCTTAATGGAAAAAAAATTTCAAGGATTCACTGGATGGAGCTTATGTCTCATAGGTTTAGCATTGGGGTACGTTGTGATGACATGCTCAACAATGGTGGGGTCAATTCCTGGAATCTCCTCATATGACCAGGAAAACACGCCGCGTAATTCTTTAAAGAGATTGGTATACAAAATGATCTCATCGGGAGAGTAGTCTGCTCCAATAAAAATATTTTCCACGACCCCGGGTTTGATGGAAATGTTGATCGCAATGTTCTGCGATATATTTTCCATATTCCCTTTGGCAGAAACAACTTTTGAAGTAGAAGGAACAGTGGACAAATCAACAATTCCACCAGGTCTCATAGAAAACTCACCCCTCTCTATCCTATCCAATTCGGGAAGGAAATAGGACCTGTGATGCATATGTTCCCAAGGGTAATACAGGCCTATCATTGCTTCCAAGATAGCCTCATTAGAGGGAAAAATAGTGTCTAGACAATCAAAAGAGTGTACAGAGTCTACTGACAATGCAGGAGCATAGTCCATATCTGACTCAATAGAGACCAACGGAGTCATGATATGTTCTGTTGCAGTTTGTTGTGAATCCAAGTAAGCCACCTCTGCAATAGATAAAGGCACAACTGCTTCTGATTCAATAGGGATAATCCACAGATCTGTCATTGAACTGACCATGGACGTCTCAGGCGAGGAACATTCCTTAGAACCAATAAAATGAACGAGAGAAGGTAGGTCAAAAGTGCCTATTAATGACCCATAGAGACCTACTCCCAAACTCTCAGTGACTGGGTTGGACTAATCAAACAATGGGATAGTTGAACCTGGTGAAGTCTGGTTGGTCTTCTGGGAAAATGAAAGTTGATCGATTATGACAATCTTTCCTTCGTGAGGGAACATTATGACCCAGAAAATAGCTGACGGCACTTCCTGCATGGCATATGTCTAGCTCCTACCCAACAGCAAGTTGTAGTCGAGTGGAGCGTCTAGAACTTCAACCTCTACCAATACTAGCTTTCCCGCATGTTCAACCTCGAATGATGGTAAGACTTCGCGTGGATGGAAAGATCTTCCATCAAAGGTGGTGAGTACCGTATTAGAGGGAGCTAACTCAGGTTCACCGAAATCCTTCCAACAAGAGATAGACATTATGCACGTTGATGCGCCCTCATCTACAACATCTCCTCAAATGGTTGTGGGACCATGGATGACCTATATCTGAAGAGCGACATGATACAACAACCGGTACTTGATATCTGTCATATCAAAATGTGCAAGCATGGAAGATGAATCAACACTCCCAATCACTGTGAGGAGCGCACTGCGTTGCAATAGGAAACTTTGCAGTACCTCCAAAGTAGACATGGCACAAAGGGTTTTGGCTAAATCATCCACAACATTGTAGTTGGGGGCAGCTCGCGCGTTGGGTTTGTGCACATCCTGTTTGAAGACACCTTTTGGTATCTTCGGCAGCGTCTCCATAGGTATGTGAAGAGGAGTAGAGGATTCAGGAGCATCTTTTTGCTACGGATCCAGGGTATAGTTATTTGCTCGAGTTTGTAGTAGAGCATCTGAGTTAACCATGTTAATGAATGAGTGATCAGCATAGGTGGAACGAGTGGTGCCCCCAGCACTAGAGATGCCAGAAGCTAAACTCTGTCCATGAGGGAAAGGGTCTTTAAGGACAACTGGTTTCTTTTCACGGATCACCTTCTGGACTTCTTCCATTAAAGGGCATTGATGAGTCAGGTGGTCCTCTTGACACAGTTTGCAAGGGAACTTAGCCTTCCTTTTCTCTTTTTTTCCCTCCTCAGCATTTTGTGTGTTTCTGGGATTTTGTTGGTTTCCCTCCCCTTTCTTTCCCTTTCTTTTGGGCTTCCAAGAGCCCTTTTGGTTTTTCTACATCTGCTATACAGATTCTGTAGTGGAAGGGGAGGATGCAACAAAAGTTGCTTCTGTAGTAGACTATTTGACTGACAACGCATGCACTTGCTTTGTTAAGGCATCAAACATTGCAGAATCGACTGAACCCACAATGCCATCAGCATGTGGTCCAGGTTTAGGTTTACCTAAGTCTATATTAGACCTCAATGCATCTAGAATAATTTTAAATAAAATCCCAAACTAAGCATAGACCAAGTCCAACTGTTGGGTTCTCAAAATGGCTTCCTCTTCGGAGGACACCCCTGAAGTGGCAACTTCCTTAGAAATATAAGGAAGAAGAGACTTAAGATACCATTCTAATAAGAATGTTGGGGGGGTGTCAACTTTGATGAGCCTCTTTTTCCTTCGCCACTCCTAAATATGATCAGATAGGTAAGTGGCTTTGTTCTGTCAAAAGGTCAACAGAAGGTCAGTGCTGGCATCGTACCGGACTGGAAGTTTAAAGTGGTTCAAGAAAACAATGGAAAGATCCCGAAAGGTTCCATAGGAAGCAGCGGGAAATTGGACATACCACTTGGCTGCGACACTTGTCAAGGTTCTTTGAAAGAGCCTTAACCTTATGGAATCGTCATTCAACGAATTGGAGGAGCACCAGAGATGAAATGTGTTAACATGGTCACCGGGGTCCTCACCAGTCTTTCCTTCAAACTTTGGTATGTCTGAAGGAAGCTTAATGGGGATGGGTGGCCATGTAGAGTCATGACGCATGGGGTCGTTTGTAAGCTTTGAAAGATATGGCAAGTTTAAAGTTTCCAGAAACGGTAAACGTGGTTGATCCGATGGCATCTAGTAAACAGGAACCTAGTATTGGGAACCACCCATCGCCTGTTTCGTGTACTATTGGTTGGGTTTTCCCCCAACCATCAGTTGTGAAATGAAGGATTGAAATTACTCCACCCAAAAGATAGTGGATTGAAACCCTATGTGTTGGTCCACTGTGGCTGGGTGTTAGCCCCGCCATAGTGCTGGTTAAACATATTACCCCCTCCTCCAGCAAACAGAGGGAAAGGAACACTCCTTGCAGGTGTACTCAATGGATTCACATTGTACCCTGCATAGGGGTTGAAACCATATGTGGTTGTAGTGGACAGCACAGTCATAGTACCCATGAAAGGAATAGATGTGGAGGGAATCAACTCTATAGTGGAAGTGGAAGCAACAGCTTGTGTTACACCCTGAACCTGTTGTGTGGCAGAAGACTAAGTGAAGTTCACTACGGGTATCCCTGACAAAGGGACATTGTTCGATCCAAAAGTTGGGGTAGCAACTAAGGCAGATGTCGAAGCTAATGAGCTCAGCATGCCTAGAGTACCAGCGTTAAAACTGAAGGACGGAGTTGAGGTAGAAGTATTCTGCGACGAACTCAAGGTAGCAGGGTTTATGAAGGAAGGATTAACAATACTTGTATTCATAGAAGTTGTGGGAGTTTTTGGAACTCCCTGCTTGTCTCCTAGGTTAGTCATAGTATCACCTGGTGTAAACAAGTAAGCACTAAACTCAGGTTGTTGGAAGCCAACAAGTACCAGAAGTGGATCATTGGGTCTTGTAAGAGGAGGGTTAAAAGGAGTATTAAACTCTGTAGCAGTTAAATCCTCAACCTCGACAGTATCAAAGACTTTTCGATCTTGTGTTCTAGGTTGTTGTTCTCCAAGAACCTCTGTGTCACCCATAAGTTCAAAAGAACCACGGGAATTTGTTCTCCTACGTCGCGGTGGCGGTGGAGGCTCCACTATGAGTGGGGGAAGGTTTTGCAACCTCCGAGACCGACGAAGATGTTGGTCCTCCACAACTATATCAAAATAAAACTAAGTAAAAACCTATTGGCCACTACAACTAAGGGGCAAACATCATACCACTAAAAAAATTCCTAAGTAGTCAAACCAGGCAAACAATGGAAAATACTCTCGGAAGAAAGTCTAGGATGATTAGGGCCCATAACAAACTAACAGAGCATCGACAGTCAGTTACGTGGCGTCTTAAGTAGTCAAACCACGCAAACAATGGAAAATACTCTCAGAAGCAAGTCTAGAATGATTAGGACCCAAAACAGACTAACAGAGTATCGACGGTCAGTTACGTGCAAGCGCTTGAATCACCAAACCGCTTTCCTAGGATTACTGCCAGAGGGTTACCTTCCACGTCTGTCCGAGGTGAAGTGGGAATAACCGCCCACTCTACCTGTGTAGAATCCTAAAGTTTCGATACTAAGGCTACCATCAATACGAAATAACTTTGGGGGACAGTTGTCAGCCTAGTCGAAACGCATGGGCAGGGTAGCAAATCCCGAAGTCCGAAAGGACCCCCGTACGTGAGTCAACTTTGGTTTATGTTTGAGAGGAAAGTGAGGGGATATCGTCAATAATTCCAATCTCCCATATCCTCATGCTTATCTCTGGTTTAAGTAGAGTTTCCCAGGACTATTTGATATAGATGTATTTACCTAAATGAAATTTGTACTACGATTGTTGAGTAATGAAGCCAATTCCGAGCAGTTTAAGGTGATTTAAGCTCAAAACTCTAGCCTAAGCTAGTTGATATCGTGTATACCTAAAAAGAAAAATGTAGCTAATAAATTTTATTAATAGTTTATTTTTAAGGGCTACTTGTTACTCAAGGGTTGTAGTGCGGTGTGTGGAACGGTTTGTTATGAAAGTAAAGTACTTGTAAAATAAAGCTTTCAAATTCACAAAACTTTTTCTCTTTTCGTTTATGATTCTTCCAAAAAATTGAAACCTAAGAAATCCTAAATCAAAATATTTTTTTATTTTTCTTTTAAATATTTCAAAGCAAACTATGCTACCTCAAAATAATGCAAGACCTTACTACTAAGCTATTTGAACAATTTTAGGTCTTTTCTACTAAATGTAAAAGAAAGAGAACTTGTACAAAAGCAAGCAAGATCTAAATGTAAAGCGTGTGTAAGAGAAACATATAAATGGCTCAAAGTAAATGAATCAAGAGACTCGATGAAGACTTGACTTACCAAGTTTTTGCAAAAGAAAAACTTAAGGCTTGGAAACAGAATGTAAAAGAAGTAGGGAAAAGAGACACTTGAGACAGAACGGAAAAATTAAATAGGTTTCTCCTAAGCATCAAAACCCTAAAAAATCACTAAGCCAAGCAAAAAGTAAGCAAGCGAACCAAGAATGACTTTAACAACACACAAACTCAACAGAAAGAAAACTAGAAAGATTGACTTACTTGGACCGAAATGATAAGACAATCAGAAAGTATCTAAACCAAGCAACCTTTCGAAAGAAACCCTAAGGACTCAAACTTGAACTCAAACCCTAATGGAAAGGATAAGATGAAGTGAAAGTGTGCTAAAAGTTGCAATGAAAAACTAACATTAAGAATGCAGGCCTGTATAACTGCAATAGCAACTAGGGTGAAAGTATGCAGCTATGTTCAAAAGAGAATAGTGCACGAACTTCAAAAAAGGGCTAGTAAGCGAAAAAGACACTTAAACAAGTACTCAAGCAAGAAAACAAACTAAAAAGACTCAAGAGAGGTCAGCAAGACTCAAAAGAGACATGGGAGTCTCAGGGGTCAGTCAAGAAGGAAAAGCAACAGGCTGGAAGCGGAATCAAACCACTAGAAATCAAACCCTAACCAAAAACTGGACACTACAGGAAAACACACTACTGTGCAATGCAGAAACCAGTGCACATTAGGATATATGGGCTACTGTGCAATGTAAAGAGTAGCGCTCATCAAGTGGTATGCGCTACTGTTAGTAGGGAAGACCAGCGCACATGTCACAAAAGGATAGAAACAGGCTTTGCAAGAGCAAACTGAGATGAATCAAGGAGTAAGGGATAGGTAACAAAGACCTACCAGACTTCTTAGAGAATCAAAAACTGAAAAAGGGACTGGAAGAAACCCTAAACTAGGTCTCCTAGAGCATAAATAACTACCAGTTACTCTCTAGCGGAGTCGCCGATCTGTTGTTCAGGATTTTAACCTTATAGTGAGGAGATGGACACTACTAGCTGGGCGGGCTTGATAGGTAAATACATTGATTATGTTACAACTAGCTCTTACAAATTACAGAGATCAGGATATCGAAAGACATACCTTTAACCAACGGCTGGTCATAGATTTCACTTGGTCTCCCACTTGATCTCCTGCTTGATGAACCTGCAACACAAATGATACCTTCCTCAACGTATCTTGACTATATATAAATACAATGAAATCATAAAGTAATTTAACATCAAATATAATAAGATATTAATCCAAATAAACATACAATCCAATAGACATCTGATTTGGTGTTCGGGTACACAGGGTACTACCAAAGGACCGAACACCAAGAGCAACCACTTTACACAAACAGATCACAGATCAACACACCGATTTTTTGACGTGGTTTAAACCCTCTTGAGGGAAACACTCCACGGCCCCGGCCAAATAGCTTCTACGGGACAATTTATTATGCAAAGAAAGAAAGTTACAAATGAGCTTCTCATAATCGATCAACTAAACAATGACCCTCCATGCTCTTTAAATAGAGATCATGGACCAATCGGGTGTTAAGCCACAGATTAAGGTTAGGTTTGATCTAAGAGAAGTTGAGCCATCGGATCACTCTATGTCGAAAACATATCGTGACCATCGGATTAAGTATTTACAAATGCATACTAATGCATACTAAACAAACACACTATCCCTAACGGATATATTACACAAGTTGATCTTAACTAACTCCTAAGTGTCTAAATATCCTAACATCCCCCCTTAAGAACAACTTGGGATAGGATTGAAGGATTTACAAAAGTGACACTATTAGGAGAAGGAAGGAGGAATTAGAGCCTATCCCCCCTTAATGACAAGTTCCTGAACTCCTAACATAGATCAAAGTTTAGAAAACTTCACTTCTGTAAGAGACTTGGTGAAGATGTCTGCAACTTGATCATCTGTAGGGAAAAAGAGCACTTCAAGAACACGATCATGAACAAGATTTCTGATGAAGTGCATATGTAGCTCAATGTGTTTGCTGCGTTGATGTAGAACTGGATCTTTGGCAAGCTTGATGGCACTTTGATTGTCGCACCAAAGTGGGGTAGGCTGCTGCTGCTCGAATCCAAACTCTGAAAGGATCTGTCGAAGCCATAAAGCTTCCTGACTGGCATTAACTGCTGCTCGATATTCTGCCTCTGCTGAAGAAAGAGCAAGAGCTTGTTGTTTCTTACAAGCCCAAGTAATAGGTCCAGATCCCAGACTGAAAACATAACCTGCAGTAGACTTTTGATCATCAGGATCGCCGGCCCAATCTGAATCAGTGAAACCAACCAACAAAGGTTTCCCCCCTGTACTGTAATGAATCCCAAACTGAACTATACCTCGAATATATCGAAGTATTCTTTTAGATGCTTTCCAGTGACTTTCATGAGGTGTCTGCATATAACGGGCAACACGACCAATGGCAAAGGAAAGGTCAGGACGGGAATGAGTCAAGTATAAGAGACTACCAACAAGCTGACGATACAAGGTGGCATCGACTTCAGGTGAAGTACAAGTGGCAGAAAGTTTGACTCTAGACTGGAAGGGAGAAGGGGCTGGTGTACAATCTGCCATGTGAAAGCGACGAAGAAGGTCACAAGCATACTTAGACTGAGAAAGAAAGATTCCTTCTTTGGTTTGTAGGACTTGGAGACCAAGAAAGTAATGCAAATGTCCTAAGTCTGACATTTCAAAAAAAAATTTAAGACTAGATTTCACATGGGTTATAAGCTTAGGGTCACTACCAGTAAGAATAAGGTCATCAACATATAGAACAAGTATGATAATATGGTTTCCTACTTTCTTGGTATAGACGTTGGGGTCAGAATGGCATCTAGAAAAACCAGTGTCAAGGAGAAAGTTATCCATTTTGGCATACCAAGCTCTAGGAGCTTGCTTAAGGCCATATAAGGATTTCTTAAGGCGGCAGACAAGGCTAGAGTTATTCTGAACATATCCAGGAGGTTGTTCCATGTAAATTTCCTCCTATAAATCACCATGTAAGAAGGCAGACTTGACATCCATTTGATGGACTTCCCAGTTGTGTAAGGCTGCAAGGGAAAGAACAGGGCGGATGGAGTTCATTTTTGCGACGGGAGCAAAGGTTTCATTGTAGTCAATCCCTTCAACTTGGGAAAAACCTTTGGCAACTAACCTTGCCTTAAGTCTTTCAACACTTCCATCTGATGCATACTTAGTTCTGTAGACCCATTTACATATGACAAGTTTTCTTCCTTTTGGAAGAGGTACAAGATTCCAAGTATCGTTCGCCATTAACGAACGATATTCTTCATCCATGGCTGCATCCCAATCTGGATTCGCTGAAGCTTCTGCAAAAGTTTCTGGATCATGATTCTCGGAAACTTGAGCCAAAAGAGAAGAGGCTCGCTGAAACTAAGAACGTGTTCGACGTTGATCTCTAGGATCACCGGCAAGATCACCAGCTGCTTCACATGTTGAACGGACCCATCGAGGAAGCACTTGTGCTGGTGCAACTGGAGGAACATGAGCAGGAGGAGGTGGATTTTCATCCTCACTGTCATCATCAAAAACTGGAGTTGGAAACCTATCAAGGAAGTTGAAAGAAGAAGAACAAGGCACAAACGCCGAATCAGGCTCGCAGGCCAAAGATGGCACAATCGTTGAGTTAGGCTTGCAGGCCAAGAGATTTTCATCAAATTTAACATCTCTTCTAATGATTATAGCATGAGAATGTGGTTGAAGAAGTCTATAACCTTTTACATCTTCAGAATATCCAACAAATATGCACTTTTCACTTTTAGGCTGCAATGATTTCCGTTTTTCATCCGGAATGTGAGCCCATGCTTCACTACCAAACACACGAAAGTGACTTACATCAGGTTTAGTTTTACTCCATGCTTCTTCCGGTGTTATACCTTGTAATGATTTTGTGGGGGTGCGATTAACTATGTAATTTGCACAATTAATGGCTTCAGCCCAAAATTGAAGACTTAGTCCCTTAGATTGGATCATACAATTAGCCATTTCTTTTAAAGTACGGTTCTTCCGCTCAGCTACACCATTTTGTTGTGGTGTATATGGAACAGTGTGTTGTTGTTGGATGCCTTGTTCAGTGCAGAAAGTAGTGAACTGTTTGTTAACATATTCTCCTCCATTGTCAGATCTTAACTTAATAATTTGATGACCAGATTGTTTTTCAACAAGGGCCTTGTAGGCCAAGAACATGTTAAATACTTCACTCTTAATTTTTAGGAAATAAACCCAAGTGCGTCTGGTGTAATCATCAATGAAAGTTAAGAAATATTTGAAACCAGAAAAGGAAGCAGATGGAAGAGGACCACACAAGTCACTATGCACAAGCTCCAAGGGAACCGAGGCGTGCCAAGAGGCACGTTTGTCAAAACTGTCCCGATGATGTTTTCCGAGTACACAACCGGAGCAAACACCATCTCTGCAAGATACCATCGGAAGACCTGTCACCATATTTTCTTTACATAGTTGTTGCAATGAGCAATAATTTAAGTGACCAAATCGCTCATGCCAAAGTTTGCTCAAGTTATCACTATGAGCAACAAAAACTGAAGGGAAAGGTGATGACCCAAAGTTGTTAAACTTGTACAACCTGGTAATATCATCAACAATTCCGGTAGCTAGAACCTATTGAGGATCTTTAAAATCCTTGATTACAACTTGGTGAGGTGTAAAGGTCACAGTTTTACCTTCACCAGAATGAGTGATCTGATAGACTGATAACAAACTGCAGGAAATTCTTGGAACACATAGTACATCACTAAAATGACCATTATCTACTGGAACTGTTCCAGCTCCTACAACACTTAGAGATCTATCATCACCAACAAATATTTGTTTGGTGTTACATTCATGCATAGTAGAAAAGATGGCTTGATCCTTAGCCATATGTTAAGATGCTCCAGAATCAATGAGCCATTCATTTGAAGTAGAAGAAGAAGATGCATTATAAGAATAACCAGAAGCACAAAGTGCATGTCCATGAGAGGCAGATTCTGAAGGCGAATCTAGGCTGATGTGGTGCTTCTTCATTGATGCTTTCAAGGCTTCCATCTTCTTGAAACACTTAGATTCATCATGATTATCTTTCCCGCAATAGTTGCAATGACGCTCAGTCTTCTTGCCTTTTGGCTTGGATCCTTTGTCATTTTTTAAAGAAGGAGTTGACTGAGAGGGTTTTGGACCCTTGTTTGACTTATTATTGCAAAAATTTTGTTTCTTGGGAGGCTTGGACTTTTCTTTCTGTTGGGACAATAATGCTTTCCCAGATGTATCTGCATTGTTGATTATTCCAAGATGAATGAGTTTATCTTGTTCCCTAATCAAGGAATCACAAAAGGATTCAAGACTAGGCTCTTGATAGCTAGCTGCATTCAAGGATGATTTCATGGAGTAAAATGTAGATACAAAAACAGAATATGCAGGTCCAAGTTTGGAAAGAATATGATAAATGCATTGTTTGTCTTCCCTCTCAATCTTACATTCTGCACATAAGAGCTTGAGAGTTTTGTACTTAGATAAATAATCTTGAATGCATGAAAAGTCACTTAGAATCGCAAATCCATGAGCTTCATCACATCTATTTGCCCATTTTATTTTCTTATCATCATCAGTGGGTTCTTTTTCTTTCCCTGTGGTAATTCTGAAAAGTCCCCTACTTCGTAGAACATCCTCCATACGAGATTTCCATGAGAAATAGTTGGAACTGTTAAGTAGAATATCACAATGGGCGGCCATATTTATAAATTAATGGCTGTAAAAGCAGAAACCAATAGTTTGGATGTGAAGAGCTCGAAAAAATAGGCGGTTTCAAAAAAAACGGCACTGAAAACTGACTCTGTATGATGAAGTTATGCTTGAACAAAGAAACTGTTGTAGATGTCCCCAATAGTGACGTGGCAGCTAGAGAATGTCCAGCAAAAAAAGAACCCCCCTCTTCCCAAGATAAACCTTTTGAAAATCACTTTACAAGAAAGTTGCTTTAAGTGAACCACTTTTGTAAAATAAGTGATTTCACTTTTACAATGATATTACTTTTAAATAGTGCAACAATAAATAAAAAACTTAAGTGACTCACTTGTATTTTTATTTTTTATTATTTAAGTGAGATGCACTTTTACAATAAAGTAACTTGAAAATAGAAATTGCATGCACTTTTCTTTTTAAAAGTAACTTCCTAAGACTTGAACTCAAGACCTATTAAGGAATAAAGCAACTTTGAACCAAGTGAACTAGATTAAAAGGTATGTAAAATATGGGAATGAGGAAGGGTTTTTCTTTTTTACTCTTCTTGCTCGGTTTGCGTGCTTGCCCTTTTTCCTGCAAAACAGACCACAAATCGAAACAAAAAAAAATTTCCACAATTGTGGAGTTAGATCTTGTTAGCTTTCCTGGAAATTCTACGTTTTCTCTCTGTTTCTGATTTGCCGAGATCGCGCAAGGTGCACGGCAAAGAGCATACGCAGCTGAGAAAAACCCTTTCCCTTTCTGTTTCTGATTTGCCGAGATCACTCAAGGTGCACGGCAAAGAGCATACGTAGACGGGAAAGCAACAATCCGAACCAAAAAATCTAACAGTAAAAAAAAGATGAAATATGAGATTTTTCTTTTCAAAAACGAAATAAAAAAAAATGCGTCATTGTAACATTATACCTTCAGATCTGATGAAATACGCGTTTCTGGAGCAACCGGGAACCGTTTTTGATCAAACGAAAACTATTTCCCAATGGAAACGACGTTTCGGACGCAATGGAACACCTCCCATATCCCAGAAATGCACAGAAATACCAAAACTAGAAACCCTTTCGAGTTTCGGCAACAACAGTTCAAGATCTAGATCATAACCGGAAGCGGCACTTCATAAAAGCTCTGATACCATGTTCGGGTACACAGGGTACTACCAAAGGACCAAACACCAAGAGCAACCACTTCACACAAACAGATCACAGATCAACACACCGATGTTTTGACGTGGTTTAAACCCTCTTGAGGGAAACACTCCACGGCCCCGGCCAAATAGCTTCTACGGGACAATTTATTATGCAAAGAAAGAAAGTTACAAATGAGCTTCTCATAATCGATCAACTAAACAATGACCCTCCATGCTCTTTAAATAGAGATCATGGACCAATCGGGTGTTAAGCCACGGATCAAGGTTAGGTTTGATCTAAGAGAAGTTGAGCCGTCGGATCACTCTATGTCGGAAACATATCGTGACCGTCGGATTAAGTATTTACAAATGCATACTAATGCATACTAAAGAAACACACTATCCCTAACGGATATATTACACAAGTTGATCTTAACTAACTCCTAAGTGTCTAAATATCCTAACATTTGGGACAAGAAGGGTATTTCGACCTTTTTATTGTCAAAGAAACATGAATCAGTACAATATACCTGACGAGTAGAGATGTTTCTGCAACCGAGTCCTGGGCTCCTGCTCTTCACAATGACTTGGGACTTTCCTCTAGCATAACAACCCTTAATGCCTTCTTTCTAGGTCCCTCTCTCATGGATCCTCCTTGTATTTATGGAACAAGTAGGCAGTTGTAATCAAGAGGTGGTTGAATCGAGAGGTTGGAGAATTTGCAGAGCCAACTTCAACTAATCCCAATTTGTCAATTTAATATATTTTTGATTTCATCTTAAGATGTGTGCGAGTTTCCTCAATGCATAGCAGCGCACAGGACGCAACTTTAGTGTTTTACAACAAGCGCCTGCAGCTTTTCCAAGGTGTGTGCTAGTTTCACTTAACCAAAGTAGGGCATACTAGAATATGTGCGCTATTTTACTGCCCACATAGTAGCACACATGTCAAAAGATCAGGTAAATGAGGGAAATTCTCAGCTGAAGAGAGTAGGTTCAGTCCATACATCATCCAGGGCAATCTAGCTCTTCAATCCATGTTGTCCTTTTGTGTGATCGACAGCATAATGTGATCACAGATGGAGAAGTGCAGATTTGACCTATAACAGCATGGCTGCGTTGTTGAGCCTCGGTAACTACCAAGAAATCCCTCTCTTTGAATTGATAACAGATCACTACTACCTTCAGCCATTCAGAAATGGATGGTATGTTGACATGGAAGAACTAGATAATTTGTACCCGCATTTATATCTTTTCTGCTTGAATGAGGATGGAACTCATACTAGAATTGGAATATTGACATTTGCGGATCCCGTTGAATCTGATGAACAATTGCGAGTTCAAGTTGAAGCGATCAATGGTGAAAATTGTTTCCTTCTACAGCTTGATCTTATGGTTTGTAACTATCGACTAGATCTAATGAAAAGTGGTCCTGATCCAGATCCGATTTCCTGTGCGAAGCAAGGGTTAGTTTTTCCCTCATATGAGATTTCTAATCGTTCTGGAATCGATACCGTGTCATCCTTGAAGAAAGGAATTTTGTCGGTATGGAGGAAAATAATGTAGGATAGAAAAAATTCCTCTGTATTGCATTGCATGAATATTAGTAAGAAGCTGATAAAGGTGTTCCATGAAAGGATTCTTACGTACAACAGAAGAGCATTTCTCCAATTTATTGTAAAACATGTGGACAAATCTTCCTTCAAACAACTCAAAGGAAGTCCTTCTAGAGCGATGATGTAGAAAGCGACTAAGAGCTTCGAAAGTTCAAAAGAAGTTAAACAAGAGCAGATCAAATACTTTTTTTTCAAAGAGCAAGCTTTTTCCATTGACGTAACAAGATGTGTTGTTGTGCCTCCATACTTACAATACCGAAAGGTTGATGAGGAGGTCATGCAAAATATGGTTGTATCTCTTCTCCATACATTTACAACAACATTGAGAGATTCCATTCGATTGCCTTTCGATAAGGAGACCACATTGCCCTTTCTTCCTAGAAATGAAGAAGAAATTAATTTTCCAACAGTAAATTTTTATATATTAGATGGGCAGCATACTATTTCTGTGCAGCAAATAATCATTGTAGATGATCGATATAAACAGCTCCATTCAAGGTATCGGCATCGAACAACTCGTCTTCTACATAGAGATGTTCCTCAGCACATCATCAACAAATTATGCAAACTACAAAATTTATCAAATAAGGAATTTTCAGAGACTCCATCATTTCTCAAGTTGAAAAAGCAAAGGAGAAATGGATATCCCGCAGTACCCATCCCTCTCTGGAAAGGGAAACATTTCAAGTGATGCTTGGCAGGTATAAATTTTTTCTTCTTATCAATCAAAGTCTTTAGAATGCTTCCTGTGTTATGAAATTAGCAAATTAACTGGAATGATCAATTTTATATGTTTGCAGTCTTTCCAATTTGAATGTATGGATATCTTTCGAGTTCAAAATAAGGAGAGCCTTAAAGACAAGCTAACTCTTGTTTTGACATCAAAACGACTGTGGAGCAAATGGTAGTCTGTATTCGAGCTTTATAAAAGTGGCTCCTTGACATGCTCGCCCAAGAGCATCAACCATGATGATTTTGTTCCAAATAAAATAAAGAGTTATGGCTCTAATTTTTTTAGACCATTACGCGATCTTGATGAAGATGAATTGACCGCTATGGCGGACAATATAATCAATGGATCGGTTTGGATGAGCACATCAGTGGATAAAAATGTTTGTGCAGAAACTTTAAATCAATATTGCAAACGAATCAAGGATGAGAGGTCAACCAGGCATTCGATCGTTGAATATCTCAAAGTTAATGATGTTCAAAGTGATCGATCACAGATTGTCACTGACCAAAACATCATTGAAATATATAAAATTGCACCAAACCATCTCCAGCAACTGTGCAGTATTTTATGCTCCGAAAAGCAAGTAAAATATCCGAGTAAAAAGAGAAAGTACGAATCTGAAGTGGATAATGGTACCAAAATACCAATTGATTCTCAGAAAATATTGAATTTGTATATCGATAAAGACAGGATGGGTATGTCCATTGGCCACGTCGAAAATAGTTCATAGTTTGCTTTTCAATGTTGTTATCCTGAATATTTGGTCAACACACTCAGATTAATTCCATTATTTAGTGTGGAAGTTAGCTATGAATTTGTTGCTGTGGATATGTGTAATTGTGATATTCCATGGACAGAACAAGACATGCTAGCATTTTTGTACTACTTAGAAACAAATCAAGAGGCATGTACTTGTAATTTTTTAGCTGACATGGAAAACTCTTGTATGATTTCTAAAGCTTTCACAATTTTCAGCAAGAAATCAAAAAAACATGTTACACCGAATCCTACAAAGGGACTTTATAGAGAATTCTCCAAGGACTCGTTTATAGGATTCTCTAGTATACAGTGTTGGAGCATTGGAATGGAGAAGGATATTTTATCTACTTCTAAACTTGATATGGATTGGAAGGATGAGGGCCTACCGATGATTGATTTACCTCGGCCCAAGGTTAACAATGATAGTTCCAGATAGGTCTCTTCTCAAGGCATAGTTATTTCGTTGTACACAGGAGGTAGGCTTCTTCGTTCATTGATGCAGGCTCCAGAAATAATAGTTATTTCTATTGTGGAGTCACTACAACAAGAGTTGTTTATGAATAGTTTCTATCATGATTTGGGTGTAAAATAAGGTATTTCTATTAACTTTTTTAGATGTCTTCAATTTTATTTTACTTTTCTAAAACAAGGTATTTCTATTAACATTTTCAGATGTCTTTGATTTTATTTTACTTTTCTCGGTCGGTTATGTTCAATAACTTGTTCAAATTCCTATTCTACTATAGCTTCAAATAAAGAGAACACCCAGGTATCGTCCAATCAGATTATACTATCCGATGACGAAAGTGAATGTGATATAGAATCTACAAAGAACTACCAAATAGGAGCACAAACAGGACAAGAAGGTAAAAAATTATTTTTCAAAGATTGTGGTTAAATTAACTCAATTATGAAAGGGGATAGTGACCTTGAATACTTGCAAAAAATTATATAAAATGTATACCTACAAATTTCTAGGTCAACATGTGGATCATCCACAACCAGAGCTGACATCAACGATGTCCCTAAAGATTTCCCAGCAAATCACATTGGAGAATAATGGACCAGGCTGGAGTGTGGACAATAATGAACGAGGCGAGAGCTTGAATAATACAGAACAGAAGAGGGATTGGACAATACAGAACCAAAAGAGGGCTTGGACAATATTGAACCTGGAGAGGGATTGGTGTCAAAATGCAGTGTCTCCAGCAATGTTGCTCACCATTCAAATGTTGGCCTGCCATTGACAGGTAAAAGACAAACAATATTTTTTACTTAAATTGATAAATCAAATTTATTCTGAAGTATATAATGACAAGCAATATTTATTTGTAGCTCCCCATACAAAAATTTTATTGATATTAGAAATGGAAGGTTTTCTATTTCACAAGAAAGCCACAGAAAATGACTCCAAAAGAGAAAAAAAAGGAAATAAAAAAAATACTAGTGGAGGGGAAAGAGGAAAAAAGGGGGAAGAGATTAATAATGGTGAATTTGAATTTAAACATAAAATATATTCATATGGGTCACGAACACGTGCCATTGAATTTTTGGATTTACTTCTTTCCAAATTCAATGTTGGGATTTGGTCATCTAAATGTAGTTTCAATGAGGGGAAGCCATTGCTTACAAAATTTTTGGCGGCAGGCGGTAAAGATAAATCATATGAGCAAAAAAGTTTATTTATTTCGTTTCGAGAGAGATGTGGCTACGATCATGAAGGAAATCCACACAAAAATATGCAGAGTGTGTGGACGGAGTTCCGAAATGAAAACTTTGGAAATTAATACATCAATGATTGTTTTGGAGGGTGTCGATGGTGAGAAAGCACTTCCATTTCAAAACTATATTTTGAGTAAGCCCTTTATTGAATCGTCCCTTAGGATAGATATTAAATTGGTAAAAGGACTTTGGCAGCATTTTAGTAAAACGCATGAATCAGCTGATATCATAACCTTCAATTCCTTCTCCTAGTTGAATCCTAGTTGAGTGATAGCCATCAAATGTAACCTATCATTGCCTGTTTCAAGATGTAATCTATCATTTCCTATTTTAAATCATTCAACGTGTTTTCTGTTTTTTCTGGAGACGTTGCTATTTTCGTCTGAACATAACATATTATTAGATCAGTGTGATGCTTTTATTAAATCAATTGAAACTGTGAAATTTTGGGTGATTTTTGTATTATTTCTTTGGAAATCAACATCTTCATGTATAGTTGCATGGTTGTGATCATTAACTTCATGAACAAAGTGTTGTTGTTGTTGTTATATATATAGTCATTGTTCTTGTATGCAGTTAGGATATCACCGCAAAAGAAACTATTGGTCCTGGGAGTAGAGGGATAGCTCTTTGGAGTTTGGATGTTATCCAACATTCATGTTAATTTGGAGATTCTTCAGAACAACCTCATTTTGTCCATAATTGCTATCGTTATTATACACACATGTTCAGCCCCGAAATTACCAGTGTTGCCAGAGAGCATTTCGACGTTACTCTGTGGTTTTCCTCGCTCGACAACATGGAAATTAAAAATAACCTTGGCATATTTGAGTGGTTGAAAAATGAAGAATTTGTATTTATTTGGGGTTGAGAGCAATGTAAACTTAGTAATATTTGTAATCACTCAATGTCTGCATATTATAATGTTGGTGAAGTACATAACATATACAAAAAGTTGTTCAAGGATGTACTTATCCAATATGGAGATATATATGAGCAAACAGACATGTTGCTTATAGATGAAGGGCAATATCAATCAGCAGACAATTGCAAGAAAAACTGCTTGAAAATGCCAACTAGTTGAAAATTTGACAGTTCACAAGAGAGAGATATAACTATAAAAACAATGTTGTGTTGTCTGTTGAATTATCTCGGGCCCCGTTCAAAAATGGGGTGTTGGTTAAACACATTGAAATTGAAATGACCGCCATATTATACAAAAAATATTCATTTAGTGATTTGTATATTTTTTACAACTCCTGCATTTAATTGATGTAAGTTTTATTGCACAGTTCTCATATTATTTATGGACATCGTACCATGTATCTAGTAATGTGTTTCAAAAATTGTTGAACGTGGAAGCAATATACTTAGAAACATTGAACCATAATATTTTATTGGTTGGGTTGTGTGTGTGTGTGTTTTGTTTGCAGATAGTACTAGAAGATTTGTTTCTAGTAAACCATTAATATTTTTTTATTTCAATGGCGTTTTGTTACATGCATTGCATAGAAAATAGAAACCCATATTGCGATGACCACCGGACATCGAAACATCAACAAAGTATTAGTTTATGCGGCCAGGATTAAGGGAATTTTTTGAAAAATGATTTAGTATTTTTGAGGTTGGCGTATGGACATCTTCTCAACGAAAAAACATTCACGAGTTTTTTCCTAGATTATTACAAAGAACATGATTGAAAAGGGAACAGTTTAGATTAATTTTAACATAGGAAGACTGGTCTTCCATATCTAGAGAGGGTTTTCAGGGTGACGTAAATCCTTATGTATTTCGCAATCCTTTGAGTATAGTTTGGGACACTTTGATCCATGGTTGGGATCGGACAAATACTATGATTGTCGATGAATCCGAAGAAAAACATGTTTCTAACGAGGAAGGAAACTATATTATAACAAAAACTTATACTTTCGACAATGTCAAGAACACATTTTTGTTAGATCGATTATGGCCTTGCTTACTGCAGCTGAATGGTGTGAGCAATGTGAGGCCAATTGTGAATAAAATGAAAATGGAAATATTTTGTTAAATAATACACTTGAATGTTTTTTTTTACTAGTAATATGTTCAAATTCACTGTGATTATAATTCTTGTAAAGTGTCGAGTTTGGTTTCCGAAAATGCAAAATCAGAGTTTGAAATTGCTAAAATCTGTCTTAAAATTTCAAGATTAAGTATTGGATGTGTAAAAAGTAGCCTTCCAAAAGGGCAAGTGGCAATCTTCCCTTGGAAAATCAGATAAATGGGGGAACCATCGAAGGAGAGAACTGGAGAAACTATGTACTTGGAGAATTGTAATGTTTACAATCTTAAAAGAATTTTAGTTAGTTTCTCTTTTCCTTTCTTTTGATGTGTATAAAGTTTCCTCGATTCATTTTGTTTTTTCATACATACATCTAGTACCTCTATTTAAATTGTATTGTTAAATCATAAAACATATAAATCTGTGTGCTTGATTTATCATTCATATTATTTATATGCAGGTTATGCATCAGTAAATTTCTTTACTTTATTCATATTGTTTCACATTCTGCAATTACATAACAGTCATTATCATCATATTGAGTTAATTCGCTAAGTTAAGTTATTAAGCATCTAATTAATAGCTCCTTAACTAGGCTTATGCCTATCATTCTAAGAACATACAGGAGGCATCCATCCATCAATGAGGTTGTGACATGGTGTTCTTGGTTATCAGTCTGTGAAATGGTGTTCTGTTGAATTGTTGCTAGTCCTCTACTTTGTCGGTTAATAATTCTTTGTTGTACTCTAGCAACACTATCATTAGAACTTTTCAGTATTTGTTTAAGTGAAAGGGGTCCTCTAGTAGGTGATATGATAAGGATATCCCTTCTATTTTCCTGCTGAGGTGTAGGTGTACCAGGAATTACAATCGGTTGTGGGACTATTTGTTGTTTACAGGTAGATGCATGTGATTGGGTACGAGTGACAATCGATGATGTTCTTGCTGGAGGAGGTTTATGGCTATTCTGTTTAGGAATATTTTACTTTAGGCCCTCCTTCTAGTGACATTTGTTGAGGCCTCGAGTGTGTATGTGCTGGAATGAGTTCAAAAGCTCTCAACAGAGGGAGAAAACCCAGCCAGAGGCTTCAGATAATCTTGCGCGAGTATTACCCTATCCTCGAGTTGTTTGGGATGGTGATCTCCCATGGATACAAAGGCCTCCGCTGGCACTTGTGGTTTTGATCCTAAAAGGATTTGTCTTCTAATGAAGGAAAACAAAGTGTGTTCAGTCTGAAACAAATCTAGTACCTAGGAAGAAAAATCTAAGCTAAGTTAGACCTACTCTAAACGGTGTCTTGCTTAAATCCAAATTAACTTAATGTGAAAATAAATAAGTACATTCATCCACTTAACAGAAATGTGAAGAAGATCAATTCCTTATTTTCTTAAGTTACAATCAATCAATTAAAAATAACTGAATGCAATATTAAGTGTTTAAGCTCATTCAAGATTAACCTGTAACCAATATGTCAATTGAAAAATTAACATAGATTATAATTTACTGTAAATTGTTTGCAGAAATCGATAAATATTTTAGTTGAAGAAATTCAATTAAAACATAATGCATACACAGATCTAACATAAGGAAAAATCCATATTAACAATCTCTGCATGAAATAATATTTGCAAAGGATTAAACAACATAGATAATAACCTGAAGTAGAAATCAATATTTACCAAAGAAATTTGATCAATGAACAAAAGATTATGCAAGAGAATAAATTTAGCGTATTAATGAAAGTCTGTAAGAAATCACGAGCTCAGCATAAAACAGAGCATCTCCAGTCTTCTTTTGTTGATTTCTACCCCCAAAATTATCATCCCTTTCCTAAGAGAGATCTACCCCTTAAATAATAAATTACAAAAATAATACAAAGGATAAATTCCCCTTAAACAGGGATTACAAAATCAGAATATTCTATTTAGTGAGGAAATCTTCCCACTTGTCCCAACCTTCTATCAATTCATCTATATCTGGATAACAAGGAGATTCAAGCCCCAGCTGGGAATCACACATGAATCCTTCAATCTCATTTTTGGCTATTTTATGTGAAGTACAAATAAACATATAGATCTTGGCCTCCAAGGAAACAGGTTGCTTAATCAACCAATCCATGTCTTCAATTTGGATATGCTCAATCTACAAGATTTTCTCCTTGAATTGATCACAATGGGCTCCGACTTGTTCTATCATCAATTTTGGCGGATCTTCCCCCTCGATGAGCCCCATTGTAGGGAATGCCAGTATATCCATGATATTGTCTGAGGCATACCATCTTCTTCTGCAAAGGGCTTGAGCCCGGTTGATAGTATCTTGTACCATGTCAATAACATTCTCCCAATCTTGCGTAGCAGTTCAGATCCTTTTGAATTTGAGGTTGTCCAACATAGGGATATCAACTGGCTTATCTTCAATATACTTCTGTTAATCCATGATGTCTTCTACAGCTTTAGAAGCATGTTTTGTTTCCTCTACTTGCTGGCCCAAGGTGCCATCCATTTTGTCAAAGACAATGTAAGTCTCATTGATTTCACCCAAGGTAGTAAATAGCTTAGCTAGAAGTTGATGATACTCCAGGTTGACTTGATTGGCTAGGTCCTTGAACTCCTGCTGTGAAAACTTAGAAAACACAGAGGACACTGCACTTGCAGTAGCATCCTTAAGGTGTTGCTCAAGCACAACTCTCTTTTCAACATTGGCAGTGTCCAAAGCTTCAACATCTTGCAATTGGACTTGAAGAGAAGCATTATGTTCTTGAAGGTCTTCAATCTTATTTTCAAATGCTTTTCCCAGTTCACGAATGTCAGCTTCATGTTCTTAATTGGCCTTAACCGGGTGCTCTTGAAGTTTCTTGAGATCCTCCTTCTTGACATCAATTTCTTTATTCAGTGTGATTACTGAATCAAAATTGGCACCTGCAAAAGAACCCATGGCAACAACAATATCCATTGCTTCTTGTTGTATGTAATCTGATTGCTTGGCCCAAATGATTTGCTTAGGAAAGGGGACCTGCAACACATCATGATCTCTGCCACTTTTTTTACCCATCTTCACCACTACCTTAGCCTTTTTGCTATAGAAATAATCTCCAAGGGAGGTTACAATATCTTCCTCATAAGTAGCTACCAATTCAGTGGAAGATGTAGCCACATCTCCTGTTGCAATTATTGGGGTTGTCTGAGTAACAGTGGTATTAGGTATTGTCATAGTAATCTGAGAGGTGGTTAGTGGAGAAGGGATAACTTCAGGGACTGAGGGTAAAGAGGTTGGAGTAGAGATTGAAGTTAAAACTTCAAGAAGTGAAAGATGCACTGAAAACTAATGATGAAGACAGAACAACCGATATTTGAACATCATTGGCTAGTAGTGATGAAATAGATGATGATGGTTGCAGAGAGATAGTTGAAGACTGGATCTCTGCAACTATTGATGTTGGAATGGAAAGTGGAATTGACAGGGTTGGAGATGGAACAATAATGGAATTTATTGCCTGAAATAATTGGGATATGGTGGATGGTGGTGTTACCCCAGAAGATAAAGTGGAAAGAGCTTGAATGGATGAAAGTAAGAGTCTTGAAGTTGTGGTATCAACAACAATAGTGGTTTCAAGATACTGTTGATCTGGGACAAGATCATCCATCACTATGGAATCCAACACATCTACGATTTCCTGAGAACTTTCAGTTTCTTCCTGCACCACAGTCACAAAAGGAAGTGTTTCATCTTCCACATCACTGTCCTCAATAGTAAGAGTAGGAATATCAGAGGTAGAAGTTTGAATTTTCTGTCTTTTAGATGCCTTACTCACAGCAATCACTTGAACATCAATAATTAGGTTGGTTGTAGAAGCCACTTGAATATCAATAGTGGGTTTGGGTACTCCAACCACTTGGGTATCCAGCACCGAAGACTTCATATGTGCTAATTTATGCTTCAATTGCTGAGATGTATGCATCCACATATTTAAGTCTGTAGCAGTTTTCAACTTCTGAGTATCCTCCATAAGGCCTTTTCCTTTGTATCCATCTAGGTAGGTCAGCATCAATGGAGCACTGGCTTTGTGGGCTTCCTTTTCTTCCCTATCTTTTCTTGTTTGCTCATCAAGCTTGAGTTCCATCCTTCTATAGCTCAAAAACTTGGTTTTAAGCTCCCGCTGATACTGAAAGATATGGCTCTGTTCTTCTTTGCTCTTTTCCCTCATCAGGACTTCAGAGAAAATATTAACTCCCTGATAAATAGAGTCATCGGGGATGTGTTGATGTGTATAACAATTCCTCATATGTGCCTATTTCAAATGAGCCTCCAAAAATCCTTTGGGGTCATGAGTTCTTTTGGGAGCAAATCCTAATTTCAAAGAAACAATCCTATCTCTCGGTGTTGCAGTGCAAGTTGAAGTTGGGATAACCAAAGGCTCGAGGTTTAAAGGGAACTTAGGACATCCCTTCCTTTTGGGACCAGTGAGCTTAAGGTAGACATCATTTGTAACAATCTGATAAGATATCTCCTCAAGTAACAATCTGTCAGGGACAACTCTTGGTAGCAAATGTACAGTACTGCTTCCCCAGACTCTAATGTAAGCAAAGGCTTCTCCCACATACCAGTCACCCAATGTATGGAAGAGAGTTCTGGCATCAAGAGAAAAGGCAGGGTCATCTTCCCTAAAAATAGCTGGTAAATTGCACCAAAGAAATGGTCGCGGATGTCATAGAGCAAGGGAAAAAATTTGTTTTCCCATAAGGCAGAACAATAAATATGAATAGGGGGTGAGGACTTAGTCCAACTCCACCCCATGGTGGGATACTGAAACTCTGTACAGAAAACATCAATTAAAAATGCTGAGAAAGAGAAGTATGGCTTCCTTATAGATGTTGTTTTCTGATATTTCTCAATGGTTGTCTTTAACTCTACTGATAAAATTGAATCCCAAGGGAATGACTGCCCCGTTGTTAGGACATGATGGGTTATAGGAGCCCATTCAGCTTTGAATACAGAACAATTAGGGAGACCATAAAGTCTACAAAGCATGGATACTAAAAGAGAAGAAGTCTCTTTGAACCAGGAAATTGGGTATAAATTATCAGCCCTAGGCATGAAATTTTCTAGTCTGTGCATCCAAGACTTCATCATTTCATTGAAATTGTACCTAGTCTTTGACGACTCAAGGAATGAAACATTGAGGGGTTGAACAACTAGTTTTAGGGCATAAGCTCTGGTAAAAACCTCAGTGCAAAAAGTAAACAATTGAGACCCTGTGCTATCATTGAAAGAGAGGTCTTTAGGGTTAGCATGGTCTATAATCCACTTAACTGCATCAGTGTAAGGAAGGATAGTAGGTTTGGCAGCTATAGCATGGAGTTGTGAATCCCTAATATTTTCATAGGCAGGGAGGTCACTCTAAATATCAGTTAGGTCGACATTTTCAAAGATGGAGTAAATTTTGGATCAATCCATTTGGTATGTCTCCGAAACCTTATCGCTGGTGTCGGCAAGGATGTCGAAGTTTGGGTCTTTGTTCAAAAGATCTTTCTGATGAGTTTTGTAGCGAGTGTTGCAAGACATGTTGGAAAAACTGGAGAAATATGATGAATAAATAAACACCAATAAGAAAAAAAACTCAAAATAGCAAAAAAAATTGAACAATTGAATAAGAAAGTGACACGAAGCCAACCTGTGCAAGCTGGAAAAAATGAAGAAAATGACCCCTGGTAAAAATTCGTGAAAATGACCCCTGGTAAAAAGTCTCGAATACGAACCCTAGTAAAAACTCGTGAAAATTACCCCTGGTGAAAACTCACAGTAAAATCTGCACAAATGGCGAAAACGAACACTGGTAAAAACTGGTAGTAAAATCCACATAGCAAAATCCACACAGCAAGCAATTTTCGAAAATGAAAAATGATAAAAGAAAATAGAAACAAAATCAACATACTTATTAATTTTGTCGGGTTACATCTGGGCCATAAGATTAAGACAAATAGATGACTGAGATCTAATCTGGGGAATGCGGAAGACAAGTTGCGGGGGTTTAATTTTTTGGAAATATTTACAACGTTCCCGCAATCCGTAATTGTGGGTTTTGGGACCACAACTCCAAATAAAAACAAAACAAAGTGTCATCACTTCCTATGATGTCAGTTCTCTCTTTAAGGCTCACACGTGTGAGATTTTGGCCTTACAAAATAGAGATCAATTCATGTATAAATAGAATGGTCAAGACCGCCGAGATATAAATAACAAGAAGGGTCGGCCAATTTTTCATTTAGTAGATAATTGTGAACAACAATATCCAGCAATTCACCTATCTCTAGACTGGTGAACACAAGAAGGATCGGACAACCTTTCTGGCAGTATAGGACTAGTATAAAAATAATAATGGGCAGAAGAAGGGTCGTCCGCCCCTTCATTCATGATGGAATTGTGCAAATATTCAACCTACTAAGTATAGGCTGTCAAAGCATGTATATCATGAATGGTTAAGACTGCAAAAATACTAATCATAAGAAGGGTCGGCCGACCCTTAATTTCATCTGGAAAAAATGGCGAAAATGACCCCTGGTAAAAACTTGAAGTAAAATCCACATAGCAGGTAAATTAAGGTTGCCATCTATTCAATGCATGTAAATTCTATTTTTAATACCATAAATATTTTCAAATTATCGGGTGGCCTGCATATAATTTCGTCCAATTTTAAGTCTTAGCTCATTCGATCTCATGGAGGAAGAATATACCTTTGGAAGTCGGAATTGTTCTTGCATGCATTGGAGCAAGCTCAAACCCCTAGATTTTCTTATATATCAAAGGTTCAAAATGATTATAACTTTGTTCTATATGTGTCATGTGACCTTGCATTGTAGCTCTCTTACCTGATTCTTTGAAGTTTTCTTTGAGCTAGTTGTTAAGTTATTGCATAAGTTTTGTTGGACTTGGTCCTAGATAGAATGTGTAGTCAACAAGGTCCTAGAGTCTATTTGAGTCTATCTAAATTAACCTACCCCCCTTGTCCTCGAACAAGGAGGCAAGGGGGAAACCGAATCATACAATACTCAGATCCCCATGCATTCCATTTTTTCTATTATATATCCTTTCCTATCATTATTGCACCTCTAGCGATAAAGGAATTGCTCTAAGCCATCCATCTTGCATGATCGATCTGGTACCATTGATCTTCTTCCATGCTTAGCCCCATGGCCGTCCACCTTCTTCAATCTCTCAAATGCCACCTTCCTCGCACTTTAGATCTACGTAGTTATTATTAACTATCGATCTAGCCCCTTACCATCCAAAGGTGAGGCCTTTACCGAGGTTCCTTACCATCCAAAGGTGCAACCTTTACAGAGGTTTGCGAATTTGGAATGTGCCGATACTCCATGCATGTTCAATCTGTGAACTAAACCTCCGCCACTAATGCATTTTCCCGCCATATCTGCACCATCAAAACATGTGGTCCCTACCAAATCTTTGCAACTCTGAAAAGTCCATTTCCCAGTGCATCTCAAATCACCAAAGTACCTGTTGTCCATATATCTGTCCTTTCTCCCATTGATCTAATTTCCAACTTGTTCACGGGCTAGCAACACTCCTGTTGGTAGGCGGTTTGGTAAGGAATAATCGCAGCATCACCGATACTGCGACACGTCAGAAGAGGTCGGGGAAGGCAGAGGAATAGACTATTTTATGTATTTCCGAGTCGGTTGTACTGCAATAGGAGGGTTTTTGGGTCATTGGACCATATGAGATGTAAATTTGAGTCATTTGTGCCGCAGTAGGCGGGTTTTTGGGTCATTTGGACCGTGTCAGTTAGATTTTGGTCATTTTTCCAGGAGTCAGTTAGGAAGTTGTTAGTAAGTGGACAAGCATTGTAAAGGTGGAAGCCTATTTATAGTCAAAGAGTCATATGTGTTGGATAATGTTTTGGAACTCTAGAGCTGAGCAAAGCACAATCCGTGGATGTTGTTTATGCGCATCTTCGAGTCTGTATGTGAGATCAAGTGATACTTCTGAGATTTGGTTTTGCGAAGATGTTGTATCAGGATTTTTTCTGAAGTAATATGACATGACAGAATTGTTTGGTGAAATTCCTTGTGTACCTTTTCTGTTAAGACATGTTGCGATGATTTCTTATACGTCAATGTTATGCTTTTCATAATGAATGATTATGTTGAATAATTTTATGAATGCGAATGATATTAATATTGAATGCATAGATCTATTTTGAATGCTGCGATAAATAAGTTAAGTAAGCAAATGCTGCAACATCCTCCTTAATTCGGTAGAAACATGATTCTGTCCACTCTCCCTTGATCGCCTCGAGTGAGACCTCATCTGCTCTGCAGGTGTTGCTGGGCAGGGTAAAAACTGTTTGGGCCAGTGCTCAAGGAGATCGCAGTGGGTTGGTGTCGAAAGTGATGCGAACCCCTGTTGACTGGGTTTGAATCAACAAATGGTTCCGTTGTTGGGACCGTGTGCGAAGTGAAAGGAGGATATGTTGTGGCACCCGACAAAACCAGAGGTCCAATAATGGTTTGATCAGAAGTTGCAAGAATTTGCTGAAGAAGAAAGCCAGAACACTCGACTGACAGTAGGTCAGTGGGTAGATAGGTACATTCACAACGGTCCGCATGAATGGTTCTTCTATGAGTTCCCTGTCATGTTGTTCGAATGGTTGGCGAAGTTGACCTTCCAGAAGAGAAACTTCCAAGGTGGTGAACCGACGACCTGGACCCCCGAGTTGATTCAGGAACTGCAGGAAGTTGATAATAAAGCATTGCAGGCTGTCGAAGTGTGGTTTGATAGCATCCTAGAAGGTGAAGCCGAAAGATATTTTTTCCACGAACCTCGGGGCAACTTTCTGCTATCGCTTCAATTATTGATTAAGATGCTTATTTGCGAAAAGGGTATATATAAGATGCATCTTGATCAGTAGACAGCCTGGTGGGCGGAGGCTGTGGGTACAACGACGGTTGGGCGGAGGTACATGGGATGATAAGGGGTAGATGGGTGCAGGTCATGATGAGACTGTGAGTGAAGCCGAGGAAGAAATTGGTCTTATGAGGGGAGGAGTGAGGTTCCAACAGGAAAAGAGGCAGAGGATGGGAGAAGGTCCTGCTGTAGTGGAACCGCAAGGCCGTGAAGGAAGACCACATGGGACAAAGGGACCTCATAGTCCTAACAAGGGCAACCAGGCTACGCCCAAGATAGAGGTAGGACCAAACCCCAGCACCAACGTACCCACACCTTCGCTCACTATCTCTCAGATAGCAAGAAATACCACTTCGACACCACCAAGTTCATCAATACCGCAGAATTTAATCGGTAGTAGTACAGTGAAAGGAGGAAGGAAGCCCAGAATCACAGGCAATGATGCTAAGTTACCGTTGTTCCATGGGAGGGGGACGGACAACCCAGAACAGTATTGGTTTCTGTGTGAAGCAGTCTGGACTGTAAAACAGGTCACTGATGATACCTCTAAGAAAGGACAGTTAGCGACAACTCTGCGAGGTCGTGCATTAGATTGGTTTATGAAGTTTCTTCTAGTTCCTCCAGGAGCCCCAAGGAAGTCATTAGATGAGATTCTAGATGGGTTGATTGCAGAATTCAGAAATCCCAAGTCTGAGGCTCAATATATTACAGAAATGAACGAAATTAAGCAGTATCCCAATGAGACGGTGTGGGATTTTGACCAGCGATTCAAGACACTGATGGAAAGGGTTAGTTTTTATATGAGCACCGTCCAACATAAAGAATGGTTCATTGCGGCACTACTACCACATATTCGGCTACCATTAATGAAACAAAACATCTCAATGCCTAGTGAAGATCTAGAGATTGCAATGCAATTGGAGGCATCACCGATTGGAGAAAATGCAGCTGGTATGTCGCAGATACAAACACAGCTCGCTAACTTGACTATACAGCTACAATATTTGAAGAAGGTCAAGGAGCAGCGTGAAGAAGTTTGGTGTACGCGATGTCGAGGAGAAGGGCATACGAAGGACAATTGCCCGGACTTCCGCAATTATTTGGTTTCAGGAGCTCCAAATCCGTTGAATGGTGGTAGCATGCCGTGGTGTCACGTCTACCATGTATATGGGCATAGCCATGATAATTGCCCATATATGCAGAAAATGGTCACCACCCCGAGGAATATTTATTGTACATTTTTCAAATAGGTGGGTCATGATGACAAGGATTGCCATGCATATTGGTTGCTACAAGAGCGAATGTGTGATGGGTTCTATGTAAAGGACGACCAGCGTGTCATACAATAGCCACAACCACAGGTAGCCCAGCCGCTACCTCAACCACAGATGCAGTTTGTACAGCAGCAGCAGCAACCACCGCTGTTCATGCCACAATATGCTCTGATGTCGATGGCTCCATAGCAACCATAGTTTGTATAGAAACCGCAGTATGCACAGCGAGGGAAAGGATTGAAACCAGTGCCAATGCAGCAACAATTCAACCAACCATAATACCAATAGCAGGGAGGATTCTGGGGAGGATACCGAGGAGGACGTGGCGGAGGATTTGGTTGTGGAGGAGGATGAGGTGGTCATGGGCCTGTTCAATGCTATCACTGTGCGGTATAGGGACACTACCAGTGAGACTGTCCATTACCGCAGAACCAGTGTACATTCTGTTTTGTTAACGATCACACGGTTGAGAATTGTCCACAATTGATTACGCGATGGCAAGCCGAAAATACTCCCCAGTTGCAAAACTAGCCCCGGGCATATGAGCCTGCCCAAAACCAAGTGCAGCAACCATTGCAGAACCAGAATATGCGGCCTAGTCAGAATCAGAACGTGAACCCACCCAGGAATCCACCACTGAACTAGACCCAGGGTGTGAATATCGCGACAATTTCTACATAGCCACGACCACAAGATGCTTCTGTTGCTGTGGTCACTCATGGAGGAAAGACAACTGGAGTGGAAAGCTCAATGATCTGGTTAGCCGAACAAAAGAAGGTATCATTTGACATTGATGCGGAGTGGGAGATGGTTCTTCAAGCCCAATGTGTACTAGAAAATGACCAAGGTAAGGCTGATGTGTATGACATGCCCTCGACGTTTGATGCTACTTCAAATGCCGAACTGTCACAGCGGTCTAGAACACTTCGCGCATTTTTGGAACATTTTTTTTCTCTGGAAAGAGATCCCGATGCTCTTGCTGCGATTGAATCTTTATTGCGATGACCAGCCCAGGATCGACAAGAGCTCATGGTTAATTCCCTACAACGACGGAAGATTGGTAAAGAGATGTGGATGAATATTCAAATTGGCGACTACGATGTTGATTCAGTTATTCTGGACCTTCGTTCGGATGTCAACATCTTGACCAAGTAGGATTGGCAGAAGATGGGGAGTCCCCCATTGAGCTGGTCTCCTGTACAACTCCAGTTAGCTAATCACACTAAGGTGACACCGATTGGGAGAGTTTCAAGAATGGTGGTGAACATTGAGGGAATGAAAACATTTGTCGACTTTGATATAATAAAAGTAGTCGAGGGAGGGAGCTCTTAACCAGCACTACTGGGGATTGGATGGGCTAATGATAGGGGAGCTGTAATCAACTTCAAGCGACGGATGATGAATTTTCAAAATCGCGATCTCAGAGTTATCGCCCCGTTGGATCTGGCTGAGGGACGCCACTACATCGATCCAGTGAAGGATGATGATCCCAATGGCTGGGACCATGCATTCAATATCTCTGAAGATTATATCCATCTGACTACCAACGGTGAGCTGGGATGGCGCAGTGACAGCTCTGCGTCTTCCGACTCTGATGATGCGCTAGAATATTGGCAGAACCACTTGCATGAGGTGTCGCTCCATCAGTGCGGGCTGATCACATAGTCATTATGCTGTGTCGTAACTGAAACGGTTACGTTACCCATATATCAAGGACTGCCTGGCTTATCTGATTTTCTGAAAAAGTTCGAAGAACGAATTTCTGAACCATAGCGGTTGCTGGCATTGAACGAAGCACTAAAGGCTACCCCAGCACATTGGTCAGAGACACATAAGGCACCAATTGATGGATGGTTGAAATGTAGAAGGTTTATGATGGTACGCTTTGGCGATACCAAGGTCTACCACACTGGGAAGTATGATGGTCGGAACAATCCTGGTGGTCTCTTGATGGAGTGTCAACGGTTATGGGTATTGCGACACAGAGACGAATGGGTCCATGCTTTTATCCATACATTGGATGAAATGCCACGATCATGGTATACTGCGGCTGAGTTACGAGGGGAAATTTCTACTTGGATGGAGCTCACATTGTGTTTTACCCATACATTCAATTTTGCAGACGCCAATCCAGAGGTCAATAATGCATTACAACTCATCCGTGATGTAATTCTACAGGTTGTCTTGGTGACCTATCCCGCAGATCCGCATACGCACTACCAGATGCAGTCTCTCATGAAATGTTTCAATATAAGTGGTGGTACAAAAGATGGTGATGATCTATGGAATGTGAACATCACAGAATCAGAAGGAAGTCATGCTGTGGTACCACCTGATGGGCCGAGCGATCTAATCAATCAGCCGCTAAAGATTCGCAAGATTAACATTGGGGCAGAGGACAATCCAAATTTTGCGAACGTCGAGGATTACTGGGATGATGAGCTGATCAGCAAGGTCACTGATTTGCTCCATGAGTTTCAAGATGTATTTCCTACCAAGTTTTCTGACATGAAGGGGATTCTGGCCGAATTAGGGGAAATGAAGATTCCATTAAAACCAGATGCTAAGCCGATCCGGCAGCGACCCTATCGATTGAATCCCCGACATAAGGAGAGGGTCAAGATAAAATTGGATCGCATGTTAGATGCTGGTATCATTGAACCAGTCGAGGAGTTGGAATGGATAAGTCCTATGGTCGTACAGGGTAAGAAGACTTGCGAGGTGCGCATTTGCGTCGACCTCAGGAAGCTAAATGATGCATGTTTGCATGATCCATTCCCAACCCCTTTTACTGACAAAGTGCTCGAAGGTGTGGGTGGCCAGGAGATGTACTCTTTCACAGACAGGTTCTCTAGCTACCATCAGATCCGCATTGCCAAAGAAGACCGCCATAAGACCACTTTTGTTACCGAATGGGGCTGCTTTCAGTACACCGTGATGCCGTTCGTCTTGAAGAATGCACCTGCGATATTTTCGTGGGTTGTCGTTGCTGCATTCAAAGATTTCATTCAAAACTTTCAACAGGTATACATGGACGAGTGGACGGTCTATAGTTTGGTCCGCGATCACCTGGCGAATCTGCGGTTGATGTTGGAGCGATGTCGGCAACACTAGATATCGTTGAAATTAAAGAAGTGTATCTTCTATGCACCGTTTGGTATATTGTTGGGTCATATTGTCTGTAAGCAAGGATTATTGGTTGACCCAGCAAATATTGCACTTATTCTAAGTTTGACACCGCCGACTACTGTTAAGCAGTTACGCGTGATGCTGGAACACATAGGGTATTATCGCAAGTTCATCAGGGGTTATCCTGTAATTAGTGCCCCTATGGAGAAGTTGTTGAAGAAGGACGCAGTATTCCAGTGGAGCCCTAAATGTCAGGATAGCTTTGAGACACTAAAGACAAAGATAGCTTCGATGCCGATATTAGTATTTCCTGACTGGAGTAGGGAGTTCCATGTTCATGTTGATGCCTCATTGAACGTGCTAGGAGTAGTGTTAGCCCAGCCCAGAGAGGGGGATCTTGATCACCCCATTGTTTTTGCAGCCGAAAATTGTCATCTGCAAAAAGAAACTACACTACTACGGAGAGGGAAGGTCGGGCAATGGTTTACGCATTGCAGAAGTTTTGCCATTACTTACTGGGAGGCCATTTCAATATGTTCACAGATCATTCTGCATTGAAATACCTGGTTAATAAGCCTGTGTTGGGGGGGAAGATCTGTCTATGGCTACTTCTGTTTCAGGAGTTTTATTTTGAAGTAATTGTGAAGCCAGGGCGGTTGAATGTTTTCCCGGATCATCTCTCCCAAATTGAAACAGGGGAGGAGGCAACCAACATTGAAGATGGGTTGCCTAATGCACAATTATTTAAAGTTGGAATTGTTGATGGATATTTTGAAGAAATCATTCAATTTCTGGCAACAGGTATTGCACCAGAAGAATTCACCACTAGTTAGAAGAAGCAGTTGGTAGTCAAGGCTGCGGACATCCAGCTGATCACAGGAGCACTGTACAAGATGGGTGCCGATGATATATTGCGACGGTATTTTTTTCCACATGAGCAAGAGCAGATCCTTTATGAAGCACATTTAGGAGTCACTGGAGGGAACTATGGTGGCCATGCGATGGCAAGGAAGGTGCTTCGAGCAGGGCTCTGGTGGCCTACACTACACAGCGATGCGACAGATTATGCACGGTCCTACGACGTTTGTCCGAGAACTGGGAAGCCATCCCGACGGGATGAGATGTCGTTGATGCCTCAATTGACATTGCAGCTATTCGACAAATGGGTAGTAGACTTTGTGGGACCTATCCATCCCCCGGGGAAGCACACTGGTGCTAGGTATATCATCACGGTGACAGATTACATGACACGATGGGCAGAAGTTGCACCAGTTGTTGATTGTTCCACAGCCACAGCAGCGCAGTTTTTCTTTGATCACATCGTCACTCGGTTCGGCTGCCCCAAGATATTGTTGAGTGATCAAGGAAGCCACTTTCTCAATCGCACCATCAGCGCATTGACGGAGGAGTTGCAGATACAACATAAGAAGAGTACACCCTATCATCCGCAAGAGAATGGCACAGTGGAAGCTTTCCATAAGATATTGGAGCATGCACTAACAAAGGTGTGCAATGTGAACCGCGATGATTGGGATCTCAAAATCCCAGTATTATTGTGGGAATATCGCACCACATGTAAACAATTGACCGACAAGACACCATTCAAGCTAATGTATGGTCAAGAGGCGGTTATGCCTATGGAGTATATCATTCCGAGTCTCAGCATAGCGGCATCAACTGGCAAGGATGATGCGGCCGTATTAGATGAACATCTTGCATAGTTAATACAGTTGGAGGACAATCGCTTCATCGCTGATTTCCATCAGGGTGTGGAGAAAGATTGCTAGAAGGATTGGCATGATCGCCATATCAAGAACAAACAGTTTCAACAGGGTGATTTGGTGTTGTTGTATGACAACAAGTTTATGAAACATCCAAGAAAATTACAGATGCATTGGCTTGGTCCGTATCGCATTAGCAGCATTACTTCAGGAGGAGCGGTCCAGTTGCAGCAGTTGGATGGGGTGATGCTCCCCAAGTTGATTAATGGGAGCAGGTTGAAGCCCTATCGGTCGGGCTTGGAACAACGCGATTCCTGAGCCGCATCGGGAAAAAAAAAATGTGTGTAGATTAATTGGTGGTAAGATGGAGCACCAACTAGGATGGAATCCAGAAGCAAGGAGGCTTTTTCCGCAAGTTTGGAGTGGTCTGCGATAAGTGGCAGTGTTGTGATTGGGTCACATCAGAAATCATTATGTAACTCGCACCTTTTTTGAAAGATATGATTGTTAGACGAATCAGATCGTTTCAGAAATACGCACATTTGGAATGAGGAATACACCGAGGTAGCATGGCGGACGACACCTAGCGAGATGGTTTCCAGGGTTGGCACGAGGCATCCACCACGGCAGTATGGCCGAAGGACTGCTTTGCACACTTTTGCACACAGGGCGACAAGTGGGGATATGATCGCTCCACCCACTTCTGTTGTCCGAGCAATGGAATATTATGATTACCCTGGAGCGTGAGCAGGTGGTGCATAGGATTGCCAAGGAAGATGAATGGTCGTGTTGAGATATTGTAACTTCAAAGAATATTATAATTGTACTTTATTATTCCGGAGATGTTTCATTCCTCCGTAAAGATCTTATTGTATATCCGGAGATGTTTATTCCTCCGTCAGAATGTGGTAACTTGGGTTATTAGACTTCCCTAGTGGAGGTCGGCCCTTTATGTGTTATGTGGGTCAAAGGGTTATTAGACCACCCTAGAGGGGTCGGCCCAGTCAGTTGTAGTGGGGTATTTAACCCATTGGTTAAATACGAGCCTACGTGTACCTATGTAAAATACATGTCAGTGTAGTGTATAAATAGAGGAGGTGTGTTCCTCATTTGACACACTCACTCACTTGAGGATAGCGCACTTGTGGAGGAGAGGTCTGCTATGGTGGAGGAGGAGATCATGTCTCAGGGTTTCATCTTTGTATATTGCTGGTCATCTATATTGAGGAAGCTTTGCTAGGTTTTCTACCCCATGAGGGTTTCCCAGGATAAATCTCTGTCTCTTGTGTTTATGCTGTGCTTGTTGTTTCTTCAGTGATCCTGTATATGCTATTATTGTGAAATGGAATGTAATGCTGCTATTTTCTGTCTTAGCATATTGAATTTTAACATGGTATCAGAGCTAACCTGAAGGAAGACAAGGTATGGCACTAACGACACTTGCTTTACTTACGACAATTTGAAGGCTAGGGTTTTATATAGCAAAAACCAGTCATCGTAGCACTTTCACTATAAATCCGTTTTGGCGAAGTTTTCGGATCTGCAATTGTTACAGGACGAATATTAAATCTCCAGGTACCTTGTGTCCAAAGGAAAACCTCTAATTCGTTGTACTTTGTGATTTATGATCTGTACAATATAGGGTTTCTGCCTCTTCCAGATCTGAGTCAAAATCAGGTGACCTTGGGAAAAAGGTCATATCTTGGGCTAGGAAGATCCAAATAAAATTTCGTAAAAAGTGACAGATATTACACAGTCTGTACTATCTCAGAAAACTTTTTCAGAGGCCGAAGTTGAACCAGTGACACGTGGAACTCCGTACAAGTGCGCTCTCCTGTATTATCCCAAAACAGGTCACGTTGCGACATTTGGCATAACTCTCTCTCAGAGAGTCCAATTGAGGTAAGACCTATCAGGATGGAAAGGTAATAGGCCAATCTATCTCAGAAAACGTTTTCAGAGGCTGAAGTTGAAACAGTGACACGTGGCACGCCGTACAAGTTCGCTCTCCTGTTTTATCCCAAAACAGGTCACGTTGCGACATTTGGCATAACTCTCTCTCAGAGAATCCAATTGAGGTCAGACCTATCAGGATGGAAAGATAACAGGTCAGGATATCTTAGGAAACCTTTTCAGACCCTGTGGATCAAAAATTTCAGAGTTACACCAGAAACAATCAGGTACATATTTCTGTCAAAACAGAATTATTTTTTGGTACCTTCATTCATGGCTTCCGGAATTTAGGGCTTTGGAGAAAGTTGGAATTTTTGTAATCGGAGACCACGGATGGATGCTACTCATCAAAATAGAAATTTAGAGACCAATATCAGAATTTTTGGTTGGGCAGAAGGCCGGGTTTGATTAGACCCTAGTTCGGGACTTTGATCAGAAAAGTGGAAAATTAGGGCTTCTGTAAAAATGGGAATTTTTGAAATCTGTGACCATGGCTGGAAGCTCCTCAGAAAAATAGAAGCTTAGAGCTTTGGATCAAACATTTTGATTGGGAAGAAGAGTGGGATTTATCAAACCCCAGTTCAGGGTCACGTCCAGTGAATCTGAAAGTTTCAAAGGCAAAATTGAGGAGTGAAACTTTGCAGTTTTCAAATTCTAAATATATCAGTTTGATCAGCTCATCAAGGCGCATATTTCTATCCTTTCGGAAGTTTGAAATTCAAAGTTTGAATTTTTGGGGTTTCTCTGACAAACCCATATCCAGCTCCAGGTCCAGTTCTTGCAAATCAAGTGGATAGGGTTAATCCTAGAAGAAGATGGATTGGTCACCTGCATAAGTGAAGGAGTTCCTATTTTAGAGGGAGATGAGGCTAAAAGCTTTACATAAGGAGATTACAAGCGATCTCGACAGGTATGAATCATCGAGGTATGTTTTGATATTTGTTCATGATTAAGTTTATAGTATGTTTGTACAATCTTGATTTTTAGATTTGTTGTATCACCTTAACAAAATTATGAATGCATGATAGAAGATATTCATTGGTTAGGGTGTTGACACTTATGATTGTACTAATGCATTATGATGTTGTGTGAGGTTGATGTTGTCCGCTAATAAGATACAGGTACATCACAAAAGACAAATCAGGTTCCATGACCATGAAAACATGAAGACAAAGACTCATCCACAATCTTTGTTCTACTTACGAGGTATGTATGACTTTGTTATATTATGCTTAACCTATGAGACATGCAGGTTCTAGCTCAGGATCTCTAAATCATTGAAGAGATTGTTTAGTTATGTTGTACATAACCAAGTAGGTATACTAATCCAGGTATGTTTCCCATGAATCTTACCTTGTGTTAGGATCCCCTATATAAGTATACTTGGAATGATTGGTTATGCTTATTCATAAAGTTAGTAATCAAGGAATTATGCATATTATATCTTTTATCTTGATTGATGATATGCATGAGTAAAAGAAGACTTCCCTGAAATCTTGAATACTAATGTTTATTAACTATAATCATGACTATACATTCTCAATATTATTTAGAACTATAATGTTTTGATAACATTTAGAACATACTAATGGGTGTATGTTTGTGTATGAGATCATGAGGATGACACTTGAACATGCACAGTGGTACATAATGAATAGAAGTTCAAAAGACATACAGAAGATCAAGCGGGAGGCAACCACACAAACATAAAAGATAAGTATTTGAGTTGTTATTTGAAATAGTAAATGATATTTCCTGTAATAGGTTGTATGCATATTTGTATTCCTATAATATATCATGCTAAGTGTAAATATTCATAGAACATTGAACAGTATACTACCAATATGCATATGATTGGTAAGTTGGACAAACATTCCATTGTTGCTTGTCTAGAATGAAACCTCTTTGCTGACATGCTGAGAGTTGTGCACACTCTCGATAGTATGTTCTGGTAGAGATGGAATGCATCTAGATAGCCACTGTATGCATACAGGATATGGGAAAGTGTTGTGCCAAAGTATTGGTCAAGATAGTTGCATAACTATGTAAATGATATCTGTATGCATAATAGGTTATCATGTCAATATGATTTGATGATTATGAAGTACCTAATTTTGATTTGTAGGAAAAATCATGATGGATGATGAACCTATCATACCATTATTATGTGACGATGATCTCTTTCTGACAAGGAATGAGAAACAAATCATGAAAATGGCTGCAGAAATAAAAATGAAAGATCTCAGGTAATGCACTACTTCTTAGGTCTAGAAGTATGGCATGATCCAAAAGGAATCTTTTAAATCGAGGTAAGTATGCTGTGAAGTTTCTAAAAAGATTTGATATGTTGGAGTGTAAAGACATGGCCACTCCCATGGACTCCAACTTGAAGTTATTAGTTAATGACTCATCGGATTTAGTGGACCTAACCCTATATAGACAAATCATTGGGCCAATGATGTATTTAACAAATACTAGGCCAGATATATGCTTTGTTATAAATACCGTAAGTCAGTATCTAGTAGAACCTAGAAAGGTTCACTTAATAGATACAAAGCATGTAGTGAGGTACCTAAAAGGTACTTTAGATTTTGGTCTATATAATCTTAGAGGTCATGAACTCCGATTACATGGTTACTCAAATTCTGATTGGGCAGGAAGTGTCTCAGACAGAAAGAGTACATTAGGTGGATGTTATAGTCTTGAATCTACCATGATCTCATGGTTTAGCAAGAAACAATCTAGTGTGGCTCTCAGTACTACTGAAACAGAATATATTGCTGTCTGCTCTGCCAGCTGTGAAGCAGTGTGGCTTCAGAAGCTATTATATGGAGTGTTTGACTTAGAAATGGATTCCACTGTGATTATGTGTGACAATCAAAGCTGCATCAAGATGATAGGAAATCTTGTATTCCATGATAAGTCAAAACACATTGAGATCCGATACTTCTATATACGAGGTATGGTGTAGAGAGGAGCTATCAAGCTCGAGTATATAAGCACTGAGGATCAAATTGATGATATCTTGACCAAACCTCTGTCTCGAGTAAAGTTTGAACACTTCCGAGACAAGCTTGGTGTAGTTTAGAAGGACTCTCCTCGAAAGGGGGAGTAGCACAGTATCCGACATCAAGTCTATCTCATCAATGATGAGGTTACCTATTTACTGCACTCAGTTACCTAGAATTATTTAGATTTAGGACTCTTATATTCTTTTGATGATAGATGTATACATGCTTTTGATGTTAGTTTTGATGATAGATACTTTTGATGATTTTGATGATAGATGTATACATGTTTTGATGATGATGATACATGTTGTGATTATACATGTTTTGATGATGATGATACATGTTGTGGTTATACATGTTTTGTTGATGATGATACATGTTGTGGTTATACATGTTTTGATGATGATGATACATGTTGTGGTTATACATGTTTTGATGATGATGATACATGTTGTGGTTATACATGTTTTGATGATGATGATACATGTTGTGGTTATACATGTTTTGATGATGATGATACATGTTGTGGTCATACATGTTTTGATGATGAGAATACATGTTTTTGGTATACAACATGTGAAGGGATTGGATCATTCCTGGACTTCAGTCCGAAAGAAGAGCCGTAGACGTATGTCTTCGAAAATGAAGTTCTTGGTGAACATGTGAAGGGATTGGATCATTCCTGGACTTCAGTCCGAAAGAAGAGCCGTAGACGTATGTCTTCGAAAATGAAGTTCTTGGTGAACATGTGAAGGGATTGGATCATTCCTGGACTTCAGTCTGAAAGAAGAGCCATAGACGTATGTCTTCGAAAATGAAGTTCTTGGTGAACATGTGAAAGGATTTGATCATTCCTGGACTTCAGTCCGAAAGAAGAGCCGTAGATGTATGTCTTCGAAAATGAAGTTCTTGGTGAACATGTGAAGGGATTGGATCATTCCTGGACTTCAGTCCGAAAGAAGAGCCGTAGACGTATGTCTTCGAGAATGAAGTCCTAGATGGACGATGGAGGATTAAGTCATCCTTGGACGTGGTCCTAAAAGACGGTGGAGGATTAAGTCATCCTTGGACGTGGTCCTAAAAGACGGTGAAGGATTAAGTCATCCTTGGACATGGTCCTAAAAGACGGTGGAGGATTAAGTCATCCTTGGACATGGTCCTAAAAGACGGTGGAGGATTAAGTCATCCTTGGACATGGTCCTAAAAGACAGTGGAGGATTAAGTCATCCTTGGACGTGGTCCTAAAAGACGGTGGAGGATTAAGTCATCCTTGGACGTGGTCCTAAATGTACGGTGGAGGATTAAGTCATCCTTGGACGCTGTCCTAAATGTACGGTAAGGATTGGATCATCCTTGGACTTTGGTCCTGTAAACTGAGCCGTAGACGTGAGGTCTCCGAGAACATGATAGGACTGGATCGTCCCTGGACTTCGGTTCAAAATGTACATGACTGGTTTACATCATCCTTTGATGATGCTGATGATCGTGGGATGACGATGCTGATGATCGTGCGATGACGATGCTGATGATCGTGCGATGACGATGCTGATGATCGTGTGATGACGATGCTGATGATCGTGTGATGATGATGCTGATGATCGTGTGATGACGATGCTGATGATCGTGCGATGACGATGCTGATGATCGTATGATGACGATGCTAATGATCGTATGATGACGATGTTGATGATTGTGTGATGATGATGCTGATGATCGTATGATGACGATGCTGATCGTGATGCTGATGATTGTATGATGACGATGTTGATGATCGTATGATGACGATGCTGATGATCGTGTGATGACGATGCTGATGATCGTGTGATGATGATGCTGATGATTGTGTTGATCGCGTGTTGACGATGCTGATGATTGAGTACTATCAACTCTGATGATGTTGATGTTCCAGTATTGAAGATGTTCCAGTAACTAGTTGAGTTACTGATGATGTTGAGAAAGCTTCCAATGATTTATAGATGTATCATGTATGATGTTGATGACTCCTTGCTCGTGCAGATGCTGTTATAATATCCTTCTCGTTAAGGGGGAGTGTTGAGATATTGTAACTTCAAATAATATTATAATTGTACTTTATTATTCTGGAGATGTTTCATTCCTCTGTAAAGATCTTATTGTATATCCGGAGATGTTTATTCCTCCGTCAGAATGTGGTAACTTGGGTTATTAGACTTCCCTAGTGGAGGTCGGCCCTTTATGTGTTATGTGGGTCAAAGGGTTATTAGACCACCCTAGAGGGGTCGGCCCAGTCAGTTGTAGTGGGGTATTTAACCCATTGGTTAAATACGAGCCTACGTGTACCTATGTAAAATACATGTCAGTGTAGTGTATAAATAGAGGAGGTGTGTTCCTCATTTGACACACTCACTCACTTGAGGATAGCGCACTTGTGGAGGAGAGGTCTGCTATGGTGGAGGAGGAGATCATGTCTCAGGGTTTCATCTTTGTATATTGTTGGTCATCTATATTGAGGAAGCTTTGCTGGGTTTTCTACCCCATGAGGGTTTCCCAGGATAAATCTCTGTCTCTTGTGTTTATGCTGTGCTTGTTGTTTCTTCAGTGATCCTGTATATGCTATTATTGTGAAATGGAATGTAATGCTGCTATTTTCTGTCTTAGCATATTGAATTTTAACAGGTCGAACATGCTGTATAAATATAGGACCCAAGGATAATCGGAGCACAGATGTTGTTTCAGTTTAGAGAGGTAATGCTACGAGATGTTCGGGCATCTAGGTAAATTAGGAATTCCAAGGAGGTTGTGGAAATGATCCATTTTATTTCTAGTGGGAGCACACTAGGTGTGCTAAGGGCCCGAACCATGAGTGTCCATGAGAGGTTAGAACAAGCTGCACCTCAGACACTTAGGGGTTACAAGCATGAAGTCTTGTCTGAGATCTCTAGGAAGTTGGTGATGGTTTGAAGTCTCATGGTCCCTACGACCACGCAAAAGGGGGGGGTCATCGGCCCCGGGTCCCTATAACGTATGCTTACTGGTGTGAAATAGATGTGCCAAAACCGCTAGCCTGTTTTACACCCTGGCGTTGCTTGCAAAATTTCTCTCCATCTACAATCGGTCTCTCGAGACTAGAGAATGAGTCTGCAAGGTCTACGACAGTAAGCTGGCGCGAATCCACTTTTGGGAAAGAAGTACATGATAGCAAGCAGATGATCCATGTAGCAAAAAGAGCAGGACAACGCCGCATGATCCAGACAACAAGAACAGTTGTAGCATTATTGTTTAGCCCTAGTAGAGTGAAGACCACATAGTTTACCCTATCCGGTTGACGTGGCTCGAGCGAGAGCCACAAGATTTTGTTTGGGGCCTGTTGGCAAGCGGTTTGGTAAGGAAGAATCGCACCATCACTGATGCTGCGACACATCAGAAGAGGTCGCGAAAGGCATAGGAATAGACTATTTTATGTATTTTCGAGTTGGTTGTACCGTAATAGGCGGGTTTTGGGTCATTGGACCATATGAGATGTAAATTTGATTCATTTTTTCCCTAGTAGGCAGGTTTTTAGGTCATTTGGACCATGTCAGTTAGATTTTGGTCATTTGTCCAGGAGTCAGTTAGGAAGTTGTTAGTAAGTGGACAAGCATTGTAAAGGCGGAAGCCTATTTATAGTCAAAGAGTCATATGTGTTGGATAACTTTTTGGAACTCTAGAGTTGAGTAGAGCACAATCCGTGGATGTTGTTTATGCGCATCTTCGAGTCTGTATGTGAGATCAAGTGATACTTCTGAGATTTGGTTTTACGGAGATGTTGTATCACGATTTTTTTGAAGTAATATGACATGATGGAACTATTTGGTGAAATTCCTTGTGTACCTTTTATGTTAAGACATGTTGCAATGATTTCTTATACTTCAATGTTATGCTTGTCACAATGAATGATTCTATTGAATAATTTTATGAATGCGAATAATGTTAATATTGAATGCATAGATCTATTTTGAATGTTGTGATAAATAAGTTAAGTAAGCAAATGCCTCAACATCCTCCTTCATTCGGCGGAAACATGGCTCTGTCCACTCTCCCTTGATCGCCTCGGGTGAGACCTCATCTACTCTGCAGGTGTTGCTGAGCAAGGTAAAACTTGTTTGGGCTGGTGCTCAAAGAGATCACGGTGGGTTGTTGTCGACAGTGATGCGAACCCCTGTCGACTGGGTTTGAGTCAACAACTCCGCCCATGCTTAAACCGTCCTATATTACTTTAGCAAACAACGCTTGTCACCATTGATCTCTATCAAGCTTCTGTAACCGTCGATCTTCGTCAAGCTTCTAGCAGTCGGGTAAAATATGAACCGTAAGATTAAGATAAAATTATGGTTGAGATATAATCTGTGGAATGCGGAAGACGAGTTGCGGAGTTTTATTTTTTTGGAAATACATACAACATTCCCACAATCCGCAATTGCGGGTTGCAGGACTATAGCTCGAAATAAAAACAAACTTAAGTTTCCGCAATCTGCAATCCACATTGTGGGTTGCGGAAACACATGTCGCAAATTTATTATTCAAATAGTTCCCACATCCACAATCATTTGTAACTAGATATCTACTTAAACAAGTTATAACATGATATGATGGGGCGTGCATTTTTCTCAAACCATGAATTATGGCAGGCATTGTCTCAGAGCAGTTTTGACAACCTTTTTCATACTTTGTCAATTGCCAAAGTTTTACAAACCTGTCATACTTTTCAGAATGATGTCAGATTGCAACACTCACACATTCCATGTCATCACTTCCTATGGTGTTAGTTCTCTCTTTGAGGCTCACACATGTGATATTTTGGCCTGCCAAAACAGAGATCAATTCATGTATAACCAGAATGGTCAAGACTGGAAAAATATAAATAACAAGAAGGGTCAGTCGATCCTTCATTTAGTAGATAATTGTGAACACCAATATCCAGCAATTCACCTGTATCCAGACTGGTGAACACAAGAAGGATCGGACGACCCTTCTGGCATCCTAGAACAAGTATGAAAATAATATTAGGCAAAAGAAGGGTCGTATGCCCCTTCATTTATGAGATAAATGTGCAAATATTCAACATAAAAAGGATATGATGTCAATTCATATATATCTAGAATGGTGAAGACTGGAAAAATACTAAGGACAAGAAGGGTCGACCAACCCTTCATTTGAGCTATAAAAAATGGCAAAAATGACCCCTGGTAAAAACTCGCAGTAAAATCCACACAACAGGTAATTTTCGAAGATGAAAAATAATAAAAGCAAACATAAAAAAATAAACATATTTATTAATTCCATCGGGTTACATCTGGGCCATAATATTAAGACAAATCGACGGCTGAGATCTAATCTGTGGAATGCAGAAGACATGTTGCGGGGGTTTATTTTTTAGAAATATATACAACGTTCTCGTAATCCACAATTCGCAATTGCGGGTTGCGGGTTGCGGCAATGCATGTCGCAAATCCATTATTCAAACACTTCCCTCAATCCAAAATCATCTATAACTAGATAGCCACTTCAACAACCTATAGAATGATATGATGGTGCATGCATTTTTCTCAAACCATGAATTATGGTGGGCATTCTCTCAGAGCAGTTTTTTCTACCTTTTCCATACTTTGTCAATTTCCAAAGTTTCACAAACTTGTCATACTTTTCCATAATGATGTCAGATTGAGACACTGACTTAATGATAGCACCAGAACACCATCATGTGTATTTCCAGCCTCATCACACATTCCATGTCATCATACATGTCATGTCATCACTTCCTATGGTGTCAGTTCTCTCTTCGAGGCTCACACGCGTGAGATTTTGGCCTGCCAAAATAGAGATCAATTCATGTATAACCAGAATGGTCAAGACTAGAAAAATACAAATCACAAGAAGGGTCGGCAAACTTCGTTTAGTAGATAATTGTGAACACAAATATCCAGCAATTCACCTGTATCCAGACTGGTGAACACAAGAAGGATCGGATGACCCTTCTTGCAATCTAGAACTAGTATGAAAATAATATTGGTCAGAAGAAAAGTCGACTGCCCCTTCATTTATGAGGGAATTGTGCAAATATTCAACCTATGAATTATAGGATGTCAATTCATGTATATCCTGAATGAAGAATACTGCAAAAATACTAACCACAAGAAGGGTCGGTCAACCCTTCATTTAAAAGAGAAATGAAAAAATATTTAATCTACGAAGGTTGGGACGACAATTCCCCACTACTAACTTCCGCAGTATATGGTAGGGATAGGGACATTTCCTAAGTTATAACATCTAAACAATAATTCTCTGAACTTCTGACTTCCGACAAGAAGGATCGGTTGCCCCTTCTTTTAGTAGATAATTATGAACACCAATATCCGACAACTCACCTATATCTAGAATGGTGAACACAAGAAGGACTGAACCACCCTTCTTGCAGTCTAGAACTATTATGAAAATAATAGTGGGAAGAAGAAGGATCGGCCGACCCTTCATTCATTTGGCTCGAGCCTCATTCAAAATGGGGTGTTGGTTGATGAAATTCAACTTGAAATGACCGTCATATTATATAGACACCAATTCATTTGATAATTTGTATTTTTTTACAACTTCAAATGACCGTCATAATTATCATATCGGAACACCGTAAAAACCAATTTCAAAAGTGGCAATATAAAAAGAAAAAGTATGGTTTTGGAACCCAGATTTGGCACTTTTGGAAATGGATTTGGTAGTTTCAGAACCGCTTTGGTCACTTTTGGAACTGGATTTGGCACTTTTGGAACCTGTTTTGGCTCTTTAGGAACCGGTTTTGTCACTTTGGGAACATTGATTTGGCACTTTCGGAATCGGTTTTGGCACTTTTGGAAATAGTTTTGGCACTTTTGGAACCTTGATTTGTCACTTTTTAAACTGGTTTTGACACTTTCAAAACCGGATTTGGCACTTTTGGAACCGGTTTTGGCACTTTTGGAACCCCGATTTGGCACTTTTGGAACCGGATTTTGCTTGATTTTGGGGTTTAGAAAGGCGATTTTTGACCCATCTTCAAAGTGACTTGGACTAGAATAAGTCCAAGTTTAATGAAATTGGATTTTTTTCTTTTATTTTAACATAAGTGTCATCACACAATAACACTTAGTTAACTAGATCTTCTTTGTTATCACTTAGTTAACTCTCTTAACTAATTAGTTCTTGTTAACATCAATGTAGTGATCAATTCGAGTTCTCCTTTGATTTACTGAAGTCTTCATTGAAGTTTAACAATTTGAATTCTCTCTTAATTAATTCTTTTATGTGCAATTTGAATTCTCTCGTATCTTATCACATCTTATCTTTATCTCTTGTCTTATCTGCATGGTCCACATGTGCCATATTAATTATCATATAAAATATATTAATGATATTTTCTCAATGATGTGATCATATTGTTCTACTATTGTTCCAAGTGGTTATATGCTAAATTAATTCACTCTAGAGGTGGCCAGTCTCTATAGGAGACTTAATAGCTCAACCATGGTTAGTAGTAAATCACACACCATACATGATTCAACATGCAAAGCATCACCTCAACACATGAGTATCTTTCTTGACAGACAATACCTTAGCCTTGACTAGCAAGACTATACAACATCATCATTTTGAAAAATAAAGAACTTGCCTTAACACATGAACCTTAACCATTGTTGAGTCCAACTCAAGATTCTTCTCCAAGTTTTTTGAGTCCAACTCAGGATCCTATAAGGCACTACCTCAACACAAAAGGATCAATATTGACACACAATATTGACTTGGAGAATGACTCATAATGTTGTAACTTTAACACCCCCTCTCAGTGAGGGAGGCATTCTCTACCACGTCAATATTGTCTCAGAAGTACCTATACTTCATCATGGACAGAGACTTAATCAACATCTCTACAATTTGCTCAATAGTAGCAATGTATTGAAGACTTATGGCACCTCTCTGGACCATGTCTCTAATGTAGTGATACTTCATCTCAATGTGTTTCGATATGTCAACAAGGTTTTATGAGAGATTAATGCAACTCTGATTGTCAGAGGGAACGACTGTATTCTCAAGCTTCTCTCTAAACAACGCATAAAGTAGATTCCTAAGCCACACAGCTTCTTAGTAGGAGGTACTAGATGCAATATACTCTGCTTCTATAGTACTCTAGGATACGGATCCTTGCTTCCTACTGGACCAAGAGATCATAGATTATATCAAGATAAAACATAATCTTGATGTACACTTTCGGTCCATAATAATACCACCCCATTTGGAGTCGGCATATCCAAGTAACATCACTCATCCAATGGAAGCATATCTGAGTCCATAAGCAATAGTACCTCGAAGGTATCTAAGCACATGCTTAGTAGCAACCCAATTTCTATGTCTTGACTCAAACATGAACTGACTCAATATATTCACTACAAAACATATGTCTGGTCTACTATGTACATCAAGGAACCAATGAGTTGTCTATACACAGTAGGATCCACTAGAGCCGGTCCGGAATCTGACTCATGTAGCTGCTTTATATTAGACACCATTGGAGCAGACATGGACTTACAATCCATCATACCAAATCTCTGGAATACATCAACTGTGTACTTTCCTTGAGAAAGAGAGATCTCATCTTTCCTTTTGCAAACTTCTAGACCAAGAAAATAGTGCATAAGACCTAAGTATTTCATTTCGAACTCAGAAGTGATCTCCCACTTGCACCAAGCTATATGTTGCTCCTCTCCAGTAAGGAACAATTCATCAATATAGATAACTAATATCAATGTTTGGTTCTTCACAACCTTGAAGTACAGGTTGGGGTCAACTTCACTTTTGGAGAATCCCAAGCTCAGAAGATAGTTGTCAATCCTTGAATACAAATCCCTCGGGGCCTGCTTAATCTAATACAAGTATTTCATAAGTTTTCATACATGGGACTCCTTCTTGTGAATTAAAAACCCCTCAAGTTTTTGTATGTAAACCTCTTCCTCAACCTCACCATTGAGGAAGGCAGTCTTCAAATCCATTTGGTGAAGTTTCCAACCCAAAACTAAAGCAAGCGAAAGTATGGTTTGGATATTAGTGTACCTGTCCATAAAAGAAAATGTCTCATTATAGTCTATCCCTTCTTTCTGTGAGAAACCACTAGCCACAAATATTGATTTATACTTTTCAATACTTCCATCAGCTACATGCATGATTTTATAAATCCACTTGAAAGTTACTATTGAATTCCCGATAGGTTTAGGATCCACTTCCCACACATCAATTGTTGATGTATATGTAACTTCGGAATGTATTTCACATATATGTATATTGTATTCCTATAGAGATGGTATTATTCCTCTATAAGGAAGTGTCGTCATTTATATTGTAAGTGTCGTAACTTATACTTGATGGGTTATTAGACCACCTTATTTGGGGTCGGCCCTGTATAAGTCATGTGGGTCAAAGGGTTATTAGACCACCCTATTGGGGGTCGGCCATGTGGGTCAAAGGGTTATTAGACCACCCTATTGGGGGTCGGCCCACTCAGCATTATGTTATGTGGTAAAGTTCGAGCCTACATGAGTTAGGTAAAAAGGCAAGTCAAGTCAAGTATAAATAGAGTGCGGGAGGCACTCTATTTACTCACTCAATTCTCACACATGAACTCAAGGAGGAGTGGCGCACTTATGGAGGAGGAGGATCTGCTGCTAGGTTGTGTCTATCTCTTATGGTTGGTTGTATCATTGCTCTATCTATCTCTGAGGAAGTTATTGGGGTTTTTCACCTTTATGGTTTTCCCCAAGTAAATCTTTGTGTCTCTTGTGTGCTTGCATTATTGTCTCCATGATTGATATGCTGTACATGTTGTTCTCTCAGTTAAGATCCTAGATCAGTTTGAAGTAAATTCTGAAAATTTAACATGGTATCAGAGCTAGCCTGAAAGAAGGCATGATATGGCATGTATGACACTTGTTGCACTTACGATGCTAGGGATTGATATAGCAAAAACCAGTCATCGTAGAACTTTCGCTATAAATCCGTTTTGGCAAAGTTTTCAGATCTGAAATTGTTACAGGACGAAGCTAAGATCTCCAGGTACCTTGTGTCCAAAGGACAACCTCTAATTCATTGTACTTTGTGATTTATGATCTGTACAATATAGGGTTTCTGCCTCTTCCAGATCTGAGTCAAAATCAGGTGACCTTGGGAAAAAGGTCATATCTTGGGCTAGGAAGCTCCAAATGAAATTTCGTAAAAAGTGACAGGTAGTACACAGTCTGTACTATCTCAGAAAACTTGTTCAGAGGCCGAAGTTGAACCAGTGACACGTGGCACGCCGTACAATTTCTCTCTCCTGTATTATCCCATAAACAGGTCATGTTGCGACACTTGGAATAACTCTCTCTCAGAGAGTCCAATTGAGGTCAGACCTGTCAGGATGGAAATATAACAGGCCGAGATATCTCAGAAAACGTTTTCAGAGGCCGAAGTTGAAACAGTGACACGTGGCACGCCGTACAAGTTCGCTCTTCTGTTTTATCCCAAAACAGGTCACGTTGCGACATTTGGCATAACTCTCTCTCAGAAAATCCAATTGAGGTCAGACCTGTCAGGATGGAAAGCTAACAGGTCAGGATATCTCAGTAAACTTTTTCAGACCCTGTGGATCAAAAATTTCGGAGTTACACCAGAAACAATCAGGTACATATTTCTGTCAAAACAGAATTATTTTTTGGTACCTTCATTCATGGCTTCCGGAATTTAGGGCTTTGAAGAAAGTTGGAATTTTTGTAATCGGAGACCATGGCTGAATGCTACTCATCAAAATAAAAATTTAGAGACCAAAATCAGAATTTTTGGTTGGGCAGAAGGCCGGGCTTGATCAGACCCTAGTTCGGGACTTTGATCAGGAAAGTGGAAAATTAGGGCTTCTGTAAAAATGGGAATTTTTGAAATCTGAGACCATGGCTGGAAGCTCCTCAGAAAAATAGAAGCTTAGAGCTTTGGATCAAACCTTTTGATTGGGAAAAAGAGTGGGATTCATCAAACCCCAGTTCAGGGTCACGTCCAGTGAATCCGGAAGTTTCAAAGGCAAAATTGAGGAGTGAAACCTTGCAGTTTTCAAATTATAAATATACCAATTTGATCAGCTCATCAAGGCGCATATTTCTATCCTTTCGAAAGTTTGAAATTCAAAGTTTGAATTTTTGGGGTTTCTCTGACAAACCCATATCGAGCTCCAGGTCCAGTTCTTGCACATCAAGTGGATTGGGTTAATCCTAGAAGAAAATGGATTGGTCACCTACATAGGTGAAGAAGTTCCTGTTTCAGAGGGAGATGAGGATAAGGCCTTACATAAGAAGATTACAAGCGATCTCAACAGGTATGACTCATCGAGGTATGTTTTGAGATTTGTTCATAATTGTCTTCATGTTATCACGGTTAGTACAATCTTGATTTTAGACTTGTCAGATCACCTTAATAAAATTATGAATGCATGATAGAAGTCATTCATTTATTAGGAGTATGAAACTTATGTTTGTACTAACACATTGTGATGTTGTATGAGTTTTGTGTTGACTACTAATATGAAAGGTACACCAAGAAGACAAATCATGTTCTGGTTCAAGAACATATGATCATGATGACATGAGGACAAAGATTCATCCATTGCCATGGATCTCATAGAAGATCCATTCTCGAGGTATGTATAACTTGGTTTTATAATTGTTAACTTATGAGACATGCAGGTTACTAGCACAAGTCACTAAAGAGAACCAGAAGACATTATGCGGGTATGTTAGACATAAATAGCTAGCATGCTAATCCAGGTATGTTTTTCCTATATCAAGCTAGAATCCTACCTTGTGTTAGGATCTTATACTGTTGTTGATAATAATTATTCATGAAGTCATAGGTTTGAATAATCATGGTTGTATGTATATTATATTTCTTACCATAATTGATGATATGACTAACCAGAAGAATCATGAAGGTATAGGTTTGAATAATCACAGGTTTTATGCATATTATATCTCTTATCTTGATTGATGATTCAACTAACCTGAAGAGTCATAGGTTTGAGTAATTATAGGTTTAGACATGTTATGCTTCTTATGATTTGACTAACCATAAGAATCCTACATAAACCTTGAATGATAATGCTTATTATTTCTGTTTGAAATGATCATGACTATACATGCTTGAGATTATTGTGTTTTAATAGTATACTAATGAATGTATGATTTTATATGAGATCACAAGGATAACACATTCATGATACTAATAAGCATGCATAGGAACCAAGGATGAATATGAGTTCAAGAACAGGTAATCCAGGAAGCAAAGATCAAGAGGGAGCACACTCCAGTTGTTCCTACAAGAAAGCAAAGGAACACACTTCAGTAGTTTCTGCAAGGATGCAGATATTCAGAGGGAGTTGACCATCTTTCCACAACAGAAAGGTGTAGAAGAAGCTACTTCATATTAGGACTCCAGCAGCTCCTGTAAGGAAGCAAAGACTCAGAGGGAGTCCACCCAACGAACAAACAAAGATAAGTATTTTAACTTCTTGCATATTTGTTTGTTTAAATAAAATTGTTCAATGATGTATATGCTCATGGTCTTAGACTTAGGATATGTATTGTGCATATTAGAATAATTACATTAATGAACAGTATACTACTAATATGCATGGGTAAGTAGCCTATGGCACTGTACAACATTCCATTGCTACTTATCTAGAATGAAACCTCTTTGCTGACATGTTGGGAGTTGTGCACACTCTTAACAATGTTCTGGTAGAGATTGGAAGGCATCTAGAAAGTTACGAAATATGGATAAATGTTGTATTGAAGCATTGGCTAAGATAATTGCATGACTGCATGGCATATTTCTTTATGTGTAAGAATTTGCTCTGAAAACTATGAGATGTTTTCTAATCATGCAATTTAACTTGTTGTGTAGGAAAGATCGTATGCCATCTCCTACAAAAGAAGAACTACAACATTTTGTTCCAGCAACAAAGATATCTATTGAAGATATTGAAGTTCCCAGGATCTGGGATGAAGAAATGAAATGCCTTGATCCGTCGATCATGAAGAATGATGTTTGGGATATAATCCCAAGACATGAAGGGAAGTTTGCTATGACTTCCAAATGGAACTATCAGATCAAGCATGTTGCAGATGGCAGCATTGAGAAATATAAAAGTGATGAAATAGAAGATACACCAGATGGATTCAAGACAGCTTCCTTGAATGGTGTAACTGAAGAAGAAGTGCATGTAGAGCAGCCACTTGGTTCTGAGACACATGATAGGAAATCATATATGTGCAGAACTTGGTATGGTGAAGATATATTGATTGCCGACACGCAGCGGAAGCTTACTACCGAGTTCGAGATGAAGAACTTGGGGATGATGCACTATTTGTTTTTGGCATGGAGGTGTGGCAGAGTGCAGACAGAATCTTCCTTGGACAAGGGAAGCATGCAGTAGAGATCCTGAAGAGGTTCGGGATGATGGATTGCAAGGACATGGCCACACCTATGGCATCGAATCTGAAGCTTCTATGTGATGCTTCATCTGAGCTGGTTGATGTCTCTATGTATCGTCAGATGATTGGGTCCTTGATGTACCTGACGAACACGAGACCAGATATTTGATTTGCTGTGAACACATTGCGCCAGTTCCTGACGGATCCGAGGAGTGTTCACCTGGTTGTTGTAAAGCATGTTCTGAGGTACCTAAAGGGTACAGTGGATTATGGGCTCAAGTATGAGGCGAATCAAAAGTTTAACCTGCTGGGTTATGTTGATTCAGATTGGGCTGGCAGTGCTGCAGATAGGAAGAGCACATCTGGGTGTTGCTTCAGTATGGGATCAGGTGTGATCTCTTGGTTTAGCAGGAAGCAGTCCTGCGTAGCACTGAGTACAGCTGAGGCAGAGTATGTTGCAGCCTGTTCAGCTAGTTGTGAGGCAGTATGGCTACGGAAGCTACTGTCTGAGTTATTTGATCTCCCGTTGGAAGCCACTGGTATCTTCTGTGATAACCAGAGGTGTGTGAAGCTGTCCGAGAACCCAGTGTTTCATGATAGGTCGAAACACATAGAGATCAAATACCACTATATCAGGGATATGGTACAGAGAGGAGCTGTGAAGCTCCTGTATGTTGCGACGGACGAGCAGATTGCAGATGTGCTGACAAAGCCACTAGCCAGGGTGAAGTTCGAGTACTTCAGAGAGAGGCTTGGCGTTCTTCAGATCGAGGACACTTCGAGGAAGAAGTGATGGACACATTTGCTGAAGCCATTCCAAGCATGTTGGAAGGAGGATCCTTCACATGGCTGTGGATGTAAGCGCTGGATGATGAGCATCAGGATGATGTTCTAGTTTCTGCTTGATATGATCAGTTGGATCATTTTATGTATGTATGTACGCATCATGCTGGATGCTGGATATGATCAGTTGGATCATTTTTATGTATGTATGTACGCATCATGTTGGATGTTGGATATGATCAGTTGGATCATGTGTATGTATTTTTGTATATGCATCATGTTGGATGCTTGGACCATGTATCCGTATATGTATCAGGTGGATACATTGTATGATCAGGTAGATCATGTATGTTGATGGGTACATTGTGTGGATCATGTATCCTTGTATGATCAAGTAGATCATGTATGTTGATGGGTACATTGTGTGGATCATGTATCTTTGTATGATCAGGTAGATCATGTATGATTGATGGATACATTGTGTGGATCATGTATCTATGTGTGCATCAGATGGATGCATTGTATGATCAGGATGATCGTGGATGACGAGCTTCTCCAGATGACATGCAGCAGGATGTTGCAGTGATGATGATGAGTATCAGATGATACTTTGTGGCCGTGGATCAGGTTGTGCAGGAAAGCATGTAATTTGTGCCCTGGGAGATTTGTAGATGGTCTTTCGAGGTTTTGCCTATGGCATGTAATTCGGTGCCCTGGGACATCTGACAAATGCTCTTGCGAGGTTTTGCTTGGGAGGACATGTAATTTGTGCCCTGGGAGATCTGCAGATAGTCTTTCGAGGTTTTGCCTATGGCATGTAATTCGGTGCCCTGGGATATCTGGCAGATGCTCTTGCGAGGTTTTGTCCTATGGCATGTAATTTGCTCCTGGGAGATCTGGACAGGATGAAAAAGGCCTCAGATGCTTCAGCCAGGTTTTGTGGTGGACCACATGTAATTTGCTCCTGGGAGATCTGGACAGGATGAAAAAGGCCTCAGATGCTTCAGCCAGGTTTTGTGGTGAGATCACATGTAATGTGCTCCTGGGAGATCCAACAGGTAGAGCCGTGTGCTCGTAACAGCCTGGGATGCTTCAGCCGGGTTTTGTGATGGGTCACATGTAATGTGCTCCTGGGAGATCCTACAGGTAGAGCTGTGTGCTCGTAATAGCCTGGGATGCTGCAGCCAGGTTTTGTGACGCACGTAATAAGTCCTGAGGATTCCACAGTATGGCCAGTGATGATGAAGACCTGCAGGTGGTGGGCCTACATCCAGTATGAAAAAGGACTGGCTCTGTAGAACTTCCTATGACGAGTAGATTCAGAGATTGATTGAGATAGCAGCAGCAGTGACGATGATGATGACTCGATGATGATTATCCAGTGACGATGATCCAGAGAAGATGACTTGTGCTAGAAGAACTGTGCTGAGAAATACCTTCCTAGTTAAGAGGGAGTGTTGATGTATATGTAACTTCGGAATGTATTTCACATATATGTATATTGTATTCCTATAGAGATGGTATTATTCCTCTATAAGGAAGTGTCGTCATTTATATTGTAAGTGTCGTAACTTATACTTGATGGGTTATTAGACCACCTTATTTGGGGTCGGCCCTGTATAAGTCATGTGGGTCAAAGGGTTATTAGACCACCCTATTGGGGGTCGGCCATGTGGGTCAAAGGGTTATTAGACCACCCTATTGGGGGTCGGCCCACTCAGCATTATGTTATGTGGTAAAGTTCGAGCCTACATGAGTTAGGTAAAAAGGCAAGTCAAGTCAAGTATAAATAGAGTGCGGGAGGCACTCTATTTACTCACTCACTTCTCACACATGAACTCAAGGAGGAGTGGCGCACTTATGGAGGAGGAGGATCTGCTGCTAGGTTGTGTCTATCTCTTATGGTTGGTTGTATCATTGCTCTATCTATCTCTGAGGAAGTTATTGGGGTTTTTCACCTTTATGGTTTTCCCCAAGTAAATCTTTGTGTCTCTTGTGTGCTTGCATTATTGTCTCCATGATTGATATGCTGTAGATATGCTGTACATGTTGTTCTCTCAGTTAAGATCCTAGATCAGTTTGAAGTAAATTCTGAAAACTTAACATCAATATTCATGATATATTTGTATTCTTCTACCATAGCATCTTTCCATACTTTCTTCTTAAAGGCTTCCTCATAGGTAGAGGGTTTTGAATCATTGATGTGACTTATATGTGCTACATATATTGAAAACAATTCATGCCTCTTTCGCTCTCTGGATGATCCTGGAGGTTCTCCATGATTTTATGTCGCTTGCAGAATGTCTCGACACCATGCAGATATCCTCTTGGCAGGAGGTTCATCAAGAGATCTTTCTATCAGATCTTCAGGCTCTTCAGGATCAAGTATATCTGCGGACTCTTCTGGATTCTCCCTCTCAACATATAAAAGGGGAGAATCAGAAACTGTATCCTCCATCATAGGAGTATCATGCTCCTCCATATCTGAATCACACTGAAGTTCTTTGGAGGACTTGAAGGTAGCCTCTTCATGAAATTTTACATCTCCGCTAACTTCAATGTTTATTTGTCTTGGAACATATATTCTGTAGGATTTGTAGGATTCACTATATCCAACAAATGTTCCTTTGTTTTGGGATGGTTCCATATTGTCCTCTTCTCTTTTGGTATGTGAATGTAAATAGGACAACCAAAAATATTTCAAGTGTCCAATATATGGTTTTTCACTAGTGAAAACCTCTTCAGGAGTCTTTTCTCCTACGATATCATGAGGGATTCTATTATGATATAAACAATAGTGTTGGAGGCTTCTTCCCATAAGGATGTGGGTAGATCCTGATCACACATCATGGATTTTGCAGCCTCACATATTGTTATGTTCTTTCTTTCAGCAACCCCATTTTGTTGGGGGTTGTAGGGTACATTCAACTATCTTTTTATTCCTGCATCTCGACATAAGTCATTGAATTCACTAAACTCAAACTCTCCTCCATTATCATATCTCAAAGAAAAAATGTGCTTCACAATATCATTCTCAACCAATGCTTTAAACTCTTGAAACTTGTTAAAAGTTTCACTCTTTGCTTTCAGAAAATAAACCCATGACTTGTGATAGAAGTTATCTATGAAAAGCACATAATACAAGTAACCACTTAAGGAGGGTGCAGACATAGGACCACATAGATCGGAATGAATCAAGTCACATGTGCCCTTGGATCTCTTGGTACTACTTAGAAAACTCTTCTTAATGTTCTTTCCAAGAGTGCAACCTCTACAAACACTATCAAAATTAGATTTAAACACGGGCATACCTTTCACCATCTTTTGCAATATTGGTAGTGCTTTCAAATGGAGATTAACAAGCCTTATATGCCACAGCTCAGAAGGACTAACTATGTCATGGATCATGGCTTGAATGAGATTTCCAGGAAATTTGTAGAGACCTCCCTCTCTAACTCCAATCACGGATGCAGAGTTCAAGTCTTCATGCTTAGGCCATAGGAGCACTTTGTTGTCCATAAAGATAACTATGAATCCTTTATCTTCTAGAACTGAAACAGAGAAGAGGTTCTTCTTTAATCTGGGGACAAACAGAATTTCAACCACATGTAGTACATCTATCAAATCCAACTAAAAATAAATGGATCCAATTCCTTGGATCGAATAAGTGATATTATCTCCAAGCGCCACCCTACAAGAAAACTTATTTTCCTTCATATCTGTGATAGCACTCCTATATCCAGTCATGTGCTTGGATGCACCATTGTCTACCAGCCATGTCTCAACACTAGTGGTAATGGATATAAAAAGGGATGAGACAAGATAGTATTCCTTCTTTGTATCTTGATCATCAGATGAATTATTTCTTGTAGGTTCATTTTCTGTAGCAGTAGAAGCATGAAACCTACCCTTGAACTTTCCTCTTTGCTTTGCATGGCACTCTCTATCATAATGGCCCTTCTTATTGCAATTTAAACATTTAAATTTAGACTTGTCAAATTTCTTGGAATAATTCCCCTCTTGATGTGAGAATTTCTTGTGAGATTTATTACCTCTTTTCATCAATGTTGCAAGAGCAAGGTTATCTTCTTTGGAGGTAGAATACTTGCTATGGATTCACCCTTCTTCTTGTAGGAAATCATGCCACATTCTCTCAAAGTTAGGTTTCACTTCTTGACCATTTACTGCAACCAATGTTTCCCATGAATATGGAATACCATTGGCATCCATTTGAATGAGATCATCATCATCATCGACCGTCACACCAATGCTCATGATTTGATATCTTATTTGAGAGATATTTGTGAAGAAGGAAGCCATAGCTTAGTCCATTTCCATATTCATATTTCGAGGCTTGTTCTTCAATGCTCTCTTTTGACAAGGAACCATATTCTCATAAATATGTTTCAAAGTTTCAAAGCATTCCTTTGCGGTCTTCAGTAGAGTGATCAGGGGCATCAAGTTGTTTTTGATGGAATCATAAATGATTCTCTTTGCTTTGGATTGATTCTTCTTGAATGTAATGCACCCTGCATTAGAAGTAGGTTCTTCAATAACATTGGATACATATCCATCCAAATCATGCTCTTGCGAGATATTTAGGATCCTGGGCTTCCAAATATTGAAGTTCAAAGTTCCTTAAATATGGTATTCCGGTATTACTGAGATTGAAGCCATAATTATTCAATAACTAACCACACTTAGGATCTATGTAGGATCAAGCTTGATTGCTGAACTTAGCTCTTTCACGCCTTCAGATCTGATACCATGTTATTTTTTATCTTTAATTCAGAAATGCAATACTACTTGAAATCAAATAACAATCATACACATAAGAAAGCACATTCACACATGAATTTACCCTGGGGAATCCCTCTATGAATTAAGGGAGAAAACCCTAGAAAAACCTTCCTTAGTATATCGATAGATAGCAGAGAATATTTTTTACATCAAGCACCCCTAGTGAAATTATAGAGAAAGAGAAAGATAAAGAACAGAGACTCGGAATAATATCCTGCACAAATAGAAGAGCCTTGCCTTCAAGGGAGAAGAGAATTCACTTCACATTGAAGTCATCAATCCTATATAACATATTTATATATTCTTCACATGCATCGGCTTCTATTTGTATCTTTTGACTTCATGATGAACTTTCCCTCCATATGGATGTATCACTCTTACATGAAGAAGAGCACCTCACTTCTCATGCAGTGCATTTACTCACTAAACTAAGTCTTAGGATGAACTCACCCCTTAACTGAAAGCTTTCCCACTTAGTTAGGTGGCTAACTTAAGTGTCGACATGCAAGTGTCGCAACTCAAGTGTCTTCTTTTAGTTTAACAAAAGTGGCATCATGCAATAACACTTAGTTAACTAGATCTTTTTTGTTATTACTTAGTTAAATCTATTAACTGATTCTTTCTTGTTAACATCATTGTAGTGATCAATTCAAGTTCTTCTTTGATTTATTGGAGTATTCACTGAAATTTAATAATTTGAATTCTCTTTAATTAATTATTTTATGTGAAATTTGATTTCTTTAATATCTTATGACATCTTATCTTTATCTCTTATCTTATCTGCATGGTCCACATGTGCCAACTTAATTATCATATTGCATTGGAGAAAACTCACTATAGCTTGGGGTAGACCACAATAGACAGATGACTACCAGAAATCAACTCAATTCTCAAAACTATGCCATATAAATGGCAATGCTAAGATAATGAAGAATATAACCAACCTCGATCCAAACGTTTGATGTAGATCCCCATTGGAGCTTTTCAAACCATGCACTTGAATCTGCAAATTAGTCTTGACAACCAATATACAACAAGTACATATAATATATAAACGGCATTAACATCATCAATAGCAATGGCCCATGATATAACAAGTAAATGCAAACCAATGTAAGATAAACAACATTTACAACATTAATAGACGAGAATATGAGTATTTCTATTAATAAACAAGAAGAAGTACAATGTGATACGACCTCTTGCCGGAAACCAATCTGAACCAAGATCTGGATCAATCCACTTGTGCCTCCACCACTTCAATCCTTCATGAATGGCAAACTCAAACTAGATAGGAGTTTGGAAGGTGAACATAAAGGGTTCACAACTACAAGGATCAATGAGTGTAGACTCAAGATAGGGCAAAAATCCACTAGAGTTCTCTTGCTCTTCTTTTTCTTCCCATCCATAAGCCATATGTGCTCAATATATAGTCCTCTCAAAGGTAAGTGAAAGGACACATCGAGGTGTTCCTTGGGAAGATGGAGAGTCAAAAGTCACCCAATGACCACTTTTTGGGAGTAAAATGTAATAAACTAGTGATTTTTACCAATTTACATGCTACCCGCGGGCTATAGTGATGCAACGCACGGGTACGCTGGCTATAGTGATGCAGCTAGCGTATAAGGGGAAAAATAGGGAAAAATAGTGTCTGAAGGATATAAACTGGTTCTGAGTCAGTGAAATGGATCCTCTAGGACAAAGAGTGTTGATTCTCACAAGGTGGGAGATTACGTTGTAACAGATTCCCCCTAATGTGTGAGGTCAGAGACTGATGCTACGATGGCCGAAATACATTATAAATCTCAGAAGTGGAGTGATGGAGACACAAGTGGAAAGAGCAGCTCACTCGTCATAATACAATAGTATCCCTGAATACATGTCGATAGTACAACAATCTGATACAATGGCCATGAATAGGTAGTACATAGTGAATACATGTCATAAGTGATCATAGCCATGATCCCTCTACAGTAAGATATGGTCTCCTGCTGAAAAGGAAACAACTGGTGCAACCTGGAGGTACAAACTGCTGATATCTGAGAGGTGATATCTCAGATGTAAATTCATAGTCATAAGTAGTATACTGAATGCCACTATCGCCTGGGGTCTTCTACACAAGTCTTTAACGGTGCAAGTCCCATCAAGTGAATAAAGGAGTTGAGGTCGAACCTGATGTGACATCGTCTGATTACCAGTCAATGATGTATACCATTAACAGACGCGAGATAACCCACCAATAATTAAAATGGGCATCAAGGCACAAAGCACAATCATCGGAGTGTGAATAAATTAGTTGAAATCGAACACTAGGATGAATCCATCGATCAGGGGACATTGATGTATTCCCAAAATTGTCGATGGCGAGAAAACATGCCACTAATGACTGCAAGCCTCAAGGTACTCAACCGAACTCTAAGCCTCAAGTTTCGAATAAATGGGTTGAATTTGATGGAACAAGACTCGTTAGAAGGAGGGCATTAAGGCATCCCCCATCAACCAGCACGAGGTACCAGCTACGCTGAAATATTTGGAAGAAATCGGGTGAAATGAACTGACTCAATAAGGATGGCCGACATGCAATAGTCAAGAGATCTGAGGAGTGTCCGACTCTGGGTTCAGGACTTCCTTTGAACAAGAGCATGAGCAGATGGATAGACTTAGGCAGCATAGACTTGACATAAACTGTGCAATGCAGGAGGCATTACAAAGGGCTCCATAATGACTGGAAGCTTAACCAATCGGTGGAGAAAACTGAGAAACAAGTACAGCTTTTAAGGTCCAACTATAGTCCTGACTCATAATGTACGGAGTGGAATGAGTGCTCTGTTCAAAGGCGACACAACAGCTGCCAACAAGAAGTAGTAACCATAATCTTGTCCGGATTTTTGGAATATTTATTTTTTTGGTCTTTTTCATATTTGGGGAAAGCTTGAAAAAGAATAAAATTGCTTGTATTACAACAAGTGAGGGAATGAGTGTCAAATAGCGAGCAAACTAGTTCCAAGCAGTGGAACATACCTATGATCAATGCAAGGAAGTGCATACAGGATGTGGACACTCGGGGGGTGTGTTCCCTTAGGGTCAAAGGGGTCATCAAATTGTGAAGGGAAAATATAAGCTCTCCAGGGCTCGACAAGGAAAAGTGCTTAGGCACCAGGATAACAGCTGAGTAAGCGGGAGCCAGCACAAGGCTCAAGCGGCAAGCAGGATGATGCAATGCAATCACAACATGATATAACTGAGGGGTAATCCTTAAGGGAGATGGCCAGCATAAGACAAAGTAGAGTATGAGTCTTTATCGCAACGTCATGGCGTAACTACAAAGGACTCCCAATCCTAAGGAAAAACAACAGCATGGGCACCAAAATGCACAAAGGGATTCTAACTAGGGTACCCATGTTCGGAAAATCCCTACCACCACATAACGACACTTCTATAGCAATGTGAAGGTTCCGAGTCGGTTAAGAAGTGGAGTCGCACCTAGGGTTTATGATAGTGGTCAAAAGTTCAAATGCATAATGCATGTGGAAATGGCATCTAACCTATATGCCATGTGTGAAACATACCTGTCGTAGGTGTGAAATGGTCCAAAATAGCTTTTGCTGAAGAAATCTGATTAAAAATTCTACTCCATGACATTTATATTAGTCCATAACGGTGTCAAACGGTAAAAACTATAGACAAGTGGGTCCTGAAAATTATAAATAGTAATAAAAATCTACAATTTACAATTCATTTGTACTATTGACCCATTAGGAGTTTTGTGGTTAGTTTTCACCTGAAAGTCCAGTTGCCAATTCTAGGAGCTACAAGCGTTCATTCATCGAACCATCCGTAGTAGGTTGGTAGTCTCATCCATACCTTTAATTTCATTGCATTCATTTTAGTTTTCAACGGTGGGATTTTTAGTTTGGCCAAGCCCTAATTGGCTTCGGCGCTACGCATGGGCTATCACTATGCGGGTCGCGGGTAGGGCATGATACTCGCAATCAATGCACAGGCTGACCACGGGTAGCCACCCCTGTATACTAACTAGCCCGCGGGTACGGCCGTGAAGTTGATTTTGCAAAAGAAATTGACTAAAATCCTTGTTTTTCTTCACTCCAGGGTGGTTCTAGAGTGGAGGGAGAGGGAGCATGACCAATTTGATGAGGCCATGCACAACAATGTGCAAGCACAGCAAGAATTGCAAGCATGTGGGTTGTACAAATTCTGGAGTATAGGGGGTTTGAGGGCCCAAAACCTACTACTCCACCGCTTGATCGATTATTGGGATGTTGATGCACAGAACTTCAGTCTCAATGGGAAAATCCTCACACTGGAAGTGGAAGACATCTACTTCATTACCGGTTTGTCCCGTCGAGGTGAGGTGGCTAGTCTTCGGTCTCATACTGTGGGTGGTGGGATCATCGTCCTTGATTACATAGCGCAGTATTGTCCCGCAAACACATGAGCAGTGGGAAGTTAGGTGCCCATCAATGTCATAGTAGATCTGAGCATGAATATCATTGTGGCTACCTTAGTGCGGATAACGGGTTCAAAAGCTCTGCACCAGGCATCCAGGCCAGTGATGTTCTATGCATCACAATGCATGCAGCCTATAGTATTTGATTGGTGTACCACGCTACTGGTGTCTATGAAGACACAACTGACAGAATGAAAATAAGGGAAGGCCAAAAACATTGGGTATGGCAGTATCTTGTGCAGCTTCTTCTTTGAGAGAGTTATGGGGCTTTGTCCGAGGGTGGATGTCCCTCCTCATAGTCTCCATGATCCAGCCCTAACCCAGTGGGATGAGATCTTGACACGATAGGGTGGTGGCCATCTGGAATCACCATATACTGAGGATTTCTTCCACTGGGGGGACCGACAAATCATTTCCATAAAGGACTACCCCTATGCAAGGATAGACTTCCGCCAGGATAGGAACATGCCACTCCCACCAGACGCAGTGTTCGGAGACATTGGTGAGTACTCTTTTTAGGTTTTTTGTGTATTAAATTTTTATGGATTTTTTAACATAGATGTAAATGCAAAAATATTTTTGGTGGTAGTATCATATGCTAATGGTTGGTTGTTTGCTCACAAACAAGAGCCCAGTGAGACCCGATGGCTTCCCGAGACATGGTCATCGGGGCAAGGGTGATGAGGCAAGTGGTGTTGTAGCAGAGTGCACTCTACAGACCTTGCGGCGCAACCTATCACAGATGGTTGCCAGGATTCCACAGATAGAGGTGGTGTGACTACCTGAGGCCATGCAGCGCCAAGTAGTGGGGGTTCTAGGTGACTGGGTGCGGCTACTGCAACGGGTAGCCAATGCAGTTCACTATTGCTATGAGACAAATCCTGTCGGGGTGGCAGCTAGGCTTCCTCGTAGGGAGTAGATATCCTAGGATCTCATTTTGTATCAATATGTATATTTTTTAGGGCTACGGGCTCCATTTTTGTATGACACTACCGTTTTTGGACATATTTATAAAAAACTTTGGTTCTCCAGTTCTACTATATGTGTGTATGTACAAATGTATGAATGTCTTCTTTTATTTGTGTGCTTCATGGTGAATGTGAAAAATGCCAATCTAATACATAATTAGCGTATGCATCAGATATATGATTAACACTTCTTGGAACATGTATGTATGTAATTGAAACAAAATGTCATTCCAAGAGTCTTACCCTTAGGAATTTCTGTAGTAGCGTAGGATCCCTCACACGGTACTGACCATTCAGCTGAGACACAACTAGTTGTAAATCCAGGCAGACTTCTAAAGACTGGATACCATGGGAAAGGGCATCCCGAAGTAGCTCAATGATGACACTATACTTAGCTACATTGTTAGATGTATAACTGAGACAAGCACCTCCTGAGGAAACAACTAGGTGGTCATGTGAGAAAATAACCTAGGCAGCAGAAGCAAGCTGTTGCGTATGATGGCTAGCACCATCCGTGAACCCTAAGAACGTAGGAAACTCTGCTGACATCTATCAATCAAATGGAAGCTAATCAGCAGACCCAAAAACCAAAAGAAATCTAAACTATGTACAGAAGCAACTATACATTAGTATACAAAAGTATCATCCTGAACCAAAGGTTCAAGCGTAATACCGCTTGAGGTAGAGCCCATTTCTAGGCTCCTTCAAGACAATCCCCTCATAGTCTTCTAATTCATAGGCTCCTTTTTCCAGGACATGCCTCACAACGTAAGGACCGTGCCACATGGGGTTAAAATTGCTTCCCCCCAGGGGTTCTTTAGCTTGGTCATATAAGAGGACCAAGTCACCTTCAGCATACTTTCAGGGATGAAAAGACCTCTCATACTGAACCTTAACACGATATTTGTTGGCATCTATGGCCATAGCGGCATCTCGACGTTGCTCGTCAAGTTGCTCAAGGTGGATTAAACGTTGCTCAAGACCCATCGTATCAGGGAAGAGCTCTATGTCCATTTTAAGCGAAGGGATCTTGCATTCAAGTGGTAAAAGTGACTCCAAACCATGAACTAGCTGAAACAGTGAGAACCCAGCGGCAGTCTTAACTACGGTTCGATATGCCCACAAAGAAGGATATAACATGATGTGCCAGTTGGTCTTGCTTTATTGGATGGTACGCTGGAGAATGGTCTTCAAAGACTTATTAACTACTTCTACTTGACCATTCGCTTGGGGACAATAAGAAGATGAGTGTTCTTAACGAAACCCAAGTTTGAGAGACAAATCCTCCATCATCTTGTTCTAAAAGTGACTGCCATGGTCAGTGACAATTTCTTTCGGAATACCGAACCGAGTGATAATTTGATTGAACACGAAGTGGGCTGCTGTAGCACCGTCAGCTTTAATGGTAGGCATGGACTCAGCCCATTTGAAAAAGTAGTCCACGGACACTATGATATGGTGATGCCCCCTAGCCGAAGCTGGTAGGCATGGTTTCCAATCCATGAAATCCACCCCCCACTTGGTGAAGGGACCGACGATGACAACCGAATGAAGGGGCGGTGGATGCGAGCGTATATTTCGAGAAAACACCTAGCAAGGGTGACATCTCTTCACAGCATTAACACAGTCCTTAAAGATGGAAGGCCAAAAATAACCAGCTCGCATAATACGCTGGGCTGTAGCAAGCCCAGATAAGTGACCGCCACACACCCCATCATGGCAATCATTAAGCACCCGCTCCACTTCTTCGTGAGTTAAGCAACAACGGAGGATAGAATCATTTCCTCAACAATACAAAGTGTCACCGATGATAGTATAATATTTAGCATGATGTTTTACACGTCGTCGCTCATCTCGTGAATAGTGCAGAGGAAACTTCAAAGTTTGGAGATATACAATGACATCCCCATACCAAGGGTCCTCAGACAAGATAAGAAATAAGTGCTCATCCACAAAGGAATCCTCATGAATGACATCCTCATCAAGTCTCGGAAGGTCCGACATCAGCTCAGCAAACACCAATGATTTCACTGATTTCACCGAAGCAAAATCGAGATCGAACTCCTGAAGGATAACAATCCATTTATTGTACTTCCCCTCGATAAGGCGTTGTGATAGCACGAACTGAAACGGATTGATATGCACGACAACTGTGGTTGTTCTAAGCAGAATGTAATGTCATAACCGTTGGACTGAATGAACAGTCACAAGTGCCAGCTTTTTCACATGAGTATATCTTAGCTCAACATCTACTAGATTTCGACTAAGGTAATAGATGACATTCTCGACAAGCGCATATTCAACCGGAACCAAGACTATGCCAATCGTCTCTTGAGACACAGCCACGTAAAGAATAAAATCTCGTGCGAAGTATGGTGGACTAAGCACAGGGGCCGATACCAAAGCTTTCTTAAGGGCATCGAAAGACTGCTAGGCTCGCTCATCCCAGATAAAGGGTGTACCCTTATTCAATGGGCGCCCGAAACCTTTGGTAAGATTAGCATAATTGACTATGAAACGGTGTAGAAAAGTGGCTCTCCCTTGTAGGCTCTGAAGTTGTAACAAATTGTGTGGAGGAGGGAACTCAAGTATTGCCTCAACTTTGAGAAGATCGACTTTAATACCCTCTTTCGAAACTATGAAGCCTAGAAGGTGACCCATCCTTACAGCAAAGATGCATTTATTAGGATTCAATGGAATCTTGTATCATATACATCGTTTGAGAATCATGCGTAGGTGCTTGGGGTGGTCCATCCTCTTGCGAGAATGGTTGGCAAGATCATCTAAGAAAACCTCCATAATCATTTTAAGATCATGAAAGGCGTAGGTCATGGCACATTGAAATGTAGCTACGACGTTCTTAAGGCCAAAGGGCATTTTCTGATATGAAAACGTTCCCCAAGTACAAATAAAAGTTGTCTTATGTTGGTCCTCGGGTTTGATTTGAATCTGGTTATATCCAGAAAAGCCGTCCATGAAGGAAAAAATCTCACTTCCGGCGCAAGCATCCAAGATTTGATCTATGAATGGTGTGGGGAAGATGTCTTTTGGACATGCACGGTTCAAATCTCTAAAATTGGTGCATACACTGATCGTTCCCTACTTCTTATCCACAGGAACGAGGTTTGACACCCATTCAGTAAGGGGAATGGGGTATATGAAACTAGCTTTGAGCAGTTTCTCCAGCTCTGCCTTGGTAGCGGCTGCTTTTCTAGGGTTCACAACACGTAAGCATTGTTGAAACGATTTAGAGTTAGGATACGTTCTAATCTCATGTTCAACAATGTGGGGGTCTATTCCTGGAATCTCCTCATATGAGCAGGCGAAAACTTCCCAGAGTTCTGTAAACAATTCAGTGTAAATCGCAATCTCCTCAGGAGTGCAATCATCACCGATGTAGACATTCTCAACCTTTCTAGGAGTACAAGAGATATTGATCGACGTAGTTGGGGAAATGTTAGCCATATTCCCTTCTGTAAAAACATCATGTGACTCTAAAAGAGCCACAGGGTGACCAACTGACGCAAGTCACCCTACGGGATACTTTCTTGCTTAACAATACACATGACACAAACCACAATTCTCACACAAACAAGGTGTAGAACAAGATGCCTGGATTGGCTTATATTACTTCTCTGAAATCGGTTACAATATAAAATAACTGTAACCAAATAACTAACTAGAATCGGCCTCAGCCATTACAACTTAGAAGTAACTGTGGTGTGTTCTCCCTGTGTGTCGACCTCACCCTCTCCTGGTTCGCCATGGAACTCTGAGCTATGGTTCGATCTCAACTCTATACTTGGCTAGTGTGACTCTTCACAACTCTCTCAGCTCTGCACTCTACTCTCTACTCTCCGCTCCTTGCTCTTCCTTAGACTGAAGACCTTTTCTTCCTCTTCTACTATGCGGGTGTTGTTTCCAAGATTATTACAATCCTGAGACACGCGTTCCCTTCTGTTTGTCGATCCTGTCCAAATCCTGCGAACTTGCACTGTCATCTTCTATCCGTGCTGCACAGCCTCTGTCCATGATGTCCTCTGTCATGTCCTTCACCAACTCGCAATAACTATCATAACTTCCTCAGCAACCCCGAACGGCTACTGGTACAGTCACTTGACTTTTCTATCCTTCCAACCCTGCTACAGCAATCAGTCATATGTCAACCTTCCTATTAGTTCACTCCTTTCCAGATTACACTTGGCTTTGCCAAACCCTCTCGTGTCGTAGTTCGACCACTTTTCGACTACCCGACCTCTTACATCGCTCATCATCTATCAACTATCTCCTGTTGATCCTCGACCTCTCACAACATCTGTTGTTTCTTAAGTCGACCACACCCCGACTGCTTCTGCTTGACTTGTTGACTTCGACAAGTCAACCTGCTCTCTGCACCAGTGGTCATTTCCACTCTCGCTAGTTGGCTCCCTTTGGTCGATCAACATCGACTGATATGCCTAGGTCCCGATGCTCCTGCATCAGACTCCCCAGGTAAAAAGGAATTCGACTGCTTCGCCAGTCTCCTGAAATCCTCTTCGGAAATCCACTTCGCTTCCTGCAACTCATCATTTTTCCATCGCACCAAGTATTCTTTCATGCACGATCTACGGGTATTCCCTACTTCACGTTCATCGATTACTTCGGGGATCCCTTATTTATGTCGGTCTGGAATCTGTCCTGTCCAATCGATACTGGTTCCTTCCCCCTTACTGCTGCTTGACCCTTCTTCAAATTTGTACAGGTCTGAGATGTTGAACATTGCTGAAATGTTCAAGTCTTTCGGCAATTCCAACACATATGCGTTGTCTGAAATCTTCTTTAGAATCCTGCATGGTCCTATCTTCTTCAACTTGATCTTGTTGTATGTTCTTGTCGAAAATCGCTCCTTCCACAAGTATGCATAGACTAAGTCCCCCTCTTGGAATGACTGTAGCCTCTTCCTCCGGTCAGCTCTTAATTTGTAGGCTGCATTACTCTTCTCTATGCGCTTTCGCACATTTTCATGAACTTCATGCATACGCTCTGCGAATGATTCTGCATCCGCGCTCTTCCTGGCTTCTGTCAGCAATTCAACCAAATCTGCCAGTACATGTGGACTCCTCCCTTGAACAATCTGGAATGGGCTCAATCCTGTCGATCAATTCACAGAATTGTTATATGCAAACTCAGCCTATGCCAACACATTTTCCCACTGCTTGGGTCTGTCCACTGCTAAACATCTCAGAAGGTTTCCCAAAATTTTGTTTACAACCTCGGTTTGTCCGTCCGTCTGCGGATGATGTGCCGAACTAAACTCTAACTTCGTGTCAAGTTTCTTCCATAGGGTTCTCCATAAATGCCCCATGAATTTTGTATCCCAGTTCGATGTGTTACTCTTTGGAAACCCATGCAGCCTAACTATTTCCTTAAATAATAGTACAGTAATTCCTGTGGCATCACTTGTCTTCTTACATGGTATGAAATGTGCCATCTTCAAAAATCTGTCGACTACAACAAATATTGAGTCGTTCCCCTGCTGAGTCTTTGGTAATCCTAACACAAAATCCATGCTAAGATGCTCCCACAAGTTCTCTGGTACTGGAAATGGTGTATACAACCCCATGTTTTGACTCCTTCCCTTTGCCAACTGGCAAACTTTACATTGTCGAACCCATCTTCCGACATCTGTCGACATCCTTAGCCAAAAATACTTCTTGTCAACTAGGGCTTTGGTCTTGTCGATCCCAAATTGTCCTGCTAACCCACCATTATGAAACTCCTGGATTAGGTTCTCTCTCACTGATCCTCTGGGAATACACAGCTGACTTCCCCTGAACAGGTAACCTTCTTGAATGAAGTAACTCAAATATGGAGTTTTGTCAATGCTCCAAGGCTCATGACAAGCCTTCCACGCCTTCGTAAAATCTTCGTCGGTCTCATACTCCACCTTTATCAACTCTATCCCTGTTTCCTGAATAGTCGTCGTGCTCAACATCACAACTCTCCTGCTCAACATGTTGGCAACTTTGTTCGACTTGCTCGATCTATGTCGCAACACGAAGGTATATCTCTGGAGTAGCTCCACCCACTTCATGTGTCTCTGATCCAACTTTGACTGAGTATTCAGATACCTCAGAGCCTGGTGATCTGTGTATAACACAAATTCCTGCGGCAACAAATATTGCCTCCATTTCTTCAATGCTTGGATGATCGCATAAAATTCTTGGTCATAGACTGAATATTTATGCTTTGCTCCATTCAGGTTTTCACTGAAGAATGCAATTGGTTGGCCCTCCTGGCTTAACACTACTCCAATTGATATTCCACTTGCATCACAATCGACCTGGAAAATTTTGTCAAAGTCTGGGAGCGCCAACACTGGGCTCTCAGTGACCTTTTCCTTCAATACATCGAAAGATTTTTGGGCCTTATCCGTCCACTTGAACTCGCCCTTTCTCATGCATTCTATCAATGGTGCACAAATCCAATTGAATCCCCAAATGAAATTCCGGTAGAAACTAGCAAGTCCATGGAAACTTCTCACTGCAGTCGTACTTGTCGGTTCCGGCCAATCTGCTATTGCCTTCACCTTCTCGGGGTCCATCTCCAACCCTTTACCTGAAATTACAAATCCCAAGTACACCAATTCCTTCTTCATGAAGAAACACTTTTGCAGGTTAATCATCAGCTTTTCCTCCCGCAATTTCTGTATTACTTGTCGAACTTGTTCCACATGTTCTGACTTGGTCCAACTAAAAATCAGAATGTCGTCTAAATAGACTACGACAAACCTTCCCAAAAATGGTTTCAATACTTCATTCATCAATCTCATGAATGTACTGGGTGCATTAGTCAATCCGAACGGCATGACTAACCACTCACATAACCCTTCTATTGTTATGAATGTTGTCTTCCATTCATCTCCTTCTCTAACCCTAATTTGGTGATACCCACTCTTCAAGTCTATTTTCGTGAAGTATGTCACTCCACTCAGGAAATCCATCAATTCATCCATCCTTGGCAATGGAAATCGATACTTGATCGTGATCCTGTTGACGTCTCTGGAATCGGTACACATTCTCCATTCCCTGCCTTTCTTTGGTGTCAATACTGCTGGCACTGCACATAGGCTCAGACTTTCTCTGATCAATCCGCTGTCCAACAACTCTTGGACCTATCGATTGAGCTCCTGTCCCTCTGCTGGACTCATCCTATATGGTTCTTTGTTTGGCAGAATCGACCCTGGAATCAAGTCGATCTGATGGGATATGCTCCTCGTCGGCGGCAATCGCGTCGGTTTCTCATCAGCCATTATGTCCCTAAACTCCTCGAGCAACTCCTCGACTTCGATCGGAATGCTCTCCTGATTGGTCATTCCTTCGACATATGGTCCTTTTGGAATGATTTCATAACATCTTGACTATTTTTCCTCCTCTGCAAGGAATTCTTTGGCGGTGCTCATCAACACTCTCTTTTCCCAAAGATTGCTCTCGTCGTCCTTACCATTGACTAGCTCTCCTCGCCTTGGCTTAAGAGTCATTTTCACGCCATTCTTCCACATTGTGACTGTGTTAGCCCGACCGTCATAGATCATCTTACGATCATATTTCCATGGTCTCCCTAACAACAGATGGCATGCATCCATGGGAACTACATCGCACAGTATGCTATCCTCTAGTCCTTCAACTCTGAAGTTGATGAGGCACTGTTTAGTCACCTTGACATGGTGTCCTTTTTGCAACCATGAGATCTTGTATGGGTGTGGGTGTTCTTGACACTTTAACCGGATCTTTTCGATGACTTCTGTCGACACAAGATTCTCTGTACTCCCACCATCAACTATGGTCTTGCGACACCATTCTCCGATCTGCACCTTCATTCGAAATATCACCTTCCATTGTGTTGGTTCCATCGGGTTGTGTTGATCTTCCTGGATCAAGGCTCTCTAAACTGTCAGATTTTGGTTCTTCTTTTTCTCACCTCCACTGCTATCTGATGCCGACTCTACCCTCTCATCAACTCGCTCGTCCTTTCGACGTCTGGGTTTTGACTCTTCTATAGCATGTAGGTTTTTTGGGCATTCATATGCCTTATGGCCCGTTCATCGTCATTTGTAACAGATTATGGCTGGTCTGTTAGCTCCCCTTTTATTAGATGGACCACTTTGACTATACGTGCCTCGACCGCGGTTCTCATGACCATCACGTCGGTTCTCTTGCACTCTTTCTTTCGTCGATGTCCCTTCTGTGTGTCGACTATCTTCGACACCTTCTTTCTTGTATCCACCACCTTCACCTTTCGCAGATACTATCTTTCCACCCTGACCAGTCATCCTACCTCTGGTCGCTACGGACTTCCTTGAGAGTTTCTCTTCCGCCCTCAGAGCTAACTGATAGGATTCTCCGACCACTCTGAATCTCGACATGCTGAGTTCATCCTGAACAACGTATTTCAAGCCGTTTACATATCTGGCGACAGCTTCTTCTCCTTTATCAGTTTGTCCTGACCAAATCGACAATCGGTAGAACTCCTCTGTGTACTCTTTCATGGTCATCTCTTTTTGTCAAAAGTTTTGTAGTTTTCGGAACAAGGAAATTACATAGTCGTTTGGCAAGAACTTCCCCTTCAACTTGGCAACCATCCTGTCCCAAGATTTGATTTTATCCTTTCCTTTCCTGAGTCTATCATCCTGTACATTGTCCCACCACAACAAGGCATGACCCTTCAACCTTAGACATGCAGTCTTAACCCACTTAGGATCCTCGATCTGCTCTACATCAAAATATTTGTCCATCTCTCTGAACCAGTCGATCAAGTCTTCTGGGTCCAAGCTTCCCGATTACATACGCACATCTATCTTTGCCCGACCTCTCATTTCTGTCAGAAGCTTGATGAGTTTTTCCTCTGGTTCTTCTACTGTGGCTTCTCGAGCTTCGACTTCCTCGTCACTGTGGTCTAGCGCTTCAGGAATGCAACCACGCCTCTAGTTTTCTTTGATCGTTACGACTTCATTTGTCAAAGTCCTCATCGTTCGGACGCATTCATCGAACATCTCACGATCTACTGTGACGGTTGTTGCACCACGCGCTCTTCGTCCTTGGACATTAACGCCTCTATGAGCCATTTTCAACCTCCGCTGAAAATTCTCACACCTTCAACCAGCTCGCTCCTGGGCATTGATACCAACTGACGCAAATCAGGTTGGTATAGTCTTCTTCTCCAACCGGACTCGCTTCCGAGCTCTGATACCCACTGACACAAGTCAGGTTGGTATAGTCTTCTTCTCTAATCAGACTCACTTTCGCGCTCTGATACCAACTAATGCAAGTCACCCTACGGGACACTTTCTTACTTAACAATACACATGACACAAACCACAATGCTCACACAAACAAGGTGTAGAACAAGATGCCGGGATTGGCTTATATTACTTCTCTAAAATCGGTTACAATATAAAATAACCGTAAGCAAATAACTAACTAGAATTGGCCTTAGTCGTTACAACTTAGATGTAACTGTGGTGTGTTCTCCCTGTGTGTCGACCTCACCCTCTCCTAGTTCGCCACGGAACTCTAAGCTATGGTTCGATCTCAACTCTGTACTCGGCAGGTGTGACTCTTCACAACTCTCTCGGCTCTGCACTCTGATCTCTGCTCTCCGCTCCTCGCTCTTCCTTAGACTGAAGACCTTTTCTTCCTCTTCTACTATGCGAGTGATGTTTCCAAGATTATTACAATCCCGAGACACACTTTCCCTTCCGTTCACCAATCCTGTCCAAATCCTATGAACCTGCACTGTCAGCTTCTAGCCATGCTGCACAGCCTCTGTCCATGACATCCTCTGTCACGTCCTTCACCAACTCGCAATAACTGTCATAACTTCCTTAGCAACCCCAAACGGCTACTGGTACAGTCCCTTGACTTTTTTGTTCTTCTGACCCTGCTACAGTAGTCAGTCACATCTCGACTGTCTTGTTGGTTCACTCCTTTCCCCATTACACTTGGCTTTGCCAAACCCTGTCGTGTCGTAGTTCGACCACTTGTCGACTACCCGACCTCTTACATCACTCGTCATCTATTGACTATCTCCTATTGATCCTTGACCTCTCGTTACATCTGATATTTCTTCAATTGGCCACACCCCGACTACTTTTGCTCGACTTGTTGACTTCGACAATTCAACCTGCTCTCCGCACCAGTGGTCATTGGCACTCCCACTGGTTGTCTCCCTTCGGTCGATCAACCTCGACTGATATGCCTAGGTCCCGATGCTCCTACATCACCAACCATCTCTGCTAGATTCATCCTAAACTCTTCTCATTCGACGAACTCGAGGTTGGGAAGGAAATAAGAGTGATGGTGCATATCTTCCCAAGGTCTCCCACTAACACACATGGCCTCCATAATAGCTTCATCAGATGGAAAAGTATCATCGAGGCAATCATGGGAACAAGACGAGTTGGCTGCCCAAACCAGCAGCGTAATGGGATCTTCTTCGACTATCTAAGAAGAAGAGAGATCCGGCTCTGCAGTGGCTTGTTGAATATGTTGATAAGCAAGCTCAGCTACAGATAGTGGCATAGACATACCGACATGCTTAATGTTTCCAAACATGGAACTCATGGACAGAAAAGTCCACGGATCATCAAAATAGGAAGTCTGGAATGACATATTATGTGAAGGAGGAGACGCATCGTCGGTAATGGTTCCAATAAAATTCATAGATGCAAAAAAATCATAAGTTCCCATCAATGAAGGGTACATGCCAACACCCATGTTCCCAGTTGTCGGCTGAGAATGAGTAACCTGCAGGACTATGGATCCCGTGGATGCTGTGGAAGAGGAGTTAACAAAATCCAGTTGATCAATGGTCACAATCTTGCCTTCATGAGGAAAGCAGATAACTATGAATACAGTGGACGCAACAACTTTAATGGCATACATCCAATTCTGAACTAGTAAAAGGTTGTAGTCGATGGGTGCATCAACCACCTCAACTTCAATAGGCACAGATTTACCTCCCAAGCAGACAACAAGGGAAGGGATAATTCCATGTGGCTTAAATGAACGACCATCGAATGCAGTAAGCATGGTTCTAGACGAGAGTAGGGGAGGAGAGCCAAGAGCTTTCCAACAAGATAACGACATTACTGACCCAGAAGCACCTTCATCAACTATCGTACATTTGAAAAAATTCTGAATGCACGCCACCTGGATTTGAAAAGCCACGTGGTAGGGTAAGTGAGGTTGGACATCAGTAGTATCGAACTTGATAACAGTGGAACTTCCCCCGTCCTAAACTCCTAACGCACTCAAAAGAGCATGCTTCTGAGAAGGATAGGCTTGCAAGACTTCAAGAGCCGACATGGCACACGAAGTTTGGCCCAAATCTTCTACGATGGAGTAGTTATGGGTGGCTCGAGCATTAGGATTATGCGTAGAGCGCTTAAGAACACCTTTCGGTATCTGTGGCATATTAGAAGGCTTCTCGATATGTAAAGAATTGTCAGGGGGAGGGGGAGGCTCACTCCTCAAATTGGGTTGTGGTGCATCATAATTGCGCTGACGAGTGGAAACACTAACCTTTGACTGAACCATGTTCACAGATCCATAACCACCAGTATTGGAAGAAGACGTAGTCATCTCAGTAGGTCCATAATAAGTGGTGGGAGCATGCAAAGCCATGTTTTGGTGATGAGGTAGGGGATCCTTCAACACATCTGGGCTTTGTGCCGAATCCTTCGATGCTTCCTCAATTCGAGGACATAAGTGAGTAAGATGGTATTCCCCACAGAGCTTGTAAGGAAACTTCACATTACGCCTAGGTTTACGGTCCTCACCAGCATTTCCGACTTCCCGAGGAGGGTTGGCATTATCCTTACGAGGGGTATTGTGATTGCTATTGTTATTCCCATTGTTTCCACCCTTACGATTATTCTCCCCTTTTTCTTACCACCAGGTTGTTGGTTAACCGATTGGTTCATCGTTTGCACATTGTGTACATCGGACGACGGGGTGGAAGTGGAAAAGGTGTGAACCTATCCGGGAGTAGACTGGTTTAGCGACAAATTTCTCATTTTATTAGCTACTAAATCTATAGGGAGAGTGCTTTCAAATCCTACGATACCATCGGCATGCGGTCCAGGAACTGACTGAGGCTCATGACATGTGCGCAGTGCGTCAAGAATAATGTCATACAAAATGACAGACTGAGAGTATAATAAGTCTAACTGCTGGACTTTCAAGATGGCTTGTTCCTCAATCACGATGTCGGACATCAAAACATCCATAGAAATGTATGGGAGTAGAGACTTGAGGAACCATTCCAACAGGAACTCTGGAGGAATGTTGGCTTTCACTATCCTCTTCCACCAACACCACTCTTGAACGTGGTCAGAAATATGTGTGGCCTTGTTCTGGAAGGTGGATAAAAGTTCAGTACCAGTATCATAGCGAACCGAAAACTAGAAATGATCTAAGAAAACCAAAGTGATCTCGTTAAAACCCCTATAAGTGTTTCCAGGAAACTCGACGTACCACTTTGCGGCTGCCCCCATGAAGGTGCGTTGAAATAGTCGCAATATAACGGAATCGTGATTCAATGAGTTGGAGGAGCACCAAAGGTGAAATGTCGTGACATGATCTCCCGGGTCCTCGCCACCTTTCCCATCAAACTTAGGAATGTCCGAAGGGAGATTGGTAGGTACCGGGGGCCAAGTAGGGTTGTGACACACTGGATTATTCGTGAGCTTCGAAATATTCAAAATATTCAAGCGTGCAAGGAATGGGAGCTGAGGCTGGAAAGCTTGATTATAAGCCCCCATAAAAGGTTGGTTAAATGGAACCGAATTATAATATGGACCAAAATCTTGACCATGAGGATTAAACTACTGATAATAAGGACCTGACGGACCATAAGATTTTCCATGGCCATAGGATTGATAACCTCCTCTTGCCTGACCCATTTGATAGTAAGCAGGTATGTGCGTGTTTTGGGCACCATATTGGGGTGGTGGGTTGTACTGGTGGCCATCATCGACTGTGTTGTAGTAAGGATTTTCACCATGAGTATGTGGCATATACGTACTATTCGTAGCAAGAACCATGTTGTAATGACCATAATGGTATGGTATGTTCCCACCCCCAGCATTAGGATTAGCTTGAGCAATCGTGTGGTGACCAAAAGCATGAGATGTATTCCCAGCCCCAACATTGTTGTTACTAGTAGCAGGGATGGTGGCGATATGTCCATGTGGATAGGATATATTCCCACCCCCTACATTGGCATTACTAGTGGCGGCAGTGGATGCAAAAGTATGTGGTATATGTCCACCCCCGTGGTTAGGAGGAGCATTAACATTCGCAAAAGTAGTCATGGATTGACTAGTAGCGGCATGTTTATTAGGTGGTGGATGGCAAGTCATGTTTCGAACAACGTTCCTATTAGGTTGGGAAATCCTAGGAGGTGGTCTTCTTCCAACATTATCATTGTTAGAAGGAACATGACCAGTCCCCATACTATGTGTGTGAATGTACAATGTAGTGCCCCCAATGGGTATAGTATGGCTAACACCATGACTAGTGCTAGCATGACTACCAAACGTACCGGAAGGTTCAACTTTACTATAATTAGGCATACAAAAAGAGAGTGCAGTTGGGTTGACCGTAGTGACTAGCGTCATCATGTAACTCTAGCATCCCGTGTCTATAATTGCATGGAAATGAAGGAATGAATGTGTCATCCTGATCTTCATCCTCGGGTAGGGTTGGCATCCCGTGAAGATAATTATCCGGATTCGAAGGATCGAATGGATCTTGTTCAAGTGGATTCAGCCAAATTGAACCAGGTTGAGTCTCAGGGGGATCACATCCCCACGCCTCACGAGGAGTAGGGGAATCTGAAGTGTGTTCAACTCTACCCGATGGAGTCGAAGGTATTTCTTCAGTATCGAAATGTGCAGCAGTCATGACGTCTTGGACGTATGTCTTGTAAGAATCCAAAGACTCAGAGGGAGCTTGCCAGTGTCCCCTATCAACACGACGTGAAAGTTTGGTAGGCTCTAAACCGGCCAACCGACGGGAGCGGCGGAGAGTAGGGATCTACGCCACGATATCTCCGGAGAGAATATATAGTCAAAACGTCCCCTAAAGGCCAACTATCGATCGAAAATAGTAAATCAAAAGCACACACCTAAAGAAACTACAGCCAAGAGCAGACAAACATAGTGGCTAAATGAGCTCCCGACACTAGAGCCGGTATGTCTCGCCTAGGAGAGACTTGAGACTCCCAAACTATAGCCGGAGGTAATAGAATCAGTTATAACGGCCCCCAGACTTCACTGCGTGCACAGAGTCAAGTCCCTATACAACAGCAACTGTGATGTCCGACCCTTATCTGACTCAAGACACAAACAGCATAACCACTGCAAGTACCCTATGCGATACCTAGGTAAGGAAACTATGGTCTTCGCAATATAACCAATGCTCAGGGGGACAGTCGCAGGTGGGATCCGTCATATGGGCAGGGTAGCTAAGCCCGAAGCACAAGAGGACGAACCTCCTGTACCCCCAGATATGAACAAACCCTGGAAATATCTCCCATGTTCAATCGGTATCAGAGGGATATCTCTTCAACCAACCTCCCATGACCTCGTGCTTAACTTTGGCTTGAGTAGAGCTTCCTAAGAACACCGATATATACCATGGATTCATCCACTCCCTAGTCAGACACCTAATGTTCCATCTAGTAGTCTTGGATTGTTAACTCACAATGATCTATTCCAAGACTCTAAACCTATGCTAGTTGGTGTACCCTATAAATAAAATCGGTCTAATCAATTTTAAGATTAAGTGTTAATTTTAATAGCTGTGATTACTCAAGGGATATGATCGTAAAACTAGTGATGTGTAAGACTTAATAGTATGCAAAATCGTCAAATCCTAGACTCATCTATCCAATGAAAACAATGCCACTAACATGCACAATCAAACCAACGATTTCAAAATAAATATGCAATCCTTTTATATTTTTCAATGCACAATCAGAATCTAAATGAAGGCAGAAATCACCCAATGCAAGATGCAATACATAAAAGCAAAAAAAAAATTGTATTTTCTTTTATAAACAAAAGGAAAATGCAAAACTATGTATTTTTCAATATATGGGAATGAAAAATGCAAGCAAAATCCTACAATCTGGTCACTGATATGCTAAGGAGATCACTAAGACAACCAGGCAGGTACCAAACAGTAAGACTCGGCCAAAGGAATTAGCTCAAAAGGAAAAAATCAACAAGGCTAAATCCAAAGATGGGTAAAAAACCAACAAGGCTCAACCAAGAGAAAAGAAGAGTTCTAGTCACAACCAAGGCATGGAACAATCAAGAAACAGGACAATAAAGACTTAGGATCAATCAAGACCAACCCAGCAACAACCAAAGGTCATAAATCAACCAAAGCCAGAGTTGTATGCTACTGTCGAAGGAATACGTGTGGGTACCCGCGAGCAGCAGAGTAAACAGAGGCGAGTATACGTGGGCAGAGCTAAGCTAGCCCGCGGGTGAGGAAAGGCAAAATGGAAAAACCGAGAGTCCAATGGCTCAGAAAAAGCAATTTTTCTGTATTGTATCTCAACGGCAAATAAGTGACACGGAGCTTCAACAAACAACAACTCTAATTATGGACTAATGCTCAAAAAATCCCCAAAATGGATGTTCTCCCCAGTGGAGTCGCCATTTATGTGTTGGATAAAACTCACTATGGCTTGGGGTAGACCACAACAAACAGTTGACTACCAAAAATCAACTCAATTCTCATAACTATGCTATATAAATTACAATGCTAAGATAATGAAGAATATAACCAGCCTCGATCCAAACGTTTGATGTAGATCCCCATTGGAGCTTTTCAATCTATGCACTTGAATCTGCAAATGAGTCTTAACAGCCAATATACAACAAGTATATATAATATATAAATGACATTAACATCATCAATAGCAATGGCACATGATATAACAAGTAAATGCAACCCAATGTAAGATAAACAACATTTACAACATTAATGGATGAGAATATGAGTATTTCTATTAATAAACAAGAAGAAGTACAATGTGATACGACCTTTTGCCGGCAACCAATCTGAACCAAGATCTGGATCAATCCACTTGTTCCTCCACCACTCCAATCCTTCATGAATGGAAAACTCAAACTATATAGGAGTTTGGAAGGTGAACATAAAGGGTTCACAACTACAAGGATCAATGAGTGTAGACTCAAGATAGGGCAAAAATATACTAGAGTTCTCTTGCTCTTGTTTTTTCTCCCGTCCATAAGCCATATGTGCTCAATATATAATCCTCTCAAAGGTAAGTGAAAGGACACATCGAGGCATTTCTTGGGCAGATGGAGAGTCAAAGGTCACCCAATGACCACTTTTGGGAGTAAAAAGTAATAAACTAGTGATTTTTACCATTTTACATGCTACCCGCGGGCTATAATGATGCAACGTACGGGTATGCTCGCTATAGTGATGCAGCTAGCGTATAAGGGAAAAAATAGGGAAAAATAGTGTCTGAAGGATATAAACTGGTTCTAAGTCAATGAAATGGATCCTCTAGGCCAAAGAGTGTTGATTCTCACAAGGTGGAAGATTACGTTGTAACGCATATCAAATATACTAAGGAAATTTTCCCAATGATGTGATCATATTGTTATACTATCGTTCCAAGTGGTTATATGCTAAAGTAATTTACTATAGAGGTGGATAGTCTCTAGAGGAGACTTAATATCTCAAACATGGTTATTAGTACATCACACACCATACATGATTCGACATGCAAAGCATCACCTCAACACATGACAATCTGTCTTGACACACAAGACCTTAGCCTTGACTGGCAAAATTGTACAACATCATCACTTTGAAAAGCAAAGCATTTGCCTCAACACATGAAGCTTAACTATTCTTGATTCCAACTCAAGATTCTTCTCCAAGTTTCTTGAGTCCAACTCAGGCTCCTATAAGGCACCACCTTGACACACGAGGCTCAATCTTGACACAAAATATTGAACTAGAGAATGACTCATGATGTTGTACCTTTAACACCGGCTTGGTGGGTAATTCATTGACCTTTGAGCTATTACCATGGACTAGTCCCTATGCTAATCGATGGTACTCTATACATATTTACAAACAAAAAAATTATTTTTATTACTTAAAATTACAAAAAAAGTTATGAATTTATGAAATTGTTTTCTTTTAAATTTTATAATTTATTACGTGTTCAAATATAAATCATTTCAACACACAACGATATATATATATATATATAAACTACATTAACAACAACATCGTGAAAATCCATCAAGAATGAAGCTGTTTAACTAATAAGCAATACATATTTGGAGCATTCCACCAAAGGTATATATATTAATATATTCATATATATACCCGGAGATGCATCCAAAACTATGAATTTATTCAAAGAGATTGTCCAATTGCACAGGTTTCCTCTCTTTATCAGCTTTCGATGGATAATAACCATTCAACCATTCAAGAAAAAAAAATTAGAAAATGTTAGACATAACAACAAAAGTTGTGAATCGGACAACAAAGAACTTGATGCAAGGCCCAATCCAAGATCAACCAAATCAATGCATCTCAATACTTTCTCTTAATAAATGTAAGTCAATCACTCTTATCATGGGATACTCATATTTCAAAATATTATATGGATATTCACCAGGAGAATAACATAAATTGCAAGCTATCGATTGTATGCGATTGGATGCTTGAGTTTATGACATTATGTTAATATTGCAGAATCTGTATAAGGGCTAAGGGATTTCTTCAAAGCTAGGAAAATAAATTGAAGACCAATTCAAGGCTACCAGGTAGCACGGATATATCATATGGAAGATTGTTTCATTAAGATTAAATTATATGCTTCATTAAGAGTAAAATATCTGCTCCACACTTATTTAATACATAAAATAATAATATAACTAATTTATACTCTAGAACAAGGATATACCATATGAAAGATTGTTTATAGGAACTCTTTGACAATTAATTAATATAGAATTAAGATTGGGCGTCAATGTAACCTTATGGTCAGTTTCCTTTGCCTTTGATCCTTGTTAAAAGCAATTTGGTTCGGCAGGTATATGCTACCCTGAAGCCTTGTTTAATATATTGGGATTGTGTTAGGTTGATTGTATATATCACAACATTTCTTTTTAATATATTTGGAGTGTGTGATTCATATAAAAGATGGGTAGATGTGATCGAAGTGTGTGTTTGAAGAATTCCAAGCGGCTTTTGATGGGACTAGAGAGAGGAGTCTGGAATGAAGAGATGGGACTTTTGTTTTATATTTTATATTTGTTATTTTATTGGCCTCTAATCTTTTTTGTGCAAATATAAAAAGAAAAAGTCTTTAACATAAGAATTGTTTAAGATTTTGGCTTTTTTTTAATGAAATTTTCAAAAATAGTGAGAATGTTAACCTTATCCAAATCTTAAAATTAAGAATTAATTAAATATTTCGTTATTTGCATAAAATATTTAAAATTAAAATTAATATAAATTTTGTTTTGTTTTGCATTTGAGAAAGAATTATGAAATTTGAATTTTTATATTTAACTTTTTACATTATTTGTGTTTAATATTTTTTTATTTTATATTAAGTTTTGTTATTATAAAACAATTATTGTTTTACAATTTAAAAAATAAAAATAAAAATAACATTAATTTTTATATAATTATTAAAATAATTTATCCAATCTTAAATTTCTGTTTTGAATACAATAACCAATAAAATAAAATAATATTAATTTACATTTTCTATATTTAGTATATAAGAGAATAAAAGTTTTCATTTTTTTAAATTAATTGAAGCAACAATTATCGATGCCATCCTTTTAAATGTAATATACATCTACAGATTTATGTAAATAATCTTTTGATATTTATGTTTTCAAAGTGTAACTAATTGGATTGAGTGATTGTAACTCATTCTAATTATTTTGTGGTTGTAACTCAACATAATTTATGATCATGATTATAAAGATAGTAGAGTAGTTAGATGGATATCTAGACTTGAGATCAATTATGAGAGGATTGTAGAAGACTTGAACATTCCAACATTAACCCTTAAGCACAATAATAGAACCAGGAAGAAGAAGCTTCAAGAATTGACAACACTTTCATCACATAGAAAGAACTCTTAACACCATAAATGCACAAAAGAAAGATATATTGATGAAGCTCCAAAAGAGAGAGAACTCCCAAATTCCAACCATTGAATAAAATGAGGAAGTAGCTCTCCTTTAAATGAGAGGCCAAAACTTCATTTACAAAAAAATATCATTATTTTCCTAAGATCTAGCCTAGGGTCGGGTAAAATAATACAAACATCCCACTTAGCAACTAACTTCTAGCCAAATACAATAAAATAGGGTGTTCAATGCCACTTGTACAATCATGAGATACATGGGGACCCTTAATAAGAGAAAAAACTCCATCAACCAAGGATCATGTGGTTGGTGATGATTTCATATGGCCTCCAAAGACCCCTCCAAAGAATATGCTCCAAGAAACATCCACAAGACCATCTCAAGACACTCTTAAAAGTGGGGCCTTCAACCCACCAAATCAACCACAAGCAACAAAATATGTCCACTCTATCCTCCAAATGCTCCTTCAAAGATAACTTGTTCTTCAAGAAAAGTCCATAATGGGGGTAGAAAACCCACAAGGTTGTCCACTTGCCAACATGCTAACTAATCCAAGTGTGTTTTCAAGTCTACTGGTTTCCCAAGCAATGCCCAAGGAGAGTTGAAACCATTCATGGCATCCACATGTCAAATTTAAGATATTCACAAGCGACCAAAGAAGAAGGCGCTCACCATCCATTGGATGGAATTAAATCTAAGCATTGTCATTTGTTGGATTAGGTGAGTATTTTAGACATTGCCTTAATAATAGAGATGTTATCAAGTGGGTAACACTTATATCATATTATGTCATCTTAAAAAAATGTAAATTCTTATAACAAATAATAATAATTATACTATATTAACCATAAAGAGATTGATAAAAATTAGGTAAAAAGAAAAATTATAAATATAATAACAACATATAAATATTGTCATATTACAAAAATAATTGTTTCAATAATAATAAAAAATATATTTTAAGTAAAGTTACAATAAAGTTGAATAAGATTATAATTAACCTAATTTCATCTAAATTTCTCAAAAAATTACATTTTAAAAGATTTAATAACTTCTTTCAAAAAAATTTAATAACCTCTTTCCATACTTCATAAATACAAATCCAAAATAAAAACAATAAAAATAAATTAAATAAAAAACAGCCCCACATGTTATTTATATAATCTTCCATACACATATATATAATCTTCCTTGCATACCCTATTTCTTGTATACTCTAAATGGTAACTATCTTTGTTCTCCTGTAAGATGACATAAAAACATGAATGTCTCCTAAAAATATTTTCCTTTATGTAATAATCAATGTTCATATCACAATGATTGGGAATAAACATAATAATACTAACCACTTTCTAGTTTATTCCAATATTATTATGCTATAACATGCTTTTTAATTCAAAGATTTAATCATTATCATTCATGAAAAGGGATTTTTTTTGTAAGGTGGAAACATTGATATCTTCAGTATTAAAAATGTAAAATAAAATGTTTTACATGTTTAGTATTATTGATAATAATTATTGAATATATTAATTGATAATTGTTATATTGGTAGTAGGTTAATTCTATAAGGTTTGATAGGTAAAATTCATGTTTATTAATAAATAGATATAACGTATAATATTTATCAATTAACTAATAATTAACCTAGCTTATTCAAACATATCTGCTCATATGTAAATAGTGGTAATATACACCTAGGTATATCACAAGTAATCTTGCCTTGAAAAGATTTGTCCACAAATATTGGATTTTGCTTTATTAATTGTGACAGAAAATAGGTTTCCAAGCTTGATGATAGACAAATCTTATTTAGTGATTTATTTCGGATAATAGTGCCACAATTTAGTATTTCTTGAAAGAGTCGGTTACATTTCCATTGATTTTTATTATTTGATCATCATAGTTGATGATATCTGTCGATATGAACTTCTAAGTGATGAACACAACTTTTGAAATGTAGACGGATCGATCCATCCTAATTCGATTCTTTGTGGAATGTTGTATTGACATGGTGAAGTGTCATCATAAGACTTAATTGCATTGATATCAGTAACTTTCGTTCGTTGTTCTTGGCTTTTAGGATATCTACTCTCATGATTGGGATGTCAATAGGGAATTTTTATAACATTATTTTCCTTGATCTTGTTTGTAGTGTCTTCTTGTTTTAACTTTCGTGTATGTTTTTCTTCAACTCTGATGAGATCGTCAGTGATGTCATGAACTAGATATGTGAGTGTGCCTTTTTCCATAACTTGTACTTTTATTCTTGAATATTTTGATGTCTCGTTCTGAATTTCTCCTAATTTGTCTTCTAATGGCTTGTTATCATTCTGAATCTTCTCAAACTTTTCTTGTTGTGATTTTTCAACATCTTTTAGCTTCTTAAGATGCTCCTTAAGATCTTGATTATAACTCTTAAGTTGGTGATTTACTTCTTCATTTTCCAATAGTTTCCCTTCAATGTCTTCATTAGCTTGCTCTATTTTTCGAGAATTTTTTAAACTTATTTATTTTCGTAAATAGCATATTATTATGGTTTCTTAGTCAGAAGATTTCTTTAGTATTGTTTGATCAAGTTTTATTGATTTTTGTGATCTCCAAGTTGTGGGCCCTTTTAATGTCATATTTTTTTTCAAGCTCTTTTATCTATTGTTGATGTTGGCAAATCTTTGATTCTTGGCATTTTAATTTTACCTGAATTGGTGCAACTTCCTTATTTTTGTCATTCAAGAGTGTGTTCAAGCACGTCACTTCCTATTCTGCTTTATTGTTGTCAACTTCCCTTTCGATATCTAGGATTTGTGATTTTTTATTGAGACATTTTTCATTCCTTAATTCTTCAATATGTGCATACAAATATTCCATGCTCTTTCTTTGGTCATCATAAGACATGTATTTGAGTTCCTTTTGAATTGTCCACAAATCAATTATCATTTGTAATCTTTCGTTTTCCTTTTGACAATGCTTTATTTCATCCTCTAATTTGTTTATTTGTGAATATGCATTGTACTCCATATTTTGTGATTTTGATTGCTTCGTTGACTTCGTCTTCTTTTATTTGAAAATAAATGTTCACGAACAAATTTCTTATGTAAATCTCCCTTTGACTTTGATTTGTTTTCTTCTTTTCCCTTATAAAACTCCTTTATAATTTTAATATATGGAATAAAACTATGTGCAGTTTCATAAACCATGTGTGATTTCATAAAACCATGTGTGGTTCACAAAAACATGTGTTGGTTTAATAAATACATATATTTTTCTTTTATTTCTTTTTTTTCTTTTTTTATAATTTCTTGGGTTAAATATCCTTCTTTTATTTTTACTTATTTTTCCTTTTTCCTTTTTTATTGAATCTTCTTTCCTCCTTTTTTTTGAACTTTCTTCTTTTTCATTTTTTATTGATTGGGGGAGAGTGAATGCTCAATGTGGTCAAAGACCTTTTTCTCATAGAAAATCTGAATTTAATGGTTAAAAGCCAAATTGAGATCAAAGACCTAAATTCAAAGAAACTTTGATAATTTTGGCCACAAGACGGAATCAATGCTCTGATACCACTTGTAAGATGAAAAGTATTATATGTTTGGTATTATTCATAATATTTTTTGAATATATGAATTGATGATGGTTACATTGATAATAAGCCAATTATATAAGGTTCGATAGGGAAAATTCATGTCTATTAATAAATAGACATGATATATAGTATTTATCAATTAACTAATAATTAACCTAGCTTATTAAAATATATCTACTAATATATAAATAGTGTAATATACACATAGGTATATTACAAAGAACTTAGACCCACTTCACCCTCTCAAATTATTTGGATGTACCCTTTATTTCTCCCTTTTGTTGCATGGGATTTTAATTGATCCCCATTGATCTTAAATCGTACTGAGTTGTTGTAGAAATACTGCCAAGGAGAATCAAATACCATGGCCACCAAGTTAAAATGTCGATGTCAAACATGAAATTAACGACCTTCATCTTTTTTTCTTTGTTGGAGTTAAATGTCTTGAAATTTGACATATCATTTTATACGTTAATGTTCAAGGGCTGATTTGAAAAACATAAATACGTCACAAATTCTATTTGTACAATTAAAAAACCTTAATGGAAATCCAAACGGATTTTCAACTTACAAATGAAAGGAGCAGTTTCTACGTGGAATCGTTTTTCTAAACCTCGTTCTCTCAATGTACACTGAAACATAATTATCATCTCCTTGCAAATATGGATCACAATACAAGGAACTGGAAATTTTGGAACCTCTTGAGATCCTTATGAGATTTATTTCTTCCTTTCGTTGAATGAATGTTTACCATTTTTTAAGTTTAGCATTAAGAAGCGCAAAACATATGCTTATGAGAGAAAAAGGTTATTTTAATGAATAAAAAATTAAATATTAAAATATATTATTAATAAATATGAGAATAATGATGATGATTGTTATTAACATCTACTTATAACAATTTTGTTTTATTGGATCATAAAAAGTTAGTATTTTATCAAATATTTTGAAATTGTGTTGTAATGTGGGTGTATGCACGACATTCTAGAAAAAAATGAATTTCATTTTCAACCCTCTTGGTGCCACAAAAATGGCGAATTCTCTTATCCCATGGTGTTTTAAGAATTGTTCATTTCCATGTTTCACTATGGAGCTCGTGAGAGTTTGTTCTTATTTCTTAAATGTTGATTCTCTGCTTTACGCTAGTTAAAATAGAGAGACACCTTTGATCTTATAGATTAGATTCGATCACCTCCATATAATATCTTGATTTTATCTTATCCTCTAACTTTTTATCACACCAAATATTTTCCTTAAATTTAATATTATCACTATTTTGTAGACTGTCCTCTTCCTCAAGTTTCCAATGATTTAGCAAAGGCTTTATCTATCCTTGGTGCTCCATTTATTATGGAACACCAATGCTTTATATCAATTATAGCACACCATTTTAGCAATGAGAATAAGTTGTAGTGGTGCTCTATTTACAGTAGTGCACTAGTGCATTTCCATGTATCCAATGCATCGTTTGTATATGTATATATTTTCACAATATAAACATGTCATTATCTATAAAAAAATGTACAAGACTTGGTACATTTATAAACATTTTTTCATATTAAATGCACCTAAAAAATCAAGAATCAAAATTAAAAAACCATTTTTTCTTTCAATATCGATGTATTTTTTCTTCGATGCTTTATAATTTATAATGCACCATGTGTATTATAAAATGGCGCACTTGTGAATTATGTCCCATTTAAGCACAACATTAATAAAACCTTTTCTAAAACCTCTAAATGCCCACGTCCGCTAGGAACCTTCTCTATAAATCAGACAAATGACACATTTTTTAGAGGTTCTGCAAATACCTCCGTTGGAAGGAGGTTTCCTTATAATGGTGGTTTACAAGGCCATGGTTATGGGTAATCCATGGTATTAATATGTGATGAAGCATATTTAAAAGATTGAAGAAGTCCATTGTTAAATGCCTCGTGGGGCCAGTGTTGGACAAACTAGTTAAAGCCTAAAGGTAATAATAGATATCTATTTGGTGTTGGGTTTCTTAATAAATGGTTTCTAGGGTAAATATCAACTCTTATTATGTACATTATTATTGTGTATTTTTCTTTCTCCACAATGCTCAGTTAGTTTTAATAATTGAGTGAAGTGAGGCCCACTAGGATTAGATGATTCGACCCTTTCCTTGTGGTGAGGTTGGTCTAGCTTTGGAAATCCCAAAGATTGTGAAGGAAAGAGTGTCATGAAGTGGGACATCTAGTGAAAAAATTGTTCAACATGTGTTGTAATCACTTGTAGGTTCCTAGAGCAAAGGCGGTTAGGGGTAACACCCCAAAATAATTTTTTAGGTCCATTTTGAGTTGTTTTTGGCCCATTATAAACTAATTATGGTTAATTAATGAATTCAAGTTGTAATCTATCTGGGTTAATGTAATAGGGTTTTGGATGCTATAGTATTGTATTGCAAACATAAAAGATAATACAATGATATAGAGAGTGCAGAAACTCTTAGGTATTTTGATTTTTCTAGTTTTCGGTTTCTAAGGTAAATATTTGCGTACTATGTGTGTCATCCATTGGTTATTTTGTTTCAGAATTTTTTTGGTATTTTTTTCCTATGTTTTTGTATCAAAACTCTTCAAAAGTGACTGTAATTTGGTTATCTTTCCATGGATGTCATTAATATTTTGCTAACTAGACAGGTGGTTGTGGTCTATATTGTGTTGAAACTCATCATATTTTGTTTCTAAGTGGTGTATTTTGTGGGAGGGATCTCCTTCTCTAGTGTTATCCATAAGGGAAATGGGTCCACAAAAAAGGTTAAGAAAGAGTGGTACCAATGTTATCAGTTCGATGCAAGGATTATATTGACATGGGTTTGCAATACGGGTTTGGATATGTGGATCCACAAAAAGGGTTACTCAAGAGTGGTAGTTGTGACGCATTTAGCTCGAAATAAGTATTCTATTGAGATAGGCTTGAAATATCGACGCAAGTAACCTGCTTTCTACTACTGGTGGAGCTGTACTCTCGCCCAAATATTATTACACATATAAAATTTTCAAATTCTTAACACTTCAATTTATGTAGGAATTTTGAGGAATGGTCATAGGGGATAGTGTTTCCAATGTATTAATGACAAGAAAATGCTAGGTGCTATAGCTCTATGATATTATTATAGGGAACAGTAGTATTCTAAACTCAATATCTCAAGGCAATAACTATGGAAGCTTGATTGTGCCCTTAGCTATACTACCCAACTACCCATGTACTAGAGAGAAATCTTCTTGATTGATGCAATCAATGAAAATATAGTAGTAAGAGGATCGATTAGATTATTTAAAGTTGGTTTTAGATCATCTAGGGATTTTCATTAAACCCAAGTGTACATGGAAGTGAAATTTCATATACAAGTGTGTGTCTAATGTGGTACTACTCCAAGGGGTGCCAATAGGGGTTATAAAGGTGTCCAACTAAGTTAAACCTCTAATACTTCCTATGTGTAGCCTTCCTCGACCATAGATTTACCCACTAAAATAAAGATCACTTTGTTATTTATAGACTTAAAAACACATCCCTAGCCTAAAGAAATATTCTAAATTTAATTATTAGGAAAGTGTTCTAATACCAAATGATATGTACCTTGATAGTAGAATAGGAAATTTAGAGCAAATAATAGAATATAACAAGATATAGAAATATTTTAAAATAAAAAATAACATAATTAAACCACAACAATAGCCTTTTGTATAAACCAAATACCAAAATAGAAATACATTTATTGAAGAAAGCAACATTAACTTGCCTCTTCAAGGAGAGAACCTCCAAATGAGAAGAGCTCCAATTACAATATACTTCACAAGACATCTTTTTACATTGTTTATACTCTTTTATATTGTTTCTAGTGAAGGAAATTTCTATTAGGTATAACTTTCTAGTAAACCTCCCTACAATAGCTTATATCTAACCTATTAAGAACTTTCTAGTAGGTGTAACCTTCTAGTAAGCCTTCTTCGAAATATTGATTTCAAACTATATCTACTTTGTGGCCTTATTTAATATATATTTCCTCATGATAGAGCAACCTATCTTTCTATTTAAGGGGGTTAGGTTAGGACCCTACACTAATTGACCATTGAATTGACTCATTAGTCAATTGCTCAATTGAATCTCCTAGTGAACTATCAATTATTGAATATCTCTAGAATATCTAGAGGTATGATGAACCTGCATAGCATGTTACTCCAACACATCCCCATCAACGCAACACTCTAGAGATTCAAGAGGTGAAATTAGTTATGTACAACCTCCATAGTTGTAGCTTCCTAAAATCTAAGCATAGCCCAAAGTTTCACAAACTTAATTTTTTATAAAAGATTCGTAAAGATATCAACAACCTTATCGTATTTATTTGTTTCATGCCATATAATTTAAAATTTTCTATTAAAGAATCACAGATTATCCTTCACCTTTTTTACTATATGTAGAATGATCTCTTTCAACATGAAAGAAATTTGCCTTCTTATTTTGTATGTAACTCTTATTACACCTATAAATCTCTTAAAATAAAAAAATATTATACAATAATAATATTTAATATACCTAATATCCACAATGCACATAACCATCTCCATAACCTTTATTTGTATGTATGACCTCTTTCTTTTCCCCTTGAATAATTTAATGACTTCCCTAAATTCTTTCTTGGAGACTATTAATGTTGTGCTTTCTTCTCCAACTTTAATCTTAATTGCAAATGTTTCCTCTAAACTTTTTGTAATTCTATCCAATGTACTTTCATGAGATGAGAATGATTTCATGACATGATCTAACTTCAACATCTTTGCTTCCGTCTATTACAACCATCATTGGTTAAAAATATATTAGTACTAATTACCTTATTATAATGATCTCTCGATGGAAATATCAACACACATGAAAGTCATTTTCATTTGGAGAATCTTACCATTTCTTCACAAAGTCTACAACTAATTTAACTTTTATTTATTTTTTATCATTTTATTCATAATAATCATTATGAAAAGAAATAAATTTTGTATATTTTTAAATATGAAAAGAATGTCACTATTTAGGAACCTTTCTATAAATCTCAAACTTAACTCTGACACCAACTTAAAAGAAAAACAAGGTTATAAACAAAGTGCTAACTTATATTGTTATTATTAACAGCTTATATTCAAATCCTAGGCTTTATCAAGCGCCGAGAGGAATCAAATCTCCATAAGTGCAAACCTCTCATTGAATAGCTCCTTGAGTGCAATACCTGAGCCACCTAATCCTAAGCTCTAAAGTCTTTAGTTTAAGTCTCATATTTACTTTTTACTTTGTATTATTCTTTTTTGTTTATAACCGACATAATATTTATTACTTTTTACTTTGTATTATTCTTTTTTGTTTACTTTGTATTATTTTGTTACTCGACAAACACTCTAAAGTCTCATATTTACTTTTTACTTTGTATTAAAAGTAAAAAGTAAAGTCTCTAGTTTAAGTCTCATATTTACTTTTTACTTTGTATTATTTTTTTTGTTTATGGCCGACATAATATTTACCACCTAATCCTAAGCTCTACAGTCTCTAGTTTAAGTCTCATATTTACTTTTTACTTTGTATTATTCTTTTTTGTTTATGGCCGACATAATATTTATTACTTTTTACTTTGTATTATTCTTTCTTTTTTGTTTACTTTGTATTATTTTGTTGCTCGACAAACTCTACAAACACTTGACACATATTACAAGATCTCCCTCATATTGGGTTGTAGAGGGCCTCTCAGCTCAATAACTCTAAAAATCAATAACATAAAGAAATATTAAACATATATAAATTGTCAATTTTTTATTTTTCATATTTGAAATTTAATTTTCATCTTCTCAATTATATTATATATTATAGATGTAAAATAATTTACAAAATTTGAAAATTAATAGTATTTATTATTTGAATCAAACAATACAAGGATAGTTCTTTATAGCTATGTGATCGCCATAAATCAATAATGATCAACTATTACAAAAAAGAGATTTCTTCTGCATCTCCAAACTTATCAAAACTGATGTCTATACATCCAAAAAACAAAAGTTTTGGTTTAAGTATGGGTCTCATTCCAGAAAATTTATAGAGCTCCCATTCTGAACCGTGGAATCCAGAATTTCCTCCCAGTTGAGAAATCCATCTTCACCTTCAAGTGCCTGCTTAGAAAGTTTGTCAGCCATTGAGTTGTTTTCCAGATATATATGTTCAAGTGAAATGGTGTAAAAAAGACTAATTTCACTTCTAATTCTGTTGCACCAATGTAATAGTGAGGTAATATTCAGCTTATAATTATTATTAACCCATTTGATAGTAACTCTGGAATCACCAAATACTTTGACATGTTATCTTTTAGACTTTATCATATACTTAATTTTAAAAAAATACCATGATGGGTCACTTCACTATTAAACATTATTTTTTCTTACACATAAATCTCCTTTCAAATTTAATGAACATTTTCAAACTTATGCAAACTTTATACCTTTCCTAATTATACATTATTTTCTCTCAGAATTTCATTTTCAAATTTAATGAGCATTTTCAAACTTATTGCAAAATTTATTCCTTTGATAGTTATTGCTGAGTGGTTTTGTATTTCCAATCTTATTCAAAATTTAGTTTCACGATATTTATTGTTAAGTGGTTGTAACTCATCTAAATAATGATAGGAGTAATGTAACAAAAACATTATATCCAGTAGCTTTTTCAAATATTATGTTACATTTAAATTGTGTAAGTTTAATAATTTATATTTTTTATTCTAATAACTTGTATCAAAGAAAAAATATTTCAACTGAGAGCTTTAGACTATTGAAAAAAAATTCATTATCACAATGATTGGCAATGGACAGAACCATATAAATCACCTTTCCATATGATTATGTAATTCGAACTGTCATTCATGAAAAATCATTGGTATCTCCACTTTTGGAAACATTGGACCCACTGTACCGTCTCCAATTATTTAAATATGCTCCATTATTGACCTCTTTTTGGCATGGGATTTTAGTTGCCATCGCCATCGCCATCATTCCATCATTCCATTTATTAGAGAAAGAATCAAAGACCACACAATATCAAATTAACAATTTCAACTTGTATTCTCTGTCGGGGTTCATTGTCATGGAATTTCACGTAAAATTTCTTGCGTCGTTTTCTCGCTGATTTGAGCCAAAAATTCTACATTGATAGTTATACATTATTTTCTCTAATTTCCTTTTCAAATTTAATGGCATTTTCAAGCTTATGCAAAGTTTATTTCTTTGATAGTTATCCATTATTTTCTCTCTCACATGAATTTCCTTTTCAAATTTTGCTCCTTTGATAGTTATTGCTGAGTGGTTTTGCATTTCCAAGCTTATTCAAAATTTAGTCTAAAAGATATTTATTGTTAACTGGTTGTAACTCATCTAAATAATGATAGGAATAATGTAACAAAAACAATTTCACGTAAAATTTCTTGCGTCGTTCTCTCGCTGATTTCACGTAAAATTTCTCGTCTTAAAATAAGTCAGAAATTCTGCTTATACAACTTGAGAATTCAAATTATTTTTCTAAATCTCGGTCTCTCGTTGTACACTGAGCCACAATTAACATCCCCGTGCAAATATTTAATTTGAATGGAACCTCTTGACATCCAACGGTATTTTTTTTCCGTTTTGGTTGAATGCCTATACCAGTAGTCCGATTTAGATGATAATAAAATTATATAGTAAATAATAAAGATTAAACATATGCTCATAAATTAATTTGGATGTCCCTCTCCTAAGTTCCCTAGGCTATTCTCTCTGTTATAGAAGTTAGTCTCTCTTTAAGTTCTTTATAATATATTTTATTATAGAAGTTAGTATGTTTCCATTAAAAATATGGCCAAAGTTTTCTTAAGATTACTTCATATTATCATTGTGGAGTAGAGAAAAAAAATATTTTGAGAAAATTATTTTGAGAATAGTGATAATATATTAAAAGCATTATTACATTTAAATTTAAATTTAGGAAAAAATTGTAAATAATTAAAGAACAAGCAAAAATTAAGATATGATAAAGAAGTGATCAATCTTAATCTAGAATATCAAAATTATCTCTTTATTTTAATTGGTGTAAAAAAGGAAATCAACATTGCTAAAATTGTTAAAATAAGAACAAATTCTTACTAACTAGTAAAACATGGGCTAAACAAACATCATGGTATGAAAGAATTTGTCATATATGAAAATCATTTTTCTATAGAATGTTTTGGTTACAATGATTTGGAAATTATTCTCTTCAAACTTTTTATTACCTAAATAAAATTTTACAAAAAATCAAATGATTATTTATCTTTTAAGAATTGATAAATCCAAATTAAACTAGAATTAATTTAAGTTAATAACCATGATCATCATCATAAATAACCAAACTTATATTAAAATAAATATATATATATATATATATATATATATATATATATATATATTTAATATAAGTTTATTAGATGCATATAGTGCATATATGAGGTAGACTATATATATCACATAAGTTGGGATCGTGTGAGGTAGATTGTATATATCACATTTAATAAGTGTGATTCATATCAAAGACGAGTAGATGTGATCGAAGTGTGTTTAAAGAGTTCCAATTGGCTTTTGATGGGACTCTAGTGATGATATTAGAGTGAGATTTGATTCATTATTATTTTATTTTATTTTGTTGTTTTAATTTTTTAGTGTGAGATAAAAGGAAAATTCTTTAACAGTTGTTGTAGTAGTTGTTGGAGAAGGGCATGATCCAACTAGGCACCTCAGTGTATGGGTCACTTATCATAATAGTACCTAAGAAGGATGGGACTTGGAGGGTGTGTGTCAACTATAGAGCATTGAATGAGATCACACTCAAGAATCGGTACCTTTTTCCCGGGATTGTTGATCTCTTGGACAACTTGCAGCATGCCAAGTACTTCACCAAGTTGGATCTCAAATCGGGATACCACCGAATGTGAGTGAAGGGAGAAGACAACTGGAAGACTTCCTTCAATGCTATGCAAGGTCTATATGAATGGTTAGTAATGTCGTTAAATTGGTTTATGCAAAGTGCTGGCTACATTTATGTGTTTGATGAGTGATGTATTACAGCCTTTCTTAGATTCATTTTTGATAGTGTATTTAGATGATATATTGGTTTATAGTGATATCTGGAAAGAGCGTATCTCACATCTCAAGCAAGTGTTGGAGACATTGAAAAAGCATCAACTGCTGACAAACCTTAATAAATGTGAATTTTTTCAACAGTCCTTGGTGTATTTGGGGTATGTAACTGGTGGAGGAGAACTTAAGATTGATCCTGCAAAGATGGAGGCCATCACTAAGTGGATTACTCCTACAAATGTCAATGAATTTAGGATTGTTTTGGGGGAAAGTACAATAGCTTTGAAAGTTCATGGATTCCTTTTCAGTTGTGGCTATGCCCCTCCATGACATAAAATCCAACAACAATCGGTCCCATTGGGGGAATAATTAGGAGAAATCCTTTGAGGACGAATGCCAATATGTTATCATTTTGACATGTTTCATGGGGGTCCTAAACTATCCTACATACAATAAGGAACTCTATTATTGTGTTCAAGCTGTTATGAAATGGAAGCATTATCTGATGGACATGGAGACCATCATTCACATTGATCGCCATCCACTGCAATATTTGCAAGCCCAGAGTAAGTTACAACATACTAGACATTATAAGTGGATGGGATTCTTACAACAATTCCATCTATTCATCAAATATAAGAAGGGAAGTACAAACAAGCTAGAAGTCATGCTCTCAAGGCCACCTACATCCAATATTATAGCTTTGGGAACTCTTTTGCACATGGAACCTTTCACCCATGATGCATATGACGAATATACATAATATGAGGACTTCAAGGGGGTATTTCAACAACTCCAAGGCCAATTCCATGTAGAAGAAGGTGATAGTAAGGATAACTATCATCTCCAAGATCAATCACTCTACAAGTTAGGCAAGCATTGTGTTCCTAATGGTGAGAGATTGCAACTTATCATAGAGGCACACACCTACAAAGCTGTGGGGAATTTTGGTGTAGGGAAGATAGTTGCAAACTTACAGAGGTATGTTTACTAGCCTAGAATGTAAGAATATGTAGAACAATTTATTGGAGGATGCATACTTTGTTGTACAAGCAATCCCGGTGATGGGAATCGTGTTTTGTACCATTCCTTACATGTTCCTACAAGACTATGGGAGAGAGTCTCCATGGATTTTATGGGTGGTTTACCAACCACTAGGAAGTGACATGACTATCTATTCATGGTAGTTGACATATTTAGCAAGATGTGCATTCTTATTCCTTGTAAAAATACCATCAGAGGACGAGAAGCATTGAAGAAGTCATAAAGAAAGTATAAGGAAAGACATGACCAACACATGAATGAAAATACATTCAAGGTTGGAGAGAAAGTATGGTTTCACTTGAATAAGGAAAGAATGAAAGGTCCTGGTAAGAAGATCAAGGCATTACGGTATGGTCCTTTTGAAGTGTTGGAGAAGGAAGTATATATTTCCTATAGACTCAGTCTACCCCCATATATGCTTATTTAATCAATAGTGAATGTGAAAAATATGAAACTATATGAACCTTCCATGTTGGACCAAGAACCTGAGCAGGTCTTACCTTCCATAGAGGACTTAGTACCAGAGGCTCAGGAAGAGTTAGTAGAAGACAAAGTGTTGCAGAAAAAGTCCAAAACTACTAGGTGAGGACAGTATGAACTCTGGTAGGTGGGGTTGAAAGGAAAAATTCCAAGAAAAGATAAATGGTACACTAAGGAGAAGATAGAGTAAAAATTTCCTCACCTCATTCAGTAAAATATTTTAGAGGCCAAAATTCTGCCAAAATGGGGAGGTATGATATGAAATGTATCAATATACAATTTTTCATCTATTTTGGTGCTTTCTGAGTGGAAAGATTGGATGAATTGGCTTGTAGGATCCATTTTAGGGGTAGGTCTCATTTTGTACATTTGGGGTAAAAAATCATCTGAAAACTTCTCGAGCCATTTTGAGGGATTAAATGGCATTTTTTTTGTCCAAATTGTAGATAGAACCAAGATTCCATATTTTACACATCGAGACCTTTTCAATTGTGCGAGGATCACCTCAATGGAGTTTGTATGAGGAGTTTATTACTCCAAGGTTGACTTATCCAGTTGACCACCATGGTACCAAATGGATTCCACATCAGCTCTCATTTCTCACACATGCAGATCTAGTCACATGTGTACTTTGGAGAACATTATAGTAGGTCTAAAACCATAACCCTAATTGGGAATTGAGGCATGTGAAAACCCTAAAATTAACCCTGAATGGCTATCAGGATATGTTAAATATCGGGATGTTATGAAAAGAAGGGGCTCCATTTTTCTATTGTATTGTTCAATAGCTGAGCAATAGTAAGGGGTGGATGTGAAGCATAACAAAGGTAGTAATAGATTAAGCAATGTCCATTCGGTCCATAGTTTCCAAGGTAAATCCATAGTGAATACCAAATTCATTTTGTATTTTCATTCTACATAAAAGAACAAGGCATAGTTCTCATTCTAGCTGGATTTTTCCCCATAGGAGTTTCTCAGAATAAATACGGTGTCAAATGTGTTTTGATTGTGTATTTATCTTTCTAGCATTTATATTACAGTTCTAAAAAATAAACTAATAAAAAGGACTAAGTTGTAAGATCCGTTGTGATGAATTTTTCCAGTGGAATACCCATGGATACCCTATGATAACACAATTTATATGCCAATTGGGAGAAATGTTCATTTGGCATGGAGAGAATTCAGTATCTAGGATACATTATGGATGAACATGGGGTGCATGTGGACCTAGCCAAGGTCCAATTAATTCATTAATGGACAGCCCCAAAGACTCTAATAAAGCATTGCATCTTCTTAGGTATTGCCAAATTTTACTAAAGGTTTGTGTTGTGGTTCTCTCATATTGATTTTCCCTTTAGCCAAGTGGCCAAGGGTGGATCCAAATCCAAGTTCACTTGGGGTGTGCCACAACAGAAATCATTTAAGTATCTCAAACAACACTTCTACTCATCTCCATTCCTCACTTTCTTGACCTGCAAAAGCCTTTAAAGATTGAGATAGATGCCTCTTACTATGCTATCAATGCAATCCTCACTCGACATAGACATCGCATGGCCTATCATAGCGAGACACTCTCTGATTCTATTCAGTAATATCTTTCCCATGACAAGGATATGTACTCCATTATGCAGGCATGTCGACAATGGAAACATTACATCATAGGGAAGGAGACGATCATCCACACTGATCACAAGCCCATGCAATTCATACATAATTAGGGAAAGTTACAAAATAAATGCAATCAGAAGTGGTCTACATGCCTGCAACAATATCACTTGAACATCAAGTACAATAAGGAAAACATAAATCAAGTTGAAAATTTCCTTAGCCGGCCTTCAATTGCTACATTGACTACCCAGCTCAAATCTTGTGGACATGAGACCTCCAAGTGACCCCAATTTTACAATAGTGACCCCAACTTTGTTAATATCTATTAGACATTGTGTGCAGGAATATAGATCCCAAATTTTCATCTCTAGGATGAAATTTTATGCCATCTTGGCCAACTCTATATTCCTTCATAAGAATGTGAGAAGATAATCTGGGAGGCAGATTACAGTTGAGTGGCAGGGTACTTTGGTGTAGAGAAGATAGTGGAAGTATTACAAAAGTTCTTCTACTTGACAAATCTTTGACAAGAGGTTGGAAATTACATCAGATCGTGCACTATCTGTTCCATTTCCAAACCTACCATAAAGTGTTAATTTTTTAGCATTAATTCAACATACTCTGGGATCTTTACTGAGAGAATAACATGTACAGCATATCAAGCATAGCAATCACAACAAGCAATCACATGAGACAATAGACACACAGAGTTTCCTTGGGGAAAACCAAGAAGGGGAAAAACCCCAATAACTTCCTTAGAGATAGATAGAGCAATGATACAAAACCCAAGCATAAGAGATAGTCTCCTAGCAGCAACTTCTCCTCCTCCACTAGTGCGCCACTCTCCAATGTGTGTATGACTGAGAAAGTGAATGAATAAATAGAGTGCCTCCCGCACTCTATTTATACTTGTCTTGACTTGCCTAATAAACTTACTAGGTCGGCCTCAACTTAACCACTTAACATAATGCTGACAGGGCCGACCCCCAGTAGGGTGGTCTAATAACCCTTTAACCCACATGACATATACAGGGCCGACCTCATCAAGGTGGTATAATAACCCATCAAGTATAATTTAGGACACTTACAATATAAATAACGACACTTCCGTATAGAGGAATAATAACATCTCTGTAGGAATACAATATACATATGTGAAATACATTACGAAGTTACATATACATCAACACTCCCTCTTAACTAGGAAGGTATTTCTCAACACAGATCTGCTAGCACAAGTCTTCTTCTCTGGATCATCATCACTAGATCATCGTCATCAAATAATCGTCATTGTCTCTGCTGCTACTATCTCAATCAATCTCTAATCTACTTGTCATAGGAATTTCTACATATCCAACCCTTTTTCATGCTGGATGTAGGCCCACCACCTGTAGGTCTTCATCATCATTGGCCATACTATGGAATCCTTAGGACTTATTACGTGCGACAACAAAACCTCGCAAGAGCATTCCAGGACTGATTACGAGCACATAGATCAACCTATCATATCTCCCAGGACCTTTTACATGCCACTACACAACTTGTCCATGGCCACAGAGTATCATCCTAATACTCATGATCATACTGATCATAACATCCTTCACGAAGCACAACCCAGATGCACACCACATAGCACTTACATTCATCGGCATGGGAAGACACACTTCAACCATCTGTGAAAGGCTCAGTACTTATATCTACGCCATGGGAAGACATACTTCCACCATGCGAGAATGGCATCGCACTTACATCCATAGCAATGGGAAGACACACTTCAACTATGCTAGGAATGGCACAACACTTATATCATAGACATGGGAAGACACACTTCAACCATGCTTGAATGGCTCCAGCCCTTAAATCTGCACCATGGGAGAACACATCTACCACCATGTGAGAATGGCTCCATCCCTTACATCTGCACCATGGGAGAACACATCTACCACCATGTGAGAATAGCTCCAACAATTACATCACGACCATGGGAGAACACATCTGCCACCATTTCAAAAAATCCCGGTAATTACATCGCGACCATGGCAGAACACATCTACAACCATGTCCGAAATTCCCATGTGCATCTTTGTCTTTGGAACTTATCACACATAATCCAACTGATTATGCAATGCATCCACTTGATACATATCATCACATATGATCATCATGATCATCATCATAGCATCATCCTAATGCATATCATCCTGAGTATCATCCTGATACTCATCTCACATGATCCTCCCGATCATCATCGCTGCAACGTCCTAATGCATGTACATATACATGATCCAACTAATCATACCAAGCATCCAACTGATGCATATACATATATATGATCCAACTGATCATACCAAGCATCCAACTGATGCATATACATATACATGATCCAACTGATCATACCAAGCAGTAAATGGAGCATCGTCCTGATGCTCACCACACAGCGCTTACATCCACAGTCATGGGAAGGATCTTCCTCTCACCATGCTTGGAATGGCTCCTGCAGATGTTTCCCATCACTTCTTCCTCAAAGTATCTTCTATATGAAGAACACCAAGCCTATCTTTGAAGTACTCAAACTTCACTCTGGCTAGTGGTTTCATCAACACATCTGCAACCTACTCATCCGTCGCAACATACAGGAGATTCACTGCTCCTCTCTGCACCATATCCCTGATATAGTGATATTTGATCTCAATGTTCTTCGACCTATCATGGAACACCAGTTTCTCGGACAGCTTCACACAACTCTAGTTGTCACAAAAGATACCAGTAGCATCCAACAGGAGATCAAATAGCTCAGATAGTAGCTTCCTCAGCCATACTACCTCACAACTAGCCGAACAAGTTGCAACATACTCTGCTTCGGATGTACTTTGTGCTACACAGGACTTCTTCCTGCTAAACCAAGAGATCACACCTGATCCCATACTAAAGCAGCACCCTGAAGTGCTCTTTCTATCTGCAGCACTGCCTGCCCAATCTGAATCAGCATAGCCCTCCAGGTTAAACTTTTGATTCACATCATACTTGAGCCCATAATCAATTGTACCCTTCAGGTACCTCAGAATATGCTTTACAGCAACCAGGTGAACAGCTCTGGGATCCGTCAGGAACAGGCTCAATGTGTTCACCGCAAAGCAAATATCTTGTCTAGTGTTCATCAGGTACACCAAGGACCCAATCATCTGACAATACACTGTGACATCAACCGGATCAGACGAAGCATCACACAGAAGCTTCAGGTTCGATTCCATAGGTGTGCCCATGGCGTTGCAGTCCATCATCCCGAACCGCTTCAGGATCTCTACTACATCCTTCCCTTGTCCAAGGAAGATCCCATCTGCACTCTACCACACCTCTTGTTGGCTGCTTTTTGGACAGACCCAGGTTTTCAGGAGGCGCAGCAACAAACACCCCTTGGCGCACTGGCCCTTTTGGAAACGGGCTGCGCAGCAGCCCGAGGTCTCACCTGAAGTGGCTATGGGGGGGCTAAGGAATCAGGTTTCCTTAACCGAGGTGGTGTGGATTCCCCAATCTTCTTTCTTCTCTCCCGGCAGGTAACTCCGGAACAAATCGTCTTACTCTTCTACAGGCCTCACAGGGCCACTGCGCTGGGACTCACTCTTCCCAACCTAGCTGCGCGGTATCTACGCACCTGTGCAAGAGGCGTTTACCAACTACGTTCGTTACACGATGTATCGTTTCTGCTCTCACGCCACAGCGCAGTAACACACTCCTTAAGCGCTGCAACGATAGTGTTCTTACAGACTCCTCCGACAGTGCATGAGTATAACTTCTAAGGGAGCTTCAAGGACTGACTTTACATACTCATTCATAAAGATAACGAAACATTCATGAAAACATAGATAGCAACACATAGACATGCATTCACATAAAACATCACCATAACAACAAGAATTATGTGGTTCGCCTCCACAGGGAAATCACGTCCATGGAAGTTGTATCTTATATTATCTTGAGATGGGAATTACCGCAGTTCCACTGCGCACACAGCTGCAGCCTTAGATCTTTTCTAGGAAACTCCACACACACAGCTGGGAGCCCTTCTCTTAGATCTACTCTCTTCTTCTATAGAGATTACAATGACTCAGACATCAACTTAGACTCTGTAAACTCAGCGGCTAGCTCTACAGCTACCCAATTCTCTAACTCCCTAACCGTCTATCCAACCCATCTAACCTTTTTCCCTTTACAATCACACATATATATAAATGGCCCTAAGGGTCGCACCTTTACAAAACTGTGGGCCTTTCCCCAACAGTGATCCCCAAAAACCCTAACCACTGACACGGCTAGGTGTACTTTAGACGCCTCTTGCAGTCGCATCGCAGCTTCCTGCAGGCTCCATGATTTTCAGCGCAGATTGCGGGTATGGGCGCTGCTTCATCATTCTTTGCTCCTTGTCCTTCGCCTTCAATGCTTCGTCCCGTTGCTCTTCCTTGGTCCGAGCAACCATAACTCCTGTACTTTTCCTTAAATGAGGGTAGCTGAGCCCTCTATTCCATCGCTTTCTTCATTTACTGTGGTGGTTGAGCTTTCTACTCGGCCACCTTTACTCTTCTTTGGCTTGTGCGCGCGAGCTCCGCGATTTCTAGCCCGCACTCTACAGTGAGCTCGTCCATCTGGCGCTGTACCATGCACTATTCACTTCTGCCAAAAATGGTGCTTTTCCTCAAAATTAGCACTTTTCCTTCAAAACTTAGTGCTTTTTCCCCAAAATTGGCAGCTTTGCCATAGCTGCGGCCTATGCTCCAACACCTCCATGCCTGGAAAATAGTGCATCATCCCCAAGTCCTTCATCTTGAACTCAGAAACAAGCTTCCTCTTTGTGTTGGCAATCAATCTACCCTCTCCTATTACAAACAGGTCATCCACATACAATAAGAGTATCACAGGATTTCCTTCCTCAACCTTGTAGTAAAGGTTGGAATCCGCTTTACTCTTGGTAAATCCCAAACTGGATAGAAAGCTGTCTATCCTACCATACCAAGTCCTAGGAGCTTGCTTCAAGCCATACAAGGCTTTCTTCAACCTGCACACATATGACTCTCTGTCATGTGTCTCAAAACCAAGTGGCTACTCCACATACACTTCCTCCTCGACTACACCATTCAAGAACGATATCTTGACATCCATCTGGTGTATCTTCCATTTCATCACTTGCTTTATATTTCTCTATGCTTCCATCTGCAGCATGCTTGATCTTATAAATCCACTTGTAAGTCACAACAGACTTCCCTCTGGTCTTGGGACCACATCCCAAACATCATTCTTCATGATCGACGGATCATGGCATCATTACTTCATCCCGGATCCTAGGAACTTCAGATTCTTCAATAGATAGATTTGTTGCTGAACAAATGTTGTAGTCCTTCTTTTGTAGCTACTCGTATACGATCTTTCCTACAAAAACAAGTTAAATTGCATGATTAGAAACATCTCATAGTTTTCAGAACAAATTCTTACACATAAAGAAATATGTCATACAGTCATGCAATTATTTTAGCCAATGCTTCAATACAACATTTATCCATATCCCGTAACTTTCTAGATGCCTTCCAATCTCTACCAGAACATTGTTAAGAGTGTGCACAACTCCCAACATGTCAGCAAAGAGGTTTCATTCTAGATAAGTAACAATGGAATGTTTTACAGTTCCATAGGCCACTTACCCATTACATGCATATTAGTAGTATACTGTTCATTAATGCAATTATTCTAATATGCATAATACACAACCTAATCCTAGGAACATAAGTATATACATCTTTGAACAGTATTATTTAAACAATCAAATATACAAGAAATGACAATTCAAATAATTATCTTTGTTTGTTTGTTGGGTGGGCTCCCTCTCAATCTTTATTTCCTTGTAGGAACTACTGGAGTGTGCTCCCTCTTGATCTTTGCTTCTTGGATTACCTGTCCTTGAACTTATATCCATCCTCGATCACTATTCATGCTTACTATTATCATCATTGTGTTATCCTCGAGATCTCATACATAATCATACATTCATTAGTATAATATTAATACTATCAAAACACAATAATCTGAAACATGTATAGTCATGATCATTTCAAACACAGATAATAAGCATTAGCATTCAAAGTTTCAAGGAAGACTTCTCTTACTCATGCATATTCCTATTTGACCATAGAACTCTTCTAGATAGTCATATCATCAATCAAGGTAAGAGACATAATATGCATAAACCCTAGATTACTCAAACTTGTAACTTCTTGAGTAATCATTATCAATCATACAAAAGTATAAGATCCTTACATGGGGTAGGATTCTAACTTGATATAGGAAAAACATACCTGGTCATCATATTTTCTAGTTATGTCTAGCAATGTTTTTCTTGTTCTCTTCAATGACCTGCATAACTCATAAGTTAACCATTGTAGAACCAAATTATACATACCTATATGTGATCCATGACTATGGATGAGTCTTTGTCTTCATGTCACTATGGTCTTGATCTAGGACTTGATTTGTACCTTCATGTTAGTGGATACATTCTCCTCATACAACACCACAGTGCATTAGTACAATCATAAGTGTCATAACCCTAATCATTGAATTTCTTCTATCATGCATTCATACTTTTACTAGGGTGATAAGACAAGTCTAAAATTAAACAAGATTGTTACTAAACTCAATAACATGAAGACAATCATATTATAAACTTAATCATGGACAGATTTCAAAACATACCTGTAAGTCATACCTATCAGATTGCTTGTAGTAGTTGTTGTTGTTGTTCCTTTTGTTCTTAGGACAATCTAAGGAAAAGTGTCCTCTTCTTGGTATGTGCTGTGAGAGATTGATCTTCATTCCCCATCTTCTCTTCTTGAGCTACAATTCGAGCTTCTTCCTATGAGCATTATTCCCACAGCTTACTGAAAGAGATAAGTTTCTTCCTAGCACAAATTCCTTGGATGAAGGAATCCCATGACCTAGGAAGGCCATTAAGAGTGGTCATTACCACTTCTCCATTCTCTATAAATTCTCCAACAAATTCAAGTTGTTCTTTTATCTGGGAGACCCTTGAGAAATAAGACTGCATGGTCTCCGCATTCTGGAACTTGATATTCTTCAATTGATTCCTCAAGGTCATCTTCCAATTTATATTCTTCCCTTCAAATAGCTTGGTCAAGGAATCAAACATCTCCTTAGGTGTCTTCAGAGATGACACATGTGGCATGAGATAGTTTTTGATAGAATCAGCAATGATCCTTTTAGCCTTGACTAAGTTCCTCTTGTGTAAGGCCTTAGTCTCTTCTCCCTCTAGGACAGGAACCCCTTCACTTATGTAGGTGTCCAACTCACTCTCTTCTAGAATTACCCCAATCCTATACTTCCATGCTCGGAATTTATCAGCCCCTTCAAGCTTATCCTCAAGCTTGGTGTAGTGAGACATATTAAAGAGTACTTCAAATGAAATAGAAAAGATTTAGGTCTTACCACTTGATTTGCATAAATTTGGATCTCGAGCTGGATTAGGGTTTGTCAAAGAAACCCTAAAAATTCAAACTTTGAATTTCAAACTTCTGAAAGGATAGAAAGATGCACCTTGGTGAGATGATCAAGCTAGTATACTCAGAATTTGAAAACTGCAAAGTTTCACCCCTCAAATTTGCTTTCCAAACTTTCGGATTCACTAGGGAGGACCGTGAATTAGGGTTTGATTTTCCTGGAGCTTCACCCATCCAAAAATTTCGATCTTGGTCTCTAAACTTTGATTTTTCAGAGGAGCTTCCAGCCATGGTCTCAGATTTCAGAAATTCCAACTTTTGCAGAAGCCCTAATTTTCGGCTTCACTCGAGAGGACCCCAAACTAGGGTTTGATTTTCCCGGAGCTTCACCCAACCGAAAAGTTCGATCCAAAGCTCTAAACTTTGATTTTTCTAAGGACCATCCAGCCATGGTCTCAGATTTCAAAAATTCCACTTTTGTGGAAACCCTAATTTTTAGGGCAAAAAATGAAAGTGATCATAATTGAATTCTGATTGGACAGAAAGATGTGCCTTTGTGAGGAGATTCAATATACCCTACTTCCTTTCAAGATCTGTGGAGAAAAACCCAATAAACAAGAAGCCCTAGCTTCCACAAATGCATAGTGTCTTCTTCTCAGGTTAGCTATGATACCATGTTAATTTTTTAGCATTAATTCAACATACTCTAGGATCTTTACTGAGAGAATAACATGTACAGCATATCAAGCATATCAATCACAACAAGCAATCACATGAGACAATAGACACGTAGATTTTCCTTGGGGAAAACCAAGAAGGTGAAAAACCCCAATAACTTCCCCAGAGATAGATAGAGCAATGATACAAAACCCAAGCATAAGAGATAGTCTCCTAGCAGTAGAGTCTCCTCCTCCACTAGTGCACCACTCTCCAATGAGTGTATGAGTGAGAAAGTGAATAAATAAATAGAGTGCCTCCCGCACTCTATTTATACTTGTCTTGACTTGCCTAATAACCTTACTAGGTTGGCCTCAACTTAACCACTTAACATAATGCTAATAGGGCCGACCCCATCAAGGTGGTCTAATAACCCATCAAGTATAAGTTACGACACTTACAATATAAATGACGAAACTTATGTATAGAGGAATAATAACATCTCTATAGGAATACAATATACATATGTGAAATACATTCCGAAGTTACATATACACCGACATCAAGAAGCAAGCATTGCACACTCCATTTCCTACCCCATATAGACCTTGGGAATCTATCTCCATTGACATCTCTACTTTACCTTCAACCAGGAATGGAAAGGACTATATATTTGTGATTATTGACCAATTCTCTAAGATGGAAATTTTATCTCCATGTAAGAAGAGCATCATAGTAGAGGCCACTACCAAGCTCTACTTCGAGTGTTTGGGTTCACTTTGGCTTCCCACGAACCATTATTTTGGATCAAGACATTATATTCCTAACTAATTTCCGGTCCATTATATGGTTTATGGTGGACACCAAGCCAACCAAATCAACTTCCTTCCACCTCGAAATAGATGAATAGACATAGGTGGTAAATAGGATGACTGTGCATATCCTAAGGATGTACAACTCCAAACATCCATGTACTTGGGATGATATTCTTCCTTATGTTCAAAATAGCTACAATAGAGCCCTTAATGGCTCTATTGGACACAACCCCTTTCAAGTGTGATTGGGATTCCAACCATTAGCCCCAATTGATGTAGCGCTTCCCATTGCTTCTACATAGAATGAATCCTTCTACGCACAAAATGAGGTTGATCAAGTAGGTTGAACAAATCCATCACATACAACAAAAATTTAATGAAATTGTACATAAATCCAATGATAAGTATAAGCAACGCTACGATTAGCATTGGGTTTCACACAAGTTCCATGTGGGAGATAAGGTATGATTTCATTTGCAAAATGATCACCTCAGAAGACCCCATTGAAAACTCTGAACACTATGATATGGAACTTACACTATCACCAAGTTTGAGGGTGAGAATTATTTTGATTTAAGTATCCCCCCTTTCCTTGGCTTGCACCATATATTTATGTGGAGTTGCTTCAACCATAATTCCCACCTCTCTTGCACACCTCAGAGGTATCTAAGAACTTGACCCCTATATAAATCAATCCTAACTACATTGAGTAGGAAAAAATCAACTGAACCATGGCCACTGAGATGAAGATCACTTTCCAGTAGAACATCCAACTATATCATGTCATCAAATCAGGGAATATTCTTCACCCAAGAAAGTAGCTCGCTAGGACTAAAATCCAGCAGAAGTTTCCCCATCTGATGGAGGAGCTTGACACAATGGGTATCATTGCTTCCTAGGGGGGGGAGAATAATCTAGGTGGATACTGGTGGCCACCTACATGTTCCACTGAGCTACAATGGTTCTCTATCTTCTTGTCAATTTTCTATGGATTTTTGGGCCCCAAACTTCTAGGGCCATTTAGAGACCCTAAACGGTGTGTTTTGGTCATTCAGGAAGCCATGGGTTGTCATGGCACACCCTGACCCCAGTCAAAATTTGTAATTCTCAACTAGTTCTTTCGAGCAAGCCATCGTTTTCACTAAACATAGATCATATGTAAAATTTGTGCCCCCGGGAATTTAGGTATCCACCTTGGGGCCCACATATCCTTTTAGTGCTTCTGTAAAATCTATGACATAGTAGAACCTAGCTACCATGGATTCCTCACAGCTGAAAGTTTAACTCATTAAGCAAGTAAACAAGTGCAAACTATTATAGAATGAACAAATGATCAAAACTCAGCACAAATGTTCAAATATGAGATATTATTAATTGTCCAATACTACAAATAGTTTGGATCATCCTTATATACAAATAGGAAGGAAAAATATCCACTTGGAGTGTCCACACTTAGCTATCTTAGATTTGCCCCAATCCCCCCTAGGTTAACCAAAATGGTTTCCAAAATAACCCAAACAGGTTCAAAATATGCATGTGAACACTAAGTAAGCATGGGAAGTCATAATGAGGTTCACACATGTGAGGATAAGGCTAGGTGGAAGTTGGTTAGGCTTAGGCATGCCAAAAATGGCCTAGGGAGTGGGAATTGTCCACATACAGAGCATGAGTGCCCTTGGTCAATGCATTTCCTTAAAACAGGGAAGGAGGGCGCATTAGGCATGCTGGGGCAATAAATGCTTGGATAAGCATGCCTAACAGCTAGTTTGACCACCTCTTGGCCCATACTTTGGCTCATACACTGTGAACTTGTTCACACTTATCCAGATAAGTCCAAACCACTTCATAATAACCAATTTCACACCTAGGGATGTATTATTAACAAGTTTAGCACCTAATAACCATTAATTAATTAATGATTAAGGTACTAAGGTATAATATTTCTCTAACAGCTTCATCTCCTAGGGTTAGGTTTTTATTGTTTATGTTTTTTTCCTCTATGCTTAAGATAACAAGGCCCTTTCTAATCTCTTCGTTATCAACTCCTGTGAATGGGTGTAATCGGCACATCTCTCTTCATAGATAACCTACCACCATCTCAAGTAATTTGTATTGCTTTGCAGTTTACAATGATTTTCCATTCCATTCATTAATAGAATTTTGGTTTTTTTGTACTATTTTTCTCTCTAAAAAAATATTTGTGTGTGTGTTTCCATTTTAGATTGTTTCCTTCATTTTGTTCTGTAAATAATCCTGATGAAACAACAATTTAAATAACTATTACATGTCTAAATTTAATTATCTTGAAGATTTAACATTGTTTTTCCAAAACAAAATTATCTCATACATTTTTTCAAACACTTATTATGCAACTTCCAATTATTCCTATAGAATTAAAATGTGGCCCTTGCAATCCGAGTGCTACAACCTGGAGCTCTAATACCACTCTGTAATAAACATGACAACCTATTTCCACTATGGGGACCACAGGGTACCCAAATTCACATACAAATTCTACCCTTGGTACCAAATTCTACGTTGGGAATGCATGGGCCATATTTGAATTCTACAATCAAAATTGGAAGTTGCATAAGAAGTGCTTAACAAAATGTATAAGAGATTTTTTTCAAAAAAAATGTTAAATCTTCAAGATAACTAAATTAATTAGACATGTACACTAGAATGCTTTGGCTCAAAATTTGGTGAAAAAATCCAACGGTATGGAAAGACCGTCGAAAATACTTGTTAATTTTTTTTTTTTAATTGATCCCATGTTTGTCGGTCGGCCGATGGTTATAATTAAACCATCGGTATTTCCACATCGAAATGTCAGTATACCACTATTTTTTTAACCTTCGAACTTACGACATTTAAAGCATATTAGTTGGTATTCTTATGATAATGGTCACTTTTGATATTCATCATCATCATCATCATCATCATCATGTTCATGATCATATTCATCATCTTCATCATCATCATCATCATCATCATGTTCATGATCATCTTCATCATCTTCATTGTCATCATCATCATCATCATCTTCATGAGAATATTCATTATCTTCATTTTCAACATCATCTACATTGACCCCGGATAGTGAGCAGTGAATGGGGCCAACGTTGAAATTTCTTCAAAATGTGCTTGTATGTATTCGAATTTGACATAGTTAGACTAGGTGCATGCCTTGAAGGCATAGCATGGTTTCAAGAATCAACGATGACTCATGTCCCCGCATAATCCTCATTTCCATCAACGTTAATCATGCACGTATCATCATCGTCATCATTTTCATCATACCCATCATCATCATCATCACCATATTCATTATCATCCTCATCATCATGATCATCCTCATTGACAACATCATCGCATTCACTCTTCCTCTATTTTAATCTCTTCATGATCATATTCACCATCCCATGTTATTAGAGCATCTACATGGGTTTATTTTAGGTATATTGACATAATATTAAAGAAACATTTGAATACAATGTACCCTCAACCATGCCTCTGGAATATCCTAATATATGATTTCAAAGGATATTATCTCAATTTCAAGATTCATAACATAAATCAACACATACTGAAACTAGTTGAAAGGAAGCTAGTCTTGGACACAAGTAGATCTCCCCAGAGCTTGGTAATTGAAGTATTTTGGGTCTGCAACAATATGAAAGTGAGTGTGCAGTAGCAGAGATATCAGATTCAATACTAGCTTCAGAGTCATATGCACAATGTACTGCGGCCATTTATGCTTCGACAACATCTATCGCTGAAGTCACCACAAGGCTTTCTGGGCACACCAACATATGCATACTAAACTCATTCACTTACAAATGAACTCAACCAGAGTGTGTATATCAGACATTAAACCCTTAATATAATGTTGGGCAATAGTTTCTGAAGTTTTAGGATGATTTTGTTGTGTTTGGAGGAAAAAGAAGGAAGGGCACGATGTAGGACATCTCAGCTAGTTGACTTCTAGGCTCTCCCAAACATGCCGAGGAGGATAGGAATTATCAAGAAGAGACTTGGATGGTCTTCATCATTATATTAAGAATCTCATATGTCTCATAGAACATAAAATGATCATCCAAATAACATTTAATAACCAATACTGTAAAAACTAGTCAAAAAACAATGCCTAAAGAGCTAGTTTTAACAAATTGGTGCACAAACAGCCTATAAGGATTTCAAATTACTCTTATAAAGACTAATATGGATCAGTTACGTATAAAATAACAACAGCATAAAATATTAGAGAATACCGAGCAACAAATGAAGATAATTTGATCTCATACTTCACAAAGAGTCTCTAACCATGAAATTCTTACAATAGTGAGTATAGAAGGATTCTAAGAAGAGAAGTTCAGAAGAAGTGTATTCACTAGATATACAATACATATCATATGGATTCTCATGGAAGGTGCACCAGGATTCATTGGCTTCTCATGGGGTGCATTCACCAGATTGATTCTTCCCCTCTGGATGGATCTCCTCAAGAACTATCTCTAACTAAACAGACACTTAGGATCTCTTCTTGATAGATTGGATTCTTCAACTGTGTGATGGTACAATCTTGTATATCATAATTTATTATTTGTAGATCAGATCATAGAATATTGAAACAAAAAAAACATTGGGACACGTCTCCCAAGCTTGGTTGAGGTGCATCACTTAACCTTGAGAAGCAGAGCTCTCAATCACAAACACAAATGGAAAAAATATGTGAGAGGAGCGCACTAGCATTATTTTATAGAATGGATGGCTTCATGAGAAATCAACTTGCAAGTGTGAGTGGATGAATGTGCCTTCCTTAGAGAGAGTTAGCAACATCACTGCTTTGTGCAACCTTCCTGCTTTTCCAACCTTCCTTTCTTTGTTATTTTCTCTCGCTTTTAGAAACTGATCCTTCCTTTTATTTCTGGATGTTTCCTGATTTTCCAAACTAACTGCTTTTATACACTTTCCTACTTTGTTCACTTTCCTTCTTTATGTACTTGCCTGCTTTTCCTGCTTTTATCAGTTTACCGTTTCTTTTTTGTTGTCACCTTGATTTTAGCTGCTTTCTTTTTATTTCTATCTTCTCTCAAGTGAGTGCATGAGGCCAACCTTATCCTCATGTGCCCTCCTAGCCACATGAGCACCACCAATTGTGAAAAAATTAATTAAATCATGATAATAATAAAATTAAAATAATTACAAGTACTCCAAACATTAAAATTATTGATTAACTAACTATTGTAGGCCCGACTCCAAAATTTATCCCAAATAATTAATAATTCCTTCCTTTTATTTTCTCCTAGACTCTTAGGGACTAAAAGGTTCCAAGAATTAATAAAGTAATCAATTAGAAAGGAACATGGCAATCCTCCCCTCCCAATATTGCTTTCCCTCAACCAATGAGAAACATGGGGTTGAAGAACTTATACACTGCCACCAAACTGTTTTTTCCAATCAAGAAGGAAAACCAAGAAAGTATACTCCATCACATAGTGTTGTCATATATTTCACTCCTATGTATGATCCAATGCATCTTCTTTGAGTCTACACAATGAAAACCTTTTACTCACCCTCATGTGAGTCTCCAAACAACCATGGTGACTACCTAGGAGTGGAACATTAACAACTCCCAAAATACCATCCTTTAAGATTGACTTGGGCACTAAGTGGATGGGGTGTTTAAAGTGGATGAATTTCATATGTTGATCTTCATGAATCGACCCATTCATAGAATCACATGCAAACCATTTTTGCTGCCACTCATTGAGTTCAATATCACCCTCAAATATGGACTCAACCAATGCACACACATGGGCTAGCCTATCCTTTCATGGTGTGGATAATTCCTCTCATGGAGCTACAATATTTTGTGCACATCTTTGGATATGGAACAAAAAATGGTGGAGTGAATCCTCTCCATGTAGACATCAACTTCACCTTTCTCAAGCATGATATTAAGATACATTTTCTTTATTCCTCCAAATTCACACTCAAACAATGTAAATTATTTCCAAGCATACAATTCAACTCCCAAACTAGGAGAATACTTGTCCAAAAACCCATAGTGATCCCACATTTCATCCAAAATAATAAACACATGCTTACCAAATTGTTTGTGGCAAGCTTCTAGTGCTTCAAATAAGCCAATTCCCATGCTCAGAAGTCTTGAATAGTCACATTGGAATTCTTCATTTATTTGAAATTGGTGATGGCCAAGGTGGAGATCAAACTTAAGAAATAGATTTTCCTTATTCCATCCATTCCTCTTCCTTGACCAATGTACTTTGAATGCAATTGGATTCACATACAACTTGGTGAATCTTTGTGAAAAATATTCCTTCATGTGCTTTCTAACCTCACCTTTGAACCTCTTGATATGCTTGTATAAGTGGGTGAAATTTTGTTGGACATTTACTCCCATTTTAAGGAAGTGCTCCTCTAGGAACAAATCATGGGAATCCCCCATAAAATCCTCCATAAAAACTGATTTTGGCACCCAAAATATGCCTTCCTCCATGATGTCAATTTTTTCTTCTTGAACCCAACCATTCAGTAGCTCATATGCAAATATTACTTTGTGATACTCTGCTACTAAATGACCTTCCAAAACAAATAATTATTTTCTTGAATAAAGAATAACATCCACTACTATATTCTTGCATTCATGATCACAGTTATAAACTTGGACCTCACTTACCAATCTTGGTTTCCAATCCTTAAGATTCTTTGATATCATGAAATGCATCCAACCGATGTGATTGACCTTAACAGCCCATTCACTCCACAATGAGTAGGGTCAAGACTTAGCCATTGCATGCATGATGGTGATGGTGGCTATTCCAAAGATGATATGATACCTTTCATGTGGTTCCAAGCTTCTACTTTCCAAATTAATGGGATGCTTGGAAGATGGTATCATGTCAGGTGGTGCACCCATCTTCAACTTGACCTTGTGCTTCAATCCTTCATCAGGTAGTCTTCCCGGTGGAAGGTATTCAAGAACCTTCTCATGCTCTTGTGGGGACTTATCAGTGTATTCAAGATGATGTGAGAGGTCCATGCTTGTGCTTTGAGTGGTATTGAAATTTTTTGCAGACCATTCACTTTCTCCCTGCTTTACCATGGAACTCATGCCCTGAGATGACACCTCATCCACTATGTATTTTCTTTCCCAAGGTATGAATGAATATGTATGGTATGCATCATATTGCATCCATAAATTCCTTGTATGCTTCTCATAGAACATAACAAACTCAAATGCAACAATAGATCCATCACTAATGCAAAAATAACTCTTACCAATGTGGGCTAGTCTTGCACAACCTTGGGTCTCCATCTTAGTAATGTATCTATCCATCCAATCCAATGATGAATAGGATTCGATGCTTCCTGATACAAATGGGATGTAATCAGCCACCTTCATCACAACTAAGCCTTCTTCACATAGAGACAGCTCATGATCCCCTTCACATGGAACAAATGTTTGGTCAACATCTTCCAAGACAATTCGTTCCTCGAGCATTTGTATTTCTACATACTCTTCATGCTCACATTCCGGAAGAGGCTCCTCCGATACAATATGTGTGCAATCAGCCACACACATATGATCACCAGTGGCTCTAGGAAAATAATTTGAATTCCAAAAATCCACATGATGTTGTTCCCCTTCCATTGCTTCTTTGTCCTCAGCAAATTTGAGAGTCATGTATCTGTCTATGAACAACTACAAGTAATCATCCTTCATTTCTTCTAGCTCTCTTTTGATGATGCACACTTCATCTCTAGAGACTCTTCCCACAACTCCACTTTTTATCTCCTCCATATGAACTCTTTCAACAAGATTTTCAAGAATATTATGTGCACCACTAGTTCCAGACAACACTTGCAGGATCATTTCTTTTGTGACTAAGAGAAGGATATCTAAGTCACTCCATGGAATCCTTAAAACAAAATGATTGTTTCCACATATGAGCTCCTCCACCGTATCATAATCATGCAAACTCTCATCCAACATTTCAACCTTCTCACCGCATTCTTTCTTATCACCAAAATTTTGAGCCTTGTCACTAGAGGACTCAATACTTCCAATCGACTCCCTAGAAGTGGCTGCAATATCATAATGACCCAAAGGAAAATAAAAATCATAATTTGGTTCATAGCTTTGCATCACATTTTTCTCTTTATGTGGCAGATCCAGTGTGGTCTATTCTTTTTCCAAACACTTTGGTTCACACCCAACTAGTGTGTGCTTATCTTCTATTGCACAATCGAGCTCAAATGGTGACTGGATATTTGATTTATGTTCCTCTTTTGGATATGATCCAAAATATATCTCACCACCATCAACATGATCAATATGCTTTGCAATGACCTTGAAATCACCAACAAAGAAACTGGAAGTGAATTCACCTCCCATACTTCCAACAACCTAATGATGGGTTGATGAATCTTCCGATGTGCTTGGTTCCCCACTTAAGATACTATTGTGCCTCTCATTCTCATCAGATGGTTGATTTTTTACTATGGGATTTATTCTTCCTGCATCATGAGGATCTCTGGATGGACCCTTAGCCGTTGACTCCTCATGCAAATTTACTTTTGCAGCTTGAGGTTCACCCTGCTCCACCTCATGGATCTATGCTTCTACTTCATTTCCCTTCTCCTCTAATCAATTTAAAATTTATCCATATTGATTAGTGCTCATATCACAAATTTTGGAGGCTCTACTTGAAGAAAAATGAAACAATCTCATAATACTGGAATATGCATATGGATTTGATGCAACTACACCTTTGGCTCCTCCTTCTTCTTCTTATTCTTTAACCCTAGAGGTGAAACAAATTTGTTCCTTCATGGATGGTTTGTTTCTCCCAAAAGAATCATCATCAACATTTTGAAGACAAATTCCATATTTGTATATAATAATATTTGAAGGATATAGTTGTGCAGATCTTCTCACCCAATTCCAAATACTCCTGATAACATTGAGGCATGTTTTAATTGCTTTCATCCTCTTTGCTAAGATATCTTCTAGGATAGCCAATTGTGGATCAATCCTTCTTCCATTTATGTTTATTTTTTCACAGAATAATTCATCCTCCTCCCTTGATATATGTAAACCTCCATCAATGTAGATTACCTATTCTTCTTCATAATGCTTAAAGTTTGATATGAGCCCCATAGATGCAACTTGAAGATGTGACCTGCAATATTCCTTCAATTGAGAGCCTAATTTCCACATGATGGGCTAAGGAAACTTCTCTGATACAACTGTAATTTCCTAATATATGATTTCAAAGGACATTATCTCAATTTCAATATTCAGAACATAAATCAACACATACTGAAACTAGTTAACAAAACTAGTTGAAAGAAAGCTAGTCTTGGACATAGGTAGATCCCCTGAGGGCTTGGTACTTGAAGTATTTTGGGTATGAAAAATATGAAAGTGAGTGTGAAGTAGTAGATATATTATATTCAATTCCAGATTCGTAGTCCTATGCACAATGTATTGTGACCATTTATGCTTCGACAACAACTACCGCTGAAGTCTCCACAAGGCTTCCTGGGCACACCAACATATGCATAATAAACTCATTCGCTTACACTTGAACTCAAAAAAAGTGTGGATATCATACATTAACCCCTTAATATAATTCTTGGAAACATTTTCTAAATTTTTTGGAGGATTTGGATGTGTTTGGAGGCAAAAGAAGGAAGGGTGCAATGTAGGATAACTCCTCTAGTTGACTTCCAATCTCTCCCAAACAGGATGAGTAGGCTAAAAATTCTTAGGAATATACTTGGAGGGTATTCATCATTGTCTTGAGAATCTAATATGTCTAACATAACATAAAATTATCATCCATATAACTTTTAATCACCAATACGGTAAAACTAGTAAAACAAACAAGGCCTAAAGAGCTAGTCTTAACAAATTGGTGCACATGCAGCCTATAAGGTTTTCAAATTACTCTTTTGAAGACTAATATGGATCATATAAATATAAAATAACATCATCATACAATATTAGAGAATACTAAGCATCAAATGAAGATAATTTGATCTCATACTTCACAAAGAGTCTCTAACCATGAAATTCTTGCAATAGTGAGTGTAGAAGGCTTCTAAGAAGAGGAGAAGAAGAAGTGTCTTCATTGGATATACAATACAGCGCATATTTATGCTCATTGAAGGTGCACCAAGATTCATTGTCTGTTCATGGGGCGGATTCACTAGATTGATTCTTCTCCTTTGGATGGATATCCTCAAGAACTATCTCTAACTGAACCAACACTCGGGATCTTTTCTTGATGGCTTGGTTTCTTTAACTGTGGGCTGGTACAATCTTGTAGATAGAAATTTATCATCTATAGATCATATCATAGAATACTAAAACAAAAACAGCATTGGGGCACATCTCCCAAGCTTGGTTGAGGTGCATCACTCAACCTTGAGAAGCAGAGCTCTCAATCGCAAAGACAAATAGACAAAATATGTAAGAGGAGTGCACTTGCCTTATTTTATAGACTGGATGGCTTCATGAGAAATAAATTGGCAAGTGTGAGTGGATGAGTGTGGCTTCCTTAGAGAGAGTTAGCCAAATCACTTCTTTGTGCAACCTTCCTTCTTTTCCAACCTTCCTTGCTTTGTGATTTTCTCCTACTTTTAGAAACTGCGCCCACCTTTTCTTTCTGGATTTTTCCTGCTTTTCCAAACTGACTATTTTTCTACACTTTCCTGCTTTGTTCACTTTCTTGATTTACCTACCTTTTCTGCTTTTGCCAGTTTCCTTTTTTTTCTATCACCTTGTGTTTAGTTGCTTTCTTTTTGTTTCTATCTTCTCTCAAGTGAGTGGATGAGGCCAACCTTATCCTCATGCGCCCTCTTAGCCACATGAGCACCACCACTTGCACAAAAATTAATTAAATCGTGGTAATAATAAAATTAAAATAATTACAAGTACTCCAAACATTAAAATTATTGATTAACTAACTACTATAGGCCTGGCTCCAAAATTTATCCATATGAATTAATAATGCCTTCCTTTTATTTTCTCCTAGACTCTTAGGGACTAAAAGGGTCCAAGAATTAATCAAGTAACCAAGTAGGAAGGAACATGACAACCTCACTTGGGGTGTTCCCATAACCTTATAAGTCATTTAATATTTTTCATATACCTATCAAAGAAAAAAATCCATATATAACTCACCACACAAAATAATTGAATGTCTTCAACTAAATGTGAAAAAATATTAATTGTGCCCATATCCAACTTTTATGCCAAATATCCACTTTAAAGGTAGTATGTTATGGTTCATGCCCTTGATATTTGTCCATTACCTCAAGAATATTATGTTAGGGTATAATTTCCTCAATTTCTTCACAAACCATGGTCTAAAACCCATCCTTAGTGCACAAAACCTCATATATCCACGCATATCCCACTTTACAAATAATGATCTCCTATACAGTGCATGTCTTTTGGTTTGAGTCCTTGTATTGAGAATTAGGTTTTCTAATGGTTGTGTGCATCGTCCACGCACTCAAATTTAGCATATATACACGTTAGCCAATGCACATCCTAAAATTACAACCAAGTCAAATTTATGTTTGATAATGTGACAATTATGGAAATTCTTACCATGTTCCTTTGCTATTATACGTACGTGTACATAAAATCACAACTTCAACAAATTTGGAATAAATAATCACACTTTAGACATTATAAGAAAGCACAGTTAATAAATGTATGCTTTTAAAGCACCAGCTTCCAAAAGTCTCAAACAATAGTGAAAAAATACACTAGGTAATGCAAGCCATGAAGGTTGGAATGAGCAATTATAAGGACACGCCTAAGGTGGTGAAATCCAAGGGGGGGACTACTATCTATGTTGTGTACCCTCACAATCCCACTTATATAGCCATCTAATGGTCATCCTATGTTTGTTCACTAGGATGCCTCTTCATAAGCAATTGAGACAGGGTTAAAAGCCTTAATGTTTAGGTAACATGGATTTGATAAGTTGGAAGACACATGAAAATCCACACGTCTCACCTCAACATTAAGACCAAAAAGTGTCTAAACAAGTCTCACCTCAAGATTAAGACCAATACATGTTCCTAACAAGTATCACCACAACATTAAGACCTACCTCCATATCCCTAACATAAATTATACATGGTTTTTAGTTATAATGGGCGGATTTCATATTGAAATATATTTATTGGTTTAATTTAAAAATTATTATCTTGGCGTGAGCTTGAACCAAGCCTAATATTGAACTAAATGAAATTGAAATGAAATAAAAAATTGAACCAGTCAAAATTCAAACCAGTCGAACTAGCCCAAAATCGTGTGTTGAATGGAATGGGTTAATAGCTTCCCTGACTAGCAAGAATGCATGTTTGAGGATAGAGATGACCTAATGGTTTCTTGGGTTGGGTAGATTGTAATATAGGGTTTTGAGCGCCTAATAGCAGGTTAAAGTAGATCTTCCCACTTGTAATGATGGTATGTACGAGGCCTGGTCGTACCTTGAATGATGTTGATTGTTTTGTCCTGCCAAAAAGGTGGGTTAACTGATGTTATACTCAAATATATATTGCCATAGTCAGATATTCCCCTTACTGTGTTAGGGGTTCAATAGTACCCTTCAAACTTGGTTTGGGGTGTAGGTTTAAGTGTGGACAGTGGAAGGCATAATTCAGTGGAGTATGGAAGCAACCATAGATCAAGTTGGAAAGAAGAACTAGCTCAGTGGACAGTGGAAGCAATAGCTCAGTGGATGGTGGAAGCAGCCATAGACTGAGTTGAATATAGGTATTTCTCAAAAACCATGTCAGTAAGGGTTTTCCCCACTACATCATTTTGGTGTAGTTACATCATAAGGGTTTTTTAATTTGGTGATATGGTATCTCTTAGATGTGGTGAGTTGATTGTTTTCTTCTTTATTTCTGGCACAATATCCCTATATGTTCTCTGTCTATAATGTGGACCGACTTTCTCGCTTGATGTTTACAATTGATTGTGAGCTAGAATCCACTATATACAAATTGAAATGGACAATTCCCTCATCCAATGCCCTCATCCAAAACCAGTTCCATTGGTTCCAGAAAATTCCGATGTATAGTTGGATTTAAAGCTTCAATGACTGTGCGATCCTCCTTTTCAAATGGAATTCATCATTTTTACAGGATCAAAACAATGTAATGGGCATGAACTACAAGAGAATTTTATCATACCATTTTAAAATATCGAGTAATCAAATTCAAAGATGTTTCTCCAAAAACCCTAGTGAACTATTAAATTAATTAAAAAAGGGAGTGTGATAAATGTATTTGTGACATTGGGGACTATGCAACACCTCAAATATCATCGATCATCAATATTCCAAATAAACTAAGAGTGGAGTGTAATGATTAGACCACTATCTCTTTTTGAACGAATAACATCAATTCTGAGTTCTGGGTTGGTTGCCAGTTGGTTAAAAGAACAAATCTTATATATCAAATGAAAGTTAAACTTCTATTTATTAACCCTTTACCCTTATGCTTGTGATGATCAAAATTTATGAATATGACATGGACATAAAGAAGAGAAGCATATATATTTCCAGTTACATTTGACCAATGTAAGTCCTCAAATCTCTCACCCAGAAAGCATGCACATGATTTTTAAGAATAATGCGAGGAATAAGATAACTACCTCTCAACTTTCACTATGCCTAACAAATATTTCGTAGGGAAAACAAGTTGTGGATTGACTTCCTGACTTACAAAATTGAAGTTTATACAATATAGGTAAATACTAATAGCATTGAGTTGTTTTGGTTCCTTCTCTTCCTCACATTGTCTGCTTGTGATCCACAAGTTGCTCCAAATTCCAGTGCAATTGTTAAAATAAAGCCCAATTTTTATTTTATGAAACTTTTCTTTATTTTTCCCACTTCTGTATATATTACACATTGTAGCAATAATTTTTTGTTGCAAATAACTAGGAATTAGTCTTCTAGGGATCATAATCTTGGGAAGAAATATGAGATTGGAATTCCTAACCTTTGCAAGCATTTCGTTCATGTTACTTTTCCCTCCTGTCACATGCCTCAAGGGTACCAAACATTGTTTACATATTCAAAAATCAAACTTCATTATGTTTCTAGTGGTCAATGTTTCCTTAGTCTCCCAAGCACCTATGCTATTGCTCATCCCAAGTAGAACTAAAGACAAAAATGTCATGCATTGGTAAATAAAATTTTAGAATAAATAGTTGAATCTGAAAACAATATCTAAACTATAAACCTATAAATCTATTATATTTTAACCATTAACCTCATGGTGTCAAATACTATGGTTTATCTAATCAATAACATACTCTGGTATTGTGAATTGCAGATTGAAAATGTCCTTTCATGTATCAAGCGAGATCTACGTAGATTTCCTACTAGCACATCATAATTCAAGATAGAAATCTACAGAGCCATAATGAGTCAAGTTCCACCAGGGTCCTAGATTGTGAATGTTTCACCTTATGATATTTATGTTGATTCATCACATCTTTTGGTTGTTCTTATCAACCATGGTGAATGGGATCAAAAATGCAACATAATTGCAAACATGATCCTAAATGATCGATGCACGAGCACATTGATAACTCCTAGACATGTCTGATCCACAAATGAAATGTGTATAAGCCTCCTTATAACCTACTTTCCTTTGAACTATGATTGGCATACCAAGATTGGAAAATAATAGATCGTCTATAAGAGAACTATGGGAGACCCAAGGAATAATTTCATTCCAACCACCAGTCAGCCACAATTAGAAGTGGCATTCCCATCCACTTTTGTAAAGGATTTTGACGATGCACTCCTTATTCCTATGCAAGAGGATGAAGAATACGATAGGACACAAGGGTTCCTCTATGGGGAAGATGATTGTGTATGCTTTAACGATGATGAATAGAAGGTGTTAGTTGTTTATTTATGTTTTATGTGTGTGTTATGGTAAGTCAATGTATGAATTTGTATTTTCAAGAAAAACAAAACATTTTATGGATAAGGTTCGCTTTGTCCTCTCTTATTGAATGCATAAGGTTTTTATTGAGTGCGTAAGGTTCAACGTTATCCATAATATACTTGTATTCCATATGTAAAGATTGCATAAGGTTCAATGATGTACCAAATTTCTAATGTTTGGAAGATAGAATTTGTCAATGGATGTTGACACTCCAAGATTTTCACTTGAACTCATTGGCAGTTATCAATGTTGAATCATGAGAGTCGAGTTTTTGCATGTTGGTTTGTGTTGGTTTCCAACGTTAAAATATTCCAAAGAGTATGCTAATGTTTGTGATGTGTTCCAATGGGTTAGATTGGCGTTGGAGATGTTTCTTATGTGACGTTAAGGTTTTTTTTTAAACAAAAATATATATTGAACTTGTTAAAGTGTATAGAGTGAGATGAAGCTACTAGTTTCAAACATAGTTTACCAACAAATCGCGAACACACACAACAAATATCTAACCTGGACTCACAAGCATCATACAAAAAACCAAACTCAAAAAAATAATGGTAACTTAGCAATGCATGTAGTGTAAAATCATGGTATACTGTTGGGCCTAATTTTAATGCCCAATATGACTTTCATCACATAGAAAGAGTCTTAACGCCATAAATGCACAAAAGAAAGATATATTGATGAAGCTCCAAAAGAGAGAGAACTTTGAAATTCCAACCATGAAATAAAATGAGGAATTAGCTCTCGTTTTATATGAGAGGCTAAAACTTCATTTACAAAAAAACATCATTCTTTTCCTAAGATCTAGCCTAGGGTGGGGTAAAATAATACAAACATCCCACTTAGAAACTAACCTCTAGCCAAATACAATAAAATAGGGTGGTGAATGCCACTTGTACAATCATGAGATACATGGGCCCCCTTAATAAGAAGAAAAAATCCATCAACCAAGGATCATGTGGTTGGTGATGATGCCATATGGACTCCAAAGGCCCCTCCAAAGAATATACTCCAAGAAACATCCACAAGACCATCTCAAAACACTCTTCAAAGTGGGGCCTTCCATCAACCTACCGAATCAACCACAAGAAACAAAATATGTCCACTTTAGCCTCCAAATCCTCCTTTAAAGATAACTTGTTCTTCAAGCAATGTCCATAATGGGGGTAGAAAACCCACAAGGTTGTCCACTTGCCAACATGCTAACTAATCCAAGTGCTTTTTCAAGGCTACTAGTTTCCTAAGCAATTCCCAAGGGGGGTTGAAACCATTCATGATGTCCACATGTCAAATTTAAGATATTCATAAGCTACCAAAGAAGAGGGCACTCACCATCCATTGAATGGAATGAAAGATAAGCATTGTCATTTGTTGGTTTAGGTGGGTATTTTAAACCTTATCTTAATAATAACGATGTTGTCAAGTGGGTAACACTTGTATCATATTATGTCATCTTAAAAAAGCACAAATTATTATAAAAAATGATTATTATTATACAATATATTGACCATAAAAAGATTGATAAAAAAGAAGTTAAAAAGATATATTATAAATATGATAGTAACATATAAATATTATCCCATTACAAATATAATTATTTCAATAATAATAAAAAATATATTTTAAGTAAAGTTACAATAAAGTTGAATAAGATTATAATTAACTTAATTTCATCTAAATTTATCAAAAATTTAAGTTTAAAGATATTTAATAGCCTCTTTCAATACTTCATAAATACAAAGTCAAAATAAAACACAATAAAACTAAATTAAATAAAAAACAGCCCCACGCACCTGTTATATATATATATATATATATATAATATTAATATATATATATATTAATATATATATATAATATTCCATACACATATATATACTCTTCCTTGCATACCATGCTACTTCTTGTATACTCTAAATGGTAACTATATTTGTTGTCCTCTAAGATGACATAAAAACATGAATGTTTCCTAAAAAGATTTTCCTTTATGTTATAATCAGTGTTCATATCACAATGATTGGGAATAAACATAATAATGCTAACCATTTTCTACTTTATTCCAATATTATTATGCTATAACAAGATTTTTAATTCAAAGCTTTAATCATTATCATTTATGAAAAATAGGAGTTTTCTAGAGTGGAAACATTGATATTTTCGGTATTAAGAATGTAAGATAAAAAAATTTACATGTTTGGTATTATTGATAATAATTATTGAATATATGAATTAATGATGATTACATTGATAGTAGGCTAATTATATAAGGTTCGATAGGGAAAATTCATGTCTATTAATAAATAGACATAACGTATAGTATTTATCAATTAACTGATAATTAACTTAGCTTATTAAAATATATCTATTAATATGTAAATAGTGGTAATATACACCTAGGTAATAACAAGTCATCCTGCCATGAAAAGATTCGCCCACGAATCTTGGTTTCTGCTTAATTAACTGTGACTTCATAGAGATTTCCAAGATTGATGACAGAAAAGCCTTCTTTAGTGATTTATATCGGATAACAGTACCACGATTTAGTATTTATTCAAAGAGTCGGTTACATTTCCGTTGTTTTTTATTATTTGATCATCGTAGTTGATTATGCGTGTCGATATGAACTTCTAAGTGATGAACACAACTTTCGAAATGTAGATGGATCGATCCATCCTAATTCCATTCTTTGTGGAACATTGTATTGACACAGTGAAGTTTCATCATAAGACTTAATTGCATTGATATCGGTAACTTTCGTTAGTTTTTCTTGGATTTTAGGATATCTACTCTCATGATTGGGATTTCAATAGGGAATTTGTAGAACATTATTTTCCTTGATCATGTTTGTAGTGTCTTCTTGTTTTAACTTTCGTTTATGCTTTTCTTCAACTCTAATGACATCCTGGGCGATGTCATGAATTGGATCTGTGAGTGTGCCTTTTTCCATAACTTGTACTTTTATTCTTGAAGATTTTGATGTCTCATTCTGAATTTCTTCTAATAGCCTATTATCATTCTAAGTCTTATCAAACTTTTCTTGTTGTGATTTTTTTACATCTTTGAGATTCTTAAGATGCTCCTTAAGATATTGATTATAAATCTTAAGGTGGTGATTTACTTCTTCTTTTTCAAATAGTTTCCCTTCCATGACTTCATTAGCTTTCTCTGTTTTTCAAGAAATTTTTAAACTTCTTTATTTTTGTAACTAGCATCTTATTATGGTTTCTTAGTCGGAATATTTCTTTAGTATTGTTTGATAATGTTTTATTGAATTTTGTGATCTCCAAGTTGTGGGCCCTTTTAATGTCGTATGTTTGTTGTTCGAGCTCTTTTATATGTTGTTGATGTTGGCAAAGCTTTGATTCTTGGCATTTTAATTTTTCCTGAATTTGTGCAACTTCCTTATTCTTGTCGTTCAAGAGTGCGTTCAAGCGCATCACTTCCTCTTCTGCTTTATTGTTGTCATATTCCCTTTTGATATCTGGGATTTTTTATTTTTCATTGAGACGTTTTTCATTCCTTAATTCTTCAATCTGTGCATACAAATCTTCAATGTGCTTTCCTTGGTCGTTATAAGTCATGTCTTTGAGTTCCTTTTGAATTGTTTGCAAATCAATTATCGTTTGTAATCTTTTGTTTTCCTTTTGACAATGCATTAATTCATCCTCTAATTTGTTTATTTGTGAATATGCATGTACTCCATAATTTTTGATGTTGACTTCTTCTTCGACTTCATCTTCTTTTCTTCGACAATAAATGGTCATGAACAAAGTCCTTATGTAAACCTTCCTTTAACTTTGACTTTTTTTCTTATTTCCCCTTATAAGACTCCTTTATAATTTTAATATACTAAATAAAACCATGTGCAGTTTTATAAAACCATCTGTGGTTTCATAAAATTGCACGTGGTTCATAAAACCATGTATTGGTTTAATACACACACACACACATATATAATATATTCTTTCTTTCTTTTATTTTATTTCTTTCTTTTCTTTTTTTTTACTTTCTTGGGTTAAATATCCTTCTTTTATTTTTTCTTCTTCTTCCTTTTTCCTTTTTTATTGAATCTTCTTTCCTCCTTTTTTTTAACTTTTTTCTTTTTCATGTTTTATTGATTCGGGGAGATTGAGTGCTCGATGAGGTCAAAGGCCTTTTCTCAGAGAAACTCCGAATTTAATGGCTAAAATCCAAATTGAGATCAACGACTAAATTCAAAGAAACTTTGATCATTTTGGCCACAAGCCTGAATCAATGCTCTGATAGCACTTGTAAGCTGAAAAGTCGTACATGTTTGGTATTATTGATAATAATTTTTGAATATATGAACCGATGATGGTTACATTGATAGTAGGCCAATTATATAAGACTCGATAGGGAAAGTTCATGTCTATTAATAAATAGACATGATGTATAGTATATATCAATTAACTAATAATTAACCTATCTTATTAAAATATATATACTAATATGTAAGTAGTGGTAATATACACCTAGGTATATTAAAAAGAACTTGGGCCCACTGCACCCTGTTAGGAACCCATGTCAACCCTTCTATTTACTTTGTTAGTATATTGTTGTTGGACGCATATGCTTTGTAAGTCGTCCCATAGTATTTGTTGATCCATAGTTTGTCATATTGTTGTTGGATGCATATGCTTTGTAAGTCGTCCCATAGTAATTGTTGATCCATAGTTTGTATTGGCCCATGGTTTGTATTGACACATGGTATTGACCCATGGTATTGGCACCTAGACATAGTATATAAGTTTGTGTTGATACCAATGAAGGTACCGTGAAGTTATTTGTATTGAGTTTTCTCAAAGGAGGTTGCCCCCTCGAAGTGGGCTACGATCAATAAAAGTGATTCTGAGTTCTGATATTTCTGCTATCTCATATATTTTCATTAATTAATTATTGCAGGTTCTTCACACACCCTCTCAAATTATTTGAATTTACCCAATATTTCTCCATTTTGTTTCATGGGATTTTAATTGATCCCCATTAATGTTAAATTGTATTGAGTTATTGTAGAAATATTTCCAAGGAGAATCAAATACCATGGCCACCAAGTTAAAATGTCGATGTCAAACATGAAATTAAGGATCTTCATCTTGTAACCCAAACATATTTTCAAATTACAAATGAAAGGAGCAGTTTCTACATGGAATCCGTTTTCTAAACCTTGTTCTATCAATGTACACTGAAACATAATTATCATCTTCTTGCAAATATGGATCACAACACAATGAACTAAAGATTTTGGAACCTCTTGAGATCCTTATGAGATTTATTTCTTCCTTTCGGTGATTGAATGTTTACCATTTTTAAGTTTAGAATTAAGAAGTGCAAAAAATATGGTTATGGGAGAAAAAGGTTATTTTAATGAATAAAAAATTAAATATTAAAATATATTATTAATAAATATGAGATTGATGATGATGATCGTTATTAACATCTACTTATAACAACTTTGGTTTATTGGACCTTAAAAAGTGAATATTTTACCAAATACTTTGGAATTGTGTTGTAATGTGGGTGTATGTAGGACATTCTAGAAAAAATTGACTTTCAATTTCAACCCTATTGGTGTCACAAAAATGACAAATTCTCTCATCCCTTGGTGTTTTAGGAATTGTTAAGTGCCTTGTTTCACTATGGAACTCATGAGAGTTTGTGAGGCACCTGCAACAATTAATTAACAAGAATGCACGAAATAGCAGAAATGACAGAACTCATAATCACTTTTGTATTGATCACAGGCCACTTCGAGGGGGAAACCTCCTGTGAGCAAGCTCAATACAAATAACTTCACGGTGCCTTCATAGGTCTCAACACACACTTATATACTAATTCTAGGCGCCAATACTATGGGTCGAAACTATGGATTAACAATACTACGGGCGGCTTACAAAGCATATGCACCAACAACAATAACACAAACTATTGATTAACAAATACTATGGGACGACTTACAAAGCATATGCGTCCAACAACAACATACTATCAAAGTAAAGACATGGGTTCCTAACATCCCCTCCCCCTTAAAAAAAGATTTGTCCTCAAAGCTTTAGATGTGGAAATTGTTGTTGAATCTGAAGGAGTGGTTCCCATGTAGCATCCTCTGGTTGCATGCCGTGCCACTGAATTAAGACCTCTGTGATAGAACGAGAGCGAAGCTGACGCGTGCGCCGATTGAGGATGGCCTCTGGCTCCAAAAGGATGGATCCTTCATTATCCAGTTCGGGTAAAATTGTTTGGCCGCTGATGTTGGTGCCAAGAACTTTCTTCAGACAAGAGACATGAAAGACTGGATGAATGCGGGAAGAAGGAGGAAGTTCCAATTTATAAGCAACGGACCCAATCCTCTGAAGAATCCGATATGGCCCATAGAACTTTGGAGCGAGCTTATGACGCCCTTTGAGTTTCAAAGAGGATTGTTTGTACAGCTGGAGACGAAGAAAAACCATATCGTCGACTTGAAAAGTGCGCTCCGAACGGTGCTGATCAGCTTGTTGCTTCATGCGATTTCTTGCCATGTGAAGATTGTCCCACAAAATGTGAAGAATCTGATCGCGGTTGCAAAGGATCTTGTCAACTTCCTGAACTGGTGAACTGGTGGGGGTGTATGGAAGAAGAGCTGGAGGTGCCTGACCGTATACTGCTTCATATGGGGTCATTTTAGAGGCAGTATGGTAAGAGGTATTGTACCACCATTCAGCGAGAGGGAGCCACTTTGCCCACTGATGTTGTTGTTCTGAGGTGAAGCAACGAAGATAAGTTTCCAAGCATTTATTGACAATTTCAGTCTGACCATCTGTTTGTGGGTGATACCCTGAACTCATCTTCAGTTTGGTGCCAGTGTGGCGAAATGGTTCTGTCCAAAAATGACTAGTGAAAGTCGCATCACGATCTAAGACAATGGAAGAAGGGATGCCATGAAGACGAAAGATCTGGTCCATAAAAATTTGAGCGACAGAGGAGGCTGTATAGGGATGGCTGAGAGCGCAAAAATGACTATATTTGGAGAGACGATCAACCACAACGAGAATCACTGTCTTCCCGCCAGATTTAGGGAGCCCTTCAATGAAATCCATAGAAATATCTGTCCAAATCCGTGTAGGTATGGGAAAGGGTTCAAGCAATCCTGGAAGGAGTGTTGTTTCACCCTTGTTGCGCTGACAGGTATCACATTCAGCCACCATCTGTTGAATTGTCCTTTTCATGCCCTGCCAAAAGAAGTCACGCCGTGCTCGTTCATATGTTTTGAGGAACCCAGAGTGCCCGGTCGATGGAGAAGCATGGAGTTCATAGAAGACAGCTTGTTGAAGATCTGTGCTCTGGGGAAGCACCAGACGACCCTTGTATCGCAGAGAAGCACCATCCCAAGAGTAATGTGGGACAGCCGAAGGATTTTTGGTAAAGCATTGGATGATTTGAGATAAGGAAGAGTCATTGACGTAACCCTGTTGAACAGATTGCAACCAATTTGGAACAGGCATAGAAATAGCTGAAAGAGAACCTTGGGCATCAAATGTGCGAGAAAGAGCATCTGCCACAATATTGTCTTTACCCTTCTTGTAAGTGATCTCATAGTCATAACCCATGAGTTTACTAACCCATTTCTGTTGTGCCGGGGAGGAGACACGCTGGTCCAAGAAATATTTCAGACTCTGGTGATCAGTCTTGATGCAGAAATGATTCCCTAATAGGTATGGATGCCACTTCTGTACTGCATGCAAAATAGCCATCATTTCCTTCTCATAGGTAGAGGCAGCTAAATTCTTACCTGAAAGGGCTTTGCTGGTGAACGCGATGGGGTGTTCATCTTGAAGGAGAACAGCACCAAGTCCATTGCCGCAAGCATCACTCTCAATAGTGAAGGGCTTGGAAAAATCGGGCATAGCTAGCACAGGTGTAGTACACATAGCTTGTTTTAGTTTGTCAAATGCACACTGAGCATCAGGTGTCCATGTAAAAGCATCTTTTTTTAATAGAGCAGTTAATGGAGCTGCAATCTTCCCATAATACTTGACAAACTTGCGGTAGTAGCCAGTCAACCCCAAAAAACCACGAAGGCTCTTGAGTGTCTGAGGATGTGGCCAATTGTTCATGGCCTCGATTTTGGCAGGATCCACGCGAACCCCTTGTGCTGAGATAATGTGCCCGAGATACTCAACTTCCTTTTGTCCAAAAACACATTTAGACTGCTTGGCATGGAGATGATGGTCAGAGAAAAGTTGCATGACAAGATCCAGATGCTGGAGATGTTCATCCCATGTTTTACTATAGATGAGGATATCATCAAAGAATACCAGAATGAATTTCCGCAAGTAGGGTCGAAATATTTTATTCATTAAGGCCTGGAATGTGGAAGGAGCATTAGTGAGGCCAAAGGGCATGACCAAAAACTCATAATGGCCATCATGTGTGCGAAAAGCTGTTTTAGGAATATCATCCTCATGAACCCGAATTTGATGATACCCAGAACGAAGATCCAACTTGGAGAAAAAATGAGCCCCATGAAGCTCATCAAGAAGCTCATCAACAACAGGAATTGGAAACTTATCCTTGATGGTGAGGTGATTAAGTGCTCGAAAGTCAATGTAGAGGCGCCATGACCCATATTTTTTTCGGACAAGAATAACTGGAGAAGAAAAGGAACTAGTGCTTGGGCGAATAATACCTTGCTTCAATAAGTCCCGAACGAGCATTTCAATCTCCGTTTTTTGGTGAAATGGGTAGCTATAGGGCCTGATGTTGGGAGGAATGCTGCCAGGAAGGAGCTGAATACGATGGTCTTCTGGCCTGGAAGGTGGTAATTCCACTAGTTCAGCAAAGACACCTGTATATCGATCTAGAATTTGTTGTAGATCCAAAGGAGTAGTGGAGACCGCTGATGGTTGCATCTGGATGGAATGGATCTGAGCGATGACACCATGTGAACTCTTCTTGAGGATTTTTTCCATGCGATGTGAACTGATGATGCTGAGAGAACCTGGTTGTAATCCTGTCAATGTGTGTTTGTGTCCATTGAGGGAAAACTGCATCCAGAGTTCGGCAAAATCCCATAAGATAGGGCCGAGTGTGCGTAGCCATTGAGCACCCAAAACCACATCACATCCGCCTAAGGGCAAGGCAAACATGTTCGAGTGCAAGATATAATCTCCCATAGAGATACGCACATTTTGACACTTCCCTTTGCAAGGTAAGGTGCCCCCATTGGCAATCATGACTTCAAAGTTGGAGCAAGGATGGATAAAACAATCATCTTGTTTGGCGATCTGAGGGTCAATGAAATTATGAGTGCTACCAGAATCAATGAGGATTGTAAGAGGAAGCTTCTTGAAGTAACCCCTGACCCGCATTGTTTGGGGGGTGGTGATTCCAGCTAGAGCATGGAGAGATATCTTTGGCTGGTCATCCTGAGACGGAGGGTCAATAGGCGGTTCCTGACTGTCGACCGGAGCATCCAATGTTTCTGGATCTTCGTCACCCATTTTAGAGGCAGGCGGAGACTCCACATCCAGGAGATAGAGCTTTTGCTGAACACATCTATGTCCCCGAGTGAATTTCTCATCACAATTATAGCAAAGCCCCTTTTCTCTGCGTGCTTGCATCTCTGTTTCAGACAAACGCTTGATAGGAGTCGGTCGAGGAGCCTGCGGTATAGGTGGTCGCTGAGAACCCATATTTCGGAAGGGAACAAAAGTGGGCTTGGAGCATTGTTGGGCTGCAAGCTTGTCTTCTGCCAACTTAGCCAACCCGAGTGCTTCTATCATTGTGTTGGGGCAGAACATTTTGACCTCAGAGCGAATGGCATCCTTTAGACCACTGATAAAACAACTCCGGTAAAATTCATCAGACAATCCTTCGGTGTGGTTGGCTAGATTCTCAAATTCAGTTTGATACTCTCTCACAGTGCCAGTTTGGCGAAGTTTAGTGAGGGCTCCTGTGAAGTCATCAAAAGCACTAGGACCAAATCGTTGCAAAAGGAGCTGGCAAAAGTCTGGCCAGTTGGGCTCTGGATGAGCCTTGATGTACCAGCGGTACCATTGAAGAGCTTCCTATTCCAAATGAAAGGATGCCAGTGGAACTTTTTTGACATCAAAAGTATTATGCAGACTGAAATACTGTTCTGTACGATAGATCCATCCAGCTGGATCGGTACCATTGAAGCGAGGAAAATCAAGCTTCGGACCACGGAAATTGCTGGAAGCAGAGAACCCATTGTCTACTGAAGACTCGGACTGCCGTTTGTTGTTCATAGCTGAATGTTCAAGATGGAGACCGAGAAATTTTTCATCCAGATCCTGGAGTTTGGCTTGGATGGCTGCAAGTGCTTCCTCCATGGTTTTTGCTCCTGCACGGGTGACAACCATAACCAGGATTTTTTTATTTTTTTTTTTTACTGGGTAGGAAAATAAAAACAGGAACTACTTCAGTAAGGGAAAATTTGGATTTGGGAAAAAATCAGAAGGGTAATTGGGGTTTGACTAAATTTTGGACACTGTTGGATAGATAGGGAAGCAAAAATGAGGATTTCAGAAGCGGGGTGAAAGAATGGGAAAATTTGGCAGAGGGCAACAAAGAAGTAGAATTCAGAAAGGAACTTTGTGGTAAAATTTGAAGGTGATTGGGTGAAATCTGAGGAAGTTATGGCAAACCCTAAAAATAGACAAATGTGGGATTTCGGGCTTTGGGAAGGGGAATTGAGGATAGGGTCCTGAGGACTGAAATATGCAGAATGGGATGACAGGGGTTCCCCGAATGGACTGAAAACGGTTGAATCTGGAACGGCTTGAAAAATAGATCTAAAACGGCGCAGCAGTGATCGACAATAGTTCAGCTGAAAGGAGATATGGACCCCAGGTATGTGCGGCTTCCTAACAGTTCAGGGGTTTCACTCGGCCACCAATGCTGTCTGACGGCGTGCGTATTGGGGAAATACCCCTCACTCCACAGCTCAGGTAAAACTGATAACCACTTTGCCACAAATGACAGCTCTTGGTTTACCTCACGGGTGGGAACTAGTCAATCAGGTAGGGGTCGTTGCCCTTTTCACTGGCAGGTCCTCTCAATGGGCCAGCTACTTCGGGGTTCCTGTGGTACTCCTCACAATGAGTTTTAGGGCTTATGCTCAAGTACTTCCCACAGTTAAGCGGATGGGGATTATTCCCAAATCCGAACCTGCAACAGATGCGAAAAAAAAATTTGGCAGAAATTTCACCCAGCGAGCCCAAGAAAGTGCTCTGATACCAGATGTGAGGCACCTGCAACAATTAATTAACAAGAATGCACAAAATAGCAGAAATGACAGAACTCATAATCACTTTTGTATTGATCACAGGCCACTTCGAGGGGGCAACCTCCTTTGAGCAAGCTCAATACAAATAACTTCACGGTGCCTTCATAGGTCTCAACACACACTTATATACTAATTCTAGGCGCCAATACTATGGGTCGAAACTATGGATTAACAATACTACGGGCGGCTTACAAAGCATATGCGCCAACAACAATAACACAAACTATTGATTAACAAATACTACGGGACGACTTACAAAGCATATGCGTCCAACAACAACATACTAACAAAGTAAAGACATGGGTTCCTAACAGAGTTTGTTCTTATTTTTTAAATGTTGATTCTCTTCTTTAGGCTAGTTAAAACAAATAGACACCTTTTCTCTTCTAGACTAGAGTTGATCGCCTCCTTATAATATCTTGATTTTATCTTATCCTCGAACTCTTTATCACACCACATATTTTCCTTAAATTTAATATTATCACTATTTTGTAGAGTGACCTCCTCCTCGACTCTCCAATGATTTAGAAAATACTTTATCCAGCCTTGGTGCTCCATTTCTTATGGAATACAAGTACTTTATATCAATTATAGCACACCATTTTAGCAATGAGAATAAGTTGCAATGGTGCTCTATTTACAGTAGTGCACTAGTGCATTTCCATGTATCCAATGCATTGTTTGTATCTATAAATATTTTCACAATATAAACATGTAATTATCTATAAAAAAATGTATAGGAATTGGTACATTTCTCAGCATTTTGTCATATTAAATGCACCTAAAAAATCAAGCATTAAAATTAAAAAAACATTTTTTCTTTCAATATCGATGTATTTTGTCTTCGATACTTTATAATTTATAATGCACCATGTGTATTATAAGATGGCGCACTAGTGAATTATGTCCCATTTAAGCACATTGTTAATAAAACCTTAGATCTAAAACCTCTAACCGCCCACATCTTCTAGCAAACTTCTCTACAAATCAGACAAATGACACATTTTTTAGAGGTTCTGCAAATACCTCTGTAGGAAGGTGTTTTCCTTATAATGGTGGTTTACAAGGCCATGGTTATGGGTAATCCATGGTATTAGTATGTGATGAAGCATATTTAAAATCTTGAAGAACTCCATTGTTAAATGCCTCGTGCAACCAATGTTGGCCAAACTAGTCAAAGGTAATAATAGATATCTATTTGGTGTTGGTTTTCTCAATAAATGGTTTATAGGGTAAATATCAACTCTTATTATGTATATGCTTATTTTGTATTTTCATTTCTCCACAATACTCGGTTATTTTTAAAAACGAAGTGAAGTGAGGCCCGCCAAGATTAGATGATTCAACCCTTTCCTTGTGGTGAGGTTGGTCTAGCTTTGGGAATCCCAAATATGTTGAGGGAAAGAATATCATGAAGTGGGACATCTAGTGAAAAAATTGTTCGACATGCGTTGTAGTTTTTGTAGGTTCCTAGAGCAAAGGGGGTTAGGGGTAACGCACCAAAATAATTTTTTAGGTCCATTTTGAGTTGTTTTTGACCCATTATAAACTAATTATGGTTAAATGAATTCAAGTTATAATCTCTATGGGTTAATGGAGTAGGGTTTTTGATGCTATAGTATTGTATTGTAAACATAAAAGATAATAAAATGATATAGAGAGTGGAGAAACTCTCAAGTATTTTGATTTTTCTAGTTTTTGGTTTCTAAGGTAAATCTTTGTGTACTATGTGTGTCGACCATTGGTTATTTTGTTTTAGATTTTGTTTGGTATTTTTTTTGTATGTTTTTGTTTCAAAAGTGACTCCAATTTGGTTATCTTTCCATGAATTTCATTAATATTTTTCTAAGTAGACAAGTGGTTGTGTTCTATATTGTGTTGCAACTCACCATATTGTGTTTCTAAGTGGTGTATTTTGTGGGAGGGATCTCCTTCTCTAGTGTTATCCATAAGGGAAATGGGTCCACAAAAAAGGTTAAGAAAGACCGGTACCAATATGACTAGCTTGGTGCAAGGATTATATTGGCATGGGTTTGCAATAAGGGGTTGGATACGTGGGTTCACAAAAATGTTTACTAGAGAGTGGTAGTTGTGATGCAGTTAGATTGACATAAGGATTCTAGTGAGATAGGCATGAAATATCGATGCAAGGACCCTACTTTTCTACTACTGGTGGATTTGTACTCTCGCCCAAATATTCTTACACATATACAATTCTCAAATTATTGACACTTCAATTTATGTAGGAATTTTGAGGAATGGTCATAGGGGATAGTGTTTCCAATGTATTAAGGACAAGCAAACGTTAGGTGCTATAGCTCTATGATATTATTATAGGGAACAATAATTGTCTCAACTCCATATCTCATGGAAATAACTAAGGAGGCTTGATTGTGCCCTTAGTTATACTACCCATGTACTAGAGAGAAATATTCTCGATTGATGTGATCAATGACACTATAGTAGTAAGAGGATCAATCAGATTATTTAAAGTTTGGTTTAGGTCATCTAGGTATTTTCTTTAAACCCAAGTGTACATGGAAGTGAAATTCCATATACAAGTGTGTGTCTAATGTGGTACTACTTCAAGGGGTTCCAATTGGGGTTATAAGGTGTCCAACTAGGTTACCTCCAGTATTTCCTATGTGTAGTCTTCTTCGACCATAGATTTACCCGCTAAAATAAAAATCACTTTGTTATTTATAGACTTAAAAACACATCTCCAACCTAAAGAAATATTCTAAATTTAGTTATTAGGAAAGTGTCTAATACCAAATGTTATGTAACTTGATAGTAGAATAGGAAATTTAGAACAAATAATAGAATATAACGAGATATAGCAAGATTTTAGAATAAAAAATAACATAATTACCACAACAATAGCGTTTTGTATATAACCATATACCAAAATAGAAATACATTTATTGATGAAAGCAACATTCACTTGCCTCTTCAAGGAGACAACCTCCAAATGAGAAGAGATACAATTACAATATACTTCACAAGACATCTTATTACATTGTGTATACTCTTTTATATTGTTTCTAGTGAAGGAACTTTCTATTAAGTAGAACTTTCTAGTAAACCTTCCTACAATAGATTGTATCTAACCCGCTAAGAAATTTCTAGTAGGTGGAACCTTCTAATAAGCCTTCTTAGAAATATTGATTTCACACTATAACTACTGTGTGTCCTTATTTAATATAAATGTTTTCATGATAGGGAAACCTATCTTTCTATTTAAGGGGGTTAGGTTAGGACCCTACACTAATCGACCATTGAATTGACACATTATTCAATTGCTCAATTGAATCTCCTAGTGAACTATCAATTATTGACTATCTCTAGAATTCTAAAGGTATGATGAACCTACATAGCATGTTACTCCAACACGTCCTCATCAACACAACACTATAGAGATTCAAGAGGTGAAATTAGTTATGTACAACCTCCATAGTTGTAGCTTCCTAAAATCTAAGCATAGCCCAAAGTTTCACAAACTTATTTTTTTTATAAAGGATTCGTAAAGATATCAACAACGTGATCATATTCCTTTGTTTCCTACCATATGATTGAAAATTTTCTATCAAAGAATCACATATTATCCTTCACCTTTTCGACTATATGACAAATTAAGCATATTATATGTAGAATGACCTATTTCATCATGAAAAAAATTCCCCTTCCTATTTTGTATGTAACTCTTATTGCACCTATATTTCTCTTGAAATCACCAAATATTATACAATAATAATATTTAATATGCCTAATATCTACAATGCACATAAGCATCTCCATAACCTTTATTTGCATGACCTCTTTCTCTTCCCCTTGAATAATTTGATGACTTCCCTAAATTATTTCTTGGGGACTATTAATGTTGTGCTTTCTTCTCCAACTTTAACCTTAATTGCAAATGTTTCCTCTAAACTTTGTGTAGTTCTATCCAATGTACTTTCATGAAATGATAATGATTCCATGGCATGATCTAACTTGAAGATCTTTGCTTCCATCTACTATTCAACATCCTTTATTTGGAGAATATGACATTCTTTTCTCAAGTTCTACAACCAAATTAACTTTTATTTATTTTTTATCATTTTTTTCATAATAATCTTCATAAAGAGCACTTAAGAATAATTTGTTATCATTTTTTTATCATTTTTTTCATAATAATCTTCATAAAGAGCACTTAAGAAGAATTTGTTATATTTTCAAATATGAAGAGAGCATCACTATTTAAAAACCTCTCTATAAATCTCAAATGTAGCTCTAACATCAAGCGAAATTATGAAATGCAATAACATAAAAGAAATATTAAACACATATAAATTTAATTATTTTTTTATTTTTCGTCTTCGAAATTTAATTTTCATCTATCACATTACATAACTACTACATAATGTAAAACAATTTACAAATTTGAAAATTAATATTAACACTTAAATCTCATGTTTATGTTATCTTTTATACTTTATGGTGCATTTTATTTCAAAAAAATGTCCATGACATGTCACTTCATTATTAAACATTATTTTCTCTCTCACATAAATTTCTTTTTAAATTTAATGATATTTCACATTACATAATGTAAAACAATTTACAAATTTGAAAATTAATATTAACACTTAAATCCCATGTTTATGTTATCTGTTATACTTTATGGTGCATTTTATTTTAAAAAATATCCATGACATGTCACTTCATTATTAAACATTATTTTCTCTCTTACATGAATTTCCTTTTCAAATTTAATGGCATTTTCAAGCTTATGCAAAGTTTATTCCTTGATAGTTATACATTATTTTCTCTCTCACATGAATTTCCTTTTCAAATTTATGCAAAATTTACTCTTTTCATAGTTATTGTTGAATGGTTTTGCATTTCCAAGCTTATTCAAAATTTAATATCAAGATATTTATTGTTAAATGGCTGTAACTCATCTAAATAATGATAAGAATAATGTAAAAAAACCAATTATATCCAATAGCTTTATGCAAAGTTTATTCCTTGATAGTTATACATTATTTTCTCTCACATGAATTTCCTTTTCAAATTTATGCAAAATTTACTCCTTTCATAGTCATTGTTGAGTGGTTTTGCATTTCCAAGCTTATTCAAAATTTAATATCAAGATATTTATTGTTAAGTGGTTGTAACTCATCTAAATAATGATAAGAATAATGTAAAAAAACAAATCCAATAGCTTTATGCAAAGTTTATTCCTTGATAGTTATACATTATTTTCTCTCTCACATGAATTTCCTTTTCAAACTTATGCAAAATTTACTCCTTTCATAGTCATTGTTGAGTGGTTTTGCATTTCCAAGTTTATTCAAAATTTAATATCAAGATATTTATTGTTAAGTGGCTGTAACTCATCTAAATAATGATAAGAATAATGTAAAAAAAACAATTATATCCAATAGCTTTATGCAAAGTTTATTCCTTGATAGTTATACATTATTTTCTCTTTCACATGAATTTCCTTTTCAAATTTATGCAAAATTTACTCCTTTCATAGTCATTGTTGAGTGGTTTTGCATTTCCAAGCTTATTCAAAATTTAATATCAAGATATTTATTGTTAAGTGGCTATAACTCATCTAAATAATGATAAGAATAATGTAAAAAAACAATTATATCCAATAGCTTTATGCAAAGTTTATTCCTTGATAGTTATACATTATTTTCTCTCTCACATAAATTTCCTTTTCAAATTTATGCAAAATTTACTCCTTTGATAGTCATTGTTGAGTGGTTTTGCATTTCCAAGCTTATTCAAAATTTAATATCAAGATATTTATTGTTAAATGGCTGTAACTCATTTAAATAATGATAAGAATAATGTAAAAAAACAATTATATCCAATAGCTTTCTCAAATATTATGTTACATTTAAATTGTGTAATTTCAATAATTTATATTTCCGATTCTAACCATTTTTATTAATTAAAACTTACGAAAATTCGAAAAATAGTTCAACTGAGAACTTTAGACTATTGGAAAAACACCCATTGATGTGTTCATTATCACAATGATTAGGAATGGACAGAAGCATATAAATCACCTTCTAGTTTCTTCCAATATGATTACGTAATTCGAAATGTCCTTCATGAAAAATCATTGGTATCTCCACTTTTCGAAACATTGGACCTACTTTACCCTCTCCAATTATTTAAATATGCTCCATTATTGACCTCTTTTAAATATGCTCCATTATTTACATCTGTTTGGCATGGGATTTTAATTGTCATCGCCATCATTCCATTTCAAACATTAATGAGCATGTGTGATTTAAACAATTAGATCAGACGGTATTTTTTCCCGTTTTGGTTGAATGCCTATACCAGATGATAATAAAATTATATAGTAAATAATAACATTGTGTAAATAATAAAGATTAAATATATGCTCTTAAATTAATTTGGATATCCCTCACCTAAGTTCCCTATGATATTTTCTCTATTATAGAAGTTAGTCTCTTTTTAAATTCTCTATAATATCTTTTATTATAGAAGCTAGTATTTTTTCATTAAGAATATGGCTAAAGGTTTCTTAAGATTGCTTTATATTATTATTATGGAGTATAGGAAAAGAGTGAATGCCTATACTAGATGATAATAAAATTATATAGTAAATAATAACATTGTGTAAATAATAAAGATTAAATATATGCTCTTAAATTAATTTGCATATCCCTCACCTAAGTTCCCTATGATATTCTCTCTATTATAGAAGTTAGTCTCTTTTTAAGTTTTCTATAATATCTTTTATTATAGAAGCTAGTATTTTTTCATTAAAAATATGGTTAAAGGTTTCTTAAGATTGCTTTATATTATTATTATGGAGTATAGAAAAAGATTATTTTGATAATAGTAATAATATTAAAAGTATTATTACATATAAATTTAAATTTAGGAAAAAGTTTTTAAAAATTAAAGAATAATAAAAAATTAAGATACGATAAAGAAGTGATCAATATTAATCTAAAATATCAAAATGATCTCTTTATTTTAATTGGTGTAAAAAAGGAAATCAGTATTACTATAATTATTAAAATAAGAACAAACTCTTACTAACTTCAGAGTGAAACATGGCCTAAACAAACATCATAGTATGAAAAAACTTGTCATAAAAAAATCAATTTTTCATAAAAAAAAATTGATTACACTAATTTGAAAATTATTCTTTTAAAGGTTTTTATTACATAAATAAAATTTTAAAGAAAATCAAATGATTATTTATCTTTTAAGAATTGATAAACCAAAGTTAGATTAGAATTAATCTAAAACAGCATAGATCCAAATCCTAGGCTTTATGAAGCCCTGAGAGGGATCAAATCTCCCCACTACAAACCTCTCCTTGAGTGTAATACATGAGCCACCTAATCCTAAGCTCTAAAGTCTCATGTTTACTTTTTACTTTGTATTATTCTTTTTTGTTTATGGCCGACATAATATTTATTACTTTTTACTTTGTATTATTCTTTTTTTGTTTACTTTGTATTATTCTTTTTTGTTTACTTTGTATTATTTTGTTACTCGACAAACACTCTAAAATATCATATTTACTTTTACTTTGTATTAAAAGTAAAAAGTAAAGGACCTCTAGTTTAAGTCTCATATTTACTTTTTACTTTGTATTATTCTTTTTTGTTTATGACCAACATAATATTTATCACCTAATCCTAAGCTCTAAGTTTAAGTCTCATATTTACTTTTTACTTTGTATTATTATTTTTTGTTTACTTTGTATTATTTTGTTTATAGCCGACAATATCGACAAACACTCGACTTACAAGATCTCCTTCATACAACTGTTATTTATGGCCCATAATATCGACAAACACTAGACTAACAAGATCTCCCTCATACTGGGTTGTAGAGCACCTCTCGGGGCAATTAATAATAACCATGATCATCATCATAAATAACCAAACTTATATTAAAAAAAATATTTATTACATATATATAAATTATATATATATATAAGGTAACTTGTACATATCTCAAAAGATTCATTTAATATAAGCTTATTAGATGCATAGAGTGCATATATGTAATGTCCCCATTCAAATAAGTGCATAGTAAGACAATCCCATCAATCCTACTAGTTTCCTAGGTTGGATGGGCACATGTGGCATGGTAATAAGGAAGCTAATAAATGATATTTAGACATTAGAAGGGTTCAAGCATTTAATAAATATGATGAATAAATAAATTCAAGAGAAATTCTAGGTGGCAAGTGGTTTTGGAGACATATGGAGGTGGTGGGACCCACACTAGCTTGATTTTTCAATGCCACGTGGCAGTTCTCTCTTGCCAATTCGAATTCATGGGAAGGTGAAGACTCTTGGGTGAGTTGGTAAGTCATAACACATGGCATTGAGCATCTTAGGTCGAAATGGGATGGAATAGTAACCTCCATGGGAGAGGAAGAGTCAAATTGGAGACTAGTGGACACTTGGGCTAGATTCCCTAGTTTTATGACAACAATAATGAAGCATCTATGACATTTATGACAAAATTCAGACCTGACTTCTTACACCTGACCATTATGACATGTCAGCCCCAAAAATAGGCTCAAGGAAGGTGTTCATGGAGTTGGAGGAATCTAAAGAGACTCAAATTCGAATCTGGGAGAAGATGGAAAGTTGGAACTGGGAGACAAGTGGCAAATGAGAAATATTTTCTAAATGGAAAATTATTGAATCTATTGAGAGGATTTCGACCCCTTGAAGGCTGATGTTGGTTATAAAGTGTAGAAATCAAGTATGAGAATGGATTTTGATGATTTGAGAAAAATTGCATTTGTGAAGAGAGAGCCAGTGGATGACTAGTTTCTTGCCTTAGCCAATTTCGAGGGTGAAAGATTCCCATCCAAGTTGGTGTTTGGAGAGGCCACTCAGGTATTTCATGGTGCTTTAATGGAATTTGTATTTGTAGGTATCAGATACAGGAAGTTTCATGGTTTGGTTTAGTGCAGCACTTTCTCTCCACCGTTTCCAGTTTTGAAGGCATATTCGTGCTCCTTGAGGGAGGGCGTTTTTGGTGAGCACTTGTGCTTCTTGAGAGAGCTTCTCATTATATATTTATGATTTTAATAGCTTCATATCCTCTGTTATTGATATTCAGAAAGTATCAAGTCGAAATACCCACTATTTGTATGCAAAACTATTGATTAATGAGCAAACAATGTCCATTTCTCCAATGCATTGATGTATGACACTATAATGTTGATTATTTCGAATGGATGGATGATTCTCTGATATATTTGTGATCAATATACTTCCATGGATGTATTCTACAAGTTTCATGTACTATACTTGAGCATTTGAAGCATTTTTACTCAGTTTAGTTGTATTGGGAGGTGAAATAGTGCCATTTCCCCAAGGGTCGAATTGGGGGTTTTTGCTGTTGAATGTGAGAGAGTTATAACAGTAGTAAAAATAAATTAATGGTTCATATGAGACCTTGATCACATAATTAACACATTATATATCTCTGTTCATAAATTTGTGGGAGTTTGGAGGCATTTGGAAGGCCATTTGCAGTGTTACCCGGGGGGGATTTGATGCACAAATTACTAGTCAAAATTACATATATTGATCAGAATACAAATCAAGTTTGAAGCAGTATTTGGAGGGCCATAAAACATCCCTGAACCTGATATTCAAGTCTAAATACCATTCATACACTCCTACAGAAGATTTGGGAGCATTTGGGTTGATTTGGAGGTCAAAACAGTAAAACTAGTCAAAGGTCGAAATTGGGAAAAAAAGTGGAAAATTGGGAATTTTAATAAAATTTGAAAAAGGGATATTACAAGTGGTATCAGAGCATGTTCTTGGCACCTGATGGTCTTAACAAGAAGTCAAAATAATAATCCACCACCCTTTGAACCAGTAGTTGAAGAGGTTTTTGTTGAAGAAGAGGTAGTAGAAGAAGAGGAGTCTTTCACTAAAACCATGGGTAGAGAGGAGGATGACAAATTAAAACATAAGGAGGAACTTATTGCAACCTTAGATCCATGTTTCTCTAAAATTTCAGCAAAGATGGATAGGATGGGTGATAAATTGTTGCAAGGATTCGAATTGTTGATTAGCCAGCTTCAAAGCAAAGGGATAATAGGAGATAATAGTGGTTCACACTCAGGGGAAAAGATGAAAGGGAATGAGCATATTTTCTCAAGTACAGGACCTCATAATAGACCTGATGAATTTCAAAGCACACAAAGGCCTACTGCACCTAAATTTCTCACACCCAAAGAAGATCCCAATCTTGAATTGGATTACAAGAAACTAGTAAATGATTGGAATGATTTGAATGAAGAATGTAAAAAAGGTGTACCACTCAGTGACTACATTGATGCTATGAAAAAGATTAACAGGAAGGGAGACAATAGGATTCCATTACAAAACAAAGAATTAAATAGTGCTATTGGAAAAATTTCACTTCCTACTTTTGATGGTTCTTCTCAAAATTCTGCTAACACTTGGGTGCAAAAATTGAATGTATATTTTCAGCTGAATCCTATGTTGGAAGAGGATGCATTAAAAATGGCCATTTTTCATTTGGAAGAAGATGCCAATGAATGGTGGTTTCATGGGCTGAAAACCTTGGGTCATAATCAGGTTAAAACATATGGAGAATTTGTTGACAGGGTACTAGAAAGATTTGAACAAAAAGATCCAGAATTGCCTTTCAAAGAACTAGCTCAATTGAAGCAAACTGGGTCCCCTACTGAATATATGATGGAATTTCAAAAATTATCAGTCAAGGTGGCTGATGTATCTATGGGAAGATTAGTATTGTTTTTCACTGAAGGTTTGGATGAACCCTTAAGAGGTTTGTTCAAAGCCCACAAGCCAACTACATTAAAAGATGCAATGAGCTTGACTAGGGATCTCCAAAATGTGCTTCCTAGAACGAGATTTCCTCCTAAGCCTAACTATAAATTTGAAAAGAAACCTTGGCAAAGGGATGGATATGATAAGAAACCTTGGAAAAGAGAGTCATTTGAGAGGAATAAAAAAGAGGGACTAAACAGGGATGAACTTAGAAAAAAGAAACTATGCTTCACATGCTTCCAACCATGGACACCGGGGCACAAATGTACCAAAGGAAAGGCTCAATACATAGAAGTATTTTCTGATAATGAGGGGTATGATGGGGGCATGGATGAAGATGGACATATTTCAGATCAAGAAGAGGCATATGAGACAGCAGTAGAAGAGGAAAGACAAGAAGAAAATCAGCCTTCACCGGACAAAGCAAGAATGGCAGTGCTTTCAGCAGTACCTCGCTATCATACTATCCGATGCAAAGGTGTGGTACAAGGACAAAGAACTTCAGTTTTGGTAGATGGAGGATCCACTCATAACTTCATTGATGCAGAGATGGTAGAGAAAAGAAAGATACCTATTGAACCATTTGATGGCTTCACAGTTGTCATTCCCGGTCACAACACAATGCAATGCAAAACATGGGTTCCAAAGCTGCAAGTCACCGTAGGTAACTATACTTTTGTTGATAGTTTTTATGTAGTTGATGTTGCTGATACAATGTGGTTTTGGGAGTGAAATGGTTGTATTCAATAGGAGAGCATACAGTAAATTATCAAATTTCCGAAATGAAATTTCAGTATTCAAAAGGAGTACAAAGAGTTGTGAGAGGGCAACACACTTATCCAAATCAAGTAGTGACTTGCAATAGCATGAGATCTATACTGAAACATGGGGATATAGAATGGGCTGTTGAATGTCATATTACATCTCCCAAGCCAACTATAAATATTGTCAAACACCCAAAGGAGATAGAGAGACTTTTGCAAAAATATGAAAAGGTTTTTAGAGACCTTCCACATGGTAGGCCACCGGATAGAGGGATTGAGCACAATATTGTTTTGGAGGAGGGTACTTCACCCATTCAGATACCACCTTATAGACATCCTAAAAGGTTTATATATGAGATTGAAAAAGCTATCCAAGAACTCCTAGATTTGGGACTCATTAGACCAAGCTCTAGCCCTTATGCTTCTTCAGGAGTGCTAGTGAAGAAAAAAGATGGAACATTGAGAATGTGCATAGATTTTAGAGCCTTGAACAAAAAGACTATAAAGAATAGGTATCCTATTCCTAGGATTGATGAGCTCATGAATCAGCTGCATGGGGCCAAATACTTCTCAAAAATTGACCTTAGATCAGGGTATCACCAAATTCGAATGAAAGATGAAGATGTGCAAAAGACCGCTTTTCGATGTCATTTTGGCCACTTTGAATTTCTTGTCATGCCTTTTGGGTTAACCAATGCTCCAACCACCTTTCAAGCATGTATGAATAGGATATTTTTCAAGCAACTAAGAAGGTTTGTTTCGGTTTTCTTTGATGATATTCTCATTTACAGTCAAACATGGGAAGAGCATTTGCAGCAGTTAGAGATTGTGTTGAAAATCTTGCAAGAAGAGTCCTTATTTGCTAAATTATCAAAATGTGAATTTGGAATGAAAGAACTATTGTATCTTGGGCACATTATTGGGCAAGAAGGAGTGAAGGTACACATGGAAAAAAATCAGGGCTATCTTGGAATGGCCATCACCAAAAAATATTACCGAATTGAAAGGCTTTATTGGCATATGCACCTACTACAGAAAATTTGTGAAAGGGTTCTCCAAGTTGACTTCTCCACTCACTGATTTGACTAAGAAGGATGCTTTCAAGTGGGATGAAGAGGCTGAAAAGGCCTTCCAAAAAATGAAAGAGGTAATGAGTAGTTGTCCCATACTTGCACTTCCTGATTTTACTAAACCTTTTGTTGTGGAATGTGATGCTTCAGGTGGAGGAATAGGGGCTGTCCTAAAGCAAGTCCAACACCCCATAGCCTTTGACAGCAGAAAGTTGCAGCCTCATGAAAAACTTTACTCCATCTATGATAAAGAAATGCTGGCCATTATGCATGCATTGGCCAAATTCAGACAATACTTGGTGGGCAGCAAGTTTGTGGTGAAAACTGACCATAATAGTCTAAGACACTTTCTCACCCAAAAAGATCTAAATGAAAGGCAACAAAAGTGGGTAAGCAAGATTCAAGCTTATGATTTTGATATTGAATATGTCAAAGGAAAGAATAATATAGTAGCAGATGCTTTGTCAAGAAGGCCTTCTTTTTCTCTCATGGATATTGCCAAGGATTGGAAAAACATGCTACTAGTTGAATATGCCAAAGACAAATTTGCTTGTGATGTGTTGGATGGAATCAAAGGGGATGATAATTATAGGATTTTGAATGGGCTGATATATTATAAGGGAAGAATTTATTTAGTTCATAACTCCAAGCTCAAGTACCGAATTTTGCAAGAAGCACATGATTCCCCACTAGCGGGCCATCCGGGGATCTTCAAAACTTATAGACAGTTGAGGCAAAGATTTTTTTGGAAGGGGATGAAGGAAGATGTTCAGAAGTATGTGAATGAATGTAAAGCATGTCAACAAAACAAATCAAAACTTACATGTCCAGCCAGCCTATTACAACCATTGCCCATTCCGGAGCAAAAATGGGACAGTATTTCCATGGATTTCATCACCGGATTGCCTAAATCCTTGGGTAAGGATTGTATCTATGTGGTAGTTGATAGGTTGACAAAATTTGCTCATTTTTTTGCTGTTACATCATCTTTTAGTGCTGCACAAGTGGCTGATATTTTTTTCAAAGAAATCTTCAGATTGCATGGGCTTCCTAAGAGCATTGTCAGTGATAGAGATAGTAGATTCATGGGTTCTTTTTGGAAAGAAATTTTTAGATTGATAGGCACTCAATTGACTCCAAGTACCATCTATCATCCACAAACTGATGGACAAACAGAGAGGGTAAACCAATGGTTGGAAGGATACCTAAGAAACTATGTGGGAGGGCAGCAAAAAGCATGGGCAAAATGGCTACACTTGGGTGAGTTTTGCTACAACACCACTTATCATATGTCAATAGGAATGTATCCTTTCAAAGCATTATATGGTTATGATGCACTTACATTTGCTGACATTATATTTGGTGATAGTAGATCCCCAAAGGCTAAAGGTTGGGTGGAAGAGAGCCAAGAAATTTTAAATCTCTTGAAAGACAATTTGCAGGTTGCTCAAAATCAGCAAAAACAATATGCTGATAGACATAGAGAAGAGAGAACCTTTCAAGTCAATGATTTAGTATATTTAAAGTTGCAGCCCTATAAACAAACATCTCTCAAAAAGAATGGAGCAGAAAAATTAAAACCAAGGTACTATGGGCCATACAAGGTAGTGCGGAAGGTTGGAGAAGTAGCATATGAACTAGAACTTCCGGAAGGGAGTAAAATCCACAATGTATTTCATGTTTCTTGTCTTAAGAAATCTCTTGGTCAGCAAATCATCACTTCAGAAATAATTCCTCCTTTGGATGATGAAAGTCAGCTCACACTTGTTCCGGAAAAGATTTTGAAGACACGGGAAAGAAAGTTGAGGAGTAGAATCATCAAAGAATATTTAGTGCAATGGAAGGACTTACCAAATGAAGATGCCACATGGGAAGAGGAGAAGATTTTGCAGCATCCAAATTTGAAATTGCTTGAGGACAAGCAATCTTGGGTGGGGAGGACTGTAATGTCCCCATTCAAATAAGTGTATAGTAAGACAATCCCATCAATCCTACTAGTTTCCTAGGTTGGATGGGCACATGTGGGATGGTAATAAGGAAGCTAATAAATGATATTTAGACATTAGAAGGGTTCAAGAATTTAATAAATATGATGAATAAATAAATTCAAGAGAAATTCTAGGTGGCAAGTGGTTTTGGAGACATATGGAGGTGGTGGGACCCACACTAGCTTGATTTTTCAATGCCACATGGCAGCTCTCTCTTGCCAATTCGAATTCATGGGAAGGAGAACACTCTTGGGTGAGTTGGTAATTCATAACACATGGCATTGAGCATCTTAGGTCGAAATGGGATGGAAGAGTCAAATTGGAGACTAGTGGACACTTGGGCTAGATTCCCTAGTTTTATGACAACAATAATGAAGCATCTATGACATTTATGACAAAATTCAGACCTGACTTCTTACACCTGACCATTATGACATTTCAGCCCCAAAAATAGGCTCAAGGAAGGCGTTCATGGAGTTGGAGGAATCTAAAGAGACTCAAATTTGAATTTGGAAGAAGATGGAAGGTTGGAACTAGGAGACAAGTGGCAAATGAGGAATATTTTCTAAATGGAAAATTATTGAATCTATTGAGAGGATTTCGACCCCTTGAAGGATAATGTTAGTTATAAAATGTAGAAATCAAGTATGAGAATGGCTTTTGATGATTTGAGAAAAATTGCATTTGTGAAGAGAGAGCTAGTGGATGATTAGTTTCTTGCCTTAGCCAATTTCGAGGGTGAAAGATTCCCATCCAAGTTGGTGTTTGGAGAGTCCACTTAGGTATTTCATGGTGCTTTAATGGAGTTTGTATTTGCAGGTAGAAGCTACAGGAAGTTTCATGTTTTGGTTTAGTGCAGCACTTTCTCTCCACCGTTTCCAGTTTTGAAGGCATATTCGTGCTCCTTGAGGGAGGGCATTTTTGGTGAGCACTTGTGCTTCTTGAGAGAGATTATCATTATATATTTCTAATTGTAATAGCTTCATATCCTCCGTTATTGATATTCAGAAAGTATCAGGTCGAAATACCCACTGGTTGTATGCAAAACTATTGATTAATGAGCAAACAATGTCCATTTCCCCAATGCATTGATGTATGACACTATAATGTTGATTATTTCGAATGGATGGATGATTCTCTGATATATTTGTGATCAATATACTTCCATGGATGTCTTCTACAATTTTCATGTACTGTACTTGAGCATTTGAAGCATTTTTACTCAGTTTAGTTGTATTGGGAGGTGAAATAGTGCCATTTCCCCAAGGGTCGAATTGGGGGTTTTTGCTGTTGAATGTGAGAGAGTTATAACAGTAGTAAAAATAAATTAATGGTGCATATGAGACCTTGATCACATAATTAACACATTATATACCTATTTTTATAAATTTGTGGGAGTTTGGAGGCATTTGGAAGGCCATTTGCAGTGTTACCCCGGGGGGGATTTGATGCACAAATTACTAGTCAAAATTACATATATTGATCAGAATACAAATCAAGTTTGCAGCAGTATTTGGAGGGCCATAAAACATCCCTGAACCTGATATTCAAGTCTAAATACCATTCATACACTCCTACAGAATATTTGGGAGCATTTGGGTTGATTTGGAGGTCAAAACAGTAAAACTAGTCAAAGGTCGAAATTGGGAAAAAAAGTGGAAAATTGGGAATTTTAATAAAATTTGAAAAAGGGATATTACAATATATAAGGTAGACTATATATGTCACATAAGTTGGGATCGTTTGAGGTAGATTGTTTATATCACATTTAACATAGTTGGAGTGTGTGATTCATATCAAAGACGAGTAGATGTGATCGAAGTGTGTGTTTAAAGAGCTCCAAGTGGCTTTTTTATGGGACTGTAGTGAGGAGATTAGAGTGAGGTTTGATTCATTATTACTTTACTTTATTTTATTTTTTGTTATTTTTTCGTGTCTTAATTTTTTAGTGTGAGATAAAAAATAAAAGTCTTTAACAGTAGTTGCAGTAGTTGTTGGAGAAGGGCATGATCTAACTAGGTACTTCACTATATGGATCACTTATCATAATATTACCCAAGAAGGATGGGACTTGGAGGGTTTGTGTGTCAACTATAGAGCATTGAATGAGATCACACTCAAGAATTAGTACCCTCTGCCTAGTATTTTTGATCTGTTGGAAAAGTTGCAACATGCCAAGTACTTCACCAAGTTGGATCTCAAATCAGGATACCACCGAATGTGAGTGAAGGAAGAAGACACCTGGAAGACTGCCATCAAGACTACGCAAGGTCTATATGAATGGTTAGTAATGTCGTTAAATTGATTTATGCAAAGTTCTATCTACATTTATGTGTTTGGATAATGACATATTACACCCTTTCGTAGATGCATTTCTGATAGTGTATTTAGATGATATATAATTAGTTTATAGTGATAACTGGGAAGAGCATATCTCACATCTCAAGTAGGTGTTTGAGACCTTGAAAAAACATCAACTGCTGAAAAACCTTAATAAATGTGAATTTGTTCAATAGTCCTTGGTGTATTTTGGGTATGTAATTGGTGGAAGAGAACTTAAAATTGATCCTGCAAAGATGGAGGCCATTACTAAGTGGCCTACTCCTACAAATTTCATTGAAGTTAGGATTGTTTTGGGGGAAAACACAATAGCTTCAAAATTTCATGGCTTCCTTTTCAGTTGTGGTTATACCCATCTATACCATAAAATCCAACAACAAGGGGTTCCATTAGGGAAATAATTGGGAGAAATCCTTTGAGGATATCAAGATAAATATCAGTCAAGCACTAGTTCTCATGTTACCTAACTTCCAAAATCCTTTTCAATTGGAGACAGATGCAATTGGGATTTCCATGGGAGTGTTAACACCTAAATATTGGCGCATTACCCCTTATGTAGTAGCACACTACCCATTTATTATGGTTCATTACATATTTTCGATGTCGTCTTGGGTCTATTAGTGGGTTTATTAGTTGTTATTGTACCACTTTATCTCCTATATATAGGAAGGAGACCTTTTCATTTTAGTCATCATTGTATCTTGTCTTCTCTTTTGTATTTTATTCCTCCATCGAAGAGGATTGTTATTCATCTCAATTCTTCATTATTAAGCCATGGAATAATTTATTTTGGTCTATTTATTCTATTTTTATGCTATATTTGGGACTTGTTTACACAACATTTGGTATCAGAGCTCTTTCCTCGAGACTAGTTTCTTCAAAACAAGTCATCTTGTAACTTTCTCTATATGTTTTTTTCTACAAGGACTCAAACAACGATATTCAAAACCCATCTCCAGAACGAAATATCTGTGGTCAAATTTGCAGATCCTGAGACCATACAGGTTCAAATATATTTGCCTCCGAAGATAGCATTTTTTACTAGTCTTAAACAGGTGTTCTAGGGAAAAAGTTCATATCTCGGGAATACAAGATCCAAATTGAGTGAGACTTATTGCATCAGAAAGAATATGGGCCACAATATATCTATGGTATAGTTTTCAACCTCATATATGAAATATTGGACACATGGAAGACCCTACAAGTTTGATCTTATGAAAATACCTAAAATAAGAAGTGTTGGGAGATTCACAATAACTTATTCTTGGTACATAATAATTATGCTATACCTACGGAATTGGAAAAATGACACATCATGATACATTAGGACGAATTTTGGACCCGGAGGAGCAGAAAATTCAAATTTAACTCAGTCACAAGTCATCCATAAAACAATCTTCCAATCAGGGTTTGAAAAAGGTGCGTCATTTTAAATTTGAATAGCTTTGAGTAGAAATATCTAATTATGGTGAAATATAGGATGTGATATCTATTTATATTGTTCAAAATGCCACCAAAAGGAAGTGTAAAAACTCACACACCCCTCAAACCACCATAGGATCCATCCCCAACTTATGATGAAAGGGAAGACCTATATTTTCGAGTGTCTGAGTTGGAGGATATGATTAAAGGGGCTGTGAAAAAAGTTGATTTAGTAAATTTAGAGGAGAAGTTGAATAAAATGGAGGAAAATATGAAATTTTTGGTGAGAATAGCTGATTTACTCAATTTAGATGAGAAGTTTAACAATATTTCTATTCTCATACAAAATTCAAGGGATACTCCCCCTATAGGTGATGATGTGTTCCAGGATACTCAAGAGGATAAAGATAATTTCCATGTTGAGAAACATTCCATGAATACGAATATTCCAAGAGGAAATGATTCTAGTAATGGAAGTCATCGGGGATGGTCACCAAAGGGTACCCAACTTCCTAAAATGGACATGAGAAAGTTTGAAGGAAATGATCCAATGACTTGGATATTCCATATGGAGCAATTCTTTAATCTACACCAGGTGCCAACTTTGCAAAAGGTAACTATTGCATCCTTATATTTAGAGCCTGATCAATTTGTATGGTACCAATGGCTTTGTGACAGTAAAAAATGACTCTATTATCTCATGTTCTATATTCACAGAAGAATTGATTGCACATTATGAGGATATAAATAGCAACACCTTCTTTAGCTAGTTGGTAAATCTAAAGCAAAAAGGCTCATTTACATAGCACATCAAGTAGTTTCAGAAGCTAAGTCTCAGAGTGAAAAATATTTCAGAAGATAATTTGTTGGATCTCTTTATTGGAAATTTGAAGGATAAAATCCAACATCAGTTTCTCCTTTGGTAACCTAATTCCTTGGAGCATGCATTCAGGGTGGCAAGAAAAGTTGAAAAAATAATTATGGCAACAAGGAAGTCTACCACTTACAACTATAAAGAAGGAAGTGTGGTCTCAAGTCATCCACAACCTACAAGGTTGACACCACAACAACTAGAGGGGAAAAAAGCAAAATGGATTTGTTACAGTTGTGATAGAAAATACAGTAAGGGCCACAAGTGCACTGAGAATAAACTATTTTACATAGATTTTGAAGCAGACGAAGAAAATGAACAAGAAGCACCAAAAGAAAAAGAACCATCTCAAGATGAAGAAATATAAGATACTACTTCCAAAGAGATTACTCCCACCATATGATGTCATGCACTAGATGGAATTAGCACTCCTCAAACTCTCAAGATCAAAGGATATATCAGAAAGAAAAAATTAACCGTGTTGATTGATTATGGTAGTACTCGTAATTTCATTCACTATAAATTAGCCAAGGTTCTCAATTGCTTTGTATAACCAACACCGGAGTTTCAAGTAATGATTGCAGATGGAGGAACTATCAGTTTCTCAGGAAAATGCCATAATATCAATCTCACTATGGGGGTATATGTATTGAATAGTCCAATGATCGTTATTCTGATGGGGGGTGTTGATGTTGTCTTAGGATGTCAATGGTTACAATCATTGGGAATAGTGGCTTTTAATTTTTAGAAGTTTTTCATGAAATTTGTATGGGAAGGAAAAGGATATGAGTTAAAGGTTATCATGGGGAAACCAATTAAGGTGGTAAGCTCTAACAGCATGACCAAATTGATCAAAAAAAATGGACATCAAGGTGTAAGTCTCCTATTTCCCCAGATCTCCAAAAGGTGATTGATAAGCATTCCAAGTTATTTGAAGATATTCCAAATGATCTTCCACCTGTTCAAGATTTTGATCAAGTTATTCACTTAATTTTGGGAAGTGTTCCTCCTAACATCAGACCTTACAAATACCCCTATGGACAAAGAGTGAAATTGAGCGTATGGTGGAAGAAATGTTAAAGGTAGGAATAATTAGTCCTAGCCAAAGTTCTTACTCTGCACCAGTGGTAATGTTACACGAGCCATATGAATCATGGTGTATGTGTTCGGATTATAGAGAGCTCAACAAGATCACCATCAAAGATAAATTTCCCATTCCTTTCATTGATGAATTGTTAGATGAATTACATGGAGCAGTTTTCTTCACAAATTTGGATCTTCATTCTGGATATCATCAAATTAGAATGAAGGGGGAAGACATTCCAAAAACAACATTCAGAACTCATGAAGGTCATTACGAATTTTTGGTCATGCCATTTGGTCTCACGAATGCGCCTTCCACATTTCAAGGTTTGATGAATTCCATTTTCAATCCTTTCCTTCGAAAATTTTTGCTAGTATTCTTTGATGATATACTAATCTATAGCAAGTCTTGGGAAGAACATGTTCAACATGTTGATAGGGTACTACAACTACTAAAGTAGAAACAACTATATGAAAAACCTTCCAAATGTTTCTTTGGGGTAAAGGAGGTAGAATATTTGGGTCATATTGTATCTCAGGAAGGTGTCAAGGTAGAATCCAACAAAATTAAATCCATGATGGACTGTATGATTCCCAAAACCCTAAAGAATCTTCGAGGATTCTTAGGTATGACAGGGTACTACCTCAAGTTTGTTCGGAACTAGGGAAGAATAGTAGCACCTCTAACAACATTATTGAAGAAAGATGCATTTTCTTGTACTCCATAGGCAACTCAAGATTTTGAACAGCCTAAGGAGGAAATGTGCAAAGCTCCTGTTTTGGCCACACCAGACTTAACAAAAACATGTATTGTGGGATGTGATGCTTCAAGAAATAGCATTGGTGTTGTTCTAATGCAAGAAGGACACCCGCTTGATTTCACAAGTCATCCAATCAAGGAAAAGCACTTACAAAAGCCCATTTATGAGAAGGAAATGTTGGCAATTATACATGCTCTTAAGAAATTCCATCCTTACCTAATAGGTAGACATTTCAAGGTCAAAACAAATCATGATAGTCTTAAATACTTCTTCTTGGAACAGAGACTATCTTCGGAATAGCAACAAAAATGGTTAACCAAGATGTTGGGATATGAATTTGAAATCATCTATCGAAAATGGAAACATAATGTGGTGGCAGATGTGATTTCTAGAAAAGATGAAGATGTCGGGGCATTACTTTTTGCAATTTCCATTGTACAACTCGATTGGGTAGTAGCTACAAGGGAAGAATGAAAAAATGACCTATCTGTGTGGACGCTCATTCAAAAGCTACATGATGATCCAAGTGTATCAGATACTTTTGTGTGTAAAAATGATTCACTATGGTATAAGGATCGCTTATATTTATGCAAAGAATCTCAACTCAAACAAAAGGTCCTCTTGAAATTACACACCTCTCATATATGTGGGCACTCCAGATTCCTGAAAACTTACCACAGGGTCAAGAAGGAATTTTTTTGGGAAGCTCTTAAATCTAATGTTCAAAGGTTTGTGTCCAAATTCTTGGTTTACCAACAAAATAAGGTGGAAATCGTTAAGACCCCGGGACTTATACAACCATTAGACATACCTTGCCAACACTGGGAAGAAGTCTCAATGGATTTTATCACAGGCCTACCCAAGTCAGAAGGAAAGAATGTTATTATGGTGGTTGTTGATAGACTCACGAAGTATGCACATTTTTGTGCACTCTCTCACCCTTTTAATGCAAGTACATTAGTTGTTTCTTTCATAGAAATAGTTCAGAAGTTACATGGAAATCCAAAGATTATTGTAAGCAATAGAGATCCAATTTTCACTCGAAAATTTTGGACTGAATTCTTTTCTTGTTTGGGTACCCAATTGGGTTACAGTTCATCTTATCATCCTCAATCTGATGGGAAAAATGAGGTAGTGAACAAATGTTTGCAAGGTTATCTTCATTGCTTTGCATCTAATAAACAAACTCAGTGGGTGAAATGGTTATCTTTGGCAAAATGGTGGTACAATAATTCCTTCCATACATCATCAAAAATGTCTCCATTTATGGAACTTTATGGGTACCATCCTCCATCTATCACATCTCCCTTAAAGGTAAAATCTAAATTTCAATCCGTGGAATATAAAATAGAGAACCAGCAAGAATTTCTCTAGATACTTAAGGACAACCTAGCCATGTCACAAAATAGGATGAAACAACAAGTTGATCAACATCGGAGTGAAAGGATTTTCGAAGAAGTGGATTGGGTATTTTTGAGGCTATTTTTGAGGCTACAACCTTACAAGCATATGTCCCTCAAGCAACTAAATAAGGACAATAAATTAGCACCCAAGTATTATGGTCCTTATAAATTGTTATAGAATATTGGTAGTATGGCTTACAAATTGGACCTCCCTTCATCTTCAAGAGTGCATCCAGTTTTCCATGTTTCTTGCTTAAAGAAGGTAAGAGGAGACAAGATCCCAATTCAAACAATCTTTCCCGGGATTAATGAAGAAGGAAGAGTCATATTGGAACCTCAACAAATCACTGAAATGGGGACCAAACATCTATGTAATTGGTCTATTATTGAGTACCTCATCAAATGGAAGAACCTACCAATCGAAGATTTGACATGGGAAGATAAATCCTTCATATAGAAGCATCCACAACTAATCAAGCGTTGAGGACAACACTTTTCTAAAGGGGAGGGGCATGTTAATACCTAAATATTGGCACATTACCCCTTATGTAGTGGCACATTACCCCTTTATTATGGTGCATTACATATTATTGATGTCGTCTTGGTTCTATTAGTGGGTCTATTAGTTGTTATTGTACCCCTTTGTCTCATATATATAGAAAGGAGACCTTTTCATTTTAGTCATCATTGTATCTTGTCTTGCATTCTATACTTAGTACATTTTGTAAGGAGGTTCCTCCTTTGAAGATGATTATTATTCATCTTAGTTCTTCATTATTAAGTCATGGATTACTTTCTTTTGGTCTATTTCTGCTATTTTTATGCCATGCCTAGGACTTGGTTGCATAACAGGGAGAAGTTTTGATGCAAGAAGGAAGGTCAATATGTTATCATTTTGAAATGTTTCATGGGGTATAAACTGTCTTACCTATAATAAGTAACTCTATGCCTTTGTTCAAGCTGTTAAGAAGTGGAAGCCAGGGAAATTTTTAGGGACGAAATTTCTCCAATTGGCTATTTTTAGTCTCTAATATTGCCTATATTTACATAAAGTATGTTTTTTTAATCATAAATTTCACCAAAATTTACAAGCTTTAGTAGTAAATTGTATGTTTCATATTTAATATTCACCTACCAATCTATATATGTTTTTTTCAATCCAAAATAATCGCCTAGAATACTATACTTAAGTATACTTTCAGAATCCTTAAAAAATACTCTGGTGTAAGCATTATCTGATGGGCATGGAGACCATCATTCACATTGATCACCAACCACTGCAGTATTTCCAAGCCTATAGTAAGTTACAACAGACCAGAGATTATAAGTGGATGGGATTCTTACAACATTTCCATCTAATCATCAAATATAATAAGGAAAGTACAAACATGCTCTCAATGCCACCTACATCTAATATTATAGCTTTGGGAACTGTTATGCACATTGAACCTTTCACCCATGATGCATATGATGAATATACAAAAGATGAGGACTTCAAGGGGGTATTTCAACAAGTGCAAGGCCAATTACATGTAGAAGAAGGTTGTGATATTTTACAGGAGAGATCACACAGCTGGACAAAACCTCACTAAAACTCACTCAAGAATAGAAAAGAAGAGAAGAAAAATTGTTGAATCAATAATCAGTCATTAACACAAGAAATCACAAAAACCGTTGTATCATACATCAATTATAAGCTCGCACTGTGAAAAGTGAATAATAACTTAATACAATCAAATGGATTCGAATGCCTCCTAAGGTCATTCGAATTATCCTCAATGTGTGGCTTGGATGACATGGGAGACATCATCCAATCTGTGGCAGTAGTCACAAATAGTCAAATATAAGTCAAATAAGTCTAACTAAGTCTAACTAGTGGATGTGGAACAAATCTAGGGAAGGAGACTCTAATGTGGGTGCATGAGGAGCTATCAGTGTTAAATTTTGAGCATTAATTCACAATACTCTAGGATCTTTACTGAGAGAACAACATGTACAGTATATCAATGCATATCAATCATAACAAGCATGTCAATCATCACAAGAATCAAAAGCATGAGATACAATAGACACACAGAGTTTCTGTGGGGAAAACCCTAAGGTGAAAAACCCCACAACTTCCTTAGAGATAGAAAGAGAAATGGCTCAACCAAAGTACAACCAAATACACAGAGATAGTCTTCTACTAGCAGGTGATCCTCCTCCTCACATGTGCGCCACTTTCCGAGTGAAGGAAGAATGAGTTTTTGAGTGATCCAAATAGAGATCTCCCGATCTCTATTTATACTTGTTATGTTTTCCCAATAACCTTATGGGGTCGACTTGTCTAGCTAGGTACATTAACCACATATTACACAAATCCGAGCCGACCCCTTACTAGGTGGTCTAATAACCCATCGGCAAGTTAACACACTTGCGACACTTGTCAATACAAATGACGACACTTCCTTATAGAGGAATAACACATCTCTATAAGGGTACAATAAATATATAATAGAAATACATTCCAAAGTTACATATACATCAACACTCCCTCTTAACTAGGAAGGTATTTCTCAACACAGATCTGCTAGCACAAGTCTTCTTCTCTGGATCATCGTCATCGATGCATCGTCCTCGAATCATCGTCACTGCTATTGCTATCTCAACCAATCTCTGAATCTACTCATCATAGGAAGTTCTATAGAGCTAGTCCTTTTTCATACTGGATGTAGGCCCACCACCTGCAGGTCTTCATCATCAATGGCCATACTATGGATCCCAAGACTGATTACGTGCATCAACAAAACCTAGCAGAGACTATAGGTTCTTTTACATGTTGACCTTCACAAAACCTACTCAGAGCATCCTAGGATGTTACGAGCACACCGCTCTACCTGTCTGGGTCTCGATAGAGCATCCCAGGATGTTACGAGCACACCGCTCTACCTGTCTAGATTTTAAAGGATCTTTTCTATGTGAACTTTAGCAAAACCTACTCAGAGCATCCTAGCGTAGACTATAGGATCTCGATTGAGAAACCCAGGATGTTACGAGCACACCTCTCTACCTATCTAGTTTTTAAAGGATCTTTTCTATGCGAAACTGTAGTAAAACCTACTCAGAGCATCCTAGCACAGACTATAGGATCTCGATTGAGCAACCCAGGATGTTATGAGCACACCACTCTACCTGTCCGGTTTTTAAAGGATCTTTTCTATGCGAAACTGTAGCAAAACCTAATCAGAGCATCCTAGCATCGACTATAGGATCTCGATTGAGCAACCCAGGATGTTATGAGCACACCGCTCTACCTATCCAATTTTTAAAGGATCTTTTCTATGCTACCTGTAGCAAAACCTCGAAAGAGCATCCTAGCGCAGACCATAGGATCTCCCGGGATCTTTTCTATGCTACCTGCACAACCTGTCCACAGCCACAAAGTATCAAACTGATAATCACCATACATCATTATGATGTACACATGATCATCATCACTACATCGTCCTGATGCATGTCATCTGGAGCAACATCCTAAAGCTTGTCATCTGTGATCATACTGATCACCATCATAGCATCATCCTGATGCATATCATCTAGAGCAACATCCTGAAGCTCGGCATCTGTGATCACACTGATCAACATAGCATCAACCTGATGCATATCATCTGGAGCAACATCCTAAAGCTCGTCATCTATGATCACCCTGATCAAACAATATATCCATCTGATGCATACACAGTATCTACCTGATACATGTCATACATGATCTACCTGATCATACAATGCATCCATCTGATATACATAATGCATCCATCTGATATACATAATGCATCCACCTGATACATAAGTACATGATCTACCTGATCATACATGATCTATATATAGAGCAGTAACTGGAGCATCGTCCTGATGCTCATCATCCAGCACTTACATCCACAGCCATGTGAAGGATCCTACTTCCAACATGCTTGGAATGGCTTCTGCAAATGTGTCCATCACTTCTTCCTCGAAGTGTCGTCAATCTGAAGAACACCAAGCCTCTCTCTGAAGTAATCTAACTTCACTCTGGCTAGTGGTTTCGTCAGTACATCTGCAATCTGCTCATCCATCACAACATACAGGAGATTCACTGCTCGTCTCTACACCATATCCCTAATATAGTGATATTTGATCTCTATGTGTTTCGACCTGTCATGGAACACCGGGTTCTCAAACAGCTTCACACAACTTTGGTTGTCACATAAGATACTAGTAGTCTCCAATGGGAGATCAAATAACTCTGACAGTAGCTTCTGAAGCCATACTGCCTCACAACTAGTCGAACAGGCTGCAACATACTCTGCCTCGGCTGTATTTAGTGCTACACGGGACTGCTTCCTTCTAAACCAAGAGATCCCACCTGATCTCATACTGAAGCAGCGCCCAGATGTGCTCTTCCTATCTGGAGCACTGCCTACCCAATCTGAATCAAAATAACCCTGCAGGTTAAACTTTTGATTCGCTTCATACTTGATCCCATAATCAACTATACCCTTCAGGTACCTCAGAATATTCTTTGCAACAATCAGGTGAACACTCCTCAGATCTGTTAGAAATTGGCTCAATGTGTTCACCACAAAGCAAATATATGGTCTCGTGTTCGTCAAGTACATCAAGGACCCAATCATCTGACGATACATAGTGACATCAATCGGCTCAGATGAGGCATCACAAAGAAGCTTCAGGTTCAATGCCATAGGTGTGGCCATGGCCTTGCAGTCCATCAACCTGAACCTCTTCAGAATCTCTACTGCATACTTCCCTTGTCCAATGAAGATTCCATCTGTACTCTGCCACACCTCCATGCCTAGAAAAATAGTGCATCATCCCCAAGTCCTTCATCTTGAACTTGGCAGCAAGCTTCTGCTGCATGTCAGCAATCAATCTATCTTCACTTGTGATAAATAGGTCATCCACATACAAAAGTAGTGTCACTGGATTTCCTTCCTCAACCTTGTAGTAAAGGTTGGAATCCGCTTTACTCTTGGTAAAGCCCAAACTGGATAGAAAGTTGTCTATCCTATCATACCAAGTTCTGCACATATATGACTCCCTGACATGTGTCTCAGAACCAAGTGGTTGCTCCACATACACTTCTTCTTCAACTACACCATTCAAGAAAGCTCTCTTGAAATCCATCTGGTGTATCTTCCTCTTCATCACTGCAGCCAGAGCAAGTACTGATCTAATGGAAGTGTATCTGGCTATAGTAGAAAAAGTCTCTATGCTACCACCTGCAGCATGCTTGATCTTGTAGATATTCTTGGAAGTCACTACAGACTCCCCTTTAGGTCTTGGGACTGCATCCCAAACATCTTCATGATCGACTGGTACTCCTCAATCATGGCTTTCTTCCCATATCCTGGGAACTTCAATATCTTCAATATTTTCAATAGATAACTTTGTTGCTGAACAAATGTTGTAGTCCTTCTTTTGTAGGTGATGGTATACAATCTTTCCTACACAACAAGTTAAATTGCATGATTATAAAACATCTCATAGTTTTCAGAACAAATTCTCACACATAAATAAATATGTCATACAGTCATGCAATTATCTTAGCCAATGCTTCAATACAACCTTTATCCATATCCCATAACTTTCTAGATGCCCTCCAATCTATACCAGAACATTGTTAAGAGTTTGCACAACTCCTAGGATGTCAGCAAAGAGGTTTCATTCTAGATAAGTAGCAATGGAATGTTGTACAGTGCCATAGGCCACTTACCCATCAAATGCATATTAGTAGTATACTTGATCATTAATGCAATCATTCTAATATGCACAATACACATCCTAAGTCTAGGAACATAGGAATATACATCATTGAATAATTTAAACAAACAAATATGAAATAAATGACAATTAAAATACTTATCTTTGTTTGTTTGTTGGGTGGACTCCCTTTGAGTCTTTGCTTCCTTGCAGGAGTTGCTGGAGTCCTAATCTGAAGTAGCTTCTTCTACACCTTTCTGTTGTGGAATGTAGAGAGATGGTCAACTCCCTCTGAATATCTGCATCCTTGCAGAAACTATTGGAGTGTGCTCCCTCTTGATCTTTGCTTCCTGGATTACCTGTCCTTGAACTTAAATTCATCCTTGACCTCTATGCATGCTTATTAGTATCATTATTGTGTTATCCTCGAGGTCTCATACATAATCAAACATTAATCAATATAATCTTAATACCATCAAAACACAACAATCTTAAACATGCATAGTCATGATCATTTCAAATAGAAATAATAAGTATTAGTATTCAAGGATTCTTATGGTTAGTCATAAATTAAAGTAAGAACCATAATATACCTAAATCCGTAATTACTCAAACCTATGACTCTTCTGATTAGTCATATCATTAATTAAGGTAAGAAACACAATATGCATATACCCATGATTATTCAAACCTATCACTTCATGAATAATCATTATCAATCATGCCATGTATACTTATATAAGATATCCTATGATATACGAAAAACATACCTGGTCACCATATTTGCTAGTTATGTCTAGCAATGTTTTCCTTGTTTTCTTCAATGACCTGCATAACTCATAAGTTAACCTTTGCAAAACCAAATTATACATACCTCCATGTGATCCATGATTATGGATGAACCTTTGTCTTCATGTCACCATAGCATGTTCCGGTTGTCCCTTCAATTTATACAATCCTCCCTCTTGCTCTCCAATCACCACTGCATCATCAATAGTTTTACCCTTTGGCCACATTAGGACTTGGCCATCTACAAATGCAACCCTCATGCCTTTTGCATCCAATGCAAAGATGGAGAGTAGATTCTTCTTGAGCCTATGTACATACAGAACTTCTTTCATCTTCAAAGACTTTCCAGAATCTAGGTTGTAGGAGGCTTCACCACTTCCTTCGATAGGGTTTTGATAATCATCCCCAAGTTTCACTTTATGGGGTGATTCATTTTCAAATAGATTTACAAAAGATTCTTTAAACCCATTCATGTGTTTGGAAGCCCCGCTGTCAATTAACCAATCATTACAACCATGAGAGATAGTACCTATGAGAGCAGAGATTAGAACATATTCTTCTTCGCTTGATGTGTCATCATCATCACTTTCTGCTCTAGTTTTCTTCTTGGGAGGTTCATCATCCTCAGTAGCATGAGCATGATATCTTCTTTTGTTATTCTTCTTCTTGTTGTTGAAATTGTTGTTGTTGTCTTTCTTCCTCTTGGGACAGTCTGAAGCAAAGTGTCCCTTCTCATTGCATTCAAAACATCAAACATTAGATAGATCTTTCTTTTTGTGATGAGGGTGAGACTGTGTCTTGTTATGAGATATCTTCCTCTTAAACTTGCTTCCCTTGGTGTGAGCTGTGAGAGCTTGGTCTTCATTCCCCATCTTTTCTTCTCAAGACACAAGCCTTGCTTCTTCTTGAGAGCATTCCTTCCATAGTCTACTGAAAGAGACCAACTTCTTTCTTGCACAGATTCCTTGGATAAAGGAATCCCATGACCTAGGGAGGCCATTAAAAGTGGTCACAACAACTTCACCATTGTCCACTACTTCATCAACAGCTTCAAGTTGTTCCTTGATATGAGAGACCTTGGAGAAGTAAGATTGAATGGTCTCTCCATTCAATAGCTTGACCCCTTTCAATTGATTCCACAGAGTTTCGATTTATGTTCTTCCCTTCAAATAGCTTGGTCAGGCAATCAAACATAGCCTTGGGTGTCTTTAGAGATGATACATGTGGAATAAGATGGTCCTTAATAGAATCAACAATGATTCTCTTTGCGTTGACCAAGTTCTTCTTATGCAATATCTTAGCCTCTTCATCCTCTGGGATAGGGATGTCTTCTTTTACATATGAGTCCAAATCATTCTCTTCCAGGATTAACCCAATCCTATACTTCTAGGCTTGGAAGTTATCAGCTCCTTCAAGATTATCCTCAAGCTTGTGGTGGTGAGACATTTTAAAGAGTAATTCAAATGGAAATAGAAAATATTTAGGTCTTACCACTTGATTTGATGAAAACTGGATCTGGTCCCAGATAAGGGTTTGTCGAAAAAATCCTAAAAATTCAAAATGTGAATTTCAACTTTTTGAAAGGATAGAAAGATGCGCCTTGATGATCTGATCAGCCTGGTGTATTCATAATTTGAGATCTGCAAAGCTTCACCCTTCAGAAATGTCTTTTTGTCTTCTCGGGTTCACTAAGGAGGACCCTGAATTAGGGTTTGAGTTTCCCGGAGATCTACCCAACCCAAAATCTCGATCCAAAGCTCTAAACTTTGATTTTTCCAAGGAGCTTCCAGCTGTGTCTTCAGATTTCAGAAATTCTTGTTTTTGTGGAAACCCTAATGTTTAGGGCCAAATCTAAAAATGCTCAGAATTGAATTCTGATTGGACAGATAGATTCTCCTTGATGAGTAGATTCAATCTACTATACTGCTTTTCCAAAATCTGTGGAGAGAGACCCAATAAACAAGAAACCCTAGTTTCCATCACTGCACAATGTCTTCTTCTCAAGTTAGCTCTGATACCATGTTAAATTTTGAGCATTAATTCACAATACTCTAGGATCTTTACCGAGAGAACAACATGCACAGTATATCAATGCATATCAATCATAACAAGCATGTCAATCATCACAAGAATCAAAAGCATGAGAGACAATAGACACACAGAGTTTCCATGGGGAAAACCCTAAGGTGAAAACCCCACAACTTCCTCAGAGATAGAAAGAGCAATGGCTCAACCTAAGTGTTAACAGCTAAAAAGTGCTCACTAGCTCATTTCCCTATTCACATGACCCATTTGTCCACTTTTTCACCATCGGAGCCTCTGAAACCAACAAAAGGTCACCAAAAGACCTGAGTACACCCCTTTTTCCATTAAAAAAGATTATTTTTCCTGAAAAGCATAAAAACCCTCAAAAAGGGTCCAAATTCCCAAAAATATTAAAAAGGGAATTAAAATATTATTTTTATTCAAAAAAGGAAAAAGGAGGGAAAAGTAGAACTTCCTATGACGAGTAGATTCAGATATTGATTGAGATAGCAGCAGCAGTGATGATGATGATGACTCGATGACGATTATCTAGTGACGATGATCCAGAGAAGATGACTTGTGCTAGAATAATTGTGCTGAGAAATACCTTCCTAGTTAAGAGGGAGTGTTGATGTATATGTAACTTCGGAATGTATTTCATATATGTTGTATGTACTCCTATAGAGATGGTATTATTCCTCTATACGGAATTATCGTCATTTATATTGTAAGTGTCGTAACTTATACTTGATGGGTTATTAGACCACCCTATTGGGGGTCGGCCATGTGGGTCAAAGGGTTATTAGACCACCCTATTGGGGGTCGGCCCAGTCAGCATTATGTTATGTGGTTAAGTTCGAGCCTACATGAGTTAGGTAAAAAGGCAAGTCAAGTCAAGTATAAATAGAGTGCGGAAGGCACTCTATTTACTCACTCACTTCTCACACATGCACTCAAGGAGGAGTGGCGCACTTATGGAGGAGGAGGATCTGCTGCTAGGTTATGGCTATCTCTCTTGGTTGGTTGTATCATTGCTCTATCTATCTCTGAGGAAGTTATTGGTGTTTTTCACCTTTATGGTTTTCCCCAAGTAAATCTTTGTGTCTCTTGTGTGCTTGCATTATTGTCTCCATGATTGATATGCTGTAGATATGTTGTATATGTTGTTCTCTCAGTTAAGATCCTAGTTCAGATTGAAGTAAATTCTGAAAATTTAACACCTCTGTCGATGACAGCCCCTCTATTCCAGAGGATAGATCCAGAGGTCCCTACGACTTGGACCCATCACCATCTGTGGTGAGTGCCTACGAACCCTTTTGAGAGGAGTCATCATTGCCTCTCCAAGTGGTTGTTTCTCACATGCTCGACTTCAACACCTTGATCACATCGTCAAGAATCGCGAAGGGTATATATCCCTTCAGTTATTGGTCGAAGACCCTGGATTTCCCCCAACTCTAGCACATTGGTGAGTCACTTCGAAACACCCAGTTATATGTTCCGGTGGATGTTCGGGTTGCGTTGGCGATTGTATTCGGAAGCCATCCAGTTATATGCTTCCTTGAGTACCCAGTTCAGTGTACCATTGAGGATATGACTCCCCGTCACTATGATCCAGCAGCTCATCAATTCCTCTGGTACCCCACTCAGCAGCACTATAGTTATTCTAGTGTACCAGTTCTTCATCTCAGACATGGTCATCCCCGCAGTATGTCCCAGATTTGTGTCCCCTCTGGACCCTTATGATGTACACAATGGTTCTCTATGTATCCTACAGGTCCCCCTTTTCGGGCCTCATTGTTATTTTTTATGTATCTTGATATGAGCATGGGTATTCCCACCTTGTCCATATATTGAGATTCTTCCTCATTCATTATTTGAGGCCATGTATATTTCAGGTCCCCATATTTTGGACCCCATTGTTATTATTATTCTATATCTTGATACGAGCATGGGAATGCCCGCCTCGTCCATATGTTTAGATTATTTCTCATTCATTATTGAGGTCATGTACTTTCAGTTTTTGCAGTTTGTTCGGGACCGTTGTTCCGGGCTCTAGTTCGTTTCTTCTCTTCTCCACACCCCAGGAAAACCATAAAAGACTTATGATGTCTATCGGCCATATGATGAGCTTTTTCCCTCACACATCAGGGGGCAATCTGTTAACACCCAAAAAGTGCTCACTACCTCATCTACCCCATTACATGACTCATTTGTCCATATTTCCTACCATATTTGCCTCCATAACCTTAAAATCCCATTAAAAAGCCTCCAAAAGGCCACAAAACCACTAAAAAAGCCTCCAAAAGGAAAAAAAAAAAAAACCCTTTTTCCCCCAAAATAATCCAAAATTCCTCCAAAATAGAAAAAACCCTCTAAAAAGGGAATAAAAATACAAAAAAAAAGGAAAAAGAGGGAAAAAGGAGGCAAAAACCCTATATAGCTGACCTAAACCATATGGTGCCAAAAACCATGTGCCAACACTCCACTACTAAAAACCTATAAATAGGTGATGGAGGCCCCTCATTTCATATCCACAGTCAAATACACCCTTACTCTGCCAAAATCACTCTTGAAACCCTAGCTCACCCTTGAGCTACTTTCACATTTGAGTGCCCCTTTGGCCCATTTCCACCCTTTGGAGAAAGAGAAAGGAGCAAAGCTGGAAGCTTGGAAGCAACCCTCCTGGACTACTGCAAGAGCTTCACCAACCTTCACATTGGAGGTATAATCTTTAATAAAAAAAGAGAAATCTTTTGCCACATTTTCATGTTTTATTATTTATGTTAATGCTCATGCTAGGTTAAATTTCATACTGTTTTACTGCTTTTATTTACTGTTTATTGAACTGCTACTAAGGAGTCCCTTCTCCTTAGTAGGTGCTCATTTGCACAAGCTAGGGTGAAAACCCTAGCTACAGTGTTCCTAATGGTGAGAGATTGCATCTTATCAGAGAGGCACACACCTCCAAAGCTACAGGGAATTTTGGTGTAGGGAATATAGTTTCAAACTTACAGAGGTATGTTTACTATCCTAGAAGGTAAGAATATGTAGCACAGTTTATTAGAGGATGCATACTTTGTTGTACAAGCAAGCTTGGTGATAGGAAGCAAGTTTTGTACCATCCCTTACATGTTCCTACGAGACCATGGGAGAGTGTCTCCATGGATTTTATGGGTGGTTTACCAACCACTATTAAGTGACATGACTATCTATTCGTGGTAGTTGACAGATTTAGAAAGATGTGCATTCTTATGCCTTGTAAAAATACCATCAGAGGATGAGAAGAATTGAAGAAGTCATAAATAAAGTATAAGGAAATACATGACCAACACATGAATGAAAATACATTCAAGGTTGGAGAGAAAGTATGGTTGCACTTGAATAAGGAAAGAATGAAAGGTCCTGGTAAGAAGATCAAGGCATTATGGTATGGTCCTTTTGAAGTGTTGGATAAGGAAATAGATATTTACTATAGACTCATTCGACCCCCATATATGCTTATTTAATCAATAGTGAATGTGAAAAATATGAAACTCTATGAACATTCCATGTTGGACCAAGAACCCGAGAAGGTCTTAGCTTCCATAAAGGACTTAGTACTAGAGGCTCAGGAAGAGTTAGCAGAAGACAAATTGTTGCAGAAAAAGTTCAAAACTACCAAGTGAGGACAGTATGAACTCTGGTAGGTGGGGTTGAAAGAATAAACTTCTAGGCAAATCTAAATGGTTCTCCAAGGAGAAGGTAGAGTAAAACTTTTCTCACCTCATTCAGTAAACTATTTTAGAGGCCAAAATCCTCCCAAAATGGGGAGGTGTGTTCTAAAATGTATCAATATAAAAGTTTTCATCTATTTTGGTGCTTTTCTAAGTGGAAATATCGGATGAATTAGCTTATACAATCCATTTTAGGGGTAGTTCTCATTTTTTACATTTGGGTTAAAAAATTGTTCAAAACCTTCTCGAGCCATTTTGAGGGATTAAATGGTATTTTTTTGTCCAAGTTGTACATAGCACCAAGATTCGATATTTTACACATTGAGACCTTTTCAATGGCGCGAGAATCACCTCAATGGAGTTTGTATGAGGAATTCATGCCTTTGGTAATTTGACCACCATGGTATCGATTGGATTCCACGTCAGCTCTCATTTCTCACACATGTATAGCTAGTCACATGTGTATTTTCAAGAACACTCTAGAAGGTCTAAAACCGTAACCCTAATTGGGAATTGAGGCATCCGCAAACCCTCAAATTAAGCCTAATGGGATATCAGGCTATGTTAAATATCGGGTTATTAGGAAAAGAAGGGGATCCATTTTTATATTGTATTGTTCAATAGATGAGCAATAGTAAGGGGTGGATGTGAAGCATAACAAAGGGAGTAATAGATTAAGTAGCATCCATTCAGACCACAATTTCCATGGTAACTCCATAGTTAGTACCAAATAACTTTTGTATTTGCATTCTACATAAAAGAGAAAGTTATAGTTCTCATTCCAGCTGGATTTTTCCCTGTAGGAGTTTTCTCAGGATAAATACTGTGTCAAATGTGTTTTGATTGTGTATTTATTTTTCTATCGTTTCTCTTACAGTTCTAAAAAATAAACTAATAAAACGGACTAAGTTGTAAGATTCGTTGTGATTAATTGTTCCAGTGGAATATCCACGGATACCCTACGATAACACAAGTTATATGCCAATTTGGAGAAATGTTCATTTGGCATGGAGATAATTCAGTATCTAGGATACATTGTGGATGAACATGGGGTGCATGTGGACCTAGCCAAGGTCCAATTCATTCATGAATGACTAGCCCTAACGACTCTAATAAAGCACTGTAGCTTCTTAGGTCTTGCCAAATTATACTGAAGGTTTGTGTTGGGGTTCTATCATATTGCTTTTCCCTTGAGCCAAGTGACCAAGGGTGGAGCCAAATCCAAGTTCGCTTGGGGTGTGCCACAACAGAAATCATTTAAGGATTTGAAACAACACTTACACTCATATCCATTTCTCACTTTCCTAACTTGCAACAGGCTTTAAAGATTGAAATAGATGCCTCTGAATATGCTATCAGTGCAGTCCTCACTCAACATGGATATCACATGGCCTATCATAGTGAGACACTCTCTGATTCTATTCAGCAATATCTTTCCTATCACAAGGAGATGTACTCCATTGTGAAGGCATGTCGACAATGGAAACATTACATCCTAGAGAAGGAGACGATCATCCACACTGTTGTCAGGGAAAATTCCTTATAGCTGGGGTGAAACTACCAACGTACTAAGATGAAAGATAGACATACAAGATTCTACAAGTATAATTATTAAGCAAATAAATTAGGGTTTAGGAGGAGGTGTACCTTATTTAGAATGTTGATCCAAGCTTCTCTTTTGAGTCCTCCTCTTTCTCTCCAATGCAAAAACCTACAAAACCATTCAAAACAATCTTCCTCAAACCAATTTGACTACAAATAAAATATTGACATCTAAATTAGCATGAGACATCAAATTGTAATCAGATATGAAACGTACATGAACAAATCTATTTGTAAAGAGAAGAATGTCCAATATTTATTAATGAATGAAGAAAGTACATAATTATACATTTTTTCAAGCATGGCACTTCATGAAACCAAGATTCAAGGTCTCCTGCTCCTCTCTCCAAGGATTCCAACCTCTGATCAGATGTGTTAAGGTTTATAAGAAACTAGGGCACAAGTGAGGGGGATGTGAGTCCAAATTCCTCTAGAATAACATTGTAATGGGCTTGAGATCCTTTTCATGGTCCCTCTCCCTATCTTATATAGCAAGTGAAGAAGGTAGGGTTGAAGATGATGTAGTTACAACCGAAAGAGGAGGTTCCAAAACCACCCGAACCACCCATTTTTCGAGATTTTATATTTTTTTTGGTATTTCTAAGGCATTTGTGACTTTACAATGGGAAAAATTCGGGTGAACCAAGACTTTACCATGTGCAACTAGTGTATTTTTGGAAAACCTGCGAGTGAAGATCCTTTCACCCTCGTTTTTATGGAAAATGGTTAAAAACAACCCTTTCTAGTGGTTTTCTGGAAAATTTCCGGTCTCCAAAATTGTTCCTAAGGTTCCTATATATCAAATAGGCCATGAATTAGGTAATTCCATCCTTCTAAAGTCCCAAATATATCTCTTCCATACACTAATTTCCTTTTGTGTGACTCACAGTAATCTCATGAAGTGTCATCATGCGACCAAAAGATGTAAGGATCATCACGGACAGAGAAGTGCCAATTTTGGCTATAATAGATGCCCCCTAATGTATGAGGTCAAAGCGGAAGATGATGTCCGAAATACATTATAAATAATAAAGGGTTGGATCATGGAGTCGGAGAAACCAGTGAAACCAAAACTCATAGGCTCAAACGAAGTACCTGAAAGAAAGGAAAATGTCAGACAATCTCATCCTTGGGAGAAATGTCCATGTTCAAATGGTTAAACATGACCTCCAGGAGGATACAATAATGATCCAAGACGTATGTATAACTGATGCGTATATCATGGATAATAGAATACAAGCGTGGATCCATGAGAAACATAAGTGTAAACGTAGCCACAGAAATACAAAGGTGGATCTATGTCGAAACTAGAGATCATAACCATAGTGAACAAACTAGATCTATGTCTCATTAAGAGACAAAATTAGGTCTGGCTCAATCTTGTGCAGCTTAGGAAATAACAAAATATGATGATGCTATTATAGGCCCAAGGTCTTCATCCAAACCGTCTCAAGGTACGAATCTTAACCATGTGAATAAATGAGTTGATGTCAAACATGGAGGACACCGTTTGATTACTGATTAATGATGTGAACCGTTAACAAACATGAGGAATCCTACCAATGATGAAAATGGGACCCAAGGTACCTAGTACATTCTTACAAGTGTGAAAAAGAAGTCTTGAATTTGAACACTGGATGAATCTGTCAAGTAAGAGACATTGATGTATTCTCCTAACTTGACAGCGAGAGAATCTTCCACTGATGACTGCAAATATCAAGGTACTATATGAAACTCTAAACTTCATTCCCAGATCAAGATGAGTTGATATCGATGGGAAGAATTCCATTTGAAGGGATTCCTTAAGGCATCCTCCATCATCCAACACGAGGAACAATCAAAGGTTGATTTTATTTTGGAGTAGGATTGAATACATGATGAAACATACTAACACCAAGGAATGGCCGAGACATGAGGTCAAGGAAACTAAAGAATGGCCGACACAGGTTGTATCATTGAACATTAAGAACGACACAAGAGTGACTTAGGCAGCTTTGAACACAAAGGGACCGTGATATAAATCTACAATGTAGGATACATTAATAGATTATACATATGATTGGAAGGGTAACCAACCGAAGGAGTAAAAAAATATGAGATCACATTTATCCTAAGGCCAAAACTAGAACCCAACTTGTTTGATAGAATCAAAACAGGTGCTTTGTTCAAGGACATAGTTGACTTCCTTCCATTATATTGAAAGATATTTAACACTCTTCCCTTCCCTTTTCTCCTTTTAGGTACCTTTTTCATTTTTTAACGAGCTTGACAAAGAACTAAAGCATGCTCGATAAGGATCCAACCATGTGTAATTTTATGAGTCCATGGACGAGAAACTCAAGACTTTATTATTTTTTTTACGAGTTTGAAGAAAATATAGACTAATACTCAATAAGATACTGATATGTGGATTTTAATATCGAGCACGAATCTATTCGTGCTCACCGGTGTTTTCATATTTAAAGAGTCTGAAAAAATTAAACAAGAACTCTATACACCCTCTCATGGATTTTGCATCAAGCCCGAGTTGGTATATGCTCGCTAGTGTTTTGATATTTCGAGAATCTGAAAATAATAAAGAAGACTCCAAAAGGTCATTTTTCGTAAATTTAGTCTCCTCATAGGAAAAAGGGTAAAAACATGTGAGAGAGAACTCTTCTAGCCAAGTATAACTAGAGTTTTCCTTTTTTGTAAATAACCCACAAAGGTCTGGAAAAGGGGTAAACTTATACCTAAGTGGATGTCCTTTCAACTCCTTTAGCGAGTTTGAAGTGAACAAGTATACTTAGAGATCTTGTCAATTTAAGGATTCTAACAAGAGCTTAAAGAGAACTCCATAAAAATGTTTTATGTAAAGGTTTAACGAACTTGAAAAACTAAACTCGTGACCTCCTTAATTTTTTTAACGAGCTCAAAGGAGATATGGAAGAATGCTCATAGCCTCCTTACTGTTTTTAACAAGCTTGAAGGAAATATGGAAGAATGCTCGTATCCTCCTTACCTTTTTTAATGAGATCGAAGGAAATACGGAGGAATTCTTGTAACGTCCTTACTGTTTTTAACGAGCTCGAAGGAATGGTGGAATAATGCTTGTCATGGGAGGAGACGAGTGTCAAGGAAATGTGAGACTGGTTCAAGCACATAGAACAACCTTATGCATAATGCAAGGAACATGAGCAATATAAGGAAATTAAAGGTGTGTCTCCTCCGAATGAAAGGTGTCAAATTGCAAAGGAAAAGTGATACATGGATTAACGGAAATGAGATCAAATATAGAGGCATATATAACGAGCTAAAAGTGTGGAAGTCGGAATCGGGCTCATAAGTGCAAGTGGGATCAAAATAAATGCACATATGACTTAAACACAAAAATTGGATCCTTATAAGGAATGGCTAGAAATATATGAGGAAGAAAAACATGATGCTTCTTCTCAAAGTCATGGTAAATCTAGAAAGGATCCTGAGCCTATGATAAAAAATCAACATGGGCACCAAAATGGCATAAGGGTGTTGACTAGGGTGACCCATATTAGGTAGGTTCTGCTGATGGACCAATGCAGAATGCATATAGAGATGGATAACACACTGAGATCCAGAAGGTTCTACCCTATGGCAAATTTAAATGGAAAAAGGTTCAAATGCATCATAACAACGGGGAGGCCTAAACCTATATGCAAGGTGTCGAATATACTTGGCATGATTGAACAAAGTGTCAAAAAGTACCAGCAAGCAAGCATGAATCCATCTAAAAAACTTGTCTCCAAGAAACATTAGTACCAAGATCATATCTAAAAAACAAGTAAAGAAATATCTGATACAAGTCACTGTAGTAGAAATACTTTCAACTTCACTGTCATCAACAAAAAGGAATATTGCAAGTAGAGCTAACCAATGGAGACTCTATAGTACAAAATCCTGAGCACTTACAATCAACAAGATCAACTTCAGGATGAAGATCAGAGTTGACGGATGTGCTGGAATATGCAAGAATAAAGTCATCATAATGGGAGTTGAAAATTATAGAAGCAAAATCAAACTCAGCAGGAACACCGATTTGTGGGTCTATAGGAGAGTCCAAAGACTCGACATTGGTAAGATCATAATCCAAATTCAAATTGGGGATGGACATAACTGCAACTGGATCAATGTCCAAATGAATGGCAGACTGCATTATAGAATCTAGGAAAAATTAATCAAAAGGAAGTATATCATTCCAGATATAACACATATCTAAACATTCAGATGGAGACATCACCTGGTCAATTACAGGGACCAAGTCCCAAGAAGGTAAGCATGAAATTAGAGGCTTCTTCTCAGTATCAATTGTACTCAAGGGATATAACATTTGGTTGAACTAAGTACACTCAACTTCAGACGCCAAACACTTCCAAGGGTTCTTAAAGTTCGAAGACTTAGATTGAAACTCCTTATTTATGGAAGGTGTGGAAACTATTGAAATTATGTGCACGAATGATGCATTAGCATGCAAATCGGGTGGGGGGAGATTAAAAGTTCCCATTAATTAAGGATACATCTGTAACATCCCAAAAATCACAAAATAAAAAATAAATAAAATAAATAAATAAATAAAAAAATTGATATCGCCTATATATAAAATAAATAATGTCTACAGAATATTAATTAATGTCTAGTAGATGATAACTACTTCACAGAAGTGTCGTCTTTATATTTAAACCTGAAAATGTACTTTATTGTAAGTAAGATGCAACAGAACAATGTTTGTTTCATTATATGTAAGGATCTGGTAACAATACTGATGAATTTGTTTGCATATTTCTGAAGGGGTTCCTACCAGGTGCCCTTGGGTTTACTTAGATTTTATAGCTAAAGCATTGGATTCTTTCTTCGCAGATCTGCAGGTAAGGTAAAGAGTGATACCAGTATTTCAAGACAAGTTATAAACTACAGCTAGTCATTTCTGTTTTTAAAAAAAATGTATATGCCGTCGTTCAGGAACACGTCGATGGTAAGTAGATTTGGTTTATCTTTAACAATATGTATTATTCTTACCCTGGCACTCGTGAGTGTAGCTAGATATATTTTCCAATATATATTTCTGCTGTAATCAAAGTTGTCATTCATTAATAAGATCGTCGTGTAAGATTCTGCAATCTAGTTGTTTGTGACAAGCATGTGATAATGTTAACAAGATGCAGTTGTATGGTAAAGATAGCATTGCTAAAATAAAAGGGTGTGTGATAACTAAGGTCCTTGGCAGCTTACAATACAAATCCTACATACTTAAGTCATATGTGCTCCAAATACTTTTCGACTATATAATAGTTTGATGTGAGAATAGAGACTCATTTGATTTGTTATAATACTTTATGAAACACCTTGGAAGGGTTATATTGCCTAGCTATTACAACTAGAGACTTAGTGCAATATGCATCTATACTTGTGAAACTTACCATTTACATTACCCTATATGCATATTTATGCAAATAACTAATTAATATAGGACTTTCACTATGTGCGCCTTAAGCAAAATGGGGACTTAGCACTACAATGCATAAGTTGTAAACATTATTATGATATGGTTTCAAACTCAATTCTTATCATGGCTATATTAAATCCGGCGTAGGTTTGGAAACTATAGAATATAGTGATTGGAATATATATGTTCTTATGCGAAATGCAATTGAAACATAACATACATAAAACCTATGGTTTAAATCAGTACAACTGTAATGCAATACGTAATGGTAATAGATGTGATCATTCTAAGTAATAACTTTGATACTGACGTGTAATAAATGCATTTTACAGGCAATGCCTGGCAAGTGATACGTAAAAGATCCAGTATTTAATGGAAGCTCTGCGTGGTGAAAGTGGAATGCCTTGTTGGCACCAAAGTAGGTTGAACTCCACATGAGAAATGGTAAGAACTGTTGGAATTTACCGAGATGTGTGTTTCTCCATGGTGATATGGAAATCCACTTGGACTTGCTACTTAATGCAGCATTTAATGGTAGGTGACAGTAACTCCTGTTGGGTACTGGCGTGTCTTGGATGGCAATTTCTCCTCCGTTGATCTACATTTTTATTGATCTTGGAAATACTGAACCCTAGGGCATTCACTATGCCTTGATGTTTGTTGGTTTCACAATCAATTGGAGTTTTTTTTTCGAGGAAGAGAGGCCGATAGGATGCTAGTTCACAGGGTTTGTTCTTGGGTCGAATCTTTTGGTGTTCTCTGCAACTATGCTCCTTCAGTGCTTTTAATGGTGGAAGTCTGTTATGGAATTTGTATGGTTCAACTAAGATAATAGATGATGAAGCTCTGTGGCTACCATTGTATAACCAATTAGGGTTTTTGTTGGTAAAAACTTTGAAGTCTGAGTTGGACTGACTACGTTTTACTTCAGTCGTAACAGTTGGATGTTTTGGAAGCGTTGCCAAACAAGTCCTCATTCTTACGAAGGTAATACTTAATGTTGTTATGAATACTGTTGTTTTAATGTTTCCATTTTGTTTTGTATAACCTTCGTCTTATGAAGTGTTGTAACCACATTGTAGTTTCTGTGGCGGAGCTATCATCATCGTAGGGTTTACCAAGTTCAAGCTTAAAGGCAGTTGTGGACTCGTTCAGTTGGTAAGCCCCGGTGGCAAACCCATATGTAGGTTCTCCTGGCAGAAATGGCCATCGATGCTGTTGAACTACTTGTGGTCAACGAATAGAGTTTTCAGTACTATGTTTTTAAGTTTTGGGATAAACTATAATGTTCTCCTATCGGCAAGGGTTTTTAACTCTGTCAAAACATCAATGAATAAAATGTTTAAGAATTGATTTACTATAATTGTCTTGTTTCATCACCTGGGCTCGACCCGTGAATAAATCTTATGGTTTTGTGTTTAATGAAGGATAAATAGATCTAGATAATAATAGGTCTTTTGCGTTTGTCTTAAATGTGAAACAATGGTTAATGTGCAAACTGGGTTCCATTCCTTCTATTGCTATCGTTTTCTTCTGTGAGTAAAATATAAATGATAAAAGAGGGTACTGGGTAATGTTTGTGGATAATGAAAAACTGTTACTCTATCTCAAACCATGGATAGATATTTTACAACTATGGAAGATTCTCGGTTCTGTGTGTAGTTCAAGTTTAGGGCTTGGACCATGAACGAAACCTTTGACTTGTAAATTTAAAAGTAGAAAGAACAAAGTGTATTAGCAGACTTCTGCGTTCATATTTGATGAAATATACAAACAGTTGGCACATCTAGGTTTATCATACCGATGTTGTAGTCTTCCTTTGTGAACTAAGAAATTACAGATTTTTAGACAATGGAAAGGGAAAACATATGCCATAATTGAATATGGAAAATAAATAATACCACTGTTATTCAAATAATGGTTATATGTTGTAATACTTAATAGTCTTCGGCCTATGTGTAACTTCATCGAAAAGTGAGAATGTGTTTGTGGGTTCGATCTAATAACCTTGTCATAGGCTAGGGTTTAAGGTGCTAAATTTGAGCTTGAAACCTGTGATGTGTAGATGTAGATTATAATAACCAGTTCTGAGAAATCATGGTTCAATAAATTTAAAAGATGTTGTATTTTCATTTCGAATACAGGGTTTTGTTTTTGTAAGGATGGTAGGACTTAGTCCTGTTCCTCGTTTTTTTATATAAGAAACTCTTTATTGGTTGGAAGCTAAATTTTAGAGTGGTTTCGTGAACAATGTAATATCTGCTAAGTTTTATTGTTAATACTGAGACTTAAACTATGTCGAAGTGTAAAAGAATAACATTGTTTTATTATAAGTTTGCAATTTTTGGTTATGAGCCATAAGAGATTAACAGTTTATAGATTAGGCATGAACTGGTAATAGTTTTGAAAATGAAATGTAAAACCCTAGGTTTATAAATATGATGCTTCTTAAATGCCTAACTATCCTATATGTACAGTAATGATAAATAACAGCAAACTATAGTTATTCTTTGAAATAAACATTTAGAAAACACAATGTAAAGAGCAGAAATATTTTCTTTATCTAATAGAAACTCTGTTATTTCTATGAAGTAGATTTAATGTCTTGATGGAAAGAATGAACATGATAATAGTACTGTGAGTAAAATGTAGTAGATAATGCTAATTAATATTAACAGATAATTTAACAGGTCATTAAAAATAGTACTTCCATCACCATGGCAGTTTGCCTATCATATCTTATCTATCTTAATCTGTTTCTGTACTGGAGTACGATGCTATTCCTTTTTGCATGGGGAAAAATACAGAAACCATTTATTCAATCATTTCCATTTATACAGAATTATTAATTTACACAGGAACAGAAATAAGCTTATAAAATAAGCAGTGAAAGTTAACTTAAATAATAGAACTATAAAAGACAAATAGATAACAGAACTTTAAAATAAAATAGATAAGACAATAGAACCTGTAACTGACGATAGGGCCGACAAACACCCAAGGAGGCATGTTCCTCCCAAACTTCTTCAGAAGAAGCAGCTCAACTACCAACTTCTAATGAACCCCTGAGCCTGCTTACTGATCCAGTAAGTGGGTAAAATCTGTGTAGAAGCAAGGCACTCAAAAATACCTTCTCCACTCGGAATCAAACTCCTGAAACAAATGCATTCTCCACTCAGCATCAAACTCCTAAACTCAATAAGAGTTTGGCATACTTATAACATGATCAACAACAACATATCCCCTCATCAAATCTCTTGGGTGCAAACACAGCAAAACCCCAAGGTAAATTTCCTCGTCAGGAAAAGTGATGAACCTTAGTTCATAATTTGATGGCTATTATATAGACTGCCTAGGTCTTTTAGTGGTCAGTTTAGAATAAATGAGCCTCAAGCTCCAGTCCCATCTTTCAGGGAACTATGACCACATTTCAAGGGAGTTGTCCCATGCCAACAGCTAGTTAGTTGCATCATGATGCTGCCATTTGTCCATTGCCTTCTACCCCAGATTCCATTCCACCTAGTGGATCAGTAACCACTCTTTCAACAGCCCTCTTAGGTGTTTGTCTCCTATTTTATTTATTAAATAATAATATATTGTGCAATTTACAGTCATCCTTGGACACCTGTCCAATACAAACTTTACAATAAAAGTTATCATAATGTTTCTAAACATAAAATGTTTTCCATCTTAAAGGGTATGTTACGACATCCCCACACCAATGTTTCCACAACTCCTCGCGGAATGGGAAACTAAGGGAATATTGGATCCATGCCCCTGATTGGACTCATTACTATTTAAGGGTAGTTGGTCAATTGTTACAATTGTTCCTTCATCTAGAAACTTAATGACGCGAAAGATCGAACAGACTATTACCATCATAGCTTGAGTCCAATTTATCCCTAATAACAAATTATAATAAAGTGGGGATTCAACCACTTCCACATCCACTTTAACTACTTTTCCCCCCATCTCTATAGGAAAATAAGTATAATCCCATGAGGTTTAAAAACATGACAGTCGAAATCTTTTAACATGGTGGCCAGAGGAACTACGTCAAGTGATCCTAAATCCTTCCAGCATGATAATGACATGATGCATGTCGAGGCACCCTCGTCTACAACTGTCTGATGAATTTTAGTGTTTCCATATCTAAATCGAATCTGAAAAGACACGTGGTAGGGTAAACGAGGCTTCCAATTAGCAAAATCAAAAGTAACCACTTGACTAGCTACATGATCGAGAGCCCCTAAAGCTTAAAGTAAGGTCTTCCTTTGATTTGGACAAGTCTATAGGACCTGAAGCGTAGACATCGCACAAGGAACCTAAGACAAATATTCAACTATGCTATAATTTTGTGCAGAACTTGCATTAGGATTGAATGCTACTTTCTTAAAAACACCTTTTAGTATTCCAGGCATAATGTCATTGGGAGGTTTCTCTATATGTAAAGAATTTTCACTGTAAGCATCCATAGGTTCCTTACCTTTGTTCCTAGTCTGGAAATACACATCCCGTTCACACATGAAAACTTCTTTGGAGCCTAAACTTCCCCCTTGAGAGGAGGATCCCTTGTTGCCCCTTGGGAGGTTGCAGGGTTTTGATGAGCACCCGCCAAGAGATTTTGTGCCATTTCCATATTAGGTAATTTGTAAGTTATATGATCATCCCTACATAGCAAGAAAGGGAATTCCATCTTAGATTTCTCATTAGCCCCACCATCATTATGGTTATTATTGTTTGCATTGTTTGTCTCCTTATTCCCATTTTTCTTTTTCTTAGTTTTATTCCCTCCAGGATGCTAGTTGACTTGAAAGTTTTGTACTGACAAAACATGTGAAGGAGGGTTGGGTTTAAGGTTTTGTGTGTTACTCTAACCCATTTTCGGTGAATTTTGACTTGAAAAGTTGGTACCCGGGATAACTGGATTGTTCTCAACAGTATCAATCACTCCATCAACATAAGGTATCGGGATAGGTTTCGTTGGATCAAATTTTTATCTCAGTACATCAGGAATAATTTCATACAAGATCCCAGACTGAGAGTAAATCAAATCTAACTGTTGGGCTCTCAATATGGCTTCCTCCTCTGAGGTAATCCCTGAAGTAGAAACATCTTTAGATATGTAAGGTAGGATTTATTTCAAAAACCACTCTAATAAAAACTCTCGGGGAATCTCAACATTGATCATCCTTTTCTTCCTTCTCCACTCCTAAATGTGATCAGAAATGTGAATATCCGTATGCTTCCTAAATGTAGAAAGAAGGTCTGTGTCGGCATCATACCAAAAACGAAGTTGGAAATGGTTAACAAATGTTGTCGCTAAGTCATAAAAACAATGATAAGCAGCAGACGACAATTCAATATACCACTTGGTTGCTACACCGGTTAAGGTTCTTTAAAAGAGTCTAAACCGTATCTAATCATCGTTAAGTGATTTGGAGGAGCACCACAAATGAAAAGTAGTGGAATCATGGTCCCCAAGATATTCACCAGTCTTACCTTCAAACTTTGGAATTTCTGAAGGAAATTTGGTTGGAATGAGAGGCCAAGTCGGGCTGTGACGAACCATATCATTCATCAATTTCGATAGGTCTAGAAAATTCAAAGTTTCCAGAAAGGGTAAACATGGGAGAGACATTGCGTTTCACTTTCCAGGAGCATTATCTACCCATTGGTTGGTGTTGGCATGTGGTTTTCCTAGAATGTGTTTATTTCCAAGATTAGTGAAAGGTGAAGTGTGTTGTCTGAATTTTTGACCAAACTGGTGTTGAAATGAAGGATTAGTTGTTCCAAAAGTCCCTCCCATCCCTCCAAAAGGTTGGCTAACTTGTAATGCATTTTTCATAACAGGGTTAATCATGTTAGAACTTCCCACCCCATACAAGGAAATACTTCTATGAGTAGCAGGATTCCCCCATGAACATCCAGTGCTGGTGTCCCCTAATACAACAGGATTACTTTGTGACACATTGAATCCAAAGGGGTGACCATAAATCATACCTCCAACAAATTGGAAAGGTAAGCTTAACTGGGATGGAGTGGAATTAGAAACAACTGCAGTGAAGGGTGGGTTATAAATAAAAATTTGTTCACTAAAAGGTGGGATAATATGGGAAGGGATAGATGGGACACTACCTGAAGGAATGGTAAAAGTTTAACTGGGAGGGATAGTGGAAGTCATAGGTTGACAACCTGACAAAGGGAATACAAAATAGAAAGGGTTCGAACTAACTTGATTTGACTAGCTAGTACCAATAAGTACCATCGAGGTCGAGGGAAACCAAGCTAATCCTATTGTAGATCCCATATTAAAAGTGACCCATCCTACAGGGAAAGTACTAACTGAAGTAGACATGTCCCTTGAAGTAAATATGTGTTCTCTATTTTCCATATTGAACTGCCTAGACAATGGATTAGGAACATTGATACTAGCTAACTGAGAAAAACTAGGACTTTGTGGTGTGTTCAAAAGTCCATATGGATCTGAGAGGTCCTCAATTTCAATGGGAATTAAACTATCTTCAAGCTGAGGATAATGGACTAGGATATTTATTCAACTGCTCCTCGGTATTATTAAAGTGTCCTTCATTACAAGGTCTCTCATAATCACCTAACCTAGAACTGTTTTCTTCTATTTGTTGTTTTGTTTGATGTTCCTGGTTTTCCTCTTCTGCCCCCTGAGGGGGTGGATTAGAATAATCCATTATTTGCCTCGGTGCAAGGATTTCTCTCCGTCCAGGAGATCATCCTTGAATCCTTCTGGATCTGCGCGAAGGTTGATAGGCCATAGTGGCTCATAGAATACACTAAGAATAAAATCTACAAAAAATAAAAATCGAATAGCACATGCTAAAAAGTTCTTGAAAGATGTCAAACAAGAAAACATGTGCCTTCCAAAGGAAAGTCTGGTATTATGAGGGACCGGAAAAAACTAGTGAAGGAACGAAGAATAGTTATCTGGGTTCCACAATACAGACACAATGGGTCCAAGCATTTGAATCACCAAATCCCTTCCCAAAGAACTCTAAGGGATTTCCTCCTGAATAAGTCCTAGGTGCAATGTAAATATCCTTCCACCAACACCTGTGTAGAGCCCTAAAGACAAGATGCTAAGGATACCAACTTTATAGAGAGTGTCCGGGGGGACAGTCGCAAGTCGAATCGATGCGCATGGGAAGGGTAACTAAGCCCAAACATCAAAAGCACCAAAGGAACTAATGAATCCCCGTACATGCACTAATCCTGGTAGATGCTCAATTGAACATCGGAGGGATATCTCCTCTACTCAATCTCGCATGACCTCGTGCTTGACTCCGGTTTTAGTGGAGATTCGCAATTCACCTTCTACAAAGGTGTATTTTCTCCCTAAACGAATGAAACCTATGTTTTGACAAGTTTGAGTGATCGTGGAGGAGCTAATTCACAACTCCCTACCTCCACAATTCTACTTATGCTATTAGGTGCGTTTCTAAACTAGAAGAAAAATTAATATCCTATCCAAGTTATTGATTGCTTGCTCTAAAGTATACTTTCAAAACTTTCCAACATAAGTAAAACAAGTGCAACTAAAGAAATATATTCTTTAATTGAAATATGAAACACTTAATCACCACAAATATGCACTCTCTCGCTCTCAATTTTTTTCCAATGCAAGTCCTAAAGATATAATATGGAATGCATATGCAATTTTTTTGTATCTGATTCAATTTTTTGTCTTTTCAAATGCAAAAGGTAAAAATTTAAAGTCTAATGTCCAAAAACAAACTTAAAACCTAAGCATGCAACTACTCAAACAACTAGCTTTGCAAAAGAAAATTTCTTGTTTTTTGATTAAAAGCACTCATAAATCCTTTAAGCCACTTGCAAAGTATTCTACCAACACTAACTTATAAAATGAACCAAATTTTTTATCCTTTTTCAAGATGAGAACAAAACTCAAACTCAAAGTAACACACTACGAAATAAAATGCAAAGGCTTTCATATCTCCTTAATAAACAATGAAAGCATCCAAAAACCCTAAGCTTCTTATCATGTAAGCATGCCAAAATTGGGAAAAGCATACACCAAGGAATTTTAGACCCAATCAAAGCAAAGGACCTACTAATAAATATGGTTTTGTAAAGCTAGTTCTGCACACAAACGGTGCAATCAAGGTCCTAAACCACACAAAAGACACTTGAGATTTCACTACAAAAAGAGACCAAAAACACAAGAAAGTACAAGAACCCAATCTAAGGAGAAAATTTTCACTCACATAGATACAAATATGGTCAAATAGACTCAATAGGTTCCAAATCCAATCAAATTGGAGCAAATAGGTTCAGTTAGACTCAAATTAGGGTCAAAAACACCAAACTTGTTCTTAAACCCCCAACTAGGGTCAACTAGACCCAAATCTTTCCAAACAAGCCCAAATTGTTTAAAGAAGATCCCAAACATCAAAATAGGATCAAACAAAAGATAAAACACCACTTCCCAAGGGTCTCATATAGACCTAGGATCAACGGGGACTCTAAAAATTACAAAAAAGCCCCCAAAAAACTCGCTACTGTAAGTACCAGGAATAGCGAGTATGCATAAAAGTCCAAAACAATGCAAAATCCAACTCAAAACTGAGCAAGGAAGGGTCTAGCAAAGCTTAATGACTGCTCCTAACATGAAATCAAACTCATACTTTCAAATATACTGGAAAATGGCCTTGGAGACCCCAAATTAGATAGGATTTTCCTAGTGGAGTCACCAGTTCTATTTTTAGGAAAAAATTCCTATGGCTAGGGTGAGACTACCAACGTACTGAAATGAAAGATAGACATACAAGGTTCTGCAAGTATAATTATTAATCAAAGAGATTAGGTTTTAGGAGGAGGTGTACCTTATTTATAAGGTTTATCCAAGATTCTCTTTTGAGTCCTCCTCTTGCTCTCCAATGAAACAACCTGCAAAACCATTCAAACGAACCTTCCTTGAACCAATTTGACTACAAATAAAAGATCAACATCTAAAATAGCATGAGACATCAAATTGTAATTAGATCTGAAACATGCATGAAAAAATATATTTAGAAAGGGAAGAATTCCCAATATTTATTAATGAATGAAGCAAGTACATAATTATACCTTCTTTCAATCATGGACCTTCATGAAACCAAGATTCAAGGTCTCGTGCTCCTCTTCTCCAAGGATCCCAACCTCTGATCATATGTGTTAGGGTTTATAAGCAACTAGGGCACAAGAGAGGGGGATGTGAGTCCAAATTCCTCCAACATAACACTATAATGGGATTTATATCATTTTCATGATCCCTCTCCCTCTCATATATAGCAAGTGAAGAAGGTAGGGTTGAAGAGGGAGTAGTAACAACCAAAAGAGGAGGTTCCAAAACCACCCGAACCACCCATTTTTCGATATTTTATATATTTTTTGGTATTTTTGAGGCATTCGCAACTTTACAATGGAAAACAAGTGGGTGAATTGCGACTTTACCATGTGAAACTAGCGTATTTTTGGAAAACCCGCGGGTGAAGTGCCTTCCACTTACGTTTTTTTTTTTTCTGGAAAATGGTCAAAAATAGCCCTTTCTAGGGGTTTTCTAGAGAAGTTTTGGTCTCCAAAATTGTTCCTAAGTTTCCTATCTATCAAATGGGCCATGAATTAGGTAATGAAATCCTTCTAAAATCCCAAATATGGCTCTTCCATCCATGAATTCCATTTTTTGTGACTCACGGTAATCTCATCAAGTGTCGTCATACAACCAAAAGATGTAAGTATCGTCACGGATGAAGAAGTGCCAATTTTGGCTAACACACACTGATCCCAAGCCCCTGAAATTCATGCAAACTCAAGGAAATTTACAAAATAAACACCATCAGAAGTGTTCCAAATGCTTGCAATAATATCACTTGAACATCAAGTACAAGAAGGGAAACATAAATCAAGTTGTAAATTTCCTTAGCCTACCTTCGATTTATACACTAACTACCCAGCTCAAATATTGTGGACACGAGACCTCCAAGTGACCCCAATTTTACAACACTGACCCCAACTTTGTTAATACATATTAGACATTGTGTGCAAGAATATCGATCCCAAATTTTCATCTACAAGATGAAATTTTATGCCATCTTGGCCAACTCTATATTCCTTCATAAGAACGTGAGAAGATAATTTGGGAGGCAGATTCCAGTCGAGTGGCGCAAAACATTGGTGTAGAGAAGGAAGTGGCAATATTAAAAATGTGCTTCTTCTTTCCAAATCTTTGACAAGAGGTTGGAAAGTACATCATATCGTGCACTACATGTTCCATTGCCAAACCTACCATCAAGAAGCAAGCATTGTAAACTCCATTTCCTACCCCATAGAGAACTTGGGAATCTATCTCCATTGACATCTCTAGTTCACCTTCAACCAAGAATGGAAATGACTGTATATTTGTGATTGTTGACCAATTCTCTAAGATGGAAATTTTATCTCCCTATAAGAAGAGCATCATAGTAGAGGCCACTACTAATCTCCTCTTATAGCATGTTTGGGTTCACTTTGGCCTCCCATGTACCATTATTTTGGATCGAGACATTATATTCTTTACTAATTTCTAGTCCAGTCTATGGTTGATGATGGAAACCAAGCCAACCAAATCGATTTCCTTCCACCTCAAAACAGATGGATAGACATAGGTGGTCAATACGATGAATGTGCATATCCTAAGGGTGCGCAACTCCAAACATCCATGTACTTGGGATGAGATCCTTCCTTATTTTCAAAATAGCTACAGTACATCCCTTAATGGCTCTATTGGGCACAAGCCCTTTCAAGTGTGCTTGGGGTTCTAACCATTAGCCCCAATTGATGTAGCGCTTCACATTGCTTCTACACAGGATGAATCCTCCCACCCACAAACTGAGGTTGATCGAGTAGCCACATTTGTTGAACAAATCCATCACATAAAACAAAAATTTCATGACATTTTACATAAACCCAATGATAAATATAAGCAATGTTACGATCAGCATTGGGTTCAACACAATTTCCATGTGGGAGATAAGGTATGGTTTCATTTTCAAAAGGATCACCTCACAAGACCCCACTAAAAACTATGAACACTCCGATATGGGACTCACACTATCACCAAGGTTGAGGGTGAGAATTATTTTGAGTTAAGTATCCCCCATTTCCTTGACTTGCACCATATATTTATGTGGAGTTGCTTCGACCATAATTTCCACCTCTCTTGCACACCGCAGAGGTAGCTAAGCACTTGACCCCTACAGAACTCAATCCTAAATACATTTAGTAGTAAAAAATCAACTGGACCATGGCCACTGATATGAAGAGCACTTTCCAGTAGAACATCCAATTATATCATGTCATCAAAGCAGGGAAGATTGTTCACCTCGGAAAGTAGCTCGCTAGGAGTAAAATCCAGCAGAAGTTTCCACATCTAATGGAGGAACTTGACGCAATGGAGATGTTCGTACTCCTAGGATGACCCGGGTTCGGTGAATTTATTGTAGACACAAAAAACCCCTTTCATTGGCCCTTTCGGCATCAACCTGTAAACAAATTGACATCTCACCCGAAGCGAAGTATGGGGGGTTACAGAATCAGGTTTTTGTAACCGTGGTGATGTGCGGATGTTCGTTTGACCATATAAATAGAATTCTTTGCAATTCGCAGTTAGCAACAGCCTACAGAACTACACTGAATCATTGTTATATTTACTGGTTAACTACGCATTCATCATACTTAGTATTACTTCGCAGTACTCATGCACATGTGTTCCATTACTTAACATTTGATTTCCATTTTCATATACATGAAAGAAAACACATAAACATCTAACAACATGAACACAAGACATGCCATAAACTCATACATAACACGCAGATTTATGTGGTTCACCCCCAAGCAGGAGCTATGTCCACAAGAACTATTCTTAAATTACTAGGAAGGGTAACAGTTCCATCTTTGCACTCAGCTACAGAATCTTCTCTACAATCATATCTCTACGCACTCATCTATAGAGTATGTTCTCTCTCTTCTCTCCCTGGTTCTAATCAACCAAGTACCCAATAATATATAACCCTTCCTTATACAAAAATGCTCATATATATATATATATATATATATATATATATGTGCTCGAAGGTCACATATTACAATAACTATGGGTCAACCCCCATAGTACCATTAAACCCAAAATCCCCATGGTTCTCCTATATACCACGCTTAGCTTTAACTTTGTTGTCCCTTCGGCATCGCTTCTTCTAACTCTGATGCTTCTCTAACAAGCGTAGTTCTGACCGTGCGGCTCTGACACTGCAGTGGTGTGTCCTTTACACCATTCTCCTTCTTTACTTTCTGCTCCTGTAGTAGTCAGGTCGTCGCTTGTTCTTTAACTTCTTCAACCACTTATGGATGTCCTTAGTACTTTGTCTTTACTAAGGAGACAGGTTCCTTTCCTTTTGACTGTACTTCTCTCCATACCCTCTGCTCGGGAATTGCAGAGTCGCTTATCTCCAAAATTGGTCAAAGTCAGGCCTCGCCTAACAGTACTTTGTTTCCAAAACTTGCTTAACTTGGGCTGCACCCAACAGGAGATCATTTCTTCCTAAGGGGGGAAAATAATCTAGGTGGATACTGCTGGCCACACACATGTTCCACTCAGTTACAATGGTTCTCCATCTTCTTGAAAATTTTCTATGGTTTTTTGGGCCCCAAACTTCTAGGGTTGTTTTGAGGCCCTAAACGGTGTGTTTTGGCCATTCAGGAAACCATGGGTTTTCATGGAACACCTTGGCGCCAGTTAAAATTTGTAATTCTCAACTAGTTCTTTCCAACAAGCCATCGTTTTCCCTAAATAGAGAACATATGTAAAAAAAATTCCCATGGGAATTTAGGTATCCACCCCACATATATGTTTGGTGCTTCATCTCCTAGGGTTAGGTTTTTTGTTGTTTATCATTTTTTATCTATGCTTAATATAACAAGTCCCTTTCTAATATCTTTGTTATCAACTCCTGTGAATGGGTGTAATCAGCACATCTCTCTTCTTAGATAACCCACCACCATCCCAGCTAGTATGTATTTCTTTGCAGTTTACAACGTTTTTCCATTCCATTCATTAATAGAATTTGGGTTTTACTGTACTATTTTCTCTCTAAAAAAATATTTGTGTGTGTGTTTCCATTTTAGATTGTTTCCTTCATTTTTTTCTCTAAATATTCCAGATCAAAACAATTTAAATAACTACTACATGTCTAAATTTAATTATCTTGAAGATTTAAGATGGATTTTCCAAAAAACAATTATCTCATACATTTTGTCAAACACTTCTTATGCAACTTCCAATTATTCCTATAGAATTCAAATGCGGCCCTTGCAATCCCAATGCTACAACCGGGATCTCTAATACCACTATGTAATGTACCTGAGAACCTATTTCCACTATGGGGACCACAGGGTACCCAAATCCACATGCAAATTCTACCCTTGGTACCAAATTCAGCATTGGGACTGCATGGGCCATATTCCAATTCTACAAGCAGAATCAGAGTTTCATAATAAGTGCATAACAAAATGTATAAGAGAATTGTTTTCAAAAAAACATGTTAAATCTTCAAGATAACTAAATTAATTAAACATGTACACTATAACATTTTGGCTCAAAATTTGGTGAGAAAATCCAACGGTATGGAAAGATCATCGAAAATACGTGTTAAAAATATTTTTTTTAATTTAGCCCATGTTCGTCAGTCGACTAATGGTTATAATAAAACCCTCAGTATTGCTACGTCGAAATGTCAGTATACCACTATTTTTCTTGAACCGTCGAACCTACGACGTTTAAAGCATATTAGTTGATATTCTGACGGTAATGGTCACTTTTTATATTCATCATCATCATCATCATCATCATCATCATCATCATCATCATCACCATCATCATCATCATCATCGTCATCATGATGATGTTCATGATCATATTCATCATCATAATCATCATAATCATCATCATCATCATCATCATAATGTTCATGATCATCTTCATCGTCATCTTCATAATCATATTCATTGTCTTCTTTGTCAACATCATCTTCATCGACCCCAGATAGTGAACAGTGAATAGGGAAAGCGTTGAAATTTCTTCAAATTGTGCTTGTATCTATTGGAATTTGACATAGTTATACTAGACGCATGCCTTGACGGTATAGCAGGGTTTCAAGACTCAAGGATGACTCATGTCCCCGCATAATCCTCATTTCCATCGACGTTAAATTGCACGTCTCATCATCGTCGTTATAGTCATCATCTCCATCGTCATCATCATCACCATATTCATGATCATACTCATCATCATGATCATCCTCATTTACCACATCATCACATTCACTCTTCCTCTATTTTAATCTCTTCATGATCACATTCACCATCCCATGTTATCAGAACATCTACATGGGTTTATTTTAGGTATATTGACATAATATTAAAGAAAGATTTGAATACAATGTACCCTCAACCATGCCTCATTTTGGGTGTTCCCATAACCTTATAAGTCCTTTAATATTTTTCATATACCTATCCAAGAAAAGAATCCATATACAACTTACCACACAAAATAATTGAATGTTTTCAACTAAATGTGAAAAAATATTAATTGTGCCCATGTCCAACTTTTATGCCAAATATCCACTTTAAAGGGAGTATTATATGGTTCATGGCCTTGATCATTGTCCATTACCTCAAGAATATTATGTTAGGGTATAGTTTCCTCAATTTCTTCACAAACCATGGTCTAAGAACCATCCTTAGTGCACAAAACCTCATATATCCACACGTATCCCACTTTACAAACAATGATCTCCTATACAATGCATGTCTTTTGGTGAATTAGGTTTTCTAATGGTTGTGTGCATCATCCATGCACCCAAATTTAGCATATATACTTGTTAGCAAATGCACATCCTAAAATTACAACCAAGTCAAATTTATGTTTGATGATGTGACAATTATGGAAATGTTTACCATGTTCCTTTGCTAATATATGTACGTGTAAATAAAATAATAACTTTGACAAAGTTGTAATAAATAATCACACTTTAGACATTCTAAGAAAGCACAGATAATAATATATGCTTTGAAAGAGCGAGCTTCTAAAAGTATCAAACAATAGTGAACAAATCCACTAGGTAATGCAAGCCATGAAGGTTGGAATGAGAAATTATAAGGACATCCCTAAGGTGGTGAAATACAAGGGGGGGGCACTATCTATGTTGTGTACCCCCAAAATCTCACTTATATAGCCATCTAGTGGTCAACCTATGTTTTTTCACTAGGATGCCTCTTCATAAGCAATTGAGACAGGTTTAAAAACCTCAATGTTTAGGTAACATGGATTTGATAAGTTGGAAGACAAGTGAAAATCCATAAGTCTCACCTCAACATTAAGACGAATACATGCTCCTAGCTAGTATCACCTCAACATTAAGACCTATCTCCATGGCCCTAACATAAATTATACATGGTTTTTAGTTCTGATGGGCAGATTTCATATTGAAATATATTTATTGGTCTAATTTAAAAGGTATTATCTTGGCATGAGCTTGAACCAAGCCTAATATTGAACTAAATTAAATTGAAATGAAATAAAAAATCAAACCAGTCGAACGAGGCCAAAATCATGTGTTGAATGGAATGGGTTAATAGCTTCTCTGACTAGCAAGAATGCATGTTTGAGGACCTAATGTTTTCTTGGGTTGGGTATATTTTAATCCAAGGTTTTGAGCTCCTAATAGTAGGTTAAGGTAGCTCTTCCCACCAGTAATGACGGTATGCGCAGGGCCTGACCGTACCTTGAACATTGTTGATTGTCCTATCCCACCATGAAGGTGAGTTAACTAAGTTTATACTCGAATATATATTGGCCATAGTGGGATCTTCCCCTCACTTTTTTAGGGGTTCAATAGTCCCATTCAAACTTGGTTTGGGGTGTAGGTTTGAGTGTGGACAGTGGAAGGGGTAGCTCACTGGACTATGTAAGCAGCCATTGATCGAGTTGAAAAGAATAACTAGCTCAATGGACAGTGGAAGCAGTATCTCAATGGATGGTGGAAGCAACCATAGACCGAGTTGAATATAGGGATTTCTCAAAAACCATGTTGGTAAGGGTTTTCTGCAATGCATCCTTTTGGTCTAGTTGCATCATAAGGGTTTTTTAATTTGGTGATATGGTATATCTTAGATGTGGTCAGTTGATTGTTTTCTTCTTCATTAATGGAACAATATCCCTATATGTTCTCTGTCTATAATTTGGACCGACTTTCTCACTTGATGTTTACAATTTATTGTGAGCTATAATCTACTATATACAAATTGAAATGGACAATTCCCTCATCCAAAACCTGTTCCATTGGTTCCAGAAAATTCCCACATATGGTTGGATATAAAGCTTCAATGACTGTGCAATCCTCCTTTCAAGTGGCATTCATCATTGTTACAGGCTCAAAACAATGTAATGGGCATGCACTACAAGACAATTTTATCATCACATTTTAAAATATCGAGTAATGGAATCCACTTAAATTCAAAGATGCTTCCCCAGAAACCGTAGTGAACTATTAAATTGATTCAAAAAGGGAGTTTGATAAATGTATTTGTGACATTGGGCACATTGCAACACCTCAAATATCATCGATCATCACTCTTTCATATAAACTGAGCGTGGAGTGTAATAATTAGAACGAATAGAATCAATTCTGAGTTATGGGTTGGTTGACAGTTGGTTAAAAGGACAAATCTTATATATCAAATTAAAGTTAAACTTCTATTTATTAACCCTTTACCCTTATGCTTGTGATGCTCAAAATTTTTGAATATGACATGGACATAAAGAAGAGAAGCATATATATTTCCAATTACATTTGACCAATGTAAGTCCTCAAATCTCTCACCCAGAGAGCATCCGCGTGATTTTAAAAATAATGTGAGGAATAAGATAACCACCTCTCAGCTTTCATTGTTCCTAACAAATATTTTATAGGGAAAATAAGTTTTGGATTGACTTCCTGACTTACAACATTGTAGTTTATATAATATAGGTAAATACTAATAGCATTGAGTTGTTTTGGTTCCTTCGTTTCCTCACATCGTCTACTTGTGATCCACAAGTTGCTCGAAATTCCAATGCAATTGTTAAAAATAAACCCCAATTTTTATTTTATGAATTTTTTATTTATTTTTCCCACTTCTATATATATAGTACACATTGTAGAAATAAATCTTTGTGGAAAATAACTGGGAAATAGTCTTCTAGGGATCAAAATCTTGGGAAGAAAAATGTGATTGGAATTCCTAACCTTTGCAGGCATCCCTTTCATGTTACTTTTACTTCCTGTCACATGCCTCAAGTGTACCAAACATTTTTTATATATTCAAAACTCAAACTTCATTATGTTTCTAGTAGTCGATGTTTCCTTAGTGTCCCAAGCACCTATGCTCATCCCAGATAGAACTAAAGAAAAAAATGTCATGCATTGGTAAATAAAATTTTAGAAAAAATAGTTGAATCTCAAAACAATCTTTAAATCTATTATATTTTAACCATTAAACTCGTGGTGTCAAATGATCTAGTTTATCTAATCAAGTACATACTCTGGTATTGTGCATTGCATATTGAAAACATTCTTTCGTGTATCGAGCGAGATATACGTAGATTTCCTTCTAACACATCAGAAGTCAAGATGGAAATCTACATATCCATAATGAGTCAAGTTCACCGGAGTCCTACATTGCGTATGTTTTGCCTTATGACCTTTATGTGTATTCATCACATATTCTGGGTGTTCTTATCAACCATGGTGAATGGGATAAAAAATGAAACATAATTGCAAACATGATCCTAAATGATTGATGCACGAGCACATTGACAACTCCTAGACATGTCTGATCCACAGATGAAATGTGTATAAGCCCCTTATAACCTAATTTCCTTTGAACTACGATTGGCATACCAATATCAGAAAAGAATTTATCGTGGATAAGAGAACTAAGGGAGACCCATGGCATCATTTTAGTCTGACCACCAATCATCCACAGTTAGAAGTGGCACGGTCATCCACTATTGTAAAGGATTTTGACGATGCACTCATTATTCCTATGCGAGATCAGGATGAAGAATATGATAGGTCACAAGGGTTCCTATGTGGGGAATATGATTGTGTCATGGGGGCTTCACTCAATAAACCGCTATCATAGAACTTTCATTCGTGGCATATGAAACAATACCCCTAATTTCACTAAATATTGGAAAATACATTCCAAAATCGTTTTTTTACCCCCTCCCAATATGCCTTCCCAATTTAAAAAAAACCCTTATTTTCACTAGATATTGTATGTATCAATTTTTTATACCCCTTTATATTTCTACCTAGTATATTGATATGATACCCCTCTTATGTCCCCACATGCATTCTACAATGCACCTTGCTTCTTTCGATGTATATTGTGGATGCACATTACTTCACCCACAATGTAATTAATCAACCACATATCATTATGATTTGCAACATCTAATGGTCTAATGAAGAGATATGAGATCACTTCTTGTATGTCACTAGAGCCAATGCACATAGTACAACATTTAGATTGCATGTTGCAGTTCCCCAATCGCTGACTAAGACTGTTGTGGGATAGGTATCCAAGCCCCCAGGGCCTATAACAAGATCTAAGAGGCTAACTAAACCTCCCAAGGCCTGCAATAGGCACGAGTGGTTGGGTATTCAAGCCCCCAAGGCCTATCGAGGGCATATAACAGGCCCTGGAGGCTTAGAGCACCCCAAGGATATTGGTAACAACTAGCTGAGTGCTATTGGTAATGACTAGCTGTCAATGACCACTGCCTCTCGACTATGATCGACTGGAAACCCTCTTCACCACGAAACCCATGGCCTCAAGCATGCCTCAAGACGCGATTTCCCTGCATATGGGTAAGCCCGAGCCTTGCCTCAATCCGATTTCTCACCCGACTATGATCCCTCCATCTCCATTTGGCAGATATTTGTCATCCCTCCCATATAAAAAAGACCCCAAAGTATTTTTGTATTGTTACATTAAATAAAAAAAACCTTTTCCCTTTAATATATAAGAAATATAATTTTTAGGTTTTCATGATTATTTAATACCCCAATATGAATGAACGTGATATTATATTGTCTTCTAGTGAATCCCCCGTGGATTGTGTATGCTTTAACGATGATGAATAGAAAGTGTCAGTTGTTTATTTATGTTTTATGCTTGTGTGTTATGGTAATTCCATGTATGAATTTGTACTTTCAAGAAAAACAAAACATTTTATGGATAAGGTTCGTTTTTTCCTCTCTTATTGAATGCATAAGTTTTTTATTGAGTGCATAAGGTTCAACGTTGTCGGGTGAAAACACGAAGCTGGGAAACATTTTTTTGGCAATTGGGTGTTTTGTGGCCACATGTTGGGAGAGACAATATTTATAGGAAAAAATATATTTAAAAATTGTATACACTACATCTATTCCTATACTTTAGTGTCTAAAAATATTTTAGTCAAAACTGATTACTAACTATGAAAATGTTGGTGGCCACATGAAAACGAAATTGTCAAAAAACAGGAAAAATTGTTACCCAAATTCATGTTTTCACCCTATCCATTATATACTTGTATGCCATATTTAAATATTGCAAAAGTTTCAATGATGTACAAAATTTTCTAATGTTTGGAAGATAGAATTTTTCAGTGGATGTTGATACTCCAATATTTTCACTTGAACTCATTGTGAAACCTCGTAGACATTATGTAAGCCTCATGAGAGTCAATTTTTTGCATGTTTGTTGGGGTGGTTTGTAGTGTTTAAATATGCCAAAGAGTATTCTAATGTTTGTGATGTGTTCCAATGCGTAAGATCGATGTTGCAGATGTTTCTTATGTGACGTTAAGGTTTGTTTTTTTAACAAAAAAATATGTTGAACTTGTTCAAGTGTATAGAGTGAGATGAAGCTACTAGTTTCAAACATAGTTTACCAACAAACCGCCAACACACACAACAAATATCTAACCCTATCCTCACAAACATCATACAAAAAAACAAACTCATAAAAAAATAATGGTAAATTAGCAATGCATGTAGTGTAAAATCATGGTATACTGTTGAGCCTAATTTTAATGCCCAATATGATCTAATGTGGATGAAACCTTCCAAATTTGATTTCATTTGTATGTGATATCCCATAATACCATTTGTCCAAACATGCTCACTTTAGTTAAATTTTTGCTTTGATGGGTTTCAACATGTTTTCGTGAGTGTTTTTATTTTCTATTGTCCTTGAACTTCCTTATGGTGGAAGGATTATTTTAACAACTAAATAAGGAATGATGATGGGTTTGGTGCTTGTGGAAATAAGTATATTCAATTTTTTGGCTTTTGGTAGCAGAAGTTACTTTGTTATTTCAACTTCCTCTTGTTAGTGAAGAAAAATCTTGGTCGGGTTCGTGGAGAGGAATAACTAGCCAACTACATCACCTCTTTATTGACTCTGCAAATTCATCTTTTAGCTCAGCATTTAGTCAATCTCATCTTGAGTAGTGCACTCAAACTATTCATCTCTATGGCTATTTGAATTGCTTATTTATATGAGTAAGATTAGTGTTATTATACTACAATACTTATTGTTGGTTGCAAGCACAAAATAAACTCATTCAATTGTTATCTTTCATGTGTATCAAAAGTACGTTGGTACAAAAGTTTGTTGATACAAGAGCCATACTTTTGAATAGTCTCCAATGTCTTGCTCTTACTTTTGTAGTTGGTGGAAGGCTTATGGTTGTGTGTTATAGTAAGTGTATTCTTGGAAAATTTTCTTGGTGACCTACAACCAAGTTTGAAAATTGTAGCATTAACTAACCATGTGGTTTCATTCCAAAGCATAACCCTTGCTCATATATCTCTTGAATTGGGCCCAATTTTATGCAGGGAACCTCTACTTTCTTCTAAAATGCATTCAAGGGTAAATATTTGTTTATCTTAGTTAACATTGTCGTTAAAATTCAAGATCTTAGACAATTCATACCATTAATGGCCTTTTCCACAATGATGGTATTCACTATGTTGGACCTAAGAAATATATGTTTGTCCTTCATAGTTGGTGACTAAGGACTCTTTGTATCCACGTCCACAATTGTGCCCTTTGCTTGGAGTTTTTTCCATCAAACCCCCAATGATGGTTGGCCATTTTCATGCACATAATTAAATTTTAGGGATGTTCATGTCAAGAGCCCCATCCAAATTGATTAGTATTATTCCCATATTTTATATAGGGTTGATTTCATGTTGTCTGATGATGAAATTTGGCCCATAATTCTGCAACAGGTTTCTTTTATGCCCTTACCAGGTTTGACTGTTAAGGTGGCTTCCAACATATGGTTGTAAGATGACAATACTCTGCTCATAATTGATGAAACAAATTGCAACTGGTTATATGTATTTTAATAATAGGGAATGGGGAGGTTACCACTTTAATAGGTTGATATTATTCTCTCAATTGGAGATCTCGGTTCATTTTTCATTGTCTCAAATTGTTCGGACTTTTTTAGTTTGGCAGAATTTATTCATTAGACATGCTTGATAAGGGGAACTCAAAATGTTCCAATTTTGATGAATTGTGTTGGAATTCGACCAAAGATTATAGGTAAACTTATTTTTTAAATTGATAGAATTCAAACTATAGAGGACCTATGATTTCAATCAAATTTTAGCTAAATTTAGATCTAAAAAGTTGTTGGAAATGGAGTATGCAGTTTGAATTCCCCTTAACCCCTAGTTGTCTTTGTAGGTTTGCACCAGTCGCTTACAAAGTTCCTATTATCATGGTTTACTAATCATGTCTCTTATAGTGATCTCCAGTACTTGGGGAACTCTTCATTAAATCACCAACTTCCTAAAAGAAGTTACACTTAAAAATTCCATTAATTTTCCTCTATGTGCTATGAAGACAATGCAAGCCTTACCATTATGGAATGTGACCCACTAGTGTTTAAGAACCACTAGCTTTCTTTCTATACAATCTTGGATTTTAAGAGTACGGTTGATGCATTGATTTCACTTTTCCCTGAATACAAAGCTTCTTTAGTCATATGATGTCAATGATCTACTGACATCAAGGTGTCCATACACCTTCTTCTTTAATCATAGAGTGATCTATGGGATTAGATCACTAGCTAGGCTCTTCCATTTGGTCTCTCTGCCAAATTTACTCTAACCTTATCCACTGAAGGTTATTCATAGGGTAAAAATCACTCAAATGTTGGTTAAAGAACAACTATTTCTTTGTAGGTTATTCATTTGTACATATTAAAACCCTAAGTGTGCAAACACATTACATTCACAAGAAATTGTAGAATTCACATGGCTTAGATCTAACCTGTCCCAATATTTGCAATCATCAGAGGAATTTCTTGCAATCTCATCTATGTCCACAATCTCACCTAGATATATCTATTAGATGTTTTAAGTATTCCACTGGGTGCATTCACAATAAGGAGCTATGTTTTCTAAACAAGAAATCGCCTTCTAGATTCACATAGGAATAAACTGCTTACTCAAATGAATTTGATGCCTTGAAAACCATTTCTCATTCACCGACAAGTGGATTTAAAATATAATTTGAATGAGAATGATCATTACCTCAGCAACGAACCAATCTGGAATTTACTCTTCCCAATAATTTGATCCACGAGTTCAAACCCTCAATTTATCGGATTGTAAGTTGTCCAACTCTTAATGGTTCATATGCCAATCTAATTATTATGTAAAGAATCTCTAAAGTATTCACCAAACTTCTAGGATTGGAACTTCTCAAAGAATTTCTACCGAGTCAATATTTTGAACTCACATAGAATTTGTAGCTTAGAATATGTGAAGACTAACAATTTCATATATTCTACTCGTTTTCTTCAAAGAGATCCCATTCCACTTCATTGAAAATATCATGGATAGAGAATAATCAATCTAAGATATTTCTTCTATGAACCATTATTCACCACAATTTCAATCATTCACACAGATATATGAAACCAACACACTGGTATGGGTGTAATACCCCATTTTGACCCTTAGGATATATTAGCTTTTAATGTAAATATTGTATACATGTGATGTATGTTTTTCCTAGCATGGAGCTCAAGGCCAAGGCCCCGCTAGTAGAAGCTTGAATTTTATTTAAAAGGCAAGTATTAGACATTATGTTACCCATGTGCTATTTAGCCATGGAACATTGTAAAAATGATGTAAATAAACATCATGCAATAAAATACCAAAACTGGCTATGGCGGCAACGAATGAGAAGGGGCCATGTGTATCCACTAGGGAGTGGTGAGGGGGTTGTAGGATTGAACCATAGGTTTTCAAATGTCATATTGAGAACCCTTTTGACTTTCTTTGCTGGCATTTAATTATGTGTAAGAAGGTTGTTGAAGAAATCAGTCCATGGATTCAATGGAGCATGTGCAACCCAAAAATTCATATGGTAGAGTATGGGATTTGTTTTCTTGTACCACAAGTCACTCTACCTCATGGGACTTGCTTCTTCCTTATTCCCATTCCAGTGTGAAAGATCCCAGCATCAATCTTCATCCAAAAACGAATTCCCAGCAGGGAGAAAAACCAGAAATCGCAATTTTGCAAGAACCCACATTTTGAAGTGCCAAAAATTCCCAGAATTCGTATTTAACAATGAAATCCAATGGGGAATCCATATGTATGAACCTTGGGGCAAAATCGAGAGCATTGGCTACCTCGAAATCCACTGGAAAACCCAGTTTTGATAACCCAGAAACTCAGTGACGGGATTGAGTTATTCATTGACAGAATGGTGAGAAATCCAAGTGTGGATATTTGAACAGAGGATTGGATTGCTTGAATTTAGCTTGAGATGTTTGTAGCTCTGTGGTTGAGCTCGCTGGCTTAGCATACTCCTCCTTTTTCTATTGCATGCTTGATAAACCCAACTGTGTGTTGGCTTAGCATGACTGATTGAGTGAAACCATGACTGTGGATACACAGCCTGGCTCGGGGGTGATCTCTTAGCTGAAATAATACAGGCTGGACAAAGATCTATGGTTGGGTGGAATGTTGCTCTCACATAGCCAGTTGTTGGCACAGCTTCTTCTCAAAGACAAGTAATCTCTGTGATTTACATTATATGCATTATGTGCTTTGTAGGGTGTTAGTTTTGAATGTTAATTGTCCATGTTAATGAAACGAAATGATTGTCTTAATGAAATCGACATAAATTCTGTGCATAGCATGAGAACGAGATGGAATTCTCGGCATGATGAACCATCATATTCCTGTGGTAGATATGATCATGCATTACTGTTTGTGTGCTTGCAAATATGTTTATTTCCGCTGTGTTTATATTGAATATGAGTCTGCACACAGAAGTTTTTGATTGTTATGAATTTATGAGTGGTGTATGGGGATGAGATTGTCAAATGAGCCCGGTAGATTGGTCATGTTTCCTTCCTGGCATCGGATTTGATGGAAGGAGATGTGACAATGGGGAATTTTCCTTTTCCATTTATAAACTGGAACTTATGTACATGCTCATAAAAAAACCTTAATCTACTATCTACCTATGCTTGGCTTGATTCTAACGTTGTATAGACATCCTCTCTCTTCTAATGCTTGCAGGCATAGATGCATATAGAAGAATAACTATTTCTTCCATATCACTAACATGCTCCTACATTCATGTAACTAACTCCTGAAATCTTCCAATTGTTTCTAAGAATAGAAATTTTGATGTCAAGACCCTAAGGTCTAATCATATTACAATTGTCTCTCTTGGGTAGATGTCAAGACCCTAAGGTCTAATCATATTATAATTGTGAATGAGAGAAGATTCTCCTCCATCAATGGCCAACCAAGAAAATTGCAACAAAGATACAACAACAACAAAGTACTAGAAAATTGTGTGACCTTGCAAGGTTATAGTATGGTTGTTGTGCAATTCTATCTAAGTTCTAAATTTACAAAGGTAGGAAATAATAGATTCTCTACCTCTAATTTTAATTCCGTGTATTTTCTTTCACATTGAGGCTAACCTCTAATTGTGCATTGTCAATATTAACAGTAAAAATTTGATTCCATATTAAATTAGCTCAAGGTAAAGAGTGAAACTATAAATTCAGTAGCAATCAACCATTGAATTTTTTGTTTAGATTACTTCTACTTTTTTTTAGTGGTTGGTTATTTCCCACTCCATTTATTACTCACCATTTTGTGTCTTGGATATTGATATATCAAAATACTTGGCTGGTCCCTAGTCCTATTATGACCATGTACATGCCAACGAAAACCATCTTCAATGTGCAAAACTTCATGATGGTGTCCATGTAACCCATGTATTGATTTATTATGCCTTCTTCTCCTAATATTAAATGTATTGGGATTATATTCATGCCTAATATATGGAATTGGGATTGAATATCATAACTTTCCTACTTACATGACTATGAATATCACATAGGTACTTAATAACCACATATGGCTTATTGGAATTTGACAAAAAAAATGAATGGGTTGATTTCAAAACTCTGTAGTCACTATGCTATGGTTCTTTTTGTCCTTACTTATGTAAGTAATATTGTAATTGGATCCTGCAGTCCTCATACTACTCATTATCATAAAACTGCTAAATGGGATGATTAAACATTAGATACAAATTGTGGGTCATTGAAAGACGAGTGGAAGTGGCAAGGTACAATTGCCAAAGGTGGAACCTCAGTTTTTCGTGCTCATTGCTTTCCTATGAGAAATGCTCTTGAATGTTACTCTATAAGTTTCTAAACTAGATTTTATTGCATTTTATATTATCTTTTGTGTAAATTATCCAGAAAATATGATTTAAAGTGCATGGCTATATCATGGAGCATAGGATATGTATATTTGTTTCTTCTCTATAAAATAAATTGGAATATCGAAAGATAAGTTTTATCAACTGTGAATGAATGACTGACATGGTTGTTATTATGTTATGTGTTTGTTTAAATTATTATTTATGGATATGTATGTGTGCATATATTTACTTAGAATAGATTGGATGCATTCATAGAAATGATTGAATCATTTAGCATGGATAATTTAGACAATAGTAGAAATAGGCTACCAAACACAACATAGCATATTTAAAAAGGTATAACTGGCCACGGGGCATACACTGGGAAAGTTATATATATAGACACACACACACACACACACACCAAAATGAGTAGGCTCATCAAAACATAATTCCAATCAAATTAGGCTCCTTTCCTGATTTTTCAGCATCATACTATATAGAATTTGGTTTTCCACAAAAACTAAGCACTTACTTCTAATTCCTATCTCAACATTCTGAAAAACTATACTGCCTAACAAACTGCCCTAGCAAACATATGTATGAATAATACATAAAACTTTGGAATGAAAAATGTCATGGAACATGTTCTTCAAATTTGAACTGCAAAGGTTTAGAAGAAGAGCCCTCTTTCAATTGTTGATGCAGACTTCCCACTTCATTTTACAGTGCTTCAATATTGATCTTAATTTCTTCAATTTCCTACTTCTGTTGGCCATACTTGTCTCTCAGTAGATCCAACTAGAGTTGGAAACTTGTTCTCTCAAACACCATGTGTTGGTCCTCTTATTCTTGCCACTCTTTTCATTTGCACTCCCTCACTCTCAGGTCATGTTCAATCCAACAAAATCTGCGCCGAAGCCAATGATAATTGCGAGAAAGTTGTATGATCCCATGTTCGACACAGCAATCTGGTTCTTCATCCCCACCATCACTCTCCATCTCAACTGCAATTCGAGCTTGCCCATCTACCTTAGTTAATTCCAACACAAAGACACTACACATGCATCTTAAAATCGTGCTCCTCTAAGTTGAATACCAGATGCAGGGAATTAGAACACTGGACACCCTATTTAATGGAAAAACCATGGTTCGATGAATTATTTAAATAACGTCCCCCAAGATACCAAATTGATTTCCACTTATAGAGGATAGCCTGCATCGATTTCCCTATACTGAAGCATCCAACTGAAGTCAAGCACATATATTTTTGGAACCAGGTCCAAGTAATGCCACTCGTGAGAGAGCAGAATGATACTGAATTTCCTCCACATTCCATCTTGTCGCATTTCCTTTACCATCCACCACCTTTGTTCTATAATCATGGATACATATACAATTATGATGAACATTAATAAATTCCTCGCATGATTTTTAACAAGACATAATAACATATGTACTAGATTGATGCGTTGGACTCTCAACACGTGTCCTCCCCACCTCAGCCCCATTTTCCTAATTCTTTGGTAAGTTCGGCATGATGAAGCCCCCTTCTAATCAAGGAGGTAGAGGATTCCTGCATATTAACTAGAAAAAATTTATTTGAAGATATAATATCATATTAACATCTTTTGATTTGTATAACTTAATGTGTTGTCTCTAACTCAAAATAGAGAATCCTAAATACCTATCTAAGACTCCTAATTGTTTGGCGATATGTTGGCATATCTAACACAAAAAAATTTCAATTACAACTATGAGACCTTACTCAATATGCTCAGTATAGGTACAACAAAAGGTTGATAGTGTATTAGAGATGGTTTGAATCCATTTATAGAACATGTGGCTTGATTTGTAGGAGTTCAATTAACACATTCCAAATTTTGTTCCTAACTACCCACTTGTAGATAATTTGGATATTGTTTCTACATATTGGAAACAATGGAGGTAGTGAAGAGTTACCCTATATGTTGAGTTGTAGAGTGAGCACTCTCATGATAATCAACATCTACAAGATCTTATGTAGAATCTCAATATTTCAATAGAAGAAGAATAGGTTGCACTTTAGTGGATGGTTGAAATAGGTGTGATGTAGGAAATGACATCTAGTCCAACTAAGACATATGCATATCAGTAGTGCAAACCTAATACTAGTATACCACCTTCCATGCATGTTGGTGGTTATGTTGCATGAGAGAGAAACAATGATGGTATGAATATTAGCTCTATTGTTGTTCATGTTCAATGAGGCGGGTCTTTTGGTGGTATACCACCATATATTCGTGGATGAATTTATGGAAATACAATGGGAACACCAATAGATAGTAGCTTCAACTAGTGGAGACTTGCAAAAACCTATGCAGATAGTGCCACTTGATACTGAAAGAAACATTGATATAAATATTAAAACTAGGGAAAGTGCATATCTTACATTTATTTATATAGGTTATGCCATGTAATTTATTTATGTGAAACTATATGTTGTTTCCTACCCTACATTATATATCTTATTGGTTTTGGAGAGAACTAGAACTAGACAAAAGCAGATTCATCAGATGTCCTTAATTCCCTTCCAAATTACAAGTTTAAGGAAAATTTTGAAAGTGAAAGAACTGATACTGAAGATGACAATATTCTAGGAATTGTTATTACTAAAGAATGAATCTGACTCAGATAGTTGATGTGAGGGTGGAATTTTAGTGGTTGACACAGAGAATGAAAGATCCATTTATGTTAAAGATGTGGCTTGTACTTTTTCAACTTTAAGATATTTTATTGATATGTTGTGCATTGATGGGGTGTATTAGGGCCATTGCTAATGTGTACTTGGCTTCCTTCTTAAAAGCATATTTGTTGCATTTTCATTGGAAAATACAAAGATAATGTAGAAATGAGTAAGATTCCTTGTGTACACCATTTTGTAGCAACCACACATGTATTAGATTAGTGGGGTGTCTTGACTTGACATTACAACTCGATGAATGTCAACATGCAAGAGCTCAATAATCATAATGTGTCAGTTATTTATTGTATCCTTATCTTCTCAAATTTATACACTTAGTAATTTTAGACATGAACAAATGCTATGCAAAACAGATTGCTTCCTTGAATATTATTATTATTATTATTTTAAATAGAACTTGTCTTCAGTCGACTGAGGGCACAGTGTCCTTCTACCAACGGTTTATGCATTGAAAATCCGTCGAAAGCATGGAAAAACCATCAAACATCTGACTCAACCCGCGGACATTGGTTGGTTAACTGATGGCCCGGTGTTAGTGTAGCATTGGTATGGAAATGGAGTGCCAAAGATACTATCGGTGTACCCACTAGAATGTGTTTCTCAACAAATGACCCAGTCTTTGTCAACCAATGGTAAAGCAAAAGCGTGCCAAAGAAAGGTTTCATTAAACCGACTGTGATGTGTTGTGCGACCGAGGTGGTTATGTCTATCAATTGACAGCAAAGAAAAATTATTCCAAAGGAAGGTGTTGGTGAACCAACTACAATGTGTTGAGAAATAGGCTACAATGTGTTGTGCAATCAACATCCATTAGTTGGTCAAATGATAGAAACATTATTTGACTCAAAGGCCATAGATTTGAAACGTATCATTAGTTTTGTCAGTCTTCAAATGAAAACTAAGTCCATCAAATAAACGACAGTGTTTATTCTTGAGGTTTTTCGGCTGTAATTTGAAACTAAGTGTAAATATCGACGTTTGGTCATCGTAAAATGGATCCAAATTTTCTAGTGCTAGTAGTTATTTAAATGGTTGTTAGAATGGTTGGGTTGAATATCAAAGGTAACTAGAGTAAAATTTGGAGTTTCAGTTGGTACAATGAGTCCTAGGTGAAAATTGTTAGTTTGCAAGAAAATTGTTTGATGGAATTCCTTATGAAAATTTGTGGTTTCAAGTGCCCAGATTTATTTTAAAAACCAGCATGGGCGTTGGCATAAAATGGGTAATAAGAATTCGTGAATGGAAGTTGGTTATGGTTTCATGAATTATGGAACTCAGGTATTGTTGGTTCACTCGTCTTTCCTTTCTCCCTTCCCTTGGGATCGACCCAGGTTCTGCGAGTTTACCCTCTAGTATTTGCTCCAACAAAATTCCCTTCACCGGCCCTTTTGGCATCAACCTCTGAGCAAGATGAGGTCTCACTTGAAGCGAATATGGGTGGTTAAAGAATCAGGTTTAGGTAACCTAGTGACGTGCGGTTATGTTATTGCGAGCTTGATATGCACAACTTAATCAACATCTACTTCGCAATTCGATACCAATAGGTATCTACGCACTTCGCAGATCCCAACAAACTACGGGCTTTGCTGAATTGTTGTTACTTTGCTTCTATGACTACGTATTTACCATATTTAACACAACTTCACAATGTTCATACATGCATGTTCCACTACTTATCATATCATTCGCATTTGCATTCATATGAAAACACATATATAGCCATAAACATTCATGAACATTCACTATAACAGAGATTCAAACACATAAGACGAGTATTTACGTGGTTCACCCCCCAAGATGGGAGCTACGTCCACGAGAACTGTTCTTATATTTCTTGGAAGGGGTTAACAGTTCCATTCTATGCACTTAGCCGCATACTCTTCTTTACAATAATTCTTTGCACAAACGGCTGCAGAGTCTTTCTCCTCTCTTATATCTACCAAAATATAACTCAAAATATAACAATCAACTAGATTCTCACCCTTCCTTATACAAAATTTCCCTTTATATAGATTATTCCCGAAGGTCACATATTTACAATAACTATGGGTCAACCCCCATAGTACCCTTAAACCCAAAAATGGCATGGCTCTTATGTTTGCCACACTTTATCTTTAATTCGCTGGAGCTCTGTTGTCCTTTTGCGGTACTTACTCTAGCTCTGATGCTTCTCTGACAGTCACAGTTATGACCGGACAGTTCTGACACTACAGTGGTGCGTCCTTTGCACCATTCCGCTTCTTTACTCTTCGCTTCTGTCGCTGACAGTCTGTCGCTTCATTCATAACTGCTCCAACTACTTCGATGGTACTTAGTACTTTGCATGTACTAAGGGGATGGATCCTTTTCTACCACTTCGCTTCGCTCCATACCCTACTCCCAGGAATTGCGGAGTTGCTTCTCCCAAAACTGGTTGATGTTAGGCCTCGCCTAACTTGTACCTTCCCCATCGAAACTTCTTCCACTTGGGTTGCACGCAACAGACCTCTAACACTTACTCACGGTTCATCCCTTAGCCACTTTGATTGGGTTGTTTCAATTGCACACCCTCTGAGATGTTTGATTTCACAGCAAACTTTTGAAAAGTTGCACTTAACTTTGCAATTGTGTCCTTGGCTTTGTGCTCAAACTCCTTAATTGGTTCGAGCATCTCCTCTGAGATGGGTTCAACAATTTTATCCTTCACAGTGTCCTCTATTGTCCGGAGTTCTTGCAACTTCTTCTCAATCTCTTCAGAAATTTTAAGCGCCTCTTCCTACATTGGTTGTAACTTCGATGAAGTTTCACCTCCCTTCCCCCTTAACGCTTCCAGCTCCTTCTGAATTTCCTTCTTCTCTATAAACTTTTGGATTCTTTACCTCGGTGGAAAATCCTTCATATCCATGTTCATAGAATCGAGATCTTTATGCCGTTGTTGTACCTCATCCTGAATTTTCTTGTAACTAAGGTTCTTTCTGCAGCATAGCCCATACCTTGGTAATTTCATTAAGTAGGTTTTGACATCTCGCCACTTATGCGGATATGTTTTTAGTGGAAGCATTTAATGCTTCGACTCTTGATTCTTTATCTTGTTGTGAAGTGCCAGATTTTTGTCAAGTTTCTAAATCATCAATCTGCTCCTTATAGACAATCTCCATATTTTCCATCTTAGCCTTGAGATTGTCTATGGTGGCACCAATCCTCAAAATAGTGGCTTCTACCTCAAGCTCTTCTAGGAAGTCTAGGATCTTTGCACAGACTTTGGAATGACTTTATTCAATTTCTTCTACTTCTCCTGTGCATATACGATCTCCTTGGTCTTTAGTGTGCATTCTTCCTTTAGTTCCTTGTAGCTTTCCTCCAGCTTCAGATGCTGGTTATAAGAGACTATGTGTCTATCTCGGATTTCTTCCACACCTATAGATGCATATTATGTAGTCCCTCGATGGGAAACATTCCAAAATTAATATCTAGGTGTGCAAGCTGCTTCACACCCTCAGTGATCTCATCAGTTGGAAATATGACATTCATCGGCTCAATTCTGACTAATTGAGCTCTCATTGTTAAGGCAGTCACCTTTCTATTTCTTTGGATTGACTCTTCCGCCCGATCATCAGAATTTGGTTCTTTCACCAAGTCTCACTAGACTTGTTCAACCCTTGCAACCAAACTCTTCAGTTCTGCGAGGCTCTCCATCATGCCTGTTTGCACTGCTTCTTGCTTTCTTTCCTTTAATGCAAGTGTTTCTTCAATATGCTCTGACACTCTAGTTGCGATGCAATCATAATCATCATCATGCAACTGTGCATCGAGTGGAAGCTTAGTAGCTTTTTGTTTCTTCATGTGCATTACTTTTGACATAGTTTTATTGGTTTGCTTTCCTTTCTCACCTACTGATAAGCCAGCAGCTTGTTGTTGTTCTGCACCTTGACTTGGTTCTGGGTTTTGTGCGCTTGCTGTATCATCACCTTGGTCTTGTGGATATCCAGCTTCGCTTTCTTTTGAAGTGGTGATCAATGTGGTTGGTGCATCAACCTTCCATTCTAGTGGCTAGTCTTCCATAATTAGATTGATTTTCTGCGCCTCTAGCTGATATAGTCCTTCAAATCATTGAGGAGGCGTGAGCTGTACTCGCGGCTAGATGTAAATCAAGTTCAATCCATCTTTGAAATTCATATTCTGTACATAGCGAGTTGTTACTTCCTTAGTGATACACGGAGTCTTCTGAATGACTTCGCATAACTACTCATAGTAATTAAGAAACTGTATGTTGTTTACCCTTTGTCGATCTGGCTTCAAGTTTTCCCACATGTTCGCAAACCTCGGTCCTCTGTAGTCTCCGATGTATGCCATGAAATTTTTTTAATAGCGAGGCTCCTTCCATCCTACAAAAGCGACTAGTACTAGAAACCAACTATAGTGGAACTAACCTCCATTTTCTTGTGTCTCGCGAATGTCTTATAAGAATTCATTCAGCAGATAGCTTTCTCAATTGAACTGAAATCCATCCTTAGTCTTCGCAACTAAGGATATTGCAGCAACCGGTACCTCCTTCGGTCTGCATTTCCTTAGGATATTTCCTGCAAGGAGTTGGACTGTGAACCGCATGTCTTTATCTTTGATCCCGACGGTTGTATAACCACGGATTCCTTTGGTTATCCCAAATTCTCTCTTCATCCTTTCATCCATCTCTTTATCCTTTTTCTTCCCAACAAACTCAGTTGTAGGATCAGCACCCCTCTTGCATAAGTGCGTGATCCAGTAGATGAGGTTGATGTTAATTTCTATCTTACGGTCTAACCACAAGTATCTCTGGTGCGTGCATGAAAGTAGTGTACCCACCACCGCTGTAAGCTCTGGGATTCTATCAAAATGTGGAATGCAAAGTAGGTTCAACAACCCTGATGGCTGCAACAGTGCAATCCACTCTTGCGGGTGAATGGTGTACTGCTTGGTATCTTCATCATACCTTCTGCACATGTATTGATCTGCTTGGAATTGTGGAAATTTGGTATCCTAGAGCAAGTCATGGTCCGAGAATTTACACTCTGGGATTCTACAGAGCAAATTCTCTTTAATCCACACATGGCTTGACATTGGAAGCATGGGAATCTCATAAATAGGTTTCTTCATGAGGATCACCTCTGGTGCATATCGTTTCTTTGGAGAGATGTATTCTGGAATTAGCATGATGGTTCTCTCTTGAACTAGTGCTAGTTGAAATGGCTTCGGAACACTTGCGGCCTTCGGATTTTTCTGTTCAGTGGCCTTCTACTTGTTTTCTAGCTTCTGTTGTGGTTGATTCTCAGTGAGTTTCTAGATGAACCATCGCGTTCGGGGACTGCTTGTTTTACGAGCGTCCTCATAACTCCTTTCAGACCAAAATGTCTGAAATCATTCAAAATTTATTCTAATGTCGAATGCTCATACATATACTGTCAAATAACTATTTATTTCAACTGGTAAACACTTGGAAGTTTACAGGCACTAAAATGAAAATTTACGGTAAAACCGCTAAGTAAACGGTCTTTACCGTTTATAGGCACCTCAACACTAATGCATGCTCGAAAACAGCTAGCTTAGCATTAAATGTTATTTCTGTTGGCCAAATATTACATAGATATTGGTCCTTTCCCTACATTGAATGTGTCTTCAATGGATGAATATGCCTTAATTGCGGAAACATTCGGTTTCTGAAAGTACTGTATAACGGCTACTTTCTGATCAAAAACTGTAACGGCTAGTTTTCCTTCACTTCTCTAGTGGTCCTGTGAACTGCAAGGTTCACTACGCATTTCTCTTTTACTTTTCTAGAGGATATGTGAATTGCAAGGTTCACTGCGCATTTTCCTCTCCTTGATGTTAACTTCGCAACGTGAGTCCTCTCTTTTACTTCGCAACTCAGCTTTCTATGTGTGCTTCGCATCAAAACTTCCATTTTTGTGAAAAATTCGCATTTTACCCAAACTATGTGCAGACTCTTTATTCTTTAATTTTTAGTGTCCAATTTAAACTGCACTTGACACTTAAAATTTTCTTATGTTGCTTAACTGATATCTGGAAGAGTAGGGCCATCCCTGTAATGCTTTAGTCTACTCCCATTAACAAGTCCTTTCAAATTTTCTCCAGGTAGTGTGGCTAACTAAACTGTGCCACCACTAGTGGCATGCTTAACAATATATGGTCCTAACCAATGCATTTTGAATTTTCCAGGAAATTTCGTAAATTTGCTATCATAGAGGAGGACAAGGTCTCCTACCTGAAAAAATTTAGTCTTGATGTGTCAATCATGCCATGCTTTTTATCTGTCTTTCTGCAATTGTTGGTGAAAACCTTCAATGAAGCGATCTTCCTCCAGTACAACTAAGTGTAGTAGTCTTTCTTGCAATGTATTCTCATCTGCCATATATGTAAATGCTGCAATTATCAAACTTGGTACTATGTATTCCATGGGCATGACAGCTTCATGTCCATATGCTAATATGAATGGTGTATGAACTGTTAACTTCTTACAAGTTGTTCTATATGCCCATAACACTGCTGATATTTTGAGATCCAAATCATCCCAATTTTTGTTGCATACTTTGGTCAATGCGTTCTCCAAGACTTTGTTAAAGGCTTCTACAGCGCCATTAGCTTGTGGATGATATCGTGTGCTCTTCTGATGGTAGATCTGAAATTCTTCTTTCAAGGTTGCAATAGTTCTATTCAGGAAATGGGTTCCCTGATCACTCATTAAAATATTTGGGTAGCCAAATCTTGTCAAAATATTCTCAAAGATGAACTGTGCGACAGTAACTGCGCTATAGTCCTTCACTGATTTTGATTCAACCCACCTCGTTAATTAATCTATAGTTTTGATGATATACCTTGAGCCAGTTTTCTTTCCTGGTGGGTTAATAGTTCCCACGGAGTCAATATCCCATTTATTGAAGGCTTGAAGTGTCAGTTGTGGCATCAACGGCATCTCATCTCGACGAGATTGCTTTCCTGTTCTTTGGCATACATCGCACTTCTGGAAATGTTCTTTTGAGTCTTTGTGTATGGTAGGACACCATAGTCCTGATCTCAAAAAAAATTGCGCAGTAGCTCTTCTTGTGTAGTGTCCTCCATATACACCTGAATGTGCTTCGGCTAGTATACTAGATCTTTCATGTTCTACTACACATCTTCTCAATACTTCATCTGGTCCTAATTTGTACAATTGTCCAGCAATTAGAGTAAAGTCAGCTACTCTTACCACTAATTGTTTATGTTGCTGCGTAGTAAACTATGTAGGGACTAATCCTGTAGTCATAAATTCTATGATATCTCTGAATTAGTCATATGCTATGTGGATTGCAAACAACTACGCATCTGGTAGACTATCCTCCAAATTACTCGATTCTTCGCCTGACTCAATGCGTGATAGATGGTCAGGACCTGCATTCAATCTTCCTGGTTTCACTACAATTTCAAAATCATATTCCTGAAATAGTAACAACCATCTGCATATTCTTCCCCCTAACACTGGTTTGTTGACCAAGTACTTCAAAGTTGAATGGTCAGTAAACATGCATAAATGTGAACCTAGTAGATAGTGTATAATATTTTGCAATGTGTATACCATCGCTAATCCTTCCCTTTCTATCGTGGTATAATTATTTTATGTTGAAGATAGCTTTCTACTTGAAAATGCAATGGGATGATCAATACCTCCCTCACCTGGTTGAGCTAGTACAATGCCAAGTGCTATAGATAAAGCATCTAGGTGTACATGAAATGGTTTATTCCAGTCAGGAAAGACTAGAATAGGCGTTGTGACCATTTTATGTTTCAGTGTGTCCAATCCTTTTTGGAAATCTTCATTCCAACTGTACTTTGCTTCTTTATTCAACAATTTCTCCATGGGCGTAGTGATCTGCGCATATCCTTTAATAAACTTTTGATAGTATCCTATATTCCCCAATGTAGTGCGTAACTGCTTCACGGAGTTAGGTGTTGGGTCGACCATCAATCCCTTCTTACATACTATGTTTCCCAATAGAATACCATAGGGAACACAGAAGACGCTCTTCTTCAAATTCAAGGAAATATGGTATTGTCTACACTTGGCTAACATCATTATTAAGTTTGCATAATGATTCTTCAATAGGCCGAATATTGTCCAATCATCAAAATAGACTTCTAAGAACTTATTAATATAATCCTTAAATGCAACTACAACAACTCTTGAAAAGATAGCGGGTGCATTCTTCAATCCAAACAACATAATAGTGTACTGGTATGATCCCCATTCGGTACCAAATAACAGTGTACTGGTATGATCCCTATTCAGTAGCAAATGTGGTCGTATGTCTATCTTCTATAGCAATTTTGATTTGATGATATCCAGAAAATCCATTAGTGAAAGAGTATGCCTCTTGTCCACCTACATTATCTAGCACTTCATCTGTGAATGGAGTAGGAAATGGGTCATGCAAAGATGCATCGTTCAATTTTCTAAGGTCCACACAGATTCTGATTTCACCTTTAGATTTCTTATCCTAAATTACCATAGGACTTATCCATTCTGAATCCTCTACTAGTTCAATAATTCCTGCATCAAGCATCTTATCAATTTCTGCTTTAACAGTTTCTTTATATCTGGGATTCAATATGTAAGGTCTTTGCTTAATAGGCTAATTTGCATCTAGCTTGAGAGGTATTTTCATAACTCCCAAGTCACCTAAAATGCCTTTCGTTTCAAAAAACTTGGTAGGAAATAAATCTTGATATTCGCGTAGTAGGTCTGCAATCTGTACTATTGTTTCTTCATCCCAGTAATCCCCAATAGAAGCAAACTTTGTTTCATTCTCAGTACCAATGTTGATCTTTCTGGTCTTCACAGGACTACTCAAGTATGGAATTTCTAACTCAGGCCCTTCAACATCATGTTCTCCTTCTGACTAAGGTATATGCACATCGCGAGGATCTGCATCTTCATCTAATGCGAGGTTATAACATTCAAGGGAATGCTTAAACTGCATGGCCCACTCTTGTTGTTCATATATCACTAATGGGGTATCGTTGAATATCTTCTTTTTAATGACCTGCATAGCCTCACTGATACTCGGACAATCATCCTCAAAACTGAAAGTGGATTGAAATTCAGTTATCAGTATGTGCCATTCTATTGTGTCTCTGCGAAGTTATGCTTCTGTATACCAATTCTTTGATATTTGATCCAATGTGTGTATAAACATGTGAACCCATTCTTTCATAGGTGTATGTATCCAAGATTTCCAACAAAGTTCTATATGATCTCTAGGATCAGTCTGTCCATTGTATTTTTCTTGTGGTATCTCATCATGTTCTGCAAATATGATTTCCATCATGTGATGACATTCCTCCCATGTATTCAGGTTCTCTTTATGCGCATCCCACCATCTAGAAGGTGTAGCTCGCAATGCTATATCTAGAGCAGCTAACTTATGTTCTCCTGGAACTAATACTAGATATTCATGAATAAGTGCATGGATATTTCTTAAACCGTCATAAGTAGGAATTGGACTTACCTCTGTTCCAATCCAACGTAGTGACTTTGTGATCTTCGCACATCGTCTTGTTGATACTTCATGCATTTGAATCTATGAGTTCTCCATTCCTACGTCTGATTCTAATACGCATGAATTGTCGCAACTCCATCTCAATGTTCCATCATCCGTAGGATTAGTGTAATATGGCTAATTCACTATCATCTTGTAGATGTTATCCAGTTCTTGAGCCCTACCTTCTTCTCGGACTGGTTCAATATATCTAGGTCCTTGTGAAGGATCCAGGGGTGCGATGACCCTAATATCCAGTCCTTTAAATATCATTTGTTTTTTCTTGAGATTGATTATTGTGAGGTTGTCAATTTCCCAATAAATCCCCAATAATGCAGGATAAGGATTGTTGTCATCTATGATCTTGATAACCTCAAAGTCTGCTTTACTTCGTACTCCATCAATCTCTACAAGAACACTTGATAATCTATCGAAGGGTATAACCTTTTGCTGATTGGATAATCTCAATTGTATAGGAGACCAAGATAACTTTGGCTTTCCTATTTGTTCCCATGTTTGTTTTGTCAGGACATTGACCTCTGATCCCAGGTCGAGAATGAACTGGTTCATTTCATAATCTTTAACATGTGCATTTAGCCTCATTTCTCTTCATGTTCATCTATGGTTCTTGATATGATGAACTTCTCTGTGTGCATCATTCACTGTGTTACATTGTTCGTAATGTCCCAATAATTTATGTAGTTCCCCTAAAGCATTTTCCTGTCTTAGCAATTTTATGCAGGTATGTAAGAATTGCGTTATAGGACTTATCTGCTCTGGAGAAGTTCGTGATCCATCATACGAGATCGTAATATCCAGTATCAGTGTCCAATCACTTTGCAATTGGGTTCTTGTGGTTGAAGGTTCCTCGTTCTGAAAGCTTTTTAAGGCTTCCATGAATCCCTTTTTCCCTTGGTCAGGGTTAAATGCGGGCATTTTTCCAGTTTCTTTTCTTACCCAAGGCCCATTAGTAGGATTTGGTATGTTTAAGTAATATTCGGAAGTCGAAGCTTCGTTTGTCCTGTCATATCCTATCACGGTTCCACTTCGTGTCACAACATGGATGTTGCGATCCTTGTTCCTCTTCTCAGCTGCGATCATTTGTATATTTTGGTTATGTCCTTCTAGTGTTTTCTCTTGTATTTTTCCTTGCAAAATGGGACATGCTTCAATGACATGGTCAAATGACTTACAGTACTTACAAGCAGTGCACAGATTTTGACAGTCTCTAGCTAGATGTCCTAGTTGAGCGCAGTTATAGCATAAAACCTAACCTCTTCCTCTTCCTTGGCTAGTGTTGCATCCTCTTCCTCTGAATACACCACGTCCTCTATATGTGCCTTGGTCATACTGTGCATTCTCATTATTATGTGGTGTTTCTCCTTGGACTCTGTAGACATCGTGCTTTCTTTCTATCATGAGGTCATAAGCTCTACAGTGGGTATCATCATGTCCAACTAACTTATAGAATGTGCACTACGGATTCTTTGATGTCTGTATATATTTCTGAAGCAGGTAACATTCTTCTGGGCGATGTGCTCTACATTGGAAAATATCACACCATGGTCCTTGTTGTTGATTCAATGGGTTTAGTGCTCCACTATTGATGTAGTCTCTGAACACAGGACAGTGTTCCTTAGAATGTCCTTCTCCTTTACATTTCGTACACCAAACTTCTTCTTTGGTTTCTTTTCCTTTCTTCATATATTGTAGCTGTAATGTCAAATTGGATAATTGTGTCTGGATTTGTACCATACCTGTACTAGTTTCTTCTATGGGCGAAGCTTCTAGCTTCATCGCAATCTATAATGCTTATGTTCGTGATGCTACCTTCTGTTGCATCAACGGTAATCTAATATGGGGTAACAACGCATCTATGAACCATTCTTGATGTTGTTGAGGTGTTATTTCAAAGATAACTTGATCTAATAATTCTTTGAACTTTTGGTCAAACTCCCTTATAGTCTCATTAGGTTTCTGTTTGATTTCTTTTAACTCTATGATGCACTGAGATTCTGACTTATGTTTCTTGAATTCTCTAATAAGCGCGGTTTTGATATCAACTAACGATTTGTTCTATCCAACAATATACTTCATGAACCATGTTAGAGCTCTATCTCTAAATGTGGTAACTAACTGAGATTTTTTTATAGCATCATCATGTACTTGCTTAACATTCCATACGGCTTCACAAAGAAACCAATGTTGCTCTGGGTCTTCTAGGCCAGTACCTTTAAAAATAGGTAGTTTAATGTCATATTCCATCCTTCTTCTAGGAGGTGTAGTGTTCTGAGATGATGACGGTATACCACTACTTGACTGATTCTGATTATTTTCTCTTGCAGTATTACTACTACCAGTGTTCTGCGAACTAGTAATATTTATGTCCTCAACTATGAGTTTCTGTGGAGTAATATGTTGATAACCAATGCATCTAGGTTCTTTTTCAGTATCAGATTCAATCTGATATGAGTTTCTATCACGTCCTAAGCCTATTTCTAGGAATGTGCGAGGTTCGACTTCATTAGACCTCTTTCTAGTGTTAAATTTATATCTCTTTCCACTTCTTAAAATACCAATATCTTCGTATGTGTCACTATATGTGTTACTGAACATTACAGACTCAAACCCTAGGAATATGATTGCATTCTTAAGACTCCTTTTTCAGCTAGTATCATTTTAATGTATAAACTGATGTTTTTCCGGTACTTACCTCTAAATACTTGAAATAAATCTCCTTCTATTGTGCTATAGGACTTCAGTGTGTCCACAGCAAACTCTGTAACATATCCTTCCAGTAAGCTATCCAAAAAAAAGTCTACTGCTATGGAAATTTGGTTGTCAACGCCTTTAAGCCTCTGAATCAACTATGGATTGCAAACTGTAGGTTCTCCACCCTGGAAACAATTTTTGCATTCTTCTATCCTCGATATCCACTCATGCAACTCAGTACCAAATGATGCAAATAAAATTTGATGTAGTTCAGTGAATATATACCTCTGCAACCATTGTTCTGTGGTCAGACGTGGATGTTTTTTCTCTTTCTTCGCAAAATAAAGTTCTGTCTGGCTTACCCAGTTCTGTATTTTTGTCTTTTCCGGATACCACATAACATATTACCAGTTCTTAGTGTGGAAATGGAACTTGTTCATTGCGCTTTCTTCTTCATAGTCTCATAACATAACAACATCGCAGATCGGCAGTTCTTTAGCGCGGCAACGGAACCATTTTTTTATTCACTCATCTTTCCTTTCTCCTTTCCCTTGGGGTCGACCCAGGTTCTACGAGGTTACCCTCTAGTATTTGGTCCAACAAAATCCCTTTCACTGGCCCTTTCGGAATCAACCTGCGAGTAGGATGAATTCTCACCCAAAGTGAAGATGGGTGGTTACAGAATCAGGTTTTTGTAACCTGGTGACGCGTGGTTATGTTATGCGAGCTTGATACGTGCAGCTTACTCAACATCTACTTCACAATTCGAGACCAACAAGTATCTGCACACTTCGCAGATCCCGACAACCTACAGACTTCGCTGATTCGTTGTTACTTTTCTTCTATGACTATGTATTTACCATATTTAACACAACTTCACAATGTTCATACATGCATGTTCCACTACTTATCATATCATTCTCATTCTCATTCATATGAAAACACATATATAAGCATAAACATTAATGAACATTCAGTATAACAGAGATTCAAACACATAACATGAGTATTTACGTGGTTCACCCCCCATATGGGAGCTACATCCACAGGAACTGTTCTTATATTTCTTGTAAGGGGTTAATAGTTCCAGTCTGCCCACTCAGCTGCAGACTCTTCTTTACAAAAGATCTCTGCGCACACAGCTACAGAGTCTTTATCCTCTCTTAGATCTACCAAAACTTAACTCAAATCTAACAATCAACTAGATTCTCATCCTTCCTTATACAAAATTTCCCCTTATATAGATTTTTCTCGAAGGTCACATCTTTACAATAACTATGGGCCAACCCCCATAGTACCCTTAAACCCAAAAATGGCATGGCTCTTCTGTTGACCACGGTTTATCTTTACTTCGCTAGAGCTCTCATGTCCTTTTGTGCCACTTCCTCTGGATTTGATGCTTCTCTGACAATCATAGTTCTGACCGCACGGTTTTGACACTACAGTGGTGCGTCCTTTGTACCATTCTACTTCATTACTCTTTTCTTTTGTAGCTGGCATTCCACCACTTCATTCATAACTGCTCCAACTTCTTCGATGGTCCTTAGTACTTCGCATTTATTAAGGAGACAGATCCTTTTCTGCCACTTCACTTTGCTCCATACCCTGCTCTTGGGAATTGCGGAGTTGTTTCTCCCAAAACTAGTTGATGTTAGGCCTCACCTAACTTGTACCTTCACCCAACAGGTATCATAAATTTTGGGAAATTTTGAATTAGTCCCAAAGATTACCAATTATCTTATTTGAAAAAAATGTCTAGTTTTAGGAAGGAAAGGTATAAATTTGTGGACACCTATTGATGGAAGAATGAAAAATGTAATTCAATGTTAGCCACCTTATCATAAAAAAAATTTAAAAAAAGTGTTTATGAAAAAAATTATTTTTTTGGAAAAGTCGATGTGGGCCCCACCAATGCCACATGGACGGTGTGACGTGGGGGTACCAAGCGGACCAGAAATGATATGGAGCTTCCATGTGCATAAGGGAATATTATTTGAACCTACCACATTAGATGAGTGCATAGGTGGCCAAACCGAAGCAAGCGTTAAAGTATGGTTTTCATTGATGTCAAGGTGTTTGAAGTGCGGTGTCATTAATACATTTGGAATGAGATTTCTATAGGAATTCTTTGTAGTTGATATTACCATTATCTATAGTCATGGGAGTTTAAGAATTATGATTTGCACATCATAGACAAAAAGAGGATGAGCTACAACAATTTGAATAACTCTGGGTTTGATAGTCTCTAACATTATGTGCAAGACTTCCGGTAACAATAGTGTAGGGTTTCATTACTGGAATACAACTACAAGAATGCAATACCCCACTATAAGAATTCAGGTAATAGTATAATGTTATCAAAACTCATTCTGACCACCAAAATTGCAGAAGCCAACTACAAGTACTACAAAAGGAAAAATTTGATGACCAAATCATTGGTTGACTCATATTCTTGGGATGGATCCACAAAGTGTTGATCACATGTGAAATGGTCAGGTTATGACCACGATTCTTCATGGGTCCACAAGTGTGCTTGAGAGATCATGCAAACCATAGAACAAAGTTATTGCAGTAACCACAGACTTTTAGTAATAGGCTAGGAACTGCAGGAATAACTGATTCATGTAATTCGTGACTACCAGAACTGCAGATAGAAACTATCGGAACTGCAAAGTGAACTACCAGAATCATTGATTCATGTAATTTGTAACTACCTAAACTACAGATAGCGACTACCAAAAATGTAGATAGCGACAACCAAAAATATCGAGTGAACTATCAGATCACTTGTAGGTAACAGCAATTATCGGAATTGTAGAGTAAACTACCAAAATGCATGTAGGTTGTGAAATCAGTTGAATTGGACATCTTTCATGAAAATGAGGACAATCATTGTGCTTGATTCCAACTTTATATGTATGTGTACTGGTTCATGGTACTTACGTAATGAACGGGACATGAAGATAATGATTTAACAATGTTGAAATCTTCATGATTAATCTAGCCTCCACTAAATGTCAATGACGTGACCTTTATGCCCATGTTTAGTGGTATGTTACCCACTAATAAGTCGACTCACCACAATTCAAAGCCACATGTTGTCCACTAACACGTCGGCTCAGCAAAATAAAAAGTCCTGTGTGATGAACCTACAATAAGTAATTAATGAAAACACACGAAATAGCACAAATAACATAACTCAAAATCACTTTTATATTGATCGCAGGCCACTTTGAGGGGGCAACCTCCTTTGAGCAAGCTCAATACAAATAACTTTACGATACCTTCATTGATCTCAACACAAACTTATATACTAAGTCTAGGCACCAATACCATGGGTCAATACCATGTGTCAATACAAACCATGGGCCAATACAAAATATGGATCAACAATTACTACGAGACTACTTACAAAGCATATGCGTCCAACAACAATAATACAAACTATGGATCAACAAATACTACGGGACGACTTACAAAGCATATGCATCCAACAACAATATACTAACAAAGTAAATATAAGGGTTTAAATGGGTTCCTAACATCCCCTCTCCCTTAGAAAAAGATTTGTCCTCAAAGTTGTAGATGTGCAAATTGATGCAAAATTTGAAGGAGTGGTTCCCCTGTAGCATCCTCGGGTTGCATTCCAGCCCACTGACGCATGTTGAGTTTCAGGGAGGATTGCTTGGAAGGCTGTAGATGAAGAAGGACCATATCAGCTGCATGAAAAGTGTGCTCAGAACGGTGCTAATCAGCTTGTTGTTTCAGTTGAATTCTTGCCATGTGAAGATTGTCCTACAGAATGAGAAGAATCTGATCACGGTTTGGAAGAACCAAGTCAATTGCCTGAACTAGGGAGATGCTGAGAGTGTATGGAAGAAGAAATGGTGGTGCCTGTCCATAAAATGATTCATATGGTGTCCTTTTAGATGTGGTATTGTACCATTGGAGCGCTTCTAGGAAATCCATAGAAATAGTTGTCCACATCTGTGTAGGGATGGGCAAGGGTTCGAGCAGTCTCGAAAAGAATGTCATTTCACCCTTGTTGACCTGGCAAGTATCACACTCAACCACCATCTGGTGAATTTTCATTTTCAGTCCCTGCCAAAAGAAGTTACATTGTTCCCGGTCATAGATTTTGACGAACCCAGAGTGCCCTGTCGATGAAGAAGCATGGAATTCATAGAAGAGATAGCCCTGTTGAACAGATTTCAACCAATTTGGAACAAGCAGAGAAAGAGCTATAAGAGAAACCAGGTCATCAAATTGGCGAGAAGGAGCATCTGCCACCATATTATCCTTACTTTTCTTGTAAGTGATCGCATAGTCATAACCCATGAGTTGGATAACCCATTTTTGGTATGCTGGTGAGGAGACCCGTTGTTCCAGAAAATTTTCCAGACTCTGGAGATCAGTCTTGAGGCAGAAATAATTTCCTAATAGAGATGGCTGCCACTTCTGTACTGCATGCAAAATAGCCATCATTTTCTACTGAGATGTAGATGCAGCTAAATGCTTACCGGAAAGGTCTCTTGAACGTGGCAAGCCCACTGGTGCAACAAAGACACCTGCATATCTATCCAAGGAAGTAGTGGAGACCGTTGGTGGTTGCATCTGAATGGAATGGAGCTGAGCGATGAAACCATGTGAATTCTTCTTAAGGATATTTTCCAGGCGATGTGAATTGATGATGCGGAGAGACCCTTTTTGTAAGCCCATAAATTTTTGTTGTGTCCCATTGACTAAAAACTGCATCCAAAGTTCAGCAAAATCCCATAAGATGGAGCCAAGTGTGCATAACCATTTAACACCCAAAACCACATCACATCCGCCTAGGGACAAGGAAAACATGTCCGAGCACAGGTTATAATCTTCCAAAGAGATATGCACATTGTGACACTTCCCCTTGCAAGGTAAGGTGCCCCCATTGGCAACCATGACTTCAAAGTTGGAGCAAGGATGGACAAAACAATCAGCCTGTTGGGCGATCCGAGGGTCAATGAAGTTATGAGTGTTGCCCGAATCAATGAGTATTGTATGAGGAAGCTTCTTGAAGTAACCCCTGACCCGCATTGTTTGGGGGGTGGTGACGCCGGATAAAGCATGGAGAGATATCTCTGGGTGGCCATCTTGAGATGGAAGGTCAATAGGCGGCTCCTGAATGTCGACCTATTCATCCAGTGTATCTGGAGCCTCTTCACCAACTTCAGAGGCGGGCGGAGAATCCACATCCAAGAGATAAATCTTTTTATTAACACATCTATGTCCCCGAGTGAATTTTTCATCACAATTATAACAAAGCCCTTTTTCTCTACGTGCCTGCATCTCTGTTTCAGACAAATGCTTGATAGCAGTTGGTTGAGGAGCTGGCGGGATGGGAGGTCGTTGAGAACCCATATTTCGGAAGGGAACAAAAGTGGGTTTGGAGCGTTGTTGGGAAGCAATCTTGTCTTCTTCCAACTTAGCCAACCCCAAGGCTTCCATCATTGTGTTGGGACAGAACATTTTGACCTCTGGGCGGATTTCATCCTTAAGACCACTGATAAAACAACTCCTGTAGAAGTCATCAGACAATCCTTCTGTGTGGTTGGCTAGTTTCTAAAATTATGTCTAATACTCTCTCACAGTGCCAATTTGACGAAGTTTAGTGAGTGCTCCGGTGAAGTCATCAAAATCACTAGGACGAAATTGTTGCAAAAGGAGTTGGAAAAAATATATCCATTTTGGCTCGTCATGAGCCTTGATGTACCAACAATACCATTGAAGGGCTTCTTGTTCCAAATGAAAGGATGCAAGTGGAACTTTTTGGACATCAAAATTATTATGCAGACTGAAATATTGTTCTGCACAATAGATCCATCCAGTTGGATCAGTACCATTGAAGCGACGAAATTCAAGCTTCGGACCATGGAAAGTGCTAGAAGAAGAGAACCCATTGGCTGCAGAAGATTCTGGTTGTCGGTTATTGTTCATAGCTGAATGCTGAAGATGGAGGCTGAGCTATTTTTCATCCAGATCTTGGAGTTTGGTTTGGATGGCTGCAAGTGCTTCCTCCATGGTTTTTGCTCCTATGCGGTGACAACCATAACCAGGAGTTTTTTTTGTGTGGGGAATGGATAGAAAAACACAAACAAAATCTTGTTTAATAAAGGAAAATTTGGATTTGGGAAAAACTTGGATGGGTAATTGGGGTTTGACTAGGTTTTGGACACTTTCGAAGGGACAGGGAAGCAGAAAAGAAGGATTTCATAAGCGGGGTGAAAGAATGGGAAAATTTGGCAGATATGGACAAAGAAGCAAAATTAAGAAAGGAACTCTGTGGTAAAATTTCAAGGTGATTGGGTAAAATATGAGGAAGTTATGGCAAACCCTAAAAATAGACAAATGTGGGATTTCGGGCTTTAGGAAGTGGAATTTGGGATAGGGTCCTCAGGAATGAAATATGCAGAATCAGATTACAGGGGTTCCAGGGAAGTTTCAGAATGGAGCTACTATGATGCAGAAGGGATCTGAAACAGATAGATCTGCAATGACGCAGAAGTGATGGAAAACAAAGGGATCTGAAACAGAGTCGAATGGATCGAAAACAGCTGGATCTGAAATAGATCTGAAACGGATGGATCTGGAACGGCTTTCAGAATGGATCTAAAATGGTTGGATCTTAAATAGATCTGAAACGGATGGATTTGGAATGGATTTTAGAAGGGATCTAAAATGGCTGGATCTTAAATGACACGGCAATGATCGACAACAATTCAGCTAAAAATAGATATGGACCCCAGGTATGTGCGGCTTCCTAACAGTTCAGGGGTTTCACTTGGCCACCAATGTTGTCTAACGGCTTGCGTATTGGGGCAGTACCCCTCACTCCATGGCTCAAGTAAAACTGATAACCGCTTTTCCACAAACAAAATCTCTTGGTTTACCTCACGGGTGGAAACTAGTCAATCAGGTAGGGGTCGTTGCCCTTTTTGCTGGCAGGTCCTCTCAATGGGACAGCTACTTTGGGGTTCCTGTGGTACTCCTCACAATGCATTTTAGGGAATATGCCCAAGTACTTCCCACAGTTAAGCGGATAGGGATTATTCCCAAATCCGAAGCTGCAACAGATGCGAAAAAAAAAAAAACAAATTGGCAGAAATTCCACCCAACGAACCCAAGAAAGTGCTCCGATACCAGATGTGATGAAACTGCAATAAGTAATTAATGAAAACGCATGAAATAGCATAAATAACAGAACTCAGAATTACTTTTATATTGATCACAGGCCACTTCGAGGGGGCAACCTCCTTTGAGCAATCTCAATACAAATAACTTCACGGTACCTTCATTGGTCTCAACACAAACTTATATACTAAGTCTAGGCGCCAATACCATGGGTCAATACCATGTATCAATACAAACCATGGGCCAATACAAAATATGGATCAACAATTACTACGAGACGACTTACAAAGCATATGTGTCCAACAACAATAATACAAACTATGGATCAACAAATACTACGGGACGACTTACAAAGCATATGCGTCCAACAACAATATACTAACAAAGTAAATAGAAGGGCTGACATGGGTTCCTAACAACCCATTTCATAATGAACAAGTTGTCTTCAAAATGTAAAGAGGAACAATATAAATGCACATTAGTTGGACACATTTTAAGTAGAGATGAGTGAGATGACAAGGGTGTAATATTTAAGGCACAAAGAAGAGACAAAAGATGAATTCAATCAAAGATATCTATATGTCTCAACGATTTTGGTTTGTGAATTGTTGAGGAAGCGAGGTTTTGTTTCTTGATATATTTTTTTACCAATACAGGGTGTGAACTGAATGGAAAAAATGAGCTTTGGAGATGTGTAGTTCTGGGTTTCGATTTGGTTGTATAGGAAGCAAAATTTATTTGTATACAAGTTAAAGAGAAATTGTGTAAGAAATTTATTAGCAACAAATATGAGGAATATTTGGGTTGATTTGATCATTATAGACAAGAATTTTATCATGGGAATAGAGTTTGAGATATACAAATAATGGTACACATAAAACAAGTGTGATTTGTTGGTTACAACTTCAGCATTGAGATTGCAAGATGCGCATAGTGCAGAAGTGATTACAAGAATTGTTAAGAATTTATTATAGGAAGTGCAAAATTACTGGAAGTGCAGAGTTACTTGAAATATAGAGTTATAGGAAGTACAAATTTATTCGAAGTACATATTGGAGTAGATTTCTGAGAATGATATACATGAAAGTGTGTCCTAATTCGAAGGAGAGAAGCAATGCTTGTCAACATAGATAGCATGAAAATTGCAGGGCGCATTTCTACCTGAAGTACAGAGGAAAGAGTGTTACATGAACTATAGGAAGCAGGGATAATTTTAAGGACCCATACAAGTGTATAAACCTTGGCAAATCTTACCAATTCTTAAAATGTCAACTATAAAATATTTGGCGATATGTTTCTAAAATTATTTCAATTTATAAGGATTTTATATAGTTTATATAATAATTTGGCGATTTTTAGAGTGAAAAAAGTTTACCCCATCAAAATTGGGCGAAATGGGGCTTTAAAAAATGCAAATTGGCGAATCTTTTTTTGGAAAAAAAACATGGAAAAATAGCCCATGGGCTAAATTTCGCCACTAAATTTATCCTTGATAGGAAGTAGTGTTAAAGGAATGACAGAGAATATATGTACCATGTCCAGATGAAGAGATATTTTGAGGACAATTTTGCAGTTACAAGATTGTTTGTGACATTTTCTGAAGAGATTTTTTCAAGGGGTACTAGAATCGAAGGATTACATGAATTAAATTAAAATACAAGAATAGGGTGGTAGGGTGGTGCAAGGAAAGGGATTGGTGTTTCCTTTAGGTTGGTTCCTGTGAATCTAGAGGATTGGTATCTCCTTCAGGTTAGTGCTTGAGAATCTAGGGAGTTGATGCTTCCTTCAAGTTGGTGCTTGTAAATCAGGGGTTTGGTGCCTCCTTAAAGTCGGTGCTTCTAAATCAAGGATTGGTGTCCCTCATAGGTTGAAGCATGTCAAGATTCTAATTCTTGTTTAATATAATAAAATATTTCTATGGTTTTATCCCTTATTGGGTTTCCATGTAAAATATCTGTGTACTATTCCTTGGTGTTAATTTATGTTTATGTGATGATTGTTTAAAGTTGAAAAAGTAATTATTGGTTGAACATGTCCAATAATGATTCACTTCCCCTCTCAGTATTGGTGAATATTCCAATAATTGGTACTGGATCCTGGTTCCTTTAGAATATCTTAACCATTGGAAGGAATATCTCAAACACAAATGGATTCTAAAGAATTTTATGTCTACCTAGACAAATTTCCTTTGTTCAATGGAACAAACTATCTATTTTGGAGTATAAATATGAAAGCATATCTGCATGCACTAGGGTATGATGTCTGGCACTCAATTATCATTGGTTACACAACCTCAAAAAATCCACCAATAGATGCAGCTGGAAAATATTCAAGAGAAAACAATGTAAAGGAAATGGATGCCATATTGAGTGGTCTACCATATTATGAGAAAGTAAAGTTAAAGCAGTGTACCATCATCAAAAATATATTTGGGACAAGTTACAAAATACTTACTCAAAAGAATTTCAGCACAAGTTTAATAAAAGTGCTACTGATGAATCAAATGAAGAAACTCAAAATAAGAGATGGAACGTGTAGAGGTAAGGTACCTAACAAATGTTTTAATTGTGGTAGAATAGTTGATTATGCTTCCAAATTTCCTTATGCAAGAGAATATAGCTATGATGAACAAGACCATAGCAATGAAGACAATAGTTCATCTGATGACTATGGCAGTGACGTAGATGAAGTTCTCACAAACTCATATTCAAAATTTGATCCTTTTGAAAACAGAGAACTAATATGTACCCTATATGTAATCAAGGAGCTCAACAAAAAGAATGCATTTCTAGAAGAGAAGCTAACTGAGTATAAAGAATAAAAGCATGGAAGCACCAAGGAGATTGAAAAGACTATTATTAGTCTAAAAGCACAAATAGAAAAGGCATTAAAAGTTGAAGGAAGCATGTCAAGGAAACTAACAGGGAAAGAAGAAATCTATCAAGAACAAGAATTAGAGATTGCTTCTCTAAGAAAAGAATTGGAAAAGACAGATATCCAATTGAAGACAAAATTCAAGTTTGAGAAGATTTCAATGAGCCTAGATGGTATTCTAAATGGTCTTAGATCACCACTTGATAAAACTAGTCTTGGGTATGAAAACATTCAAGAAGGCATTGATAAAGGTTAGATTTACAAGCTACCAGAGAAGAAATTTGAAGAGAATCCTAGAAGCTATGGAAATGTTTTGATAAGTTCTGATTATAATGACGAAAACGACAAGGAAGAAGATAATAATTGAAAAAAGTTTGATAGACATGATTTCAGAAAGACTACTCCACCAAGAATACCATTTCCTCCCAAGTACCAAAGCATATTTTCTGGTTATTGTTATGATTGCAATAATTTTGGACATAAAGTGGTAAATTCTAGAGTCTATGCAAGAATTGAAAATGTGAGAAATAGAAGTGCTTATGAAGTCTCATGGGATGGTTATGTTAAGATTTAATATGCTAAGACAAAAAATAGCAGCATTACATTCCATTTCACAATAATAGCATATATAGGATCACTAAAGAAACAACAAGCATAGCATAAACACAAGAGACACAGATTTATCCTGGGAAACCCTCATGGGGTAGAAAACCCAGTAAAGCTTCCTCAATATAGATGACCACCAATATACAAAGATGCAAACCAAATACATGATCTCCTCCTCCATCATAGCAGACCTCTCCTCCACAAGTGCGCTACTCTCAAGTGAGTGAGTGTGTGGAATGAGGAACACACCTCCTCTATTTATACACTACTCTGACTTGTCTTTTACACAAGACATGTAGGCTCGTATTTAACCAATGGGTTAAATACCCCACTACAACTGACTGGGCCAACCCCTCTAGGGTGGTCTAATAACCCTTTGACCCACATAACACACATAGGGCCGACCCCCACTAGGGAATTCTAATAACCCAAGTTACCACATTTCGACGGAGGAATAAACATATCCGGATATACAATAAGATCTTCACAGAGGAATGAAACATCTCCATAATAATAAAGTACAAATATAATATTCTTTGAAGTTACAATATCTCAACACTCCCCCTTAACGAGAAGGATATTATAACAGCATCTGCACGAGCAAGGAGTCATCAACATCATACATGATACATCTATAAATCATCGGAAGCTTTCTCAACATCATCAGTAACTCAAGCAGTTACTGGAACATCTTCAATACTGGAACATCAACATCTTCGGTACTGAGTCTTTATCTTCTGCAGCACTCGAACAACTACAGCAACATCAACATCTGGATCCTCACGATCATCAGCATCATCATCTCACGATCATCATCATCGTCATCACACAATCATCAGCATCGTCATCAGCATCATGATCATCAGCATCGTCATCACACGATCATCAGCATCGTCATCACACGATCATCAGCATCGTCATCACACGATCATCAGCATCGTCATCACACGATCATCATCATCGTCATCACACGATCATCTATACCATCATCACATGATCATCAGCATCGTCATCACACGATCATCAGCATCATCATCACACGATCATCAACATCGTCATCACATGATCATCAGCATCGTCATCACATGATCATCAGCATCGTCATCACACGATCAGCAACATCGTCATCTAGATCATCACGATCAGCAGCATCGTCATCTAGATCATCACGATCAACAGCATCGTAATCTAGATCATCACGATCAACAACATCGTCATCTAGATCATCACGATCAACAACATCATCAATACAAGTATAAATATCATTAATACAAGTATCCTCATCAATACAAGTATACACATCATCAATACAATTATCCTCATCAATACAAGTATACACATCATCAATACAAGTATCCTCATCAATACAAGTATACATATCATCAATACAAGTATCCTCATCAATACAAGTATACATATCATCAATACAAGTATCCTCATCAATACAAGTATACACAATAGCAGCATACCCTGCAACACACAAGATCCAATTATAGGATGATCAATCCCTCTCACTTTAGGACATAGGTCCAAGGATGATACAATCCTGATCCGCTTACGGGATGATCAGTCCCTCTCGGTTTAAGACAACTCTCATGTCTATGGATGATGCAATCCAGATCAACTTACAGGATGATCAATCCTTATCACTTTAAGACACCTCACCATGTCTAGGGACGAGGCAATCCCAATCTATTTACAGGATGATTAGTCCTTATCACTTTAATACATCTCACCATGTCTAGGGACGAGGCAATCCCGATCTATTTACAGCATGATTAGTCCTTATCACTTTAATACATCTCACCATGTCTAGGGACGAGGCAATCCCAATCTATTTACAGGATGATTAGTCCTTATCACTTTAATACATCTCACCATGTCTATGGATGAGGCAATCCCAATCTATTTACAGGATGATTAGTCCACTCAATCTCATTTAGGACTATCCTTCCTTTCGGAATTACTGGATTTACTGTAAAAGGATGATTTAATCCATTCAATTCATTTAGGACTATCCTTCCTTTCGGAATTACTGGATTTACTGTCCAAGGATGATTTAATCCACTCAATTCATTTAGGACTATCCTTCCTTTTGGAATTACTGGATTTACTGTCCAAGGATTATTTAATCCACTCAATTCATTTAGGACTATCCTTCCTTTTGGAATTACTGGATTTACTGTCCAAGGATTATTTAATCCACTCAATTCATTTAGGACTATCCTTCCTTTCGGAATTACTGGATTTACTGTCCAAGGATGATTTAATCCACTCAATTCATTTAGGACTATCCTTCCTTTCGAAATTACTGGATTTACTGTCCAAGGATGATTTAATCCACAACCGTACATTTAGGACCACGTCCAAGGATGACTCAATCCTCAACCGTACATTTAGGACCACGTCCAAGGATGACTCAATCCTCAACCATACATTTAGGACCACGTCCAAGGATGACTCAATCCTCAACTGTACATTTAGGACCACGTCCAAGGATTACTCAATCCTCAACTGTACATTTAGGACCACGTCCAAGGATGACTTAATCCTCAACCGTACATTTAGGACCATGTCCAAGGATGACTCAATCCTCAACCGTCCACCAAGGACTTCATTCTCGAAGACATACGTCTACGTCTCTTCTTTAGGACTGAAGTCCAGGGATGATCCAATCCCCTCACATGTTCACCAAAAACTTCATTCTCGAAGACATACGTCTGCGGCTCTTCTTTAGGACTGAAGTCCAGGGATGATCCAATCCCCTCACATGTTCACCAAAAACTTCATTCTCGAAGACATACGTCTACGGCTCTTCTTTATGACTGAAGTCCAGGGATGATCCAATCCCCTCACATGTTCACCAAAAACTTCATTCTCGAAGACATACGTCTACGGCTCTTCTTTAGGACTGAAGTCCAGGGATGATCCAATCTCCTCACATGTTCACCAAGAACTTCATTTTCGGAGACATCATGTCTACAGCCTCTTTTAGAATATATGTTCAAGGATGATGCAATCCTCTTGTCACCTTAGACCCTGTCTAAGGACCATCCACCAACCTCTCTGTCGGCATCACTAATATAGTTATCCTCATCATCGACCTCACTGTCGATGTAGGCAATCTCATCATGAGTTATTACATCACTCCCCCTTTCGAGGAGGGTCCTTCTGAACTATATTAAGTTTGTCTCAGAAAACTTTACTTGAGGTAGAGGTTTGGTTAGTACATCGGATCGGTAGAGGTTTGGTTAGTACATTGTTACAAATTCAAACTTTTGGTTCCTTTCTGCACCATATCGTCTGTGTATAGAAACAATATTCAACCTTGTAGAAAAGGTTGAGATCCTCATCACCCATGGTGATCATTAAGCTCATCAATTGATTATCGATCCTGGGTACCCATACAGAACCTGATTCACACTTCTTCTTTAATTACACCATTAAGAGAATGGTCTTATCTAGCCACTTGGAGCAAACATCTTATCATGATTCTCTTCCTCTTTCTAAGAGAATTTTCTAGCCACAAGCCTTCTATAGTGTGTTTGATTTGTAAATCCTTTTGTTTGAACATCCATCGCTTGTTCAGTGTTCATCATTCATCATGATCTTTCCTACAAATCAAAATTAAGTAAATGATTAGTAATACTTCATAATCATCAAATCATATTGACATGATAACCTATTATGCATACAGATATCATTTACATAGTTATGTAACTATTTTGACCAATACTTTGGCACAAAACTTTCCCATATCCTGTATGCATACAGTGGCTATATAGATGCCTTCCATCTCTACCAGAACATATGATTGAGAGTGTGCACAGCTCTCAACATGTCAGCAAAGAGGTTTCATTCTAGACAAGCAACAATGGAATGTTTTTCCAACTTACCAATCATATGCATATTAGTAGTATATTGTTCAATGCTCTATGAATGTTTACACTCATCATGATATATTCTAGGAATACAAATATCCATACTTGCAATATCATTTACTATTTCAAATAACAACTCAAATACTTATCTTTTATGTTTGTGTGGTTGCCTCCCGCTTGATCTTCTATATGTATTTTGAACTTCTATTCATTCTGTACCACTGTGCATGCTCAAGTGTGAACTAGTGTCATCCTCATGATCTCATACACAGACATACATTCATTAGTATATTCTCAATATTATCAAAACATTCTAGTTCTAAATAATCTTTGAAAATGTATAGTCATGATTATAGATAATATTCAAGGTTTCAAGGAAGTCTTCTTTTACTTCTGCATATTCTTGTTTGATCATAGTACTCTTCCGGTTAATTAGATCATCAAGATAAGAGACATAATATGCATAAACGCTTGATTACTAACTTTATGAATAAGCATAACCAATCATACCAAGTATACTTATATAAGGGATCCTAAGGTAAGATTCTAACTTGTCATAGGAAAACATACCTAGATTAGTATACCTGCTTAGTTATGTACAACATACCTAAACAATCTCTTCAATGATTTAGAGATCCTGAGCTAGAACCTGCATGTCTCATAGGTTAAGAATAATATAACAAAGTCATACATACCTCGTAAGTAGAACAAAGATTATGGATGAGTCTTTGTCTTCATGTTGTCATGTTTTAAGGAGCTTGATTTGTCTTTTGTGATGTACCTGTATCTTGTTAGCAAACGACATCAACCTCATACAACACCATAATGCATTAGTACAATCATATAGCCCTAATCAATGAATGTCTTCGATCATTCACATGCATTCATACTGTTACTAGGGTGATAAGACAATTCTAACATTAATCAAGATTGTACTAATAAATAACATGAAGACAAACACGTTATGAACTTAATCAAGAATCAGATTTCAAGACATACCTGAACCTCCTTAAGTCATACCTGTCGAAACTTCTTGTAGTCTTCTTATGTAAGGCCTTAGCCTCAACTCCCCTTGAAACTTGATTTGGAGCTTGATTAGGGCTTGCTAGAGAAACCCTAAAAATTCAATCTTTGACTTTCATGCTTCCGAATGGATGGAAGGATGTGTCTTGATGAGCTGATCAAACTAGCATACTTCACTTTTGAAATCTCCAAAATTTGACCCCTCAAAATTGCCTTCGAAACTTCTGGATCTTCTGGACAGGAACCCGAACTAGGGTTTGATGAAGCCCACCCTTCTATTCAATCAAAAGGTTCGATCCAAGGCTCTAAACTCTTATTTTTCTGAGGAGCTTCCAGCTGTGGTTACAGACTTCAAAAATTCCAACTTTTGCTGAAGCCCTAATTTTCCATCTTTCTTATCAAAATGCCGAACTAGGGTTTGATCAAGCCCGGTCTTCTACCCAACCAAAAAATTCGATCTTGGTCTCTAAATTTCGATTTTCCTGAGTAGCATTCAGCCGTGGACTCCGATTCCAAAAATTCTAACTTTCTCCAAAACCCTAAATTCCGGAAGCCATGAATAAAGGTGCTCCAAAAATAATTATGTTTTGACAGAAATATGCACCTGATTGTTTCTGCTATAACTCTGAAATTTTTGCTCCACAGGGTTTGAAAACATTTTCTGCAGTATCCTGACCTGTCATCTTTCCATCCTGACAGGTTTGACCTCAATTGGATTTTCTAAGAGAGAGTTATTACAAGTGTCGCAACGTGACCTGTTTATGGGATAAAACAGGAGAGCGAACGTGTACGGCATGCCACGTGTCACTGTTTAAAATTCGGCCTCTGAAAAATTTTCTTGATATATCTCGCCCTATTATCTTTCTATCCTGATAGGTCTGACCTCAATTGGACTCTCTGAGAGATAGTTATGCCAAGCGTCGTAACGTGACCTGTTTATGGGATAAAACAGGAGATCGAACTTGTACGGCATGCCACGTGTCACTGGTTCACCTTCAGCCTCTAAAAACGTTTCTTGAGATAGTACAGTCTGTGTACTACCTGTCACTTTTTACAAAATTTCATTTGGAGATTTCTATCCCAAGTTATGACCTTTTTTCCAAGGTTACCTGATTTTGACTGAGATCTGGAAGAGGAAAAAACCCTAACTTGTACTGATCATAACTCATAAAGTACAATGAATCTGAGGGTTCCCTTTGGACACAAGGTACCTGGGGATGTTATCTTCGACCTGTAAACTTTTCAGACCCTGAAACTTTGCAGAAATGGATTTATAGCGAACGTTCCACGATGACTGGTTTTTGCTATATAAAACCCTAACCTTCAAATTGTCGTAAGTAAAGCAAGTGTCGTAAGTGCCATACATTGCCTTCCTTCAGGTTAGCTCTGATACCATGTTAAGATTTAATATGCTAAGACAGAAAATAGCAGCATTACATTCCATTTCACAATAATAGCATATATAGGATCACTGAAGAAACAACAAGCATAGCATAAACACAAGAGACACATATTTATCCTGGGAAACCCTCATGGGGTAGAAAACCCAGTAAAGCTTCCTCAATATAGATGACCAGCAATATACAAAGATGCAAACCAAATACATGATCTCCTCCTCCATCATAGCAGACCTCTCCTCCACAAGTGCGCTACTCTCAAGTGAGTGAGTGTGTGGAATGAGGAATACACCTCCTCTATTTATACACTACTCCGACTTGTCTTTTACACAAGACATGTAGGCTCGTATTTAACCAATGGGTTAAATATCCCACTACAACTGACTGGGACGACCCCTCTAGGGTGGTCTAATAACCCTTTGACCCACATAACACACATAGGGCCGACCCCCACTAGGGAATTCTAATAACCCAAGTTACCACATTCCGACGGAGGAATAAACATCTCTGGATATACAATAAGATCTTCACGGAGGAATGAAACATCTTCGGAATAATAAAGTACAAATATAATATTCTTTGAAGTTACAATATCTCAACAGGTTATATCATCAAGAAAGTTAGAACATATGATAAGGATGTTGATGGAAACATTGAATGCTTGAAGTGAAACAATAATGGGCATATTGCAAGATTATGTAATAATGTAGTATGTTACAATTGCAACATGTTTGGTCACAAAGCTCGTGACCGTAAAGGCTTAGTGAAGTATTCTATGAAAGAAAATACTTGTATTAGATATAATAAGGTTTGGAGAAGAAATAAAATACAATAAGAATAGGAGAATGGAGAATATTTAGAGGACATGGCCATGAGAGTGGTGGATTTATGTAACAATTTTGATACTGCAAGTGAAAATAAAGACACTAGTATTGCTGCAGAAAATCAGGTCATATTTGAAAGGGACAATACCCTTGATGATGTAGTAAAACATGTATTTGAAGAATATATTGAAGAAAAAGACAACATCCTTAGCGTTGTAATGGAAAAGTAAAGTAGTGAAGTGGATGAGCGCGTTGTTGCAGCAGTTGAAATAGAAAAATATGAAGAAGAAATAGTAGTTGAGGCAAAGATTCAAACTCAACCACTAACAAATCCAAACAAGAAAAAGAACAAGAACAAGAACAAGAGGAACAATAACATGAGTATAAAATAAAAGGATGATGATCTTGCTACAGAGCAGCATCATAAATTATTCTAAAACAATTGGCATTGAGGCCCCCAGTGACATAGATGATTTTATTGAGGGGGATTCTAAGCAGTAGATAAAGAGGGCACCAACAATTTGTCAAAGTTTGGTGAAGAAAGTAAGACGCTTGACTTGAGTATTTATGTGATTAAATTTGTGGAAAGTGATGAATGTGAGGAAGGGACTGCTAATGTAGTAGTAGTAAAAGTAAAAGCAGAGACAATAAATTAAACTCATTATTGAGCATACAAGGCAGAGTAGGAAAAAAATATGGACGATATTCCTAATAAGAATCAAAATAATAGTTCTCTAGAAAACGATCCTAACAGTGATGTTAAAAGTGAATGCTTCAAACCAGAGGTTAATGTAATTCATTGGCTATAACTTCTGATTTTGAAAAAAAAGAGGAGCATGTATTCTCAGATGAAAAAGAATGTTTACTTGTGATTTTAGCCTCTGTTTCAAATGAAAACTCTCAACCTACAACTAATGTTGAATACCTTTAGAAAAAAAAAATTATGCAAAAGAGAAATTGGAAGAAAAAGAAAAAAAATCAAAGTTTTAAAGGAATAACTCCTTGAAGTAAGTTCTCTTGTAGATTACCATATGATCATATCTGAAGGCATGGAGGTCAGTTGAAAGAATTTGTATAGTTTATTTTCATGTTGTTGTTGATCAGAGTGTCTACAAGCTGGATACTACTGTAGATGATTTTGAGAAGGCTAAAAGTATGAAAGATGCATTGGAAGAGCCTTCTACAGAGATGGTCTCCAAAATTAATGGAAATTGGGATTGTGATGATAAACATGTTTCTCATACTAGAAACATGATGGATGGGAAGATTGATGATGATGATTCCCATTAAGAAAATGGAGAATTCAAAGAATGACATTCATGTGAAGAAGATGTAGCAGCTTGAAGAATCAAATCAAAGGAGCGGGGATGAGATTCGAGGCTAGGTAGCACATCCTTCAAGATATTTATTGCAGGTTTAAGGAAATATTTGTGGATTTTTCTTGGCACATATCTCAAGATGTTTGATTACAATACTAACCAAGATTTTAGGGTTATTTTGGAAAAAGTTTCAAGTAGAGTTGAAGAGTGTTTTTGTGGACAACTTCAACAACTGTTTGAGCATATTTGGACTATGTGTAAAGCATATTTGGAAGAATGTAATTTCTTCTAAGGAGATTGGTGTCTAGTTGAGATACAATGGACAAATGGTTTATTTCTCAAAAATCAAAGAGGAAACCCCATGTAATAGACATATTATAGATAATATGACTCTTGAAGATAATGTCATTGTTGATGTATATGTAACTTCGGAATGTATTTCATATATGTATATTGTACTCCTATAGAGATGGTATTATTCCTCTAAGCGGAAGTGTTTGTATTCCTATAGAGATGTTATTATTCCTCTATACGGAAGTGTCGTCATTTATATTGTAAGTGTCGTAACTTATACTTGATGGGTTATTAGACCACCTTGTTGGGGTCGGCCCTGTATAAGTCATGTGGGTCGAAGGGTTATTAGACCACCCTATTGGGGGTCGACCATGTGGGTCATAGGGTTAATAGACCACCCTATTGGGAGTCTTCCCAGTCAGCATTATGTTATGTGGTTAAGTTAAGGCCGACCTAGTAAAGGTTATTAGGTGCAGCGAAAAACTATTCGCTCATACAATAATAGTTACCAAAAGACTTGGTAAATCAAATAAGCCATTAATAGGCGAAATTATATAGATATTTTTAATAGATAAGAAGATGATGGAGGGAGTGTGAGAGTTGGAGGAACGCGCAAGTGGAGAAAGGGGTGAGCAGGGAAATGGAGGTTGCGGGAGGGTATGTGAAGAAGAGGGCCAAGAGCCCGATATCTGGTCAAAGACCAAGTAGCTCAGAAATTCTGAGAGGATGGCTACCATCCTGGGATCAATGAGGCTCGAGGAAAGAGCTGCTCTGATACCAAATGCAACAGAAAAAATAGGACGCGAGATCCATATTGAATAAGATATATTATTGAATTGATAAGATAAAAGATGATGTCTTTTACAAGATAGACTTTACCGTATTTATAATTGTTTAAAGGGTGTCTAATGCAACTCTTCATAAAGAGTTACACCATTTCACTAATTAATTATATTATTATATTATTCTTGTTTGTTGTTGTTATTATTATTATTATTATTATTATTATTATATATGTTGATGTTTATTTTATTATTATTTTATTCATAACATTAGGCAAGCCAAGTCAAGTATAAATAGAGTGCGGGAGGCACTCTATTTCATCATTCTATTCTCTTTCACACTCTTTGGAGAGTGGCACACTTGTGGAGGAGGAGAAGTTGCTAATAGGAGATGCCTATCTCTTATGATTGGGTTGTATCATTGCTCTATCTATCTCTGAGGAAGTTATTGGGGTTTTTAACCTTTATGGTTTTCCCCAAGTAAAATCTGTGTCTCTTGTGTGCTTGCATTATTGTGTCCATGATTGATATGATGTAGATTTTCTCTACATGTTATTCTCTCAATTAAGATACTAGATCAGATTGAAGTAAATTCTAAAAAACTAACATGGTATCAGAGCTAGCCTGAAAGAAGGCATGGTATGGCATGTATGACACTTGTTGCAAAGCTAGGGCTTGATATAGAAAAAACTAGTCATCGTAACACTTTCGCTATAAATAAATTTTGGCAAGGTTTTAGGGTCTGAAAATCCTACGGGGCAAAAGATAAGATCCTCATGTACCTTGTGTCCAAAGGAAAACTTCTAATTCATTTTACTTTGTGCTTTATGATCTGTACAATCTAGGGTTTCTACCTCTTCCAGATCTGAGTCATAAACAGGTGACCTAGGAAAAAAGGTCATAACTTGGGCTAGGAAGCTCCAAATGAAATTTAGTAAAGATTGACAGGTAGTGCATAGACGGTAATTTCTCAGGTAACTTTTTCATAGGCCGAAACTGAACCAGTGACACGTGGAATGTCGTACAAGTTAGCTCTCTTGTTTTATCCCATAACTCTCTCTCAGAGAATCCATTTTAGGTCACACCTATGGGGTTGGAAAGATGACAGGTCAGGCTATCATAGAAAAAAAATTTCAGACCCTGTGGATTGAAAATTTTGGAGTTACACCAGAAACAATCAAGTACATATTTCTGTCAAAACAGAATTATTTTTTAGCACCTTCATTCATGGCTTCCGGAATTTAGGGTTTCAAAGAAAGTTGGAATTTTTGTAATCGAATACCACAGCTGAATGCTACTCATCAAAATTGAAATTTAGAGACCAAGATCATATTTTTTGGTTGGGCAGAAGGTCGGGCTTGATCAAACCCTAGTTGGGGACTTTGATCGGAAAAGTAGAAAATTAGGGCTTCTACAAAAATGGGAATTTTTGAAATCTGTGACCACGGCTGGAAGCTCCTCAGGAAAATAGAATCTTAGAGATTTGGATCAAACCTTTTTATTGGGAAGAAGGGTGGGATTTATCAAACCCTAGTTCAAGGTCATGTCCAGTGAATCCAGAAGTTTCAAAGGCAAATTTGAGGGGTGAAACTTTGTGGTTTTAAAATTCTGAGTATATCAGGTTGATCAGCTCATCAAGCCACATATTTCTATTCTTTCAGAAGTTTGAAATTCAAAGTTTGAATTTTTAGGGTTTCTCTGACAAACCCTAATCCAGCTCTAGATCCAGTTCCTGCAAATCAAGTGGATTGGGTTAATCCTAGAAGAGAATGGATTGGTCACCTGCATAAGTGAATAAGTTCCTGTTTCAGAAGGGAGATGAGGCTAAGGCCTTACATAAGAATATTACAAGCAATCTCGACAGGTATGACTTATCCAGGTATGTTTCGAGATTTGTTCATGATTAATTTTATGGTATGTTTGTCTTCATGTTATTACGGTTAGTGCAATCTTGATTAAATTTAGACTTGTCGTATCACCTTAATAAAATTATCAATGCATGATAGAAGATATTCATTGATTAGGGTGTTGACACTTATGATTGTACTAATGCATTATGGTGTTGTATGAGGTTTATGTTTTCCACTAACATGAAAGGTACACCAAGAAGGACAAATCATGTTCTAGTTCAAGAACATATGATCATGATGACATGAAGACAAAGATTCATCCATTGTCATGGATCACTTAGAAGATCTATTTACGAGGTATGTATAACTTGGTTCTATAATGGTCAACCTATGAGATATGCAGGTTACTAGCACAAGTCATTGAAGAGAACAAGAAGACATCATGTGGGTATGTTAGACATAACTAGCTAACATACCAATCTAGGTATGTTTTTCCTATATCGAGTTAGAATCCTACCTTGTGTTAGGATCCCTTATATAAGTATGCTTGGTATGATTGTTTATGTTTATTCATAAAGTTACAAATGTAAGTAATCAAGGGTTTTATGCATATTATGTCTCTTATGTTGATTGATGATTTAACTAACCAGAAGAGTCCTATGATCAAATAAGAATATGCATGAGTAAAAGAAGACTTCCCTGAAACATTGAATACTAATGTTTATTATTTGTGTTTGAAATGATCATGACTATACATGTTTAAGATTATTGTGTTTTTAAGATTATACTAATGAATGTGTGATTATGTATGAGACCTCGAGGATAACACAATGATGATACTAATAAGCATGCATAGTGATTAAGGATTGATATAAGTTCAAGGACAGGTAATCCAGGAAGCAAAGATCAAGAGGGAGCACACTCTAGTTGTTCCTGCAAGGAAGAAAAGATCAAGAGGGAGCACACTCCAGTTATTTCTGCAAGGATGCAGATATTCAGAGGGAGTTGACCACTTCTCACATTCCACATCAGAATGGAGTTGCAGAAAAGAAGCAAAGACTGAGAGTGAGTCAACCCAACAAACAAACAAAGATAAGTATTTGAATTATCATTCCTTGCATACTTTATTCTTTAAATAATACTGTTCAATAATGTATATACTGATGTTCCTAGAATTAGGTTGTGTATTATGCATATTAGAATAGTTGCATTGATGAACAGTATACTACAAATATACATGGGTAAGTGGCCTATGGCACTGTACAACATTCTATTGCTACTTATCTAGAATTAAACCTCTTTGCAAACATGTTGGGAGTTGTGCACACTCTAAACAATGTTCTGGTAGAGATTGGAAGGCATCTAGAAAGTTACGAGATATGGATAAATGTTGTATTGAAGCATTGGCTAAGATAATTGCATGACTGTATTACATATTTCTTTATGTGTAAGAATTTGTTCTGAAAACTATAAGATGTTTTCTAATCATGCAACTTAACTTGTTGTGTAGGAAAGATCGTATACCATCACCTACAAAAGAAGGACTACAACATTTGTTCAGCAACAAAGTTATCTATTGAAAATATTGAAGATATTGAAGTTCCCAAGATCTGGGAAGAATTTCATGATCGAGGAGTACCAATCGATCATGAAGATGTTTGAGATGCAGTCCCAAAACCTGAAGGGGAGTCTGTAGTGACTTCCAAGAGAATATACAAGATCAAGCATGCTGCAGGTGGTAGCATAGAGACTTTTTCTCTTGTAGCCAGATAAACTTCCATTAGATCAGTACTTTCTCTAGCTGCAGTGATGAAGTGGAAGATACACCAGATGGATTTCAAGACAACTTTCTTGAATGGTGTAGTTGAAGAAGAAGTGTATGTGGAGCAGCCACTTGGTTTTGAGACACATGACAGGGAGTCATATTTGTGCAGAACTTGGTATGGTAGGATAGATAGCTTTCTATCCAATTTGTGCTTTACCAAGAGTAAAGCGGATTCCAACCTTTACTACAAGGTTGAGGAAGGCAATACAGTGATACTACTTTTGTATGTGGATGACCTGTTTATTACATGTGAAGATATATTGATTGCCGACACGCAGCGGAAGCTTGCTGCCAAGTTCAAAATGAAGAACTTGGGGATGATGCACTATTTGTTTCTGGCATGGAGGTGTGGCAGAGTGCAGATGGAATCTTCCTTGGACAAGGGAAGTATGCAGTAAAGATCCTGAAGAGGTTCGGGATGATGGACTGCAAGGACATGGACATACCTATGGCATCGAACCTGAAGCTTCTATGTGATGCCTCATCTAAGCCGGTTGATGTCACTATGTATCGTCAAATGACTGGGTCCTTGATGTACCTGACGAACACGAGACCAGATATTTGCTTTGAGGTGAACACATTGAGCCAGTTCCTGATGGATCCGAGGAGTGTTCACCTAGTTGTTGTAAAGCATATTCTGAGGTACCTGAAGGGTACAGTTGACTATGGGCTCAAGTATGATGCGAATCAAAAGTTTAACCTGTAGGGTTATGTTGATTCAGATTGGGCAAGAAGTGCTGCAGATAGGAAGAGCACTTCTGGGTGCTGCTTCAGTATGGGATTAGGTGTGATCTCTTGGTTTAGCAGGAAGCAGTCTTGCGTATCACTGAGTACAACTGAAGCAAAGTATGTTGCAACGTGTTCGGCTAGTTGTGAGGTTGTATGACTTCGAAAGCTACTGTATGAGTTATTTGATCTACCACTGGAGGCTATTGGTATCTTTTGTGACAACCAGAGTTGTGTGAAGCTGTCTGAGAACCCAGTGTTCCACGACAGGTCGAAACACATAGTGATCAAATATCATTATATCAAGGATATGGTGCAGAGAGGAGTAGTGAAGCTCCTGTATGTTGCGACAAATGAGCAGATTGCAGATGTGCTGACGAAGCCACTAGCCAGAGTGAAGTTCGAGTACTTCATAGAGAGGCTTGGTGCCCTTCAGATCGATGACGCTTCGAGGAAGAAGTGATGGAAACATTTGCTGAAGCCATTCCAAGCATGTTGGAAGGAGGATCCTTCACATGGCTATGGATGTAAGCGTTGGATGATGAGCATCAGGATGATGTACTAGTTTCTACTATGGATATGATCAGTTGGATCATTTATGTATGTATGCATCATGTTGATGCTGGATATGATCAGTTGGATCATTTATGTATGTATGCATGCTAGATATGATCAGTTGGATCATTTATGTATGTATGCATCATGTTGATGCTGGATATGGTCAGTTGGATCATTTTTGTATATGCATCATGTTAGATGCTTGGATCATGTATTTGTATATGTATCAGGTGGATACATTGTATGATCAGGTAGATCATGTATGATGATATGTATCAGGTAGATACTGTGTATGCATCAGGTGTATGCATTGTATGATCAGGATGATCATGGATGACAAGCTTCAGGATGTTTCTCCAGATGACATGCATCAGGATGATGCAGCGATGAGGATCAGGATGATCATGTGTACATCAGGATGATGTATGGTGAGTACCAGGTTGATAATCTGTGGCCATGGAACAAGTTGTGCAGATAAGCATATAATTTGTGCCCTAGGAGATTTGCAGATAGTCTTTCGAGGTTTTGCCTATGGAATGTAATTTGTGCCCTGGGATATCTGGCACATGCTCTTGCTAGGTTTTTCTTGGGAGGACATATAATTTGTGCCCTAGGAGATTTGCAGATAGTCTTTCGAGGTTTTTCCTATGGCATGTAATTTGTGCCCTAGGATATCTGGAAATTTCTCTTTCAAGGTTTTGTCCTATGGCATGTAATTTGTGCCCTGGGAGATCCGATAGGTTGAGCCATGTGCTCGTAATCAGTCCTGGGATGCTCTTTCGAGTTTTTTCCATGACCACATGTAATTTGTGCCCTGGGAGATCCGATAGGTTGATTCGTGTGCTCGTAATCAATCCTGGGATGCTCTTTCAAGGTTTTGTGGTGACCACATGTAATTTGTGCCCTGGGAGATCCGATAGGTTCAGCCGTGTGCTCGTAATCAGTCCTGGGATTCTCTTTCGAGGTTTTGTGGTGGGGTCACATATAATAGTGCCCTAGGAGATCTGACAGGTAGAGTCGTGTGCTCGTAACAGCCTAGATGCTCTTGCGAGGTTTTGTGACGCACGTAATAAGTCCTGAGGATTCCACAGCATGGCCAATGATGATGAAGACCTGCAGGTGGTGGGCCTACATCCAATATGAAAAAGGACTGGCTCTGTATAAATTCCTATGATGAGTAGATTCAGAGATTGATTGAGATAGTAGCAGCAGTGACGATGACGATTATCCAGTGACGATGATCCAGAGAAGAAGACTTGTGCTAGAAGACCTATGTCGAGAAATACCTTCCTAGTTAAGAGGGAGTGTTGATGTATATGTAACTTCAGAATGTATTTCATATATGTATATTGTACTCCTATAGAGATGGTATTATTCCTCTATGCGGAAGTGTTTGTATTCCTATAGAGATGTTATTATTCCTCTATACGGAAGTGTCATCATTTATATTGTAAGTGTCGTAACTTATAATTGATGGGTTATTAGACCACCTTGTTGGGGTCGACCCTGTATAATTCATGTGGGTCGAAGGGTTATTAGACCACCCTATTGGGGATCGGCCATGTGGGTCATAGGGTTATTAGACCACCCTATTGGGTGTCGGCCTAGTCAGCATTATGTTATGTGGTTAAGTTAAGGCTGACCTAGTAAAGGTTATTAGGCAAGTCAAGTCAAGTATAAATAGAGTGCAGGAGGCACTCTATTTCATCATTCTATTCTCTCTCACACTCTTTGGAGAGTGGCACACTTGTGGAGGAGGAGAAGGTGCTGCTAGGAGATGCCTATCTCTTATGCTTGGGTTGTATCATTTCTCTATCTATCTCTGAGGAAGTTATTGGGGTTTTTCACCTTTATGGTTTTCCCCACGTAAAATCTGTGTCTCTTGTGTGCTTGCATTATTGTGTCCATGATTGATATGCTATAGATTTGTTGTACATGTTGTTCTCTCAGTTAAGATCCTAGATCAGATTGAAGTAAATTCTGAAAAACTAACAGTCATGTTCCTTCCCTAGTGGCCATTTGGTCAAGACTTGGACCCTCCAATTCGTAAGGGTCTAGGAAGAATAATTAAATGGAGGATAATTAATTGAGATGAATTTTGGTACAAGGCCTATAGTAATTAATAATTTTAATATTTTGAATTTTAATATTTTTATAATTAATGCTCTATCATTATTAATTAAAGTTTTGGAAATAAATGATGTTCACATGGCTAGGAGGGCGCATGAGGACAAGGTGGACATCACCTACTCAAGTGGAGAAGTTAGAAACAACAAAGAGTCAGCTAAAATCAAGGGGGTGGCATAAAAAGATAGAAACTGGCAAAAGCACAAAGCAGGAAAGTCAAAAAAGAAGGAAAGTGCAGAAAGAAATCAGTATGAAAAAGAAGGAAACATCCAAAAAAGCTAAGTAGGGCACACTTTCCAAATTTAGTTGAAAGACACAAAGCAGGAAAGTTTTACAAAGCAGTATTGTTTCTAATTCTCTCAAGGAATGCACCCTCACCTCTCACACGTGTCAATGGCTTTCCCAGGAAGCTACCTAATTTATAAAATAAGACTAGTGCCCACCATTCACATCTTTTGGTCAATTATTTTGTGTCTTCAGAGATTTTTCTACTCAGAGTTGAGTGATGTGCCTCAACCAATTCTTGGGAGATGAACCCAAATGCGATTCATGTTCCAGTTTTTCCATGATCAAATCCAGATCCATGGAATTCTAATCTACAGGTCTACATCAGTCCAGTATGGAAGAATCTTAAGGAGTTCATCTGGAGGAAGTGATCCATTTAAGTGAAGGAAACCATATGCAACTCATGAAGTCCAGTTCTCCCCCCATTTGCAGATACCAGCTCTGATTTCATCCCCATTTCATATCTAGTGCATAAATTCATCCTCTTCTCCTCCTCTCACACTCATTCTATCAGTTGTAATCACACTCATTCTATCAGTTGTAATATTTCTATAGCATTGGAGACTCCTTGAATATTTGAATGTTGTAAATCCTCTAATATCTGCTCAGGGTATTCAATTTCGAATTGTTGATGTTAATAAACTTTTTTCATAAACCTCATATTCTTCAGAATTGAATTTTGTAAGCCTCTAAGGCAATTTGGATCAAGCAATTCAAAGACTAGCTCTTTAATCAATTTTTATTTACTAGTTTTACCATTTTTGCAATTCATATCTATGTATGAGTCACTTTTCCATTATGTTGGTCATTTATTAATCTTGATACCTTAATGAATCATCTCAAATCATTTACCTAGGGATTTGAAGGCCTCTCATCCCATTTGGAAGAACTTGGAAAACTATTAGTTGAGCAGTTCAAGATAGCGCCCTTGCCTCTTTGGTTCCCAAACTCAACCAGAACCTCCCAAATCTTCGGTCACTCTTTTCCATAAGTTAATTAGGATTTAATGGTATGATATACACCACTATTTACATTCATGTGTAAACGAATGAGCCTAGTATGCATATGTTGGAGTGCCCAGGAAGCCTCAAAATAGTCCTCAGCGGCAACTGTTGTTGAAATGCAAATGGCCCTAGTACTTTGTGCATATGACTCAAAGTTGGCCATGTATATGATATGTTTGTTGCTGCACATTCACCCATACATTTGGAAAATCCTAAATATCCCAAATTCATAACCTTGGAGTCATCTTATTGTGTCCTAGACCAACTCTTTTCCAACTAGTTTTGTTAACTAGTTTCTGCTTGTTAAAAATTGTGAACTAAAAGTTTTAAATTTTGCATAATATCATATTACACCTGATCTAGGATATTACAGATAAGAGCTCTAATAATAGAAATCTCTGAGGTTTGACGAAACAACATTGGAAGGAAAGGAATTGATTTTTTCCCTGGGGCATCTTGATTATTTGGATCAGCAGTAGTATGAAAGGAGATAGGCGAAGACTTTGAAACCATGGTATTCATTCTTTTCTCACAAGCAATAAAAGCATGTGAAAGGAATGTATATCTTAGTGATAGATGGCCTACAAAATTTCATTCATGATTGTGTACAAAGTATCACTAGAAGCAATCATGTAGGGGCCTCAAGAAGATACACATGAACTAAATCATGACCATCATGATACCTTGAAAGATTGAAAGCAAGGGAATACTGAAGGGAAATTGGTAGATAGAAGGTAAATACCCAAACAAGGGAGGGAATCAATATATTTTTTAAAATCAGAAAAAAAAATACAATGATAGGGAAAGAAGCATTGCAAATTAATTAAAGTAGAAAAGAAAATAGTGACAGGAGGATTCCTTTGTTTCAAAGATGTCAGGAAGAAAAAATATGAAAAAGGGGAGATATTCAAGCTAAATATAGTGGACATATCAATCGAATCAATGAAAAACAATCATCTACAAGGAAAAGGCCTTTTTTCGGAGGTTATAGAGGATGTTACTCTAAAAAGAGCCCAAATATCGGTTTATAGTGCAATTCACTACCGGAGGTGTGCGGGCGTAGGTTTTAGTGGATGTTTTTTTTCTGGTGTGTTTATACATAATAAATGCACCAATGCATACACAGCATAAATGCACCAATCCTGCAAATAGATCATGTAGCACCGCGGTCAAAAACACCATCAAGCAAAAGAAAAAGAAAAATTGCAAACAGTGAGTTTATATTAACATAGCGCACCCATCCGCCACATAGTTGAATGCACCGAAGTAAGGTAAATATATAGGTGAGAGCACCGGATTACCATATGTTATGTTTTTTAATTTCAAACATCAGCGTGGTTCATCTAATCCACCGCACTAGGGCGGTATATCCTAAGTTGCACCACATAAGGTTTTAAAAAATCCAAATCTAAAACCACGAACTATATTATTTTTTATTTTAAATGTTTATACTCAATGTGTTATATATAGTCTACCACACCGGTCCATTATAGTTTTTAGCACACCATGCTAGGGTTTAAATAAAAAAAAGTATAGGTAGTGCATTTAAATTATCCAAATGCACTTGAGCACCACGTAGTTTAAAGCACTGAAGTAGGGTAAATAAATAGTCAAGAACATAGAATTACTATATTTTTTATTTTTTATTTCCATCACCGATGCGATTCTTCCGATGAAGTGCATAGGGATAGTATAGCCTAATATGCATTGAGATCGGGTTAAAAAAATTGAATTTAAAACCATGGACTATATTACTTTGTATTTTAATTTGTATTAGTGGTGCATTGTATATAACTAACCGCACCGGTGCGTTCTAGTGTTGGGTGCACTGGAACGGGATTTTATAAAAATAAATAACTGTGTGAAAAAATACTTTTTACCACATCAACAATTCTTTTGAGTCATCCTACAACACTAATGTCATACATCCCCTGCTCAAACACCCTAACACTCGTGATCCACAAGGAGGCGTTGCTTGTTTTCGTTGGTTTCTAACTGTATTTTGAATTTTTCCAAATGGTGGGAAATTTTTAAAATTTGAATTGCATCACAACCATGCCTCCCCGATGCAAAATGTCCAAGAAAATTATGTGTTACTTCATAATTTAATTTTTTAGTGGATTAAAATTAAAAATTAACCTTTTTTCTACTTAATTTATAAAAAAAAAAACTAAAAATCCCTACAAGGTGCGTTCAACTTGTTCGGCTCACATCGCGAATGGTGCACTCTGTAAATTCACAGGGTGCACCATCCACGGTGTGTTTCAGTAGGATGCGCACAGCACAAATGATGCATTATACTTTCATAGCGCACCGATGAACTAGGTTTTTAAAAAAATATGAACATAAACTGTTGCGTATACTAAACGAAAAATGCACCATATATACGGTGCGCTTACATGTGCCAAGTGCACTTCCAAACCAAAGGTTATTAAAAAAATTCATTATGTTAAGCAATGCAGTCCATTAAATTTTCTCCACCGATGTCCCAATGCACCAACATGTATTCGAAGCACCGCAGCCAGATTTAATTTTTGACCACATCAAGGGAGACTACGGTGCACTATAAGAACAATTACACACCGTGAACAGTGCGATGACATGTCCACAACACACCATTTTTGTCAGAGCAAAACTTTAAAATAAAAAAGTAACAAATGTTTAACGATGCGGTTTGATAAATGCACTGCACCGATTTGTCGATGTGCTGACAAGTATCTGGTGCACCGTAAACAATACAAAATTTAAAAAACTTGCAAACAGATTCAACAATGTGGAAAATCAACCCAAATGTATCATATAGACGATGTGCTAACGTGTGTCAAGTGCACCATGGAAACAAACATAGTTTAGAAAAATATTATTTTAAGCGGTGCATCCCATTAACTATTCTGCACCGATATCATGGTACGCTAATGTGAAAATGGCACACAATTATCACAAACAAATTTTGGAATGCACCAAGTGAGGCTATGGTACACTCTAAGAACGTGTATGCACCATTTACGGTGTGATGACATGTCTACAACACACCAATTAAGTGGTGAAAAACTTTAAAAACTCCAAAGAAAACAAAACGTTTAACGGTGCACTACCTTAAACTCTCCACATCGATTTATCAGTGTGCTGATGTTTAACGGTGCACCGTTAAAGCATAAAAATTAAAAAACTCACAAAATACATCAATAGTGTGGTTTATGAAAATTTGTGCACCACTTTCGGTGCACTGATGTTTAATGGGCGCACCGTCATCAACCATTTAAAAATTATAAAAATCCCAATGGTTCACTTAGATATTAATCGGTGCAAATGTAGTCCAATAGCACCGTTAATGGTGCTCTTTTTTGTAGAAAAAAACTGGTCACAGTGCGATACTGTAATTGAGGCGCACCACTTGTCAAAATTATTTGTTTTGAGAAAAAAAAATATTTAATGTTTTTATATGTACATTATGACACTGATTCATGTTATATGTGAAACAGATACGTCAACAGCGATAGGTTGTTGAGCAGCAGCATGCACGGGTTGATCAATACAATATGGTGCATGGCTGGGAGGCTAGGGAGAGGGAGAGATATTTGTACCCTCACCCCATTATTGCTTAGAATCTATACCTATTCAGGTTTTCGTTCTCCTAAATTTCTATCAGGAGGATACATCCCTCAACGGGAACTCTTCATTGTTGGTGTAGTTGATCTGACGCTAAGATCATCATAGGAAGGCATTTCATGTTGGTCTGGATCAGTGGCTCCATCACAATAAGGAGGATATTTATTTCATCATTGGGATATCCAAGATAGGGGATGATTTTCCCCAATTCCCTGATGTCCAAACTGGTGCTATAGCAGAGAGTTATCTAGCTCTTACACTCAGAGATATATCGATCCTGTTTATTTTCAGGTGCATGATGGGAAGCTTAAGATTTATGTTTTTGGTCAAGAATATGTTAGGTGCCTCTCTCTTTTGCTTATGATGGCGGTGCACTCCACCAATGATGGGCAGTGCATTAGTTTCCCTATATTTTATTATGTTTATTCTTTATTGTATAGACCTAGATACATTAGGTGGTCTACCATCTTTTTGTGGCAGTTTTTATTGGAATTGATTTAATACTAAGAGGGGGGGTGAATAAGTGTTAGTGCAGTTATCAGTAGTTTTTAAATTCTTTAACAGATTATTCTGAACTTAATCTTGATATTTAAGTATGCATCCAATAAAACATTCATCCATATATTCATCAATACAAAGAACACGGAACACATGGGATTTTGACGTGGAAACCCAAACAAGAGAAAACCACGAAATGCTCTTTTGTAATGAAAATATTACATTCAAGGAAGCACCGACTTCCTATGTTTACCAGCACCAACTGGAAGGAGGAATCGACCCCTTGGTTTTACAGCCACCGACCTGAAGGAAGCACTAACTCCCTATGTTCTCTAGCACCAACTGAAAGGAGGTTACGACCCCCTATTCCTTGCCCCGTCCTGCTGCCTAGATATACAAAATAAGATGTTTCCTTACTGAACTTCCGACATGCGCACACTTCTGATATTCTAATGTTCATTCTGATGTGCGCACCTTCAGTATGCAGTTGAATTGTTGTCACTTCCCTGCATACATCACTTGAGTTCTCATTCCACTCAATAATTCATTTATGTTGATGACTCACTTCATATATCTTGTGCTACTTCATTTGTTGCAGTCTACGCCACTGATTAGTTGTGTCATTCTGCTACTGTGCAACTGTACTCACCAATGATACGATGCTTCAATTGATAGCATGTTGTTATGAGATTGCACATCGGTATCAGATGGAACTGCGCACTTAATTAGATGTGTCTATTCGGTTTAAGTGCCACAGTCTTTCATACAATTTGCGACGTACTGTGCATCATATGATTTTTCCTTTCGATTTAACGTACTTGTCTCAAATCATCTTCATCATGATGTACATACTAGATTCTGGTTTTGTTCTATCACCGTGCATCTGATGGACTTCTTTGCTTCGCATACTTCAATTCAACCTTTGTGCATCAGCTAAACTTGTGTGCATCTTCTAATATACTTTATTTATGTCTCTTTGCTTCTTAAAACATATGTGACTTTCTATGTGTTTTCTACAATATGATCATTCAATCCTCACGCTCTTGCACATCCTCTACATTATTCTCTTTTGTCTTTACGCAATCGTCACATATCTACAACATAATTTTGCGCACCATTAGTTCAATCATTCCTCTACTTATGTGCACTCGACTCCTCGCTATATCATATTGTTTTGTACCTCAATCCCTTGATGCCCCAGATATGATTCTGTATCTTCCACTTAGAATCTCTTAGACCTCGCCATCAAGCTTACTTCAAATATACAACTTGCTTCACTGTGTATACATGTCCTGCATGGATTGTATGTCCACATGTTGGTTGTAGAATTCCTTCTTTCTTGTTTCACGAATTCTGCTTATGCAACATGTCATGTTATGCACCATTGATGTGTCCTTTCTTTGTGGTTTATGCGCATACATGGTCCTCGACTTGGTGGGACTTTCACCTTTGTTGTACCATCACTTTGTAGGTCTTGCGCACTTGATGTTTCAATGCTTTGCGGAACTTGCGCATATAGGATCTTCAACTTGGTGGGACTTTGAGCATTCCGGTATAATCACTTGTGGGTCTTGTGCACTTGTTGTGTCATTGGCTATGGAATTTGTGCGTATGCTAACTTCAACCACTACACCCTTCTTGAAACTTATGTGTGCTTCAACAACTGAAAGCTTCTTCTAATTGGAGATGACTTGCATGCTTTCAGGACTTGTATAGATGTTCAACCATCTCTTGTACCATTTTTCTTGTGCACTCCACTTGACTTGATTGCGCACTCTTTAATCTTATCTATACTTGCTTGTGCACACTAGACTTTGTCCTATGTATTCTTTGGCTTGCTTGCACACTCTTCATACTTCTTCCCAACCAACACTTTAGCTTTTTCCTTGAAGGACTCTGATTGGATGGAATTGTGACCTACTCAAGTACATGTGCCTTATGTACTTCTTCAAAGTGTATATGCATGATGTACCCCTGGACACACTTCTTTAGACTAGATGCAACTTCTAGATATACTTATTCACACTGGCATCCATATCCTTCACTACTTTACTTGCGCATAAACTTCTTCAATGTGGATTTTCCATACTTCTTCAAGCTGGCATGTGAATACTGAATCCACTTGAATTCAGTTGAAATCAATGACTCAAACTGAATCAGTTGACATCCTCTTTGACATTAGTTGACATCAATGACAACCAAATTTCAACAGTTTTGTTTTGCTTTGGGTAGATGTCGTGCACAGATTCATGGGAGGGCCAACTTCCCTTTCTATTCAAATATTTTTTGTCTATTTTTTGAGAGGTTTCTGGCCACCATTCCATCATTTGAGTGTCTCCCTCCTAGGTCGATGACAAAGTTGCATATGCACATGTGGGGGTAGATGACGCCCAAGAGGGGGAACCCTGAGTTCCCGTCTAGTATCACATCAGATCTACTTGAGATGTTATCCAATGAGGATGACCATGCATTCGACATTGTGCCATATGCATATGCGCGCTTGGACTGGAGAATGTGCTAGGACATCTCCTTCACCCAATATGAGAAACTAGATCATAGAGGTAATATTAGCATTATGTTTAAATTAATATAGTTTCATTTTATTCTCTTTATACATAATGCAAATGAAATATATTCTAAATTTTTATATTAAATTGTTTAATGAAATTGTCTAATTATTGTTGTTTACTATATATTTTGCATACGTTGGAACATTCGATGGAGAAGGGTTGTCTCCTCCCGCTCAGGATGATAAGGATATGAAAGAGCCCAAGGTGCTATAGTTGGGCACCAGAACTAGCCTTCGATGCAGGACTAATGATAGGTATTGATAGGACGTGGTGGACAGGTTATCAGAATTGTTGGCACAACAAGGGTTGAGCCTGTACGAGTGTGCGACATTGTGTGACAACCTCACCTTACAGAGTTGTGGAGGATAGTTCATCGTGATATGAGGAACTTGATGTAGCATATTGTTGGTGTATCCATTCATTTAGATGCTAGAATATGTGACCATCATCCTCCTCCTCCACCTCCTCCATCATCTCCGACATCTCATCCTCCTCCTCCTCCTCCACCTCCTCCTCCATCAGCTTCAACATCTCATCCACCTTCTCCTCCTCCACCTCCTCCTCCATCATCTTTGACATCTCATCCACCTCCTCCTCCTCCACCTCCTCCTCCATCAACTTTGACATCTAATCCACCTCCTCCTCCATCAACTTCGACATCTCATCCACCTCTGCCAACATCAACTTCGACATCTCATCCACCTCCTCCTACACCACCTCCTCCTCCATTAGTTCCTTCATCTCCTCCTCTACTCCTACTCGACTGACCAGCCTATCCTACTGATCATCCCAACCATCCACCATTTCCTACTCTAGTCACCTCTATGTAGAGACAATGCTCAGAGGGAGTACGATTTAGCTTGATGGACCTTAATGTGCTTGTTTTCGAGCTAGGGGTTTTCCTGGTAGAGGTACTAATGCCTTTATATTTATTGGTGGAGGTTTCTATGCCTCTTGTTATACTGACAGAGGTGTTGATGCCTCTGGATCTACTGGTGGAGGTGTCGATTCCTCTAGCTCTGGTGAGAGAGATATTGATCCTCTAGTTCTGGAAGAGACCATACATGTTATAGCAGTTATTGGACTGGAGATATATATTTGGCAAGTATCATCAGTTTGATGTTATTGTTCATATATATATATATATTACTGCATGTTTCATGTTGATGTTGATGTTGATGTTGATGTTGATGTTGATGTTGATGTTAATGATGATGTATATGTTAGGTCAGGTTAAATGATGCTTATTAGATGTGTGTGATGGTTATGCATGTTATATAATGCAGCTTTTTTTTGTTAGATATTATAAGATTTGTGTTTTAGGTGATGTTTAAATATGTTAGATATATGTTAGATGATGATAATGTAATGTTTGTGATGGTACATTCATGTTTATGTTTATGATAGTATATTAATTATGTTTATGTTTTATGTTTGTTAGATGGTGAAAATGATGTTGATGGTATGTTTATGTTATGTTTATGTTGATGATGGTATGACGATGTTTGTGTTTATGATGGTATGATGATGTTTATGTTTATGTTTGTTAGGTGGTGAAAATGATGAGGAAGGTATGTTTATGGTTATGTGGTGAAAATGATGATGATTGTACGTTTATGTTTATGATGGTATGATGATGTTTATGTTTATTATGGTATGATGATATTTCTGTTTATATTTGTTAGGTGGTGAAAATGATGATGATGGTATCTTAGATGATGTTAAAGTACTATTTTAGATGTAATTACTAGATGTTTATCTTAGATGATGTTAGGTGATATTAGATGTGAATGTTCATGTTTGCTTATAGATGTATCTATTAGATGTGTACTGTCAAAAACAAATTCCTCCAATATAATATTGTGTATAAACATCATGCATATTTATTTCGAAAATTTATGAGATGTGTTTATTAAAAAACATCAATAATATATTCTTCTTTACATTGCAGTTACTATCATATTGTTACAATAAATGTAAATAATTTTGTGAACTTATATATTAATAATTAAATGCTTAACATTTATATTAATACTTAAGTTATAAAATATAGCATTTATTAAATTCTTATTATTTGATATATATTTAAAATTATAAATTCGGATATTTATTAATTTCATGTGATTGATTGGTCATGTGTTTAAAATAGTGAGATGAAAAATATTTTAACACTTAACAAGTGGCATTGCTAAAATGAATAACAAAACCAACCCACAAATTAAAGTAAAATATTTATCTAAAAAATAGATACCCCTTCAAGAAATATAGAATACAATGAAAATATCATACTTTTTATTTTAATACAATCCCATTTCTATAATATTTGAATTCTATAAATTTAATGTATGTGTAAGTAAAGTGAAATGTCATGTTAACTTAATATTGTTCATACTCTTATGATTTGTATGTTTAATATTTTTTTATATGAATGAACAATTTGTAGAGCAGTGACTTTTCAAAAAAATTGTGTAAGTAAAGTAAGGTGTCATGTAAACTTAACATTGCTTATGATTTTAAATTTGTTTGTTTAATAGTTTTTTTAATGAATGAACATTTGTTTATAAATATAGTGTTGAGCTAGCAATTACTTCTTAAAAAAATCAATGTTTTGAGAAAATAAATATAATATTTTTTTCTCAAAATTAATACTAGGATTTATCTCTATAGCAATTACTTCTTAAAAAAGTTAATGTTTTAAGAAAATAAATCTAGGGACTTATATCTTTTTTTCATAATTAATACTCAATGATCTATCTCTATAAAAAAACATATTTTATTTTCTATAAATATTTGTTAAAAACACAAATATTATCTCTATGCATGCTTATATAGTTATTTCATATAATTTAATTATCAATTATTTGATAATTAAAGATTAAGATATATTTGATTGTACCAATTACTTAGATTATTAATATCACTTCATCTTGTATTTTTACCGTGAATTGAAAATTATTTAAATGCCTATACTTTCCCTTTTCACAATTTACACATTATTTCCTTTAATATGTTCATGTCCACCTTGTTATTTCTTTTAAAAGGAACTCTTATCCTTCAAAATGTCATAAGTTAATTTTTTTATTCACTTCCCTTTCTACAAATTAAGCTAATTTCCTGATTCACTTTCCTTTCTATAAATTGACCTAAAAAATATTTTTAAGCAATTAATTATAATTTCAATACCATAAGATAAATATTTTATAAAGATTTAATTCATCATTTAATTCACGACAATTAATTAGATATATATAACATATATGCATAACAACAATGTACATTTATAGATATGAAACTTATTTGTAACATAGGATATTGTTGGCCTCTTGGAGGAAACACTGGTGCACTTGGACAGAGAGGCAAATATCGCGACTCCTCAACACAACAAGTCTTGTGGTTCCTCACCACAACAAGTCAAGTCTTGAGCTCACCCTGACCTCATGTACGTGGAAAAACTCCACATGTACCCACTCATGGAAAACCCCTCACGTACATGGCCTGTCCCTTAACCCCACTCTCTTCGCCATGGCAAATCCTCCCATGCCCCTCCAATCCAACAAAACATATTTATATAGTGTATAAGGTCCAATACCAAAAAGTAATGACTTTTCACATGTACATCATAACTCATCATTTGGTAACAATTATAAGAAAACTAATTTTCTTTAAATCTTTTACATATTTTCATTTTTATTCGTTTATTTTTAAAACTCTTGTATTTTTCATTTATTTATGTATCACATGGGGAAAATTGGTCCATCACATTCTCCCCTCCTTGAATTGATTATGTCCTCATCAACCTTGACCTCATCTGCATAAAAAAAAATTCAATATGAGATATCCCTCTCTTTTTTAAAGTAAATATCTTGGAAAAAATTCAAAACCTCTCTTTCTCTCTTTTTAAATGTTAGAACATAAACATGCAAGTCATAGATCAACAAACATCAATAAATTAACATTAGATCGAACAAAAAAAAATATTTTCCAAAGGTGAATATTCATTGGACTCAACAATTCATAATCATGTTATTAATACTTTGATTTAATTGTATCTATCATCACAAATTTATCTTAAAGAAATGCATCAAACCATAGATAAAAATTAAAATTTAAAAAAAAAATGTCAATAATTATTTGCAAGTAATTGGAAAATATCCACATAAGAATTGAACATTGAGTCCTAAGATGAAACCACAGGACAAATAAGGAGTTGGGATATTCTTCAAAGTCAATTTTATGAAGACTTTTATTTTATACCTGGAAATTCGATGAAGTCAATTTGAACCTACACTAAGATTGACTAAGGATGTCGTGTTGACTGATAGGTTGCAGATTGACTAAAATGATGAGAATCATTTAGAAAATATAGGGCACTTATCATTCAAATAATTATAAGGGTCAAGCACTATGCATAGAGAAGAAGGATGGTGACTATTCCTACTAATGTCATGTCAGTGGGACTTACTTCTTTTAAACAACCTTCTATCTTATCAATGTATATGATGAAAGGGTATGGGAGAGGGGGAAACCTTGCTTAACTTCAATAATAATATCTTTCGACCAACCCTCTATGTTCTAAAACTCGCAAATGACATTCTCTTATAACCTTATCGCAACATTCCTCAACTTGGAGGGAAACTTTAGCTCTTCTAATCTATTCCATAGGTTATTTCTAGGCATGGCATCAAACGCTTCTTTTTCTTTTTTTTTAAAGTCCACAAAGAAACAAAAGAGATAAAACTTAATAGAAATTAAATTTAAACCCATTAGTCTTTTTAAACCAATCACATAGTTCTCCATATCCTTAACAAATTTATTTTAATGTGATCTCAAATTGGAATTTCTCTATAACTTTCAGGTAGTCTAAAAGTTCGAAAATAAACTTATTTGTCAAGTTCGAAACAATTAGTTCACAGTTGAAAATTAAGGACTCGTCCTTTAGGTCATGCCTAAATATCTAAATGGTGTACTTATACATGGTGTTCTTAAGAATTGACATAAATTGATTATATGTATTAACCATGTTTATTAGATTTGTGATTAATTTATATTGGAAAGAATGAGTAATAGTTTCCATAACTATATATATGTCCACATTTCATACATGTGTGTTATTTGATGTGTGTTTTAAACACATCAATCTACACATCAACAATGAAATTACCTTAGTTTTAGGTTCAACTTGATATTCATAGTGATTTTTATCGATCTTCTAATATAGATTGTTTTCATACATTGTTGAATGTCTATTAATTGTCTTTATTAGCAAACTTGAAACATGCATAGACTATTGTTATTGTTATAGAACATTAATAAGACTAGTGAAAATAAGCTTGAATATTTTGAGATTACTAAATGCAAATCATTAACGCTTCCACTACTATTGATACACACGACCCAAAACTTATACTTCCTTTACTATTATGAATACATGTGAAACAAAGCTTAGACCTTTTAACTAGTAAAAACTTGAACAGAATAGTATGTTGCATATGTTTACACAGTAGAAACTCCAAGTAATTAACTTGACCCATGAATTTACATGTAATTTTTATGTAATAAATCATAAATATTTTATATAAAATTTAATAAAAAGAGATATGAGTCATAAAACTAGTAAAGATTGATGTAAATCTAAGAGAAAATAAATTCATATTTATACCATTCAAGATTATTCTTAAAATGATGGGCATTTTTAAATGATCAACTTATACAGAGAAACTCTTACCTCTCAACTTTTTTTTTAATCAATCAATTAAATCAAAATATTAAAAATAAATAAATCCACACAAATCTAGCTTTTTTATTTCAATCTTTTTCTAAAATGATAAAATTAAATAAATATTTAATAATTATAAGATTTTAATTAAATGATTGATTTTAAAATAGAATTGCTTTTAAAACCTTTGATTGCTTGATACAAGTTGCTATATCAAAGGATATAGCCCATCGATTTTTTACCATTGATAATCTAAAATACTCATGTAAGTGAAATTTAAAATGACAAGAACACCTATCAAATAGTGCAATAATCCTTAGACCTGACCTAACATGGTGTCTATTCCATAACTTATATCTTTCTTTTTTTTATTCTAACTTATAATTAGTTACCATGGCTCCTTATTTAAAATGGTGGAAAGAAGTTAAAATAAGAATATAAGAAAAAGAAATATTAATGCTTATTTTTTAAAATAGTAAAATGCCCCATATATATATAATTTTAATATTATAAATACAATATACAAATATACTTGTGCTTTTATATTTGTGATTTACTATTTAATAAATTTTAATTTTAAAAATTTAAGATTAAATTAAGCTCTCTCCTATGTAATAATTGTATTTTAATAAACTTTAATAAATTTTTTAAGATTGTCATTCCATTGCATACCGGTTTTTACTTAGAAATTATTGCGGTTGTATGTTTTACCAATTTCTCAATGGATTTGTTTTGCCACATTCTTAACGGTGAATCATTAGAATGGTAAATAATTTTTTTTTAAGTATTATTGACTTTAATTATGCATCCCCATTTGGTTTGGTGTGGATTAACCATTTCAATAAAAAAAAAAAAAAAAAACTTAAATTATGATTTTTTTTTATTTTACTAATTTTTAAAAGAGTGAAACATTATTATTAGTCCCTGTCATAATTGAGCAAGCAAGCAAGCAGAGGTTATTGTTTTCGTCTATTTTTGTTATTATTTTCCACCATAAATTTAATATTTAACATTTCTAAAGTAAAAATAAAGGTTTGGTTTATTTTCTTTTATTTATTTGTTTATTTTCATTTCTATGGCAATTTTTTTCGAATTTTATTGGTACCATACCATAAAAATTAGGATTTAAAAAATTGACTCAAAAAAATTAATAACATTAATTACCAATATCCATGAATGTAAATGTAATGATGACATTGTTCTCGTTTTTGGGGGGTCAAATTTAATAATTTTTTTTACCTTCGTTTCATAAAGTGTGTATACTAGTAGCACCATTTTTCATTTTGAACCATTTTTTTGCAATTTTGAAACATCATGGTAAAAAAGAAATTATTTATAAATGCGTTTTTTCAACTTTTACAAAAAAAATACATTTAGTAGCTAGTTATAATGAAACAATATGTATATTTTAGAGTGAGGAGGAACTGCGTTGGACGAATTTGAAACTCGACGTTTCGATCCCTACTCTAGGATCATCATCAGGAGACAGTTTGAAGCTGCGATAAGTTTTTTAAATTTTTAGCCAGATAGAATGACAAACATATATATTTTCGAATTTTTTTCTTTGAACTTTTATCTTAAATAAGTTATTTATATGGGGAAATTTGTTTAAAAAAATAGAAAATAAAGACATTTTAACGCATTTTCAACTATTTTAATTATATAACTTAAGATTTTAAAGATTAAAAAAATTGAAAAAGACACCCAAAAACAAAATAAAACTTAAAAACAAAATTATGATAAAATTAAAAAATATATATAACAAATTAAAAATTTGAATTTTAAAAAAAATACTAGATTTAAAACTTAAAAACCGAACAAAATATATATATATATATATAATGTTTCAATTTTAAAAATAAAAATAAATAAATAATATCATAAATTCATGTATTATATATAGAAAGAGAGGGGAAATAATTTCTTAAATAATTTGTGTTTAACTCGGTACTAGTTTTATATAGTGTTACTAAGAGAATTAGTAAATACAATTTTAAATTATGATACAATGATGTAATAATGTCATTTTTTGCAAAAGTGTGCTACCCTTAGCGTTAGTTTTCAATTCAGGGCTTGATTTTAAGGTTTTTGTGAACAATAAGGATTGTTTTGGTCCATGTCTATATTCTTAACCACAAAAAAGTGGTGCTACCACTTTTTTATTCAGGGTTGTTTTTTGGTGTTTTTTATCAAAAATATGAATTTTTATGGCTAAAGTTATTGTTTTGAGGATAAAGTTCTCATCAAGTTGTATAACTTATTTTATTCCTTACCAATACCACTTTCCAATTTTTTTAGAATCCCTTCCTGTGTTGGAATATTCTCACCATAATTTTTATCTTTTCATGCATCCAGACATCAGTATGGTAGTCTCCTCAACACCTGCAACCTATGTTCAGCCTCCTAAAGCCTGTTTTTATCCCTCAGGAGCCCTCCTACCTACCTAGTGCGCCTTGTTTTCCTCACCTGGATGACATATGCACCCTACTACACTAATTGGATCACTAACACTCAGTTGCAGCATTTATTGACTAGTTTATTCATTTATTGCTCAGTTTAACTGCCTGTAGCTTCCAGTTGTCTGTATCGGAGTGCCAAGTCTTCGTCCCTTGATTTGTGCTCACATGACTCAGTTAGACTCATTTGACTGACTTTTGATTATTTGTGACTACTACCACTGATTGGATGATGTCTCCAATGCAGTCAAGCCACACATTGAGGAGAATTTGAATGACCTTAGGAGGAATTCGAATCCATTTGATTGTATTCAGTTATTATTCACTTTTCACAGTGTCAGCTTACAGCTGGTGTATGATACAAGAGTTTTTGTCATTTCTTGTGTTAATGAGTGAGTATTGATTCAGCAATTCTTCTTCTCTTCTCTTCTATTCTTGAGTGAGTTTTACTGAGGTTTGCTCCAGCTATGTGATCTCTCCTGTAAATTATCACATCCTAGATTGAAAATAGGGATTTTTGGCTTTTTTTTCCTTCATCGACTTTTGGAAATAACATCCCTATTCTTGGGATGCAAGCTCTCAAACTACGCCTTTATATTATGAATATCGAAATCCATTGCATTGTTAGTGACTCCCCATGAGCAACTCTCACAATACGCCAAATATTGAGAATGACCAAGATCCACACGCTCTAAGAATCCAAAAAAATCTGAAGGCAAAGAGTCGTAGTGAGTACTAGAAGATCGAGGACATAGCCTGGATGGAAAAAGAAGGAGGCCCCAAAATCCATGAGGATCCTACCCACATTGAGCAACAGGAGGCTTAATATCACAATACTGACCTAATGAAACTCAAAGGATTGGCTCATCTTGAATTGGGATACGCACTAGAAATATTCCAGCAAGGTTGTGCAGTTGTTGATATCGCAGGATTTGTTGTGCAAAGTCTTTAGAAGATACACAGCAATTTCCATGAGATCAACTGCATTTGATCGATGAGGAGGAGAATCTGGGTATCCATATGGATTGGAGTGGATTCTAGGAATTTGCCAAGGCGTTTCCTCCATTGATCTCTTCGGCGGCCTTGAACAGGGAGTAAGTGTTTCCACCATCGAAACACTTTTTCTCTTTTTTTTCCATCCTTCTTTTATCAGCTCTATAGAATCCTGAATACCTTCAAAATCAAATGGACGCTGAGCAAAAGAAGGATTTGTCTTCTGATTTTTCAAAGATGGATCCATTGTTAGGAGAGAATTCGTCAGCGTACCACTACCCATCTCATCAAAGGGGTTTCTACAAAATCAATTTGAGGATTCATGGATGTGGGTATATACTTAGTCAATTCCCAATTCAGTCATCAAAGGATTTAATCTTATTCTTTCCATGAGGACCTCCCAGCAGGCCTGGAATTTCAAATTTCCTATGCCTGTCAAATGTTTTTTGACAACGGTTTCAAGTTTTTGGTGCCTATCATTTTACGGTCTAGGCAATTTCAGTGAGTGTCAATTTTTTTTATGTTGTATGTAAATGTAATTAAAATATTTGCATAAAAATTTACTCAATTCTAAATATGCAGTAAGCAAATTCTAAAATCATAAAATAAAAAATTCAGAAATTCAGAAAAATAAAAAATTCAGAAATTCAGAAGGGAAAAATCTAAAGGAGAGTCCAGGGGTAATCTAGCTGGAAAACATACATCAAGCAAAAGCCTGTATTTTCTAGTTACGTTAAATGGTATTTGTTGGTCATGACAAGGAATGTTAAAAATAAAAATTCAAAAAAGTATTAAGTATTACAAAACATAACATGTAGGTTAGAAACTAAGTTTTTTGGACGAGCAGTGAAAGCAATCCAACATAATGACCAAGGGAAATTACGAGCAATGCAGAAGTGGGCACAGTAAAATGGCCAAGGGTATGTACAGGCTAAAGTCTAAGATCACAGGTATTAAAATTTATGATGGGACATCTAAATGCTTAGACGTCATATATACGTTTCAAATATTTGATTACCTGTCATTCTTGACGTTCCAGTTTCAAACCTACCTCTCAATCACATGTTGGAATGCAAAAAACGTTTTGTGGGACATCAAATTCCAAGCCTGCCTCTTAGCAAGCCCAGCGATAAATGTGGGTACCTGGACTGTCAAGTTTGACTTAAAGAAGTGAAAATTATAACTGTCTTATAAGGAAAACTAGGCCTACTCGCATTCATTGGCATGCACCTTCTGATAGGACTAGTTAGTGCATCAGTCGATGCAGTGGTCTCCTGGTAGGGGTTAAGGAATTTATGATCCACCAGTTTTGAGGTTGGCTTGGATCAGTCGATTGAGTTTCCAACTTTCCATATGTGCTAATAGAATATTTGATGGGGTGAGTGTTTGATTTGTATGGATATTGTTTTCTTCACTAAAATGTTTTTTTTAGTCCTTGATGTAGGTAGAGACTATTGTTTATGTCTATTTTCATTATTATTCCTTGCCATACATTTAATATTTGAACATTTATAAAGTGGAAGTAAAGGTTTGATTTATTTTCGTTTATTTATTTATTTATTTTCATTTGCATGGCAATTCCTTACTAATCTTATTGGTGCCATACCATAAAATTTAGGATTAAAAAAATTAACCCAAAAATATGCATAACATTAATTGGCAACATCCATGAATGTAAATGTAAGGATGGAAGGTTTCATGTTTTGTTTCTTATTTCTTTCTCTTTTTGGGCTTATTTCTTGCCAATAGCAGTTTCTAATTTTTTTAGACTCCCTTCCACGATTGGAAATAGGGAGTTTCTAGTTTTTTCCTTCATTGAATTTTGGAAATAACAATTAGTTTCCGTTAAAGTAAAGGCAAGCATTTCTATATAAAATTCTTGGACTACAGCACTTCTATCAAACATCTATAAAAAAATTGTATCTGGTCGTTCTGTAATCAAATGCAAAAACAAGAATGTACTAAAGGCTTGGGATGCATGTTTTCAGTTATTGATGCATATAAAAATACATCGATTATGTTGTTGTTTAGATATTGGGCTAGCAGTGAATCCTCCGCCTTCACCATGGGTTGGTCTGACTATGTGGAAAGAAAAGGTTTGATGGAAAACAATGTTCTCATATTCTAGTGGGACTCTCACTATTCTTGGTTTTTCATAGCATCTCATAGGAAAACAAAATACTAGAAGTGACAGAAATGGCAACTCAAGATGATCACGTAAATTCACTAAACACTGCACATCTATGCAATTTGTCTTGGAAGTTAAGTTAGAAATGCAAGCTCTCCAATCACAATAGTAACTGATTAAAGATTCTTCAGCTTTAGTGCTTCTTGTTGTTTAGTTGCATAAATATTATGCATCTTAAATGTAATTTGGGTAGCTCGCTGAAGTTTTTAAATTACACGCCAATTTCATATTTTCTCTATGCATTTCTCACTGTAGTAAATGCCAATTTTAGACATATACTTTTTCAGACACAACTTAACTAAGAAAAATAAGAACATATGCTCTTACAAAAGCTTCCATTCTCTTGCCAAATTTTTATTTCAATATTTTTAAAAGCTGGGGACTTTGCTACTTGTAGCCCTTGTTGTCATCGTTTTGGATTCTCTTCAAAGTGACTTGCAGCAAGTAAATAAAGCATTGAAAGATGTTTCAACTGAAGGTATAGAGTCTATATTTGTTTATAATCATTTTTATTTTATTTTATGACTAATGCGATGTAGGTTTTTTTTAAATAATGATCTTAATGAGTGACTCCAAAATGCGCTTACTTGAAGGAATATGAGAAAAAATTATTGTTCAAGAAAATATTCCTCAACTATTGATAAAGTATTGGAGTCCTTAATATAAATACCCATGCTCTACTTTCTCGTTGTTTGGTCAAAAAAGCTAAGTCCAAGTAACAAGTTTGAGCAACTAAACATTTGAATTACTAATAGAAATCATTTGAGCGTATTTCATAAATTAAACTCTAAAATCTTTAATATATTATCTTACCCCTTCACGACATTTAATTAGATATATATAACATATATGCATAACAACAATGTGCTTTTATAGATATAAAACTTATATGTTACACGGGAGATTATTGGCCTCTTGGAGGGAACACTAGCACACTTGGATAGAGAGGCAAATATCATGGCTCCTCGGCACGACAAGTATCGTGGCTCCTCACCACGGCATGTCAATTCTTGAGCTCACCCTGAACTCATGTACGTGGCAAAACCCCACATGTTCCCACCCATGGAAAACCCCTCACGTACATGGCATATCCCTTAACCCCACTCTCTTTCTCGTGGCAATTCCTCCCATGCCCCTCCAATTTAACAAATCATCTTTAGATAGTGTATAAGGTCCAATACTAAAAAGTAATGACTTTTCACATTTATATCATAACTCATTATTTGGTAACAATTATAAGAAAACTAATTTTCTTTAAGTCTTTTATATATTTTTCATTTTTATTCTTTTATTTTTAAAACTCTTTTCTTTTTCATTTATTTATTTATCGCAGGGGGAAAATTGGTCCTTGACACAAATATCACACTAATGTAAAATATAAGTGTCTAGTCAATTATAATATATTCATGAAATCCACCTTGTTATTCAAATGAGAGTAGTTGAAATTACAACAAACAATAAATATGATTAACATCAATGATAATTTTCAATATAATTAGTTGATTTTGATCCACCTATAATTATAATATGTTAAATTAAATGATAAAAAACACATTAGAATGAATTAAATGGAAAGCAAGAAATATCATCTCTAACTATGGACAATCACATACAATCATTCCATACAATGACAAATATATTTATAGACAAACACATTTCACATCGGATTGATTATTACCAACTCAAATTGTTTAAAAACATCTAGTAATCAACTTTCCATTTCCACCATCATAATGCTAAAAATTAACAATATAATTCAAGAATTAAAGATAACATTAATAAAATCATATATCAAAATTGTAAATCATGAAATAAAACATGTACATATCACTCTTTGTTTCCATCACCCTCATTATCTTCCTCACTTTGCATGATAGCATTGATGTTCTCAAAAATATGTTTAAATCTAGGTCCATGCCTTAATACGATCCACCAATCCCCATCTAACACATCTGGGTCAAAAAACAATTGGTTGCAATGTTTTGGGAAAACATATAGTTTCATCCCACATCCTTCTAGAATTGATACATATCATCCCATTATCATGATCTTCCTTTACATTATTCTTTCCGAATGTGTCCCACCACTTGCACCTAAAAATAACACACTGGAAATATGAGAAGTCCACTTGAATGATCGCTTGTGTCTTTCCTACATAACCCAAATTCCTCCCTTTTAGGTTTTGATCGTGGTGGCTAGCATGTCTAGATCGGTAAAAATTGACTTCCACTCCACATTCTTATGTAAGATGTCGATCCTCGGTGCGAAAATGATGCCCATATGCCCACATACATGGGAACAAATGCACCTGTAAAAAAGTGAACAAATGATAGTGTCATATGTCTAATAACCTACCGTTAATATATAAAATATAAATGATAAAATTGAAAGGTGAATTATAATGTTAGAAATGTATAACATAAAGAGATTATTGCCAAATTGATGCACCTAATCCCTAAGTTTAGCACAACCTCCTCAACATGCGAGTAACAATCAGATGCACCATATTTCTCTCTAACTTGGTCAGCAACCCAACTGTTGGGACAGATCATTACCATATTTTATTTTAAATGATTTGGATAAGGCATGCTTCTACCATTCAGCCGTCTGAATTATTTACTATCAATGTCTCATTTCCTCCTCTTCTCTTTATACAATGCGACCCACTGTCATGTTGCCTCTGTGTTGTAAAGAATGAATTTATTGATGGCATCAATTTCTGAATTTGTTTTCGTATTCATGAAATCAAATCGACATATATTACATAGGATACCAAATATAGATTATGAATTCCATTGTGAATATAAGTGACGAAAGATAACTAACTTACTATTTATCATGCGCCTCTTTCCATTTGTTTGGAGTAGCTCCCCGTCCCTTTTGTCCCCATCAAGTTCATCATCCCAAATCACTGCCCTTGATGTGTGGTCGATTTGCTTGATGTACTCATTGGCATAATTGAACGACTCATATACTATGTATCCCTCTGCAATAGACCCCTCGGGTTTTTCCCTTTGTCAAACAAATCTCTTCAATTTTTTCATGTACCTCTCCAAGAGGAACATCCAACGACATGAGACCACCCCGACTAATTCAACCTCATCAATTAGGTGAATTAGAAGATGAACCTACAAGTCCATGAAACTCGTCAACGATTCCTTCTCAATCATACAACAATATCAGTTACCTCTTGATGCCACCGTGGAATGCTAGCAATGTCAATATCCTTTGATGTGATCCATCATACAAATGCATATAGTTTAGATCTGGCATGTCGTAGGTCATTAGGAAATTCAAGGTTCACACACCCACGCACGAACAACGGATAATCAAAATACAAATAAAATATGAACTTACTGGAGATGGAAACGGAGAACTCGCTGAACTTTGAATAATATGCAATGAGATGGAATTTGAAGAATTGGCCATTTGATATTATAAAATTTTATCCCTGCATTTCAATCAAATCAACAATCAATACATGTCTATAGTCCAAAAATTAAATTTTGAGAACCATATTACAATATTACTTCCAATATAGTTTTGAAACCATTTTGTAAGAATAAGGTGAGTTTAAGCAACATATGTATACTATGAAATATTGTAATTGTTGTGGTTGAATCCTAACAGAACATTTGAGATGAATATATCATTATACATTGAAACAAAAATTCACAGGCCCTTTTAATTTAGCCGGTGCGTCATAATAATATAGCTTCACCAGTGTGTTCTAAATACAAAAATGCAATGCATCGATGCTGCAAATCCACGTACGCACCATTTGCGAACATCCGTAAAATTATTCGGAAACGAAATTATCCACTATATTAGATAGTGGATAGTTATCGTTGCATTTTTCAATATTGTTGATGGTGGTGCACTTTGTATACCAAGGAACACTAGTGCATCCATATTCTTAATACGCACTGCAACACAATATTTTTTAATTTTCTTTCGTATGCCACCACGGTACATCTTGAAAATTTCTTTCGTATGCCACCACGGTACATCTTGAAAATAGAAGCACACTAGTGCATGCATATCTTTAGGTGCATCGATATGCTGAAAATACACACACACACATACATATATATATATAGTGTGTGTGTGTGTGTGTTTCATGCTCAGACACACCGGTGTACCAATGTAACACATGCATGGAAATCCCGAGAATCAAAAATAAAAATAAAAACGCACAAATTATTTTTCCATAAACTAAAGCGCTGGAAATTCATTTTCAAAACCTAATTCTATAGAGTATTTATAAATAAAAAAATCCTAATCACTTTCATTATTTTGTCGAAATTTCGAAGGGAGAGTTCTGGAAGAGAGACTTACCAAGGAGGATTTTGGAGCAACCAGAGTATTTCAAATATAGAAACTTATAAGGTATGATGAATCAAAGAAAACCCTACATAGTAGAAATTTGAAGTATGTAAATTTTTACTATTGATCACAATAAATGATTTATTTATTTTCCTATTTAAATTTTAAATGAATTCAAAAAAAAATCATAGTTACCTTCAACATTGGAACCCTGGTTTTCTTGTTGCTTTCTTTTATTTTATGTGGCTACAAAATTTTACATTATGGTTTAAATCCCTCTATTGTTTCATAATTATGATTTGTTTTAGGGATTTTAGATTTAAGGGTTTGTGTTTTTATATAGAAATTGTTGCATGTCTTGAGACCACTTCTTGGGTCCAACCTGAAACCTTGTCGGCATGTAAGATTTTTTTTCTTTCAAAACACTTACGGAATTTTTTGTGCGTTCTAGTTGTTCTAACGCACCGGTGCGTTTTTAACTATAGAGCACCGATAATGTCGGCTATATTTTTTTTCATATTTTAACTTTATCAAATAACGCTTATGCCTTTTCCAGTGCAAGAGTGTTGTAATAACGGACCAATGCATTAAATGTACAAACACGACGTTTAATTACTGGTGCTTTAAAACAAATATATCACACCGATAAACACATATGTGAATTTTTATTTTTATTTTTATTTTGTTCTTGTAAATAGTGTGTTCAAGTATGGTCCACCAATGTATGCAGGAATTTGATGCACCAGTGCATTTGGTGTACTGAAACACACCGCAAAGATGGATTTTTATTTTAGTTCAAATAAATGTAATTTATTTGTATAATATATTTAGTAGTTTCTCTATTTAATGGTCCATGTTGTTTATTGATATAAAATGCATGATAAGAGTTCAATGAGCAATAATTCTAATCGTGATGATGGGCGCACATCCAAAAATGTGAAGAAGGAAAGCTCTTTGTAATTTTTATATTAAATCAATATGTTTGAATTATATGTAATTTTAACTAATATGTATTGGATAATGTGTATTATGCAAAGCCAAAAAATGAGGAATCTCAATAAGATTCTTTGCAATCTAAGTGAAGAAGAGCGTAAAACATTGATGGAAACGTTGCAGTGGGATGAATCATGTGAATAAAAAAGAAATCAATATGAATTTTTTCTTGAATTTGTAGTAATACTATACTTGAGAATATTCGCTAATATATTTTAAGCAATCTAATTCATAGATCTTGAATGTTATGCAGGGACTAAAAGCAACAGAAGGGAATATCATCATAAGAAAAAACAATTATGGATGATTTAAATGATGGTGAATTGGTCCTTATCTCATATGTAGTGGTGTTGGAAGTGAATGAAAAGGGAAAAAAGATTTTGTAAAAGTATGAGGGATATAGTGGAAAGAACGTATAGATGTACTTTCCACTTGCAGTACAGAAATCAATCCAATGAGTCCAATAATTGAGTTATATCTAAATTATAAGAGGCGTTTCGAGAGCAATGGTCAATGAGACCTATCATACTTGAAATAGAAAAAACATACAACAACAAAAGAATCATTCAAAAATTAATATTCCTAAATATGTTTTTATAGAATATGTAACTACTAGTACAAAGCATTCATTTATTAATATTAATTCTGCTATATTTATTTTTCATATCAGCATAAAAATGTTGTAATGTCATTTTACGTTTTCAGAAAGATTATGGAAATCCCAAAGGATGAATGAGGTCATATCCAAAATATGTTGGTAGGGATGTTCAAAAAAGTGTACAAAGAGATGGTCAAGGAAATGGACATAATTGCATCGTAGGAGGAGCCATCTCAACAACAACGTGCTTCAAATGTATGAAATCATTGAATTTTTCTATTATGTTCTAATGAATTAATTTAGCATTAAATATTAATTTTTAATTATTTTGTTGCAGAAAAGAAAACAAAATGGTACTCATTCAGCACATAAGACAGGACGAGAAGGAAAAAAGGGGTTGATAGTAATGAGTAGTTGTGATTTCCTAATAATAGCTTTTGATTTCATATTAGTTGTGATATTTATATTTTAATTTTTTTGACACCATCCATCATTGGATGTCTTCAAACAAGTGTTAGCATACAAAGAAGAGCCATCAGAAGAATTGATTGACAATGGGTTAAGTATGGGTGGTGAGTATATGTTAATGTATCAAAAATTAATTGTGGAATTTGTAAGTATCTATGTTGTTTTACTTCTCTCATTTTATAAGTGATAGAACAACAAAAATCATTTATATTAAATCTAGGATTTCTTACGGGGTATAAAACTTGCAGGAAACAAAGTATGGAGTGGAGCCAACAGAAGATTTGTTGGGAGAAGGCAAAAGACATGGTTTTGAAAGAATGTGTATCATTCAGGACTCAATTTTTTCTATGGTAGGTCACTTTTCAATTTACATTCATGTATACTATCTATTTTAATTTTCATTATTCCCACCAATATAGATACACTCATTACACTTTATTCTTATGTTGTAGATGGAAGTTGTAAAAGAGGAAAACAATAGAAGCAATCAGCAAAACATTTGGTCAAATAACCCAAGTCATCCAAGTGGCTTGAGCACTAACAACAATTCCAACGAAGAATGATGATCCATATATTCTAGATGTTAATGCAATATGTTGTATATTTTGAAATAATTGTCTGTGAAAATCATACATTTTGTATAATGTACTGGATATAGGTCCCAATTGAAAGAAAACGGGTTACCAATAAGTGTAAGAATTACATGCATGTTGACATTTTGATTATTGTGGAGTTTATGTTATCTCATTTTGTATGACAAATGGCCTCTTATTGATATATAATATTGTAAAGTTTTGTATTCTATTGCATTCTCCAATCTCGTTGTGAAATGTTACATCGCTAATTAAATATATGGATGATTAAATATTACAATAGATGCAAAAATCTATGACATAACAAATTAATCAAACATCATATCCAAAAGCAATAATTCAAATTCAAATGAATACTACTATAAAAAATATTTCAATTTCTGATGAATAATGGAATTAACCAAAATAAAAATAAAAATAAAATATAAATATTACAATGTGATGTCAATAGTCCCTTCTCACTAAACAAAGAGTAACATGCGGTGCTTTCGATCATTCCAATCGCACCGGTGCGTTTAATACCATGTTGTGTCAGTGCACTTTAAGCAATGTAGCATCGATGCATAGAAAGCAATCGGGCCCCGGTGCAACATAATACTCGTTTCACACCCCGGTGCTTTTGCGATGCTACACCCCGGTGTTTTTTGTGATGCTACGCCACGATGCGCTACAGTATATTATCAGCACTGTTAAATTGTAAAAATATAGCTACATTCAACGTCTCAGTCAACTTTATCAATGCATTTATCTTGTCTTATCGCACTTGTGCTTTGTAATAGTTCGGTCACACTGATGCATTTTAAAAGTTAGTAAGCATCGGTGCTATTTTCAGTATACAACACCAATACGTTCGTAAAGTACTTAAGCACCAGTACTAGTGATTGTAAAATGCATCGGTGCATATAATGTTATAAAGCACTGGTTCTTGTAATAATTTTGGTGTGCACCAGTGCATATAATGGTTTCAAATTTTTGTGTGCATCGATGCTATATGTTTTGGTTAAATGCACCAGTGCATTTTTCTTTTGCTTGCACCAGTGTGTTTGTTTAAATAAAGTGCACCGAACAAAAAAAACATCTGCAAAAGCCTCTGCCCACCGAGTTTTTTTAGTTATAATACATATCTGTAAAAACCTCTGCTAAAACATCAAGTACCATTTGTGAAGGTTGTAGCAAAGGTTTTTTTTAGTTTTTTTCTCAATCTTGTTACACTAAAAACCTTTACTATAACCTCCGCTACATGGGTTTTTCCTTGTAGTGGTCGAAATATACAAACAGGGGGAGTGTATCTTTCTCATTGTTGTCAAAGGGGGAGAGTAAGATAGTAAAACAAAAAAGTGCATGAGAAGATGAAAGTCAAGGAACATGAAGATAGGCCTGAGCTATCTGAGCAAGTTACTGCACAGACATGGATGCACAATCAAAGGGGGGTATTGTTGAAGTCGTGTTTTAATAGGTTTCCATCAATGGAAAAGGAGGAGATACGGTTGAAGTATGGTTGTCACTGATGTCAAGGTGTTTGAAGTGCGGTGTCAATAATACGTTTGGGGTGAAATGTCTATAGGAATTCTTTGCAACTGCTAATACCATTATCTACATGCATGGGAGTTGAAGAATTGTGATTTGCACATCATACACAAAAAGAAGATGAGCTACAATCATTTTATTAACTCTGAGTTTGGTAGTCTGTGACATTATATACAAGACTTTGGTAACAGCAATGTAAAGTTTCACTACCGGAACACAACTACATGAATGCAATACCCCACTACATGAATTCTAGTAATAGTATAATGTTATCAAAACCCATTCTAAATACCAAAATTGCAGAAGCCAACTACCGAAACTACAAAAGGTGAAAATTCGATGACCAAATCATTGGTTGGATCATATTCTTGTGATCGGTCCACAGAGTGTTGATCAGATGTGAAATGGTCGTCTTATGACCATGATTCTTCACAGGTCCACAAGTGTGCTTAAGAGATCATGCAAACCACAAAACAAAGTTATTGCAAGAACCACAAAATTCCAATAATAGTCCAGGAACTACAAGAATAACTAATTCATGTAACTCATTACTACCATAATTGCAAACAGAAACTACTCAAACTACAAAGGGAACTACGAGAACCAATGATTCCTTCAATTCGTGACTGCTAGAACTGCAAAGTGAACTACTAGTTCTCCTCTAAGTAACAGCAATTACTGAAACTGCAGAGTGAACTACCAAAACGCCTATAGGTTGCGAAATCAGTTGAATTGGACATCTTTCATGGAAATAAGGACATGAATTGTGTTTGATGCCAACTTGAGATGGCTGATGGTACTTACATAATGAATGGGACATGAAGATTATGATTTAACAATTTTGAAATATTCATGAATAATACATACTCTTCTAAATGGAAATGGTGTGACCTTTATGCTCATGTTTAGTGGCATGTCACCCACAAATAAGTCGGCCCACCACAATTCAAAGCCCCATGTTGTCCACTAATGCGGTGGCTCAACAAAATCAAAATCCCCATTTCGTAATGAACAAGTTGGCTTCAAAATGTAAAGAGGAACAATATAAATACACTTTAGTTGGACGCATTTGAAGTAGAGATGAGTGATATGACAAGGGTGTAAGCTCTAAGGAATGAAGAAGAGATAGAAGATGAAGTCAATCGAAGATATCTATATGTCTCAATGATTTGGGTTTGTGAATTATTGAGGAAGCCAAATTTTGTTTCTTTATCTAGTTTTTTACCACTGCATGCTACAAACTGAATGCAAAAAATGAGCTCTAAGGAAGTGTAGTTCTGGGTTTCAATTTGGTTTTGTAGTAAGTGTTATCGGACAATCCACTCGAGCGGACGCGAGCAGGATCTCCCTAGCTCAATGTGAGTCTAGAAAAAATAGAACAGACTACAAATACATCCCCTAGATCTACTTAAGGATCAAGTACTAGATGTCTTACCTTTTACTTCGCAATCATTTCTCCCGAATGTTGCTCCATGTCTCACGGTCGTCAGATCCAAGCTACAAGACCTTTCAAGACAAAGAAACAAGAGAAACCATTAAAATACATCTATACAATAAGAGATCTAAGCAAATAGTTAAGCAGGTAAGCTACTCAATGTCATTGCACACATGAACAATATTGGTGGAAAGCATTTGTATTACTGTAAATAGAGGAGTACATGATAGAGATATAGAAACACAACCAAAGACTTAACGTAGTATCCCTTCTTCGACCAAGCCAATTGCCATAAGCTTCCAAGGAAGTATGAGTTCTCCAATAGGTGAATGGAGGTGTCTTAAGAGTGATTTCACCAGCATGTAGATACCATAGGATTCCTCCCTTTGGAATGGGAGTGAGCTTCACTTATATAGGACTAAGTGGATAGGGTATGGATAGGATAGGTTGAGAGATGGTAGGAGAGCGATAGGGGATCCTCCCAAAGAGTTAGGGGTCGAGTACCAGCTCCCCTAGAGGTCAGGGATAAGCCCCTAAATGAGCAAGTTTCGAGAAGGATCTCGAATAAGTTATTTTTTCCCATTAACTGACCTCGTCGCACCCTGCAGTGGAGCAAGCTGCGACATCGAATGTTGCTAGTGTGCAACCTGCGACGACCTCTCAAAAGACTGTACAACTGAGTACAAATCCACCCAGATGAATGACTTAGTCTAGGTACCTTTAGGGGTGTATACAATGAATCTTATGATCAGTAGATTTTGGGTGTAACAGAATGCCCCCCAAAGCATGAAGTTGTTGAATATAGACAGGTGAAGTGCTTTGATAGAAGTAATGGAAACAGACTCGTCAGATGAAGGACACTACTGCAGTACAACTGACTCTGAACTGACAATCTCAAATGAAGTACAACATGGCTGCTGACCAATACATTGCAGATCCATGGTAGTAATGACTGACTGAACACAATCATGGCTACTAGACACAAGCGTAGATCCATGATGAGATTATAACACAGCCATGACCAATGCAAGAGTGGATCCATGTAATATGACTCAATACAAACTCCATCACAACTTGGGTAAAACATGACTCCCCAGGGTCTTCAAGCTGAACCCGCAATGATACGAATCTATCCATGTGATTACAAATGTCTTAACATCGAACATGGTAGAAACCACTTGATTACCGGTCATTGATGTAAACGGTTAACAAGTGCGAGGGAGATCACCATTGATGTCAATGATTCCCAAGGTATCACAGTACATATTACCAAGCATTAATAAATGAGTTGAAGTCGAACACAAGATGAAATCTTTCAATCAAGAGTCAATGATGTAAACTCATGTTTAAAGCGAGGTAACCTGCCATTGAGGCATGCAGGGCCAAGGTACTTGACCGGTTTCTAGATTCAATCCTCGGATGACGTGTTGAAGTCGACAAGGATGAATCCGTCGAAGGAGGGCCATGATGAATCCCCCATCAATCGACACGAAACATGACAAAATATGTGTAGAGTGGATCGGATGGTACAGTAACATGTGAGACTGACTCAAAGTAACAACGGCATGACGACATGTGTACTAACTGTAGATGATAAATGATGAACGTGTTCTTGAACATGGGCATGGCATGACTTGGCAGTATTGACATAATGAGAATGACGCAAAATTCTAATGCAACTGATAGTGGAAGATTTCTTCAAATGACTTAGAGGAGTAACAGGACTCAGAAAGTAAGCGGGGACTCATAGACAAACAGATGACCCAAGTACTGTATGCAAAATGCAGATGAGTGCCATGTTCAAGAACGACTATATACTGCCACTAAGGTATGTAACACAAACACTTTCCTTTTTTCCCATCATGAATGATGAGTGCCTCATGTGTTTTTTATGAGCTTAATGAGGGTAACCAGATGCTCG